>OX422213.1:618876607-620104348 GCA_949130495.1 Sambucus nigra | reverse complement strand
AGAGAGAGTTTGATAGAGATTTATCTTTTCTTGCTCACATTTGACGCCATTTACGTCAATTGGTATCAGAGCCTAGTTCGCTCCACTGATTGTTGTTGTAAAACAAAAACTCGTAAACAACGTCATGGTGGGTTCAAGAAAAGATGAACGCCTTCGTGGCGAACCCTTTTGATCAAATCATGGAAGCCCTCAACCAATTGAAGGTTCAAATGGATGAGATGAATGCACGAAATCCATCACCGACAACCACCACGGACCTCCCCCACACCGCACCGGTAACATCTCAAAACCTTAACCCTAACTCTTCAAGATCAACCCATTTTACACCCCTACCACAACAAAACCCTAATTGTGCAAACCCTAACCCTAATTTCAATCAAGAAAACACCACCACCGAAGATGTCTCAATTCTACCACCACCCACTGGCCGGGCTACAAAATAAAAGGGCAAAAAATACTCCTTCTAATTCGACGCAGCCCATACCTCCACCAAAAGCCCCGGCTGAACCTCCCAGCCACCAAAATACCTCCGCCGCTGCTGCAGTAGTACTAAATCCCTCCGGAAAACCCTTACCCAGCTCCGATTATTCTCTCCAAAGCAGAACGACACAATCCCATGGCCAATCGGCCCTGATCCAACCGCCACTAGCCCTAGTCGAGACCTTCAGCACCCATGGGTTCGACATGTCCAAAAGAGGTCTCCATGCACCTTCAATCCAATTGAATGTTTGTCTAGCTATTATCTCCCCAATTTTCACTCCAATGGCACCTCCCATGATTGGAGCACACTCCTCGACTCTTGCCGAGATGATTCGTGGCATTCGGCATGCCAAGTGTTCCAATCCCACTCATCTTTAGCCTCAGGTAACATTTTTGGTAGCTAATGATCCCTACATGCATCTTAGCCCCAATCTTAAACCCCAAACCCTAGAATTTTCACCCTCCCACATTCATAATAAGTTCACCCACCAAAATTTACCACCACCTCCCAACATATCAACACACCACCATATGCCCTCTCCACAACTTCCTCCACCCTGAATTCTTGTCCCTTCCCACTTACCACCACCACACCCACCCAATTACCTCATTCCACCTCCACATGACAACCCCTAGCCTCCTATCTCCATTTACCCTCGCCACCACCCATAAAAACACCTCGAAAACCCCCATATACCTCCCATACCCCCCCGCTCCATCCGTTACCACACCCTTATCTACCCCATTCCACTTTCCCCACGCTTCCGTCCCCGCCTATTCTACACAGCTCTCCACCACTCGGGCACCCTCTCCATGTACCTCCTCATCATCTCCCATGGGATACCCGTTCCTTTCATTCCGTACCCGTTGATTCCCATGAGCGGGTACGAGAGTGGATTACCCTACCTCCACATGATGGCCCCCCTTCACCCCGACCCCACTCCGCTCCAGAGTTTGAGCCATCCCCTTCTACAGAGTGGCGCACTGATATTTCTCCTTTCGACTCCCTGGGCCTGAAGTTTACTGTATATGTCCCTGTCTCCTAGCGCCATTACTTTTTATGTTATCAGAAGGGGTATTAGATGAACCACTTCCCCTACTGCTAGCCATTGGTCTCAGCTCCACCTCCTTCCCCACCACGAGACACTCTTCCACCTCATACATCTCCTCCCCCTCATCCACCGCCTCGGAGACGCCCACAATGCACTTTACTTCTCGAGCCTCCGTCAGGCAATGATCTCGATGAGGATGACATGGTCCTACAGGGTGGTGATGCCATTACACAGTTGGCGCTTTAGTTGTTCTCCCGGAGTATGCAGGGTGATATTAGAGTGGATGTCCCGATGTTTGAAGTCCGATGCCTTCGTTGACTGGCTTGCCGCTATGGAGCGGATATTTGAGTACAAGCGACTGAAAGGTCGCCGGTGTGTCTTGCTAGCGGCTACTAAATTTTAGGGTTACGCCAGTGTTTGGTGGAATGACTTGGAGTAACGTCGTGTTCTTGAGGGTCAGCCTCCTATATAGACTTGGGCGGAGCTTCGTGCCCAGTTGATGTCAGATTTTGTCCCCGCCACTTATGAGCGTGACCTATTTTTGCGAGTCCAATCTCTTCGATAAGACACCACAGTTTTATACTACACTAAGTGCTTCCAGCTTCTTTGTACTCGTGCCTGCCTCGGTGAGAGCAAGGAACAAAGGATCAACCGGTATATTCACGGCCTTCATAGCTATATCTAGCACGACCTCGCTTTACACCTCCTTTGCTAAGGCAGTGGAGTACGCCACTAAAGTTGAGTCTTTCCATTTGTCTGCTCCTTTCCCATGGCCGGTCCATGACAGCTCCTTCGGCATCAATGACTTCTGCTCCTTCTGTGACTCCCTTTGTTGCCACTACTCCTACTCTCCCGATTCCTCCTCCTGTACCTTCTCATTCGGTGACCTTCAAATGATACAACTGTGGGGTGATTGGTCATCGAGCCTCGGATTGTTCCCTTTCTCGTCGTCGCGCTCTCCTAGCCTCAGGCAATCCTCAGTATCTTGAGGAAACCGAAGGTCACACCCCAGCCAGCTCTCATTACTATCCTTGATGGTGACACTGAAGGCCTTCCCCTCTGAGTTCGAGGAAAAACTCTTTCAAGGGGGGAGAGTGAGAGAGTTAGGGTCATTGTCGTCTTTTATCATTTTTTAGTCATTTTTAGTATTTCTTTTATTTTTAGTATTCATTGTATTTTTTCTTTTGATTTAGTATTTAGAGGAAGGAAGGTTAATTGGCACTTAAGGTCATAATTGTAATTAGATTATTATCTTGGAGGCTAAGTAACCTCCTTCCTTTAAATAACCTTTTGTAGCCTCATTTGAGGCATTCTTCCATTTTTTGAGATATTTATTAGAGAGAGTTTGAGAGAGATTTATCTTTTCTTGCTCCCATTTAATGTCATTTACGTCAGTTTACATGAGCCAACCTCCAGGTTTTGTATACTTCAATCACCCTCATCATGTTTACCTCCTCAAGAAAGCCATCTATGGCCTTGAATAGGCTCCTCGAGCATGGTTTCAGTGTCTCAAAAGCTTTCTCCTACAGTTTGGTAGGCAGGCAGATCACTCCTTGTTCATCTACCGATCAGATTCTGCAGTTATGCTTCTCCTTCTTTATGTTGATGACATAATTCTGACAGGTAACACAGATTTCCTAGTCACCTCCTTCATGACCACTCTTGGCAAAGAGTTTGAGCTCAGTGATCTTGGTTCCTTATCATACTTTTTGGGTCTAGAAGCTAACTTTTCTCCGAACCATCTTCATCTTTCCCAAACCAAATACACCATTGACCTTCTACAGTGGTTCAGTATGACACTGTAAGCAATACTCCACCCCCGTCTGTGCCAAAATCAAATTATCATATTATTGCGGAACAAATTGGGGCAAAAAGACAAATCAACCCTCACATTGTCCAAAAATGGAAAACTAGACAAAATCGGGGAGTGATAAGGGATTGTAGAGAGAATAATACCAGTAAGAGGGTGGCCCATTGAGGTGTAGCTTCTTCAAGCATGTTTGAATACACATAACTAGGTTAGAGATTGACTGATATATTAAATGGAAGGGGAAAAAAACCACCACCACCACACGAAAAAAAATAAGAGGAAGAGAGCACAATAAAGAAAATATAGTGCCTATAAAGAATGTGCCAATATATGCATGCATTAATGTGAGAGCGTATTTGATTGCTATGCAAATTACTCATTTTTTCCTTTAACATGAAGGTCCATGGTTCATAGTACAGGCCAAGTTAACTCAGTATCAGCTGATGGGTTGAGTTTTGCAGGTTGGTGATCCAAAAGTGTTGCACAAGTCAAATGATCCACGAAATCACCCCAGGTCGCTTTGAATTAGCGATATATCTCTTGACTTACCTGAGAAATCGATCACTCGAACGAGGCATATCTGATTCTTTAGCAATTTGAATTAAGTCAAAGCAAAAAACAAAAGATTATTTTTAACGGATTGATAGTTTAGGGGGTGAGTTTGTCGGGTAAAATAGTTCAGTGGGATGACCCGTAAATCGAGATAGTTTAGGGGGTTTGGTATAATTTACCCTTATTTTATTAAACCCCCAAATGATAATTGTATTTGACGGATGCGATTAACTCTAGGATAATCGATTAGACAAGTTTATGTATACTAATGGTGATCTTGTGCTATACAATGGCCTTTATTTATCCTAGTGGCATTGGTTCCTACATCTATACTAAAAAAAAGGTCATACCCAGTGCACAAGGCTCCAGCTTAATTGCAGGGTCTGGGACAGGCGGATGTCGACTGGCTTTAACCCCATATATGGAGAGGTTACTCACAAGTCTCGAACCCGAAACCAACCGTAGCTTGGGCGAGGGCATTTGCCATATCCAAAATAAAGAGGGAAAATAAAAGGAATCACCCCCATGAAAAGAATTAACCTCCTACTTATAGAGGAAGAGTCGGAGATGTTAGTGCCGCATAAATGAGGGCTTGGAAAGGATTTAGGCTCTTAAGATCCCACAATTGGGAGAGAGTAATTGAATATAAATTGATATTGAAAACAACAGTATTTGAGAATCAATTTGGGTTTATGTATGGAAAGTCAACAATAGAAGCAATTTATTTATTGAGGAGACTAATGGAGAGGTATAGGGAACAAAAGGACCTTCATATGATTTTTATAGATTTGGAGAAGGTGTATAATAGGGTACCAACAGATATAATATGGTGGGTTCTACATAAAAATGAGTGACTCGCAAATATATTTGATGTGATCAAGATATGTATGATAGGGCAATGACTATAGTAAGAACATCAGCTGGAGAAAGTAGTGAATTCCCAATTACTGTAGTTCTGCACCAAGGTTCAACACTAAATCCTTATCTCTTTTCTCTTATTGGACAAATACAAGATGAGGTGCCGTGATGTATGTTATTTGTAGATGGTATTATTTTAATGGATGAGACTAAGACGGGTTTTAATTCTAGATTGGAATTGTGGAGAGAAAATCTAGAAACAAGAGAATTTAAAATAACCAGTACTAAAACAGAATATGTGGAGTGCAATTTTTATAGTATTAGGAGGGCAAATGGGGATGTGGTGAAATTGGAGGGTCAAGAGATACCTAGAAATAATCATTTTCGTTATTTACGCTCGATTATTAAAAAAAGATGGAGGTATTAGTGATGATGTTACTCATAGGATTAAAGCAGGCTGGGTTAAGTGAAGAAGTGTTACCGGCGTGTTGTGTGATATGCGTATACCTTTGAAGTAAAAGGAAAATTTTATAGGATGGTCGTTAGACCCGCCATGTTATATGGACAAAGTGTTGGGTAGCCAAAAAACAAAATGTGCAAAAAATGAGTGTGGTGGAGATGCCAATGCTAAGATGGATTTGTGGTAAAACTCGAAAGGATAAAATTAGAAATGAACAAATTTGTGAAACGGTAAAAGTAGCTCCTATAGAAGATAAATTGAGAGGAAATCGACTTAGATGGCTTGCTGCTCCCATGTCTCGAACCCGATACCAACCGTAGCTTGGGTGAGAGCACTTGGATGTTATGTATTAATACGAATCTACTTTATGTAAAGAAAATAGTATAGAATTTAATTTTTTATTTTTGCTTTCATCGGTTATCTTTAAGCCACCGGTAGTCAGTCTTATGTATTCTCACTTGTGCTATAAAAGGGAAAGTTGGTTTGTATTGTAGGGATATCTGGGAGAGAGGGAGAGAGAGAGAGAGAGAAAATCAAGTTAGATAGAGCTCAGAAAGTAATATGTACATGAGTGAGTAAACCTCTCATAGTTAAGGGAGAGGGGAGAGTTGCATTTACTTATGCAATGCAATAAAAGTATTTTCTTTTCCAGAAATCTCTTATGTTAAGTTGTTATTATTCTCCAAACGTCTCCAACTTTCTATTCATAGAGGAATATTGTGTGGAACCTCTGGTGTAGCACATAAGTGTTATATTGTTGAACCATCGTCAGGTGACGATTTATCGTGAGACGTTAGCCAGGTGGGCGTTAGGCGTGGTGGCGTATAGGCAGGAAATGGGTCCAACGCCAAACTAGTGGATTGAGGTGTGACACGTAAAGAGAGAGTTGCAGGAGGTCCACACCGGAGAAGAATAATAACAAAACTGAAGAGACGAAGGAAAGAAGATAAAGATATTGCAGAACAGAAGTAAGGTATAAACTCAAACCAAACCCCTAGCTATTTTACATATTATTATTATAATCCAAAGAGACTTGCATGAGCCTACAAATCACTACAGGCTTTTTAGCATTTGTTAATCAAATAAATCTAGACTTAATAAGAGAAATCCAAGAGTTGACTTTCACAGACCCCTCGGATAAACTACTTATAGAAACTTCTTTAATATACGCAAGAGGTACTTATAAATATATAGACCAAATTATTGAGGAGTTAGTAAGAGAAGTACCTAAAATAGAAATAATTAGAACAGAGATTTGTGATCTCCTCAGACAAAACTTAAGAACTGCAGAATTTGCAGAAGAACTTTCATAACCATAAAATACCAAGAATATACTAGAATACTTAAAGATACTATAGGCGTATTAAAATATATTAGACGAAAAAGGTTAGCTGAAACTAGAGCCACCTTAATTATATCAGGAGGAATTTATCCACTCTTTAAATTCGTAGAAACAACTTCAGCAGGAACATATATAAGGTTTTTGTCATCCTATGGTGACAGTGAGTTAGACGGCTTCATACAAAACGATATAATTCATATTATTAACCAGCTATATAGAGAGAGAGACTAAAGGTATAAAACCTCAATACCATATAAGATGTTTAAAGTTAGATTATTTTCCTTCAAAACCTCATGAAATCTCTAGACACCCTGAGAAAAATATTTATATAGATAATCCTCACTATTCTGAAATACAATACGATAGTGACGGACAAAGCTTAAGAGGAAGTATTGAACCATTCCTCATTCCAGATTAATTAGACTTTACAGCAAAGCCTAAAGACTCTAGAAATTATTGGGATAGAAATTTATATTCCAAGAAATCTTATAAAGAGAAAGCGGTCCCTAAGCAGTTCATAAAAGAAAAACGCGGTCCAAAATGTTTTTGGAAGATAGTTAATCCGCATTCTATCCGCATACCTAAATCCGCACAGGAGCCAGACTCTGAGAGAAAGAGAGAGAGGCCCCCTCACTGGCAGACCTAAAAATAGGTCCGCATGGTGTGGACCATTTTTTTTAAATGGTAAAAAAAATCTGATTAATTTTTTTTCGTGTGAGTTTTGAACATTTTAGGCTACCCAATAAAAAATCAACTCAAAAATTATGAAATGGTTTCTATTTTTTGGAAAATTGAGATTTGAGAGTGTATATATATATATATATATATATATATATATATATATATATATATATAGAGAGAGAGAGAGAGAGAGAGAGAGAGAGAGAGAGAGAGAGAGGCTCCTGTGCACATTAAGTTTTTTAAATAGTAAAAAACATTTTTG
Source organism: Sambucus nigra (assembly GCA_949130495.1). Classification (NCBI taxonomy): domain Eukaryota; kingdom Viridiplantae; phylum Streptophyta; class Magnoliopsida; order Dipsacales; family Adoxaceae; genus Sambucus; species Sambucus nigra. The sequence continues at coordinate 620,096,851 of OX422213.1, read as the reverse complement.
AGTTGATTTTTTTTATGTGATATTTAAACATTTCAAGGAATCCATATTAAAAAAATCATCTCAAAAAACATTTTTTGGCTATTTCAAAAAAATCGGTCAAACTTTCATAGTTTTTAAAGTAGTTAAAAGCTACAAAAGTTGGACCATTTTTTTTAAAATAGCAAAAAAAAATATTTTGAGCTAATTTTTTTATATGGGTATGTTGAAATGTTTAAATATCACATAAAAAATCAACCCAAAAATATATTTTTAATATTTTAAAAAAATAGGTGTGCTGGCGCACATGTGCAAACTTAGTGTGCACATGAGACTCTCTCTCTCTCTCTCTCTCTTTGTGTGTGTGTGTGTGTGTGTGTGTGTGTATATATATATATATAACCTTCTAATCAACCCATATTCAAAAAATTAGGTCAAAATATATTTTATAGCTATTTTTAAAAAATTCACAAAAACTGTTGGCGCAGACCCTTATAAATAAGGTATTTTAAGAAGTTTTTTGTGGATTTTTTAAAAATAGCTACAAAATGTATCTTGACCTAATTTTTTGAACATGGGTTTATTGGAAGGTTAATTTCAATTGAAAAATACAGAATTTGAAAAAAGTGTTTTTTAGGGCCTACAACAAGGTGTGATGTATGATGATGTATAGAGCATGATGTAGGTGAGCCTTCTCCTATATATATATACTAGGTGGTACCCGTGTCGATGGCACGGTGAAATAAAAAGTCAACTTAAAAATAATTTAACTTTATTGCATTATACCCAACCTCTCTTCCTCTAGCCCATGGGTCATAATAATTGTGTACCCATGCCGATGACACGGTGTGCCCGTTCCAATGGCACGGTGTAAAATTGAACTCTAAGTAAAATTCATTAAAATAGTCACTTTTCTTTCAAACATATTATAATGTTCATACAAAACCCTAGCATTACATTTTTGATGAGCATCTCCCAACCAGTTTTGTTAAATTAATAAAATAAAATTGAACTCCATTCCAAACATTAAACTCAATAAGAGTTGAACTCTCCCAGGTGTTTTTCTATCTTTCTCAATCTCCATTAATTTTTAATTTGTTTATAATTGAAGATTAATACCAATTTCAGATTACCAAACATCGTGTAAAATTGAATTTTGTTCTCATTTCAAATTAATTCACAACGAAATACTTAACATAATTAAACAATTTGCGTAGGTGAGATGAAAATAATCATATTGTGAAATATATGTCATCTATAATAAATATTTCTATTGAGATGATGTACAATTAACTCGATCTATAAAAAAATTATAGTTTAATTGGGAAATCCTATGAAACATGAACAAAATTATATTATTAATTGAATAAAAAACAATAACAAAATAATTATTTTTTATGGTTTGTGATATCAACTTCATAGAAAAACTACGGTGTGGGAGCCCAAATGTGGGACTCCAGTGCGGTATGCTTTTAAAAAAAAAGGTTCTTATTTTTTATTTTTTCTGTATGAGTTATAAACATTTTAGGATAACCCTATAAAACAATTAGCTTAAAATGATATTGAAGAATGTATTTAGTAATTGTTTAAATACGTGAAAGAATCTAATTTAAAGGGTTTGAACATAGATCTCCCATAAAACTTACAATGTCTCTACGTAATTATCAGCACAATTAAGTAGGCAATGAATCATTCCTGATACATTGTGCATTAAAAAACTCAATATCATAAAAGATATATAGTCATCACAGCACACAATAAGAAACGCACCCTTCTCCATCAAGTTCTAAAACAAAGAAAAACTTTACAAACACAATAAAGTCGAAAAAATTGGTTAGAACTTAAAAACTAAAAGAAAAAAAATGAGAGGGGATAAAGAACCTTAGATCTGTAACGTTGGTCCAAACTTAGATCTGTAACACAAAATCAAAATCTAACTTTCTTTTTAATGGTTCTTATGAACAACCCGTGATCTGAAAAAAATACACATTCAAACACATATCTGAAAAAATACACATTTAAATGTAAAACTTTGCACCATGAAACGAAGAGGTCTGATCATGGTAGTAGATAATGGTAGCAGATCTGGAAAACATAAAATGAAGAGGTCTGGTCATCTTGCATTGTGTGTCACAAAAAATTTAGATTACCATTTTTCATAAACAGTAATAATTATGGAAAGAGACGTCAAGAACAAATTAAGAATTCAAAACTACAAATCAACACCATTGATGACCACAGAGTCAACTTTAAAGGCTTAAATAAAACACCAACCCGGAAAATCAAATATTTAGGAAAGAGATCTTACAACATGATACCATACCCAATCTCCAACTTGAGTAGCACCGAAGGAATCTTGTGATGAAACCTTCGATGTCTCAACACATAAAATCCAGCAATAAGGGCCACAGAAAATCCCAAACAGAGTTATAGCTCTAGGGTCCCGCCAGCTCAGCAAAATACTGTAGCCTCTCCCCTTGGGTTGGCAGGACACCAACCACCGTCTGAATCCTCCCCGCAATGCTTCTCAGACGATCGTACCCGTACCTCATGGGAGAGAGAAAAATGTGACTTAAAGTGATGAATATTAGCGACCTATAAAATATAAATGAAAAAAGCTAACATGGGAGAGAGGGAAAAAAAAAAGCAAACCTTAGTTTAGTGAAATTTCAAAACCCACGAAAGAACACCATAGAATAACTCTAACATATGAACCACTCCAAATGGTGCTCAGAAAAAGAAAAAAATTGAGAAGGGTTTCAAGGTACGGAGGAGAGAAAGAGAACTTATAGCAAAACAAACACTATCTTCTTACCAAATCACTATCAGAACTTACAGCAAACTTACAGGAGAGAATGGAGGGCTAGCGGTGGCATGGGTTTTGCGACACAGAGAAGTGTTTCAAGGTGAGTATTTGATCGATAGTTTCCTAACCAAATCCCAGATGAAAAACTCAGTCATAAATTCAAATCCAATACTCAGTTAAAAAACTCAATTGAACTGAAACCCTCCTTCACCTATGCTCCGATTGAGATGGTAGCTTATTTACCTATGCTCTGACGTAGAAGGTAGAGGGAGAAGACTTGAGTTGAGTTATAGAGGGTTTGAAATCCCCTATTGTGAAACCCTTGATCCCTGTTTTGAGGAAGAGTGAGTGGGTGTGTAAGAGTCAGACACAGTGGCAAAGTGTTCAGGAAAGGGATGAGAGGGAGAGGATGGGTGGGAGTGGCGGACTGACTGGGATGAAGAGGATGTGAAATAAGGAGTTATTTTCTAGAGCCTTGTGTTCCGTCCCTTTCAATATGAATATCTGAGTACAAAATGTTTTCTCGAGCCATGTGTTCCGTCCCTTTGAATAGTAGTGTACGGGTTTTACTAATTTTTCACGCAATCCTCCTTTGGGCACCATCCTCAGCCCTTACGTAAATTAAATCTCAACCGTCAGTTGATAAACACCAAAGTCTTCAACTTTCGATCTGAGCCATTAGTTGGGGAGGACAAAAAATCCTTCTTCCTTTATTATATATATATATATATAAACTTTTGGGGACCGCTTTGTTTTTTATATTCTTTTGTCTTTCACTAAGTTTTAGGGAATATAAATTTTTACCCCAATAATTTCTAGAGTCTTAAGCTTATTTTTAACGGCTAAATTAATTTGGGAGTCTAAGAGAAGTTTCAAAGCTGCTACTTCTTCGACTTTTTCGTCACTATCGTACTGAAATTCTGAATAGTGGGGATTATTTGTGTAAATATTTTCCTCGGGGAGTCTGGAATCAGCAAGCGGTTTGATGGAAAATATTCTAGTCTTAAATACCTTATACGTTATTGTGGTTTTATCAATCTAGTTTCTTTACAATATCAATTATATCGTTATTTATAAATTCGTCTAAATTACTATCACCATAGGATGACAAAAATCTACGATATGTTTTAAGGGCAGCATTTTCTACGTTTTTAAGGAGAGGACGGATTCCTCCAACTCTAATTAAAATAGCTTTGGTTTTTGCTAGTATTTTTCATTTAATAAATTTTAATATGTCTATACTGTCTTCAAGTATTCTAGTATATTCTTGATATTTTTCAGGTCTTGACAATTCTTCTACAAAATCTTCAGTTCTTAATTTTTGCCTAAAGAGATCACGGACCCCTGTTCTAATTATTTCTATTCTAGGTACTTCTTACTAACCACTCAATAACCTTGTCTATATATTTGAAGTACCACCCGCGTATATTAAATCATATTCTATAAGTTTTTTATCTTTAGGGTCTGTAAGAGTCCAACCTTAGATTTCTCTAGTTAGGTCTGCATTTGTTTGATTAACAAATGCTAAAAAGTATGTAGTGATTTGTAGGCTCATGCAAGTTTATTTTAAAACAAAAATATGTAAAATAGTCAAGGGTTTGGCTCGTGTTATACCTTCCTTCTAGTCTATAATATCTTTATCTTCCTTCCTTCTTCTCTTTAGTTTTGTTATTATCCGTCTCCAGTTTCGGCCTCCTTCAACTCCTTTTTTATGTGTCGCACCTTAATCCACTATTTTGGCGTTGTACCCATTTCCTGCATGTACGTCTTCACGCCTAACGTCCACCTGGATAACGGCTCACGAAAAATCGGCACCTGACGGTGGTTCAATAGTATAACACCTTGTGTGCTACATCAGAGGTTCCACACAATAGTTCTCTATGAACATAAAGTTGGAGACAATTTGAAAAATAATAACAACTCAACATAAGAGATTTGGGAAAAGAAAATAACTTTTATTGCATTGCATTAGTAATTAAAACTCTCACCATTCCCCTAATTATATGGAAATTACTCACTCATGTACATATTTCTCTAAGCATACCCCTTTCTGTCACTCCTGATATTCCCCCCCTTACACACAACCATGACTGTCCCTTTTATAACACAAGGGAGCTTACAGGATGACTGGATACCGAAGGCTAAAAGCTAATCGGTTGAAAGCATATAATTATTAAAGCACAATAATTAAAGATCTACAACTTGGGCATATTTTGGTATTCACGTTTTTGCTTTTTCAAAAGCAGTCTTTGCGTCTTGTGATAATTACGAACCTAACGTCTTTGTAGCTGTCTCTTTCTTCTTTATGGAAAGAAATTATCTGGGGCCCATATGGGGAAGGTCTGAGCTTTTTTTAGTCTTCAAACTGTAAGAGAATCTTCAATCTTTAATAATTCGTTGAGTAAGGTGGGGCCCTTCTCTATTTTATCTTCGTCTTCTTTTGCCTTATCTTTATCTTCATTTGGTAGAGCATTATTATTGAGAAATTCATCAATGAGGCCTACCATTCTAAGGTTGGCTGGTAAGGAGATCTCCATCATTTCTTTAGATTCTTTCTTAAGTCTTCCATTAAATGTCTCATCAGCCTGGATAATGAGATCTTCTTTATGGTATGCAGTATACCATCTCTCTTCACCTGTTAACGGTTCCATGATTTATATCATCTCCATAGCTTGGGGAGTTTGGACTTATTAACAATTAAATCTTTAGTCTCGTCTTCAGATGGAATCTCAACGTCTTCAAATATATAATTGGAAAATCTAATAAGTCTAAATCCTTCAACTCTCATTCCTCTGCAAGAACTTGGAGCAATCTGATAGATTCCTAGCAAATAGAGGAAGGAAGTATTCTACCTTCTTGACATACTCATGGACTATTTTTCCAAGATCAATAGAGTCTCCAATAGTCTTAATTTGGATGAGTCCAATGAACCCATAGTTTACTAAGTTTATCTGGGCTATCTCTGCTTTTCCAGAAAGATAAATTTTTGGAACGTCTTTGAAGAAACCTCTCATCATTAAGGCATCTTCATTAGTCTCAGATAATCACATATTGAAATGTTCAAAAATGCTATTAGCGTCTTTCTGATATTCAAAGATTATTATGACCAAAAGGTATAATAATCTTAATCTTAAAAGTTTTTTTCTGATAACAAAAATTATCAATAGGTCGAGTTTTGGAGGATTCTCCAAGAATCTAAGCATAAGTCTAAGTCTGCGATCTAGGAATAGTAGTACCACTGAGTTGGGTAACTGCAAGTCTTTGAGTTCTCATGAATCTGGTAATGGCTACCAAATTTTGTTTGAACTCTATCCACAGTCTATTCTTCATGTTCCACCATATAGCGTCTATAAGAGTATTTTTGTCATCTGAAAATTCTCATCTAAATTTTATCAATTCTGAATATCTTTGATCGGGTCTATATTGGGGGAAATACGTCGTCCCAATGAGTCTATTTTGAGAAACAATCTCATGTCTAGATTTTTCAGGAGGAACTAAGATGTCATCAAAGTTATCTAGGATTGGTCTTTCTTGAGAGTCTTGAATATGAGTATATCTTTGTTTTACACTAGCATTTGGCCTTACCCGTCTAAGATAGTCTGCAACGTCTTCTTTGTTCAATCTATTCGTCCCAGAGGAACTCATGCTGTCTAAATCTTCTATTTGTAACATAAAATATGATATCATATTAGTGTTAGCAAATATTGGTTCTCTTGATATAATGTCTGGAATGGTATTTTTACTTCCCTTAATATGTATAACAGAGAAGTCATAACCATTAATTAATTGTTTCAATCTAATGAGTCTATTAGTCCTTAATTTGGATAAGTCTAAGTCTCTAAATTTTACTGCATAAGAAGAGTCATTATAAACAGTAAAATGTTTAGGTCTAAGAAAAAGCATATATTTTTCTATTGCCCTTACTATAGCTAACACTTCTTTTTTATGGGCAGTATATCTTGTTTCTGGATCAGTAAAGGTTCTAGAATTATATCTACACATTTCTTCTTTTTAGTCTGATGATCAATGGAAAATTATACTGCTCCCCATTATTTATCAGATTCGTCTGTTTCTACTATAAATTGGTCTTCAGCGTTAGGCAGTTCAAGCAAAGAAATATTTTTGACTGCATCTTTAATTTGTCTTATAACTTCAAAATCATCTTTAGTCCAATAAAAATGATTAGTCTTGTCTGCTCGTTTTAGTTTGGCAGTTAAACTTTGTCTCTTTGAAGCAAGGTCTTTAATAAAATCTGCAGCACAATTAAGCAATCCTAAAAATGATTGTAATTGTTTTCTATCTTTAAGCTGGTCTCGTAATTCAAAAATCTTCTTAGTTATGTGTTCTGCTAAGGATAGTTTTCCTTTATTTATATGCATTCCAATAAAATCTATTTCAGTATGAAATAATTGCATTTTTCTTTCGAAAATAACAATACCATGTTTATCTAATTCTAAAATAATCTTTTTAAGATGGTCTACATGCCTTATCTCAGTCTTACTGGCTACAAGAATGTCATCTATGTAAACAAGACAAAATTCTGAATAAGGTCTAAATATATTATCCATTCTTCTTTGGAATACTTGATGATCATTCAAGTATCCAAATGACATTACTAGCCATTCGTATTTTCCTTGGGACACACTAAAGGATGTCCAAGTAATACTGTCTGGATGCATCTTAATTTTCCAAAAGCCTGATTTGCAATCAAACTTACTGAATATAATTTTATCTTCAATTATATTGATTAAATTACTCATGTTTGGTATCTTATAAGAATCAAATTCACAATTCTTATTTAATTCTCTATAATCTATAACCATACGTCTTTTTCCTCTTTTACGTTCAGATTCATTGTGAACATAGAAGGCAATGCTATTATATCTATTTTTACTTTCCCTAATAATGCCTAACTTAAGCATTTCATCTATGTCTTTTTTGAATTCTTCCTTGTCTTCTTGTGAATATCCTTTCTTACAGGTTCCACCATTAATAGTGGTGTCTCGATTAATGGGGATAATTTTACAGTAACTTTGGTCTTTATCCCACTTAGCGATGGGATTTTCTCCTAAAGTAGGCTCTACTAATTGCCTAATCTTTTCCTTTTCTACTTCTATATCCATTTTCTTCTGTTTGGATATAGCTTGAACCTGTAATAAGGTGTGCTGGGCTTGATCTAGAATGTCATGTTGTATAAGCACTATTTACTTATAACACTTTTGGTCTAGACACTAACATTCTTTTTGTAGGGGTTTGGTTATTTCTAAGGTTTCTTGTTGGTTTGTAGGTCTAGGTCCACCATGTTCAGCTGAAGAACTCTGATGTTTTATTGGTCTATAATTGGGTTTGACTTGCATAAGGTCAAAGGCGGTCTTGTGATCTATTAAAGGGGCTTTAATATTAAATTTCTCTTTATCACTAATTAATATCTTATCGTTATACTGAGTATAAGGAAGATATTCACTAATAAAGTCTTGTCCTAAAATAATGTTTCCTGTGAAACTAGAACGGGGATCCATTATCCAAAACTGATGATTAACGTTTTTCTTGGTCTGATTTTCTAATTTAAAATAAATAGGAATAGTCTGGAAATATAAGGTAAATAGATCTCCATTAGCTACCTTACCTTAGATTTCTTGCTTATTGTCTAGAAAATAATCTTTAGGAAAGGCATTAGCCTTACAAATACTCTGAGAGCATCCTGTATTTATAAAAGCTAAAAGTCTTTTTGGATAATCTTTATGTTATATAAACATTTCTACAAAATAAGCATGTGGTTTAGTAGAAATTCCTTAATTATTCTTTTCTAAAATAGATATTCCTTTCTGGGGTTTATCTATAAAATCTAGGGATGTTAGGTCTTCTGAACTATTATCAGAGCGGTATCCTTCTAAATCATAGGAAATTCCTTTTCCTTTTAAGTCTTCATTTTCTCGTGATCTTTTGGTTATATTTCTATCAATATCTTAATAATATGTTTTAATATCTAAGTCTATTTGACGTCATACTGGCTAGTATAAATTACTCTAAATCTAGTTCTCCAATAGTTTTCATGGTAGTGTAATTGACAAATGACACAAACCATAAATAATTTTGTTTGTATAGTCTCAAAGCATTTTACAAATCTAAAGTCTTTCTTGCTACATTTCATATCAAATGTGCAATAATGTCTTTCATCAAAGTAACATCTACGTATATATGTTAGTAACTCAGGATTACTAACTGTCCATCTTTTCTTTTAAAAGGGGCTTAATATACACTTATACCAAGCTTCTTCAAAGTCTATATATTCATTATCTAAATCGTCTTGATTAGTTCGCATCATATAAAAGTATAGAGTATCGTGAGAGTCTTCATACTCATCAGTATCACTATTATAGTCTTCTGAATCACTACCTGTATATGCACTATAGATATTAGTATTATTACTATATTCTATGTCTGATATTTCTATAGCATATAGGATATCTAACTCTTCTTGATTTGCATAGTCTAATGTTGTATTAATCATCTTAATACCTTCTTTATCTTTCTTATTAGGGCAATCTTTAGCAAAGTGTCCTTCTTTGTCGCAAGTTCAATATTCTTTGATGGCAGTCTTAGATTGAGCTACTTATTTTTCTTTCCTATAATTAGGAACCTTCTTATATTTACTACTGTTTTTCTTAAAATATCTTCTTTGGTTAAATCTATTTTTCTTAGTCTTAGTGTTTCTTTCTCTAAAGGTAGTAGATGGTCTAAATCTATAATTTTTTGGAAATCCCAAAGGTCTAGTCTTAAACTTCCTATGTTTCCATTCTAATTTCTTTTTGAATTTCTTAGATTCCCTTCCACATCCCCATTGGATTGGAGTGATGTCTCTTTCGTCTTTGATTGGAGGGATCAGTTTGAAAATTTCTTCTATCAACTTTCCTTGAGTTATATCACGTCTCTTAAATATGATATAGTCTTTGGCAAAATTGATTCTTTCACTAAGGGAGTTGTTCTTAACTCCAGCTACTCTTGGACAATTCCTATATTCATTAATTAGGATTTTTACTATGACTGGTATCTTCCTAAAGTATTCATCCTTTAAGGTCTCTCCACATTCTTTAATTTGGTAATATAGTTGCTCATAATTATTGCTATATTCATTTATCTTATCTAGTTTGCAAATGCTAAGGAGGGCTAACTTAGTTTTTTCTAGGTCTTGTTCATTGATTTTAGCTAAATGTCCAGCTCCAATAAATTCTGATGTAAATAATTGAATATATTCTTCAATTGATCTTTCTTCTAGGTTCTCTTTCATCTTCTCAATCATAGCTAAGGACTCTTCATCTGTAGCTTTTCTTAAACTATCTAAATAATCTTTTGTAATACCCCTAATGGATTGCTCATCGTATTGTTTACATGAACTTGCATCCCATTGTTCATTAGATGCAAAACACATGTTCATCTGATTACGCCATTCAACTAAGGCCTTCTTCCTATCTTGGACATTGTCTGAGTTAAGGTATATCCCAACTGGATTTATGGCTTGGCTTGCCATAGTCTTAACGGGAGTAAAACTTTTGTCACTAGTTGGAAAGTCTTTTATATAATTAGGTTTGGTCTTTACTACAGTGCTTGAGTATATAGGAATATTTATTCCTATTGGTTTACTAAGAAGTCCAGTAGCATCTTCTAGCCTCACTACAAAAAAACTGCTTTTTACTACAGTGCTCCAACCGTCTCAAAAAGTCCTCTGGCCGTCTCAAAGGCCTTTTGTGACGCCATTTGAGACGGCAAATGGGTGTAGTATTAAACCCCCATTTTAAAAGATTTTTGAGACGGCAGAAGCCGTCTCAAAAAGTTTTTTTGAGGCGGGAAATACGTCGTCTCAAAAGGTCATTGCTTATAGGACCCTTTTGAGACGGCTAAAAAACCATCTTTTAAAGTTATTTTTATAGACGGCAACAACCGTCCCAAAAGAGTTTTTTTAGATGGTAACTTAGCCGTCTCAAAAGGTCCTCGTTTATGGAACCCTTTTGAGACGGCAAAGAAGCCGTCTTTACTAATTTTTGTGCCAAAATTAAAATTTCATCCATTCCATAATATGCTCAATATAGTTTTAAACAAAAACTCTTAAAAATAATATATGACATATTTGACATCTCATTTCAACAAATATAACACACAAAGATAAAATAGACAATTTCAACACTGTCCCCACCAAACTAAATATCTCTACAAAATTTCACTTGTCTCATTAGAAAAAAATACATAAAATCCCATCTATCCCTAAAATAAAATAATGTAAGCAAACTCGCAATCTTGAACCATACAACCTCCATCAAAACGACTTCAATGACTTGCCTTGTCCACAAAAAATTTCGACCAGCAATAAAATTTATTTAGTGTCAGTTACCTTAAACAAGGAAGTAATCTTTTATAATAGTACCTATAGATGACAATCTTTAAAAACCTTATCAAATTTGTAAATCTTCATATTATTAACTTTTAAACACTTAATATTTCTAAAAAATTTCGACAGAGTCTCCTTTGTTTATTTATGAAAACCAACCTGTTTAAACATAAAAATTAACTCAAAAATGACAGAAATAGCCACAACATTATAAAAAAAATAAGGACGGAATAGCCACAATATATATCTTACCCAACAATCCATCACACACACATAGAAAAATAGAATAAAGATGTGTTATTACCTAGTTGATATGGGTCGTTGACGCCTCTCTGACTGGGTGCCACTAGGGTCGTTTGTTGGGGTTGTAGCACCTCACTCCGGTGGGATATCGATATATGTGTCTCTAAATAGTCTTCCACTCGTGTTGTGAATGGTTGTTTCTCAAGTGATCTTTCCCTGGCAATGATATCGCACATATTCAGACAACGCCGACGTTTTCTTGCCATGAATCTGTGTACGTACATATAACATACATAATCAACTTAATTACACAATAATAAAATTGAGAGAGGGTTAATCACGTTAATGGTACATGAAACAAACATGAATTTGTAATTGAAATATCGATTCATGCCTCTCTAAATCATCTTCACATTATTTACTTTTAAAAACACTTAATATTTTTTTAAATTCAACTGTCTCCTTTATTTATTCATGGAAACCAGCCTGTTTAAACATAAAAATTAACTCAAAAATGACGACATAAATAGCCATAACACTCTAAACAACTAATGTAAATAAATATACACATTACTATTCCTTTTACCATTGGACAACATAATGAACAAAATTTAACTTGAATATGTCTCACCCTGCATGTGGTTGAGAGCAAGACTAAAGAGGACATAAGTGACAAGGTCTTTGTTAGAGAGAATAGATGCAAAAGCTCCAACGGTAAAAGGCTCAAGTATAGGTATAACACGTCCTCGTGGGATAGTAAACTTCCTGCAATAAATGGGATACAAAACGTAGTTAGCTATTGGTCTGAAAAAGTTGAGAAATATTAACGTGATTTAGATACTTCAAAAATAATTATTTAAAACCCAATAAAAAAACCATCTCTAAAATAATATACTTATAATAATAAAACAACCAAAAAAAGAGTTATGAAATGCCCCATAACCGATTTATGAAGTAATAAAGCAACTAAGCCTACCCACCATTCGAAGTACCATCTAAATCAAATAAATGTGCAATACACCATGTAACATCGTATCACCATCATCATCAACATGCCAACTAGTTCTTTTCACAACACCCAAAATATAATTATAGTACCTCCATCGCGATAAAATTCATTATATGGATTCCAACAAAAAATAAAACTACAACAAAATACTTCAATCAATGTATGATTAGTTACTTCTATTCAAACTGAGGAGCAGAGTTTCTGTTATATGCGGCAGCAGAGTTTCTATTTTAGAAATGAATAACCTCATGACATTTTATGTTGTGAATGATGGGGTTCATCTTTTCTAAACCTTGTTGAGGTCGACCAAGTTTATCATAGAAGGATTAGTTTTTTTTTCCTTCACCCAAAATCTTAAATTAAGATAAAACATGAGTTGGTTTGAATCAACTCACAACAACCGAGAGGAAAAGTAAGAAATAAAGACACTACTTGGCAAGTCAACCCTTAAAGGGACAACACGCCCTGTGCAGTCGATTCTATGAATACTAGGATGTATGACACCTGTATGGGAACTCGACAACTAATCTACCAATCTTATGTTTCTTTGTGAGATTTTAGATGATAGAAATCAGGATCCCCATAATAATTCCTAATTTAATTAGCATCTTACTTTTGGGAATAATCTTACTACATAGTCCACAATAAAAGGTGTAAGTCAGAACACATTAGTACAAACTAAATCTTCTTTCACTATAAGGGTCACGTAGGTTTCTTTGCTTTGTATTTTCTAATCGCTATACAGTAATTATATCAGGAAAAAATTCACAGGGTATGAACATGTGAGAATAACTCTCGTCAGCCAAAGAGATTCAAGGTCCAATAATGATCCGACTACTGGGACAGTACCAACAATATATGAATGAAAATCTATTGAACCAATAAATTAAAATGTAAGGTTGATTCGGAAACAAATTTCAGAGTTTGAAATTTTGATTCCATCCTTTAAGATCTTAAGCTTTACATGAATTCATAGTCTAATTTTCTTTTTCTATAAGAGAGTCTAATATGGCGTGAAAACATTGTGTGGAGTAGGTTTCAGATTCAAGTCACCACACATGGTGTCCCCCATTATGTTTATGGCTCTTAATGAGTCATTGGAGGAAGGAAATAACCCTCAAGTCCATTATGAAGTTGATAACAAGATAGACCGGAACCTGGATATGCAAGGGGACATGAAATTTTAGAAGTTATGTATTTATAATGAAGTTATAGAATATGGAGAAATTTTGGAAGAATGGAGCCATAGCGACGGCTGCTGCATTTGTAGTATCGATTAACAACCGGTGAGTAATGTTACAAGTTGTGTGCCAAAATGAATAAATTGCAAATGTACAACATAGATACCAACACCAAAGTCCAATCATCATTCTATAATGTAATCAACAAATGCTAAAAAAGGAATCGATATTGAAGCATTCGGAACATGTAAAGAAAAGACAAAGAAGTGAAGCATTTCGGAACATGTAAAGAAAAGACAAAGAAATGATCAAAATTTTGACAATGTAATCAACAAATACTAAAAAAGGAATCAGTTAAAATACCTGAGTGTAACCTATATTCGTGAAATTCAATAGATACTACTTTTATTGATCTTCACAATGTGATTAATAAATATAAAGAAGAGCACTAAATTCTGTCAAACATATTGTGACAATGTAATTAGTGAATAGTAAGAAAGCATCTGAAAAACAAGCAGAAGTTAAAGCCTTATCAAATTGAATGAATGTAACCTAGATTCATCAAATTCAATAGATACTACTTTTATTGATTGTCCTCACAATGTGGTCAATCAATACAAATAATAAGAGCACAAAATCTTTCTCAAACAATTCAGTATATAGTTATAATGTGATCAATGAATGCATACTGAAAAAGTATCTGAAAAACAATAATCAGTTAAAGCCTTCTCAAACTGAATGACTCTAACCTAGATTCGTCAAATTCTATAGATACTATTGTTATTGATAGTCGTCCCAATGTGATGAATCGATACAAAGAAGAAGAGCACAAAATTCCTCAATCACTGATCCAAAAACAATTTAGACAACAAGATTGAAGCATTTCAGAATACGTAAAGAAAAACAAAGAAGTGATCAAAATTGTTACAATGTAATCAATCAATACTAAAAAGCATGTGAAAGACAAGAATCAGTTAAAATATCAGTTCAATACTTCCAAAATCAAATAAATACCCGAGTGTAACCTAGATTCGTGAAAGACAACCTTTTTTTATAGTGTAAGGAAAGAAAGAAACTCATGTTTTATCTATCTATCTATCTATCTATATATATATATATATATATATATATATATAAATATATATATATTTAATATCTATACTATATATGACAAACGACTAGGAATGAGTGACTGATTTACAGATTTAAGTGTTTTACAGTTTGAATGAATGGATAATTTTTTTGTTTTACTGATAAAATTCATCCATTCATTACAATTTTAATGAATGGAGCCATAGCGTCGACTGCTGCATATGTAGTATCGGTCAACAACCGATGAGTAATGTTGCATACACAAAATGTGCTCAGTTTTTCTAATCAGTAAGATTTCATTTTAAGCATAAATTGCAATGCAATATAATTGACAGTGAATATAAGGTGGCATGTAATAGTGACAGTGACCAGGATAACTCTTGTATTTTTTTTATTTTTATTATCATTATTTTGTAGAACTTAAAAGAAGAAATGTCAGGATGTGGGAAAAAGATGATCTTCACTAAAAATTAAGAAGTTAAAAAATCACAACTTACCTATCATAGCATTATTGGAGCCCAAAATTGACAAGATGAAGATTGATAAATATAAACATAGGAGCAGCTCTTTAGTGCGAGTCTTGAGCATCAATCCATTAAACATAGGCTAATGCTTATTGTAGTTTATGAAAAATGCATAAGGGAGGAAAGAAAAATTCTTTGGTATCATTTTATTGATGTCTTATTCAGAGTTGAAGCTCATCCCCACTTGGTCTTGGGTGATTTTAATGTTGTTGCCAGTCAAATGGGTAATGATCCATACCTCTCTAAATCGTCTCCTACCATGGATCTATATATGTATGCTCACATGTTCAACTGGTACAGTGAATAAGAAAGATCGACAAAGAAGGAAAGAAATAATGCCAACATCAATTAATTTCTATATATTTTCTAGATAAGTCATGTACACATATATACATACATATAAAACTGAGATGCGTTTTCCACCTTTTTTTAAACATTGGTTTTGAGTAATGCTATAAAAGGATTTGTCCATTTTGAAGTAGGAAATAAAAGAAACAATGGTGGTTGCATCTTCAGCATCTGCCTCACTGAAGGAATATCTCAGAAGATATGAGAATACTGAGGAGGAGGAAGAGGAGGAGAAGAAGAAGAAAAAGAAGAAAAAAAAATCTAAACCTGATGAGGGATATACTGATGAGGGATATAATGATCTGAATGGTGATATTTCACCTCCTCATAAGCACAGGGCTCGTAATGACACACCTTCATCGGAACCTAACCCTAGAACTCTGGAGTCTGGTAAAGAAGTTATGGATTTGTCCCCACCTCGACAACGTCGTAAACATCACTATACTCCATCACCATCACAGTCCTCTGACCCATATCTAGATATTTCCCCTCCTCGACGCCATCTTCCTAACGAATCAAATGTATATGAAAGAAAGAACACAAAGATGATTCATCGTGCCTCCCCAGGAGAAGATCTTTCACCTCCAATGAAAAGTATGAAGGATAAACCAGAACCGTCACATCGATAGTCAAATCCAAATGAAATTGACGCGTCACTCATATCTTCAGTTTCATACCTTTCTCCACCCAGGAAAATTAGGAAGGAATCAACGTCATTGATTGAGTGGCCCAAAACTGGTTTGGTTACTGGCAAAGATATTAAGGAAGAAATTACCAAAATGAAGAAGGAAGATTGGTTGAGTTTTAAAGACATGGATCCTTCTATTAGTGGTCAGAATGATGAACCTGTCTATCATGATAAAATAACAGGACAACGCATGTCAAAGGATCTGATTTTGAAATCACAAAATAAGGAAGAGAAACCCAAGGAGATAAAGTTAAAATAGGGAAAGGTTTGGGCTCAAAAGCGTGAAGTTAAATCCAGACAATAAGAACTTGAACTAGAAAAAGATAAACCATTTGCACGAACCAGAGATGATCCAAATTTAGATAGAACGGCGAAAGATAGAGTAAGATGGGGTTATCCAATGACACATTTGGTCAAGAAAAATCAATCAGAAATATTTCTGCCAAATATGGGAGATAATGAGAAGATGAAAGAATTGGGTTCAATATTTCCTCAAGATATTCCTAGTCACAGTTGGTTAAAAAGAGGACTAGGGGTTGCACCAAACCATTATGGTATAGTGATGTTGTTGGTGACGTGAGAGGTGCCCAAACTCCAACTATTTAAACTAACCCTTTATTGTCTAGTTGGAATTTCATCTAAAGTCTAGTTAGTCTCTCTCATCTTCTTGATTAAAAACTGATGTTGGTCTCGAAAACATCATCTGTCGTGTGCTAATCACGTGCCATGTGGTATGCCAATTCACAATTCTTAAGAATATTGGTGTCTTATAAAAATAAAGTAATTTTGCCCTTGTAATTTCAGTTTATTACATAATTTTTGGTACTTTTAAAAAAATGCAATGATTTGTATTCATTTTTTAACTTCCCAAAGTCATTTGACTGGAGGTACATGATCAGAGGTCTAGTTCTTGACAAAAAGAGAGGCAATATATTGAAGGTGTGTATTGCTTGGTTGTGAAATGCAACTGTTTTTTCGATCTAAATGATTATGTTCTGTGTTAAGTTGAAATGTAACTTCTCTTATTTTCTTTATTTTGTGTGTAAATTTTCTTAACTATAATTTTTTTCCATATTATTTATTTATGTTCCACAGATGGATCGGCACAAATATGTGAAAGTGGAATTCCATGGATTAAGGAACTGTCCAAAGAAGATAAAGTTTCCATATATGGGAGCACTTTAATACGAGATTCGTTTGATGAACCAAACTATGCCCTCATTGAAACGCTTTTTACACTAGCTGAAGCGTATTTATTTGCTCAACTTGTTGACTTCAGTGATAATAATTCTGGACTAGTTTGAGCAGGTTCAGAGTAAGGGAAGGTTAATTATTAAACTTTAAGACATCGCCAAGTAATATCAAGCTCTTATCTTAACTGACGCTTTAATGCAGTGAGAAAGTAATGATTATTATTTAATATCTTTGTTGAGTATGCTCATAACGAATACATTTGATTGCGCTACATTTGATTTATTTGACTTTTTTAATTTTGTTCACATCTTTTTTTTTGTTTGATTATATACTTACTTAGGAAACAATGTAATTTTCCATTACAGTATCAGCCATGTAATCCTTATGGTAGAAAAAACATGCAATATATTCTGATTGTGAATGTTAAAATCCTATATGCTACTATTCTTGTAATCAATATATACAATATTATTTACCATACTTCGTCCAAATTAGAAGTAAATTCGTGGATCACAACGAAGTCCAAATTTACTGAACTCACACATTATAATGTCGATTGTGATTTAAATTTGATTATTATGGGCCTGTGAGTAGGTAAACGAAGTGAATTGGGTTATAAACTAGCCCAAATAATGACTGCTTGAACATTGGTCAATGAGATTATATGAGGGTATGCCCAAACCAAAATATCCCCTGACAAAAGAATAAACACTCCTTGAACAAGAAGGTAGGAGGTTGTTGATCGAGTGCGAAAAGTGCGGCGCATGTCAAACGCCGATCGTTGTTTTCATTTCGCCAACTCAATACAAAAACCTAAATTATGACCACACTTGCGATCCAAGTATAGCGGTAAGTCGGGTATCGAAAATATCCACTGAGACGAGATGCTAGAATTCAATTGATTTAGTACTCCGAAATAAAAGTGTAAAATGTGATTACAAACTAAAAAGTAAAAGATGCATGGAAGGGAAATGTTAATCTAGGCAAGTGTATTGAAACTAGACTAACAAAGCGAATAAAACTATAGGTTGTGTCGAATATCCCTCACCCGAGTAAATTTGTATAAAATGGTTACATGGATCGACGAGTTATTACAAATGCGTCTCGTTTCGACAGTTAATTAAATCAAGGGTTGTCACGCCCCTAGATCCGCATAAAATCCTAATAAGATTTTGGCGTCAACAAATATCCCAGAAATTACGCGTGAAAGGTCATAAGCACAGGACATACATGATATGCCCCATCAAATATCCTAGGCGTAATAACTAGGACAATGCACCAGAAATAGATTCGTAAACACCATCACCAAAGCCAAGCAATGCGTTAACCCGAGTGAGTTCCTGTGACACCCCGCCTAATTAAATACCGGGCGATCACTCCTTTATTAAATTAATTCAAGGTGAACAGTTGGTTCATTCTCAGCATCACTGTCGATAAAAATAAATTTTCCAATTTAACACCCTAATTAATTAAGCTAAGTGTCAAAACCATTTTCATACATAACTTTCCAACTTTTATTTAAAGAAAATTTGTTTATTTTATTAACAACATTCAATAAGTAAGAATCACACCACATTAATTCTGCAACATAATCCAATTAATATAAAACATTCGTCAATCGAATGTCAACATACGAAATCTGAAGTCATACAATCAAACTGAATAAAACCCATAGTAACAGTACTGAAATAACTGAAATACAAATGTCCAATAACAACGAAATAATGGAAAGAGCTACACATGCCCAACTAAATGAAAGTACTAAGAGTGGATCCGAATGAACGAAGTCGTCTAATCAAGAGACCTGCAACTCCCACCTAAGCTGCAGCGCGTTCCTGCCAATGGATCCTAAGCAAGACTCCCCTGTGGCTGGGCACCTGTAATACATACATATATATACAAGAGAGAGAGAAAAAGAAAACGGGTCAGAGCCCGATAGTGTGTATGATTTAAAAATTCGTTTAGCAAGTATTTAAATTGATACAGGCCAAGGCAACAACATATTAGTGCGACACTCTCTTGAGAATTTCTCACCTCTCGTCTAATGTGCACACCTATCGCACTAACCTTCCCAACGGTCTATCTTATCATTTTATCACACTAACCTTCCCAATAATTTAGCTTATCTTAAATTACTCGTAAGATTTCAAAACCGAACAATAACATTGTTTAAAAAGGATACTTCCAATTAGTAGCACAATTCTCGTTTTAGCTTCATTAATTTATAAAGTTTCCCAGTGTCATATTATACTTTTCAAACAAGTATTTACCATTTTATTCATCAACTATGTCCTACTTACCAAATCACAGTAGGCGCTTCCAAATCTCATAATTTCATATATAGATTAACTACTCGCGTAATATATATATATATATATATATATATATAACGGCACCCCAAATAAGACTATGGTGCAGGCATACTCTGCTAATTAATCCCCGTATCGCTCACACTAAGGGATATACAAGTTCGGATTCACTCACGAACTGTATCAATATATATATACACAAACAAGATTGAGGCGAAGCATAGATTCCAAGTCTCTAAGAGGTCAGTACATACCCTCACGTCTCTTAGGACCGTCTGAACTATCATTTCGATATCCTGTACCAAGGATATCTATCTCCTAGGGTACGACTCAATATCCCCCATACGGCAACACATGATAAGATCGTCCCAGCGCGGTAACCTCAGGGATAGCAAGTAGCACGGGCATGGTTTTCACACGTATATAATATATGCATACACAATCATATAAATATACCCCTTGTTATCGTATCAGTATAGGTTTCTCTCATCACCCATAATTACAATATTTATCCTTAATTTTTCACATTAAGTATTTCGTATAAGGGTTCGTCTTTAACCTTAACTCGAAGGGTCTTCCCATTTTTTTCGTGACCCTCGTGGGCTCTAACCTCCCTAGTATAAAATTCAGTAAGTATTCTCTTAAGGTTCCAACGTAACTCTCTTACGCACCTCTCCTTTTAATACATAAATTCATCGACCCTTTAGTAATTATCCCAAAATGCAAATCCTCGTCTCACATTAAAAGTCCCCAATATTTATTCATATAACATACTGGTCTTCCCTATCTCCCAAAACATTCTATTAAGGATGCCCAAAAATTATTTCATAATAAATTAAATTTAACTCATTTAATAAGGGAAAATAGGAGTCTGCCAGGAGGGGTCTATCGATCGAGGTTTGGGGCTCGATCGATCGAGCCTTCGATCGATCGAAGCTCTGGGCTCGATCGATCGATCAAGCAGGTCTGCGAAAACTGAAATTCTGCAGTTACGGGTTTCATCATCTAATTTCAACAATTTCCATCTTTTCTAATCCCAATCGCCCCAAAATTTATACTACTAACCTTAAATCACCATATTAGGTATTTTCAACGTAAAGCATGTGGGTTTCTATCATTTAATCAAGGATTTACAGCCCCAAAAGTTAATTAATTATTAAGAACCCTAAAATTCTCTTAATCATGGTTCTAACAAGTATTTCCAGAATTTTCTTCTAATACATCATTAAAATTTCGTGGATTATTCTTCTACATCACCAAGAATTCCCAGAATAAAATTTAAGTCTTTACTACATGCAAATCCCTATCACAATTTGGGTTTTCTTCCATATATTTCATCCCTAATCATTCCTAAACTAATATGGAAATTGTACCAACGAAATAAGCAAGATAAACACTTGCCTGGGATTTTCAGAAGTCTAGATTGCGGCTGATTTTGGTGTGGTTGCGTTCCCCGTCTCGCGATCTACGCGTTGGTGGTGGCGGCGGCGGCGGCGCAAACCGTTGAGTTTTGAGCCTTGGAATTGCTTGAGAGCTCTCTCCTCTCTTCTCCAATGGTCGTTCTAGGTTTTGGGTATTCTAACCCTAGGTGACAACCTCAATATCAGATATAGCCCCTCTAATTTTCGTGGGTTTAATTACCCAAAAATGTGAAATGACCAAAATGCCCTCCCGGGTTACTAATTAGGCCTAAAAATGCCCCGAGACCCAAACTACACCCCCGGGTACACTTTTCTGACTATCTCGACCCTTCCGGACGCGTTGGCGCACTCAAAACGACTATACGGGCAACTTATAAAATATTCCCTTTTTATTTATCAAAATTTAGTCCCGACGCGACACGAACACGTCCCGACTTAAATTTCCGAAATTGTCATTTAACTCACTCATGACATTCATATAACCAATATAATATATTACTTCTCTCATTAGTAATATTCAACAAATTTCCTATAATTACTAACTCTCGTCACGTTAATAATTATAACATAATTAATTTTCGAATTTTTATTAAATAATTCACTCACATTAAATTTAATAAATCCCCAAATTAATATAGCATAAAAATACGGGGTATTACAGTTCCATTCAAACACAACCTAATTTAAATTAACTAGAAAGCATGTTAAAAATCCGATAAATAAACGCAATAAATAAATGCGATAAATTTACACTAGAAAGCAAGTAATCAAAGCATGTAAACTTAATTAACAAAGCATACAAATCTAATTATCAAAGCAAGAAATTAAGGGAAACAACTATATTTATTGGTAGGGAAGATGAATAGTGCCACTTACAAACCCTAAAGGGTGTCAATCCAAAAGAGGAAGAAGAAGAACTCTTCAAAAACCCAAACGCTAACCTACAACTCTCTAAAACCTAATATATGAATGTATATCTGATATAAAACCAAAATTTGGTTTATATAGTAAGTTACAAAAGAAATAAAGGAAAAAGAAAAGAAAAAGGAAAGATCACAAAATATCTCGCATCACCCGTTGACCGGTCGTAGGGGCGCGGTCGACCGGTCCCTAAGGAAAAAGCCCATTGTCTCCTTCCCATGGAAAAATATGAAACCGTGATTGATCGTCCCAGGGACGCGGTCGACCGGTACTCTGTTTCCTCCAATTCTTTGGTCTATGAAGAGGGGGAAAAGGTCCATTACGGAAACGGGCATATCTTCTTCGTTCGAACTCCAAACGACACACCGTTTACGACCACGCGATGGTAACTCAACGAGCTACGCATCCATGGAATTTCCATATCTAGAAAATAAATGTGAATTGACTAAAATACCCTTGAAGTAGAATCCGGCAACGAAACTTCTTCGAAATGCAACGAATCCTCACTTTTAGCGTTCCAATACCTACAAAAGCACAATTAACCCCTGTAAAACATGTATATATCCAAATCCGAGGTTGTCTGGTTAATGACCATAATTATAGGCATTAAGGACCGTAAAAGCGCTAGAATGCATAAAGATAAGGGGCGGAAATATGCAATATTTGATACGAATCACAACCCCTAACTTAAAAATTGCTAGACCCTAGTAATGAAACAAACAAAACCACTCCACAGAGGGCGGTACAAGACGTATATATGCATCGAAATATAAATTCCACTTTCGTAGGGAACACGATTGCATTTAGCATATGCAATAAGCCGTCAAACCCCTTGGTTACCCTAGTGGACGAATGTCGTATCGTGAGGGTTTTCAGGGATGGTACCCACAAACATCACATGGTTTCCTCAAAATATGCCCAACCCAACATGCGACAAGCCCAACAATGGCAAAAAGGATTTCATACGCATTATTAGCAAAGTGAATGAATTCAAACAAAAGTCCGAATCATTAACATTGTTGATGGAATACATGGTCTGATATGTAGTTGGGGACTAATAATTTTACACAGATTGTAAAAAACCAATTCAAAGCGCCCGCGCATCGCGCAGTGCTAAAACCTAGTATAATAAATATAATAACACCATCATATCATCATCACCATCACCGAACCATAACAAAAAATAATGGATCTAATAATGGATCATCAAATCATCACTATATAATAAGTAGTAAATCATTGGTATCCAATGGCCGAGAAAATGGATAATATGCTTCATCTCCACCCCCATATCCATCGTCATCGCTTAAAGGATCACCCATGGAATAAAAAAAATGAACCACCCACAAACTAAGAAAAACATGAAAAAATAGAGAGATCAAAAAGAAGTTTTGAATGCTGAAAATGAAGAAGGAAGAGAAATTACCAGTTGAATGAGATCGAAAGAAGGAAATTTGATCTCCGGTGGAAGAAAGAAATTTGGACTCCGCTTAGGGCTTGCAAAAGAGTGAGGGAGGTTTATGTGGTGAGATAGGCTTAGGTCTTACACTAAATAAATTTGGTCTCCTGTTATTTCTCTCATGTGGATTTTTTTTAACATTTGATCCGCTTTAATCATATAGTTAGTGAGGCGTAAGCCTCAACCACCTCAAGGTGACATGCACCAAGGTGTAAGCCTCGGCCTTATGAGGCATAAGCCTCAATGCTTCTTCCTCTCGCCTCGTATCGAGGCAGATCCTCACCACTCCTTTTAAAACATTGGTTCAAATTGATAATCAATATTCACTATTTATCTTGAATTAAAAACATGACATGAGTCGCCACATAATTATCAGTAATAACTTCACCATTAGAAATTCTAGTATGTTTTAATCTCCCAAGAAACCATCAATTACAAACATTATAATTCCTTCACAAAATAAAGAACTTCGTTAAACATACTTATTTGTTTATTTTCCTCTCAACTATGGAAGTTTATTCTTCTTGGTCATAAAGAAAATATTTATGCATGTTTGACCTTCCGATTGGTCTACGATTCACTATTAAAAATCAATTGAAGAACATTAAAAACCAACAAATGATCCACGCGATCAATGGATCAAAACAATATTAAAGTGTATCAAATCCCTAAAAATTATATCCATCATTAGATCTAATCTAATCCAGATTTGATTCTACGAAAAAAATTACCCATCTGATGCAGGCATCCACGAATGCAATATGATTTAAGACCTGAAAATAATCCAAAAATGATGAGGTACCATACTCTAGTAATCCATTGGGTGTCCGCACCTCTTTTTAGGCCACTCGATTACTACTTTAAGTTTTCAACTCCTAAATCCAATTTTTAATTTTAAAACAATCGTATAGTAGTCAATTGCAGACCGGGAGTCAAATGAGGACACGATGACTTCCCTTAGGTTACTTTTTTGCGTCTTGGGGTGTCCGTGCCTCATTTCTTGTCACTCAGATTGTGAAATATCAAGTTTATCTTTTTAGATTGTTTAAAGATTGTGACATTATTTGTTTGTGTTTACTATTTTTATGTTTAAATTAGAATTTTAACTAATGCTTATCTTTTTATTTATTGCTTTCGGGTACCACCTCATATGTTCATATGTTGGAGTTTATGTCCCAACGTTTAGTGATTTGAATGTTAAAATTATCATAAACTACTTGCAAAGGACAAAATAAAAACATAATCGAATAGTAAACCAGATTAATGGCATAAACTACTTGCAAAGAATATGAATTAATTAGCACAAATAAACATATCAATAATTCTAACTAACATTCACACAAACAAGTATACAATTATTATCATAAATTAATCTTAAAACTATACTACAACATCCAATTGACAATCCGGGTTTTCAATTGGCTCACCCTCAACCTCCTATCACCGATATAAATCAATCCAGTAAAAAAAAAAACTAATCATAACCAAGAATTAAAATTACCTTTTATCCGCATCAATCCACATATTGAAATTTTTCTCCGTATAATATATTTTATGTTGAATCCTCCTATACAATCTTCCAACCAATATAATTAATAACATAAACCCTTTAACATGAAACAATAGCATAAAAGATAATCAAAATAGTCAAAAAAAATATGACTGGCCTGATATTGTCAACTTAACCAGAAGCTAGGGCAAGGGCGACGAGGGCTAGGGCGGAGAGGGTGAGGGCAGTGAACGCCTGCATCTAGGGCGTGCAACTGAGGCCTGTGCGTGGACTTTTTACCAGTGAAGAAAGAGATGTCGTGTGTGAGGAATTGGTGAAATTTCTTTTTTTTTTTCTTATTTTCTAACTAATAGAAAGAGGGGGAAAGAAGCGGCAATGAAAAAAAAAGGAGGGAATCCAATTTGGTATTAGACGTTTCTTAAGGTATTCCTTTTGAGACGTCTATTAACATGCGGTCTCATAAAGTATATTTTTTAAGACGGATAAAATTAGTCGTCTTAAAAAGTAATAGTTTTTAAGACAATAAATTTTATCCGTCACAAAAAGTGAGTTTTAGAGACTATAATTTTAGCCGTCTCAAAAAGTTCCATCTTAAAAGGTACTTTTTTTGTAGTGCCTACTACTACTTCCTATCTCTTCCTTATTAGGTTCTACTTGTGTAGCTGACATTAGTCTTTCTTCTCCTTCTTCTATTAGTCTAATATTTCTAAGAAGTTCTTTAGTATTCTTAGATTCTTTTAATTTTAATATACGGTCTTGAGCTATCATATTAAATCTATCTCTTTCTTGGATCCTAAAAGAATGACTTCTCTTAAGATGTTTTTTTAAATGTCTTCATGTCCAATTCTGAGGGTTCATGTCCAAAGTTTTGGACCCTAGCTTTTTCTCTAACTAAGTCTTTATTTTCAAATGATCTTCTAGGTCTAATTATAGGGGCTTGTCTTAGTAAACTTGAACTAGTCTTACTACTACATTCTCCTTCGGAATGATCATTGATTATGGATTCTCCCATATTCCTAAATCTAACTTCTTCAGTCTGGAAATTCTTATTGATAATCGTAGAGGGCCAAACTAACATTTCCAGTGACATCATCTTGATTAATCAATAAAGGTTTATTTTGAATAGTCTTAGTTTCTTGAAATTATAGCAATTGCCAAAGGGTCTTAGCTTTTTATTTCATAGGTCCAGTATTCCTAATACTGTAAGTATGATTGTAGTTTGAAATATTGGTTCTAACTAATATTTCGTCATTAAGTCTACCGCTAGGAATTCCCGATTGCATTCCTTCATAAGGAAATTGAGAGAACTTCACATAGCTTTGGAATTCTATATTTATATTAGCGTCTAGGATAATATAGTCTTTATAGCCACTAGCATATAAGATTAACTTAAAATGTTTGGATGTGCCTATGGTTATTGTAAATGCCGAAATGACATTAAAGTATCCGATGTTGTCTGACAATTCTAATTGGGCTATCCCAATAAGGCTTTTCTCAAAATCTTTCCATCTTTTATCTACTAAATAACATAATATGTTGATATTATTCTGAGGTCTATGTAATCCTTGGATTCTTGGCTGAAAGAGTCCAAAGGTTAGGAATTGGAACTTCCTATCAGTTCCTCTAGATCTAAGCCATTCTGAGTCAAACACTTGGAGCTCAGTATAGGATTCATCTAACACATGATTCCTATAATGGTAAGTCATGTTATAATTAGGTGTGGCGCCTTCTTTAAACAAGTCTATGTATCTAATGGTTGGAAGTTGTCTATTATGAATGGAATCTTCAACAATCTTCCAGTCAACTTCACCCCATTCTTTCCATTGGAGAGGATTGGTGAAATTTCCCTCCTTCCACCATGTTCTAACATTTGAGGATGAATTCTTAAGTCTTTGGAGCATACAATTACTCTGTCCAATATTTGGGATAGAGCTAACTATCTTACTAGTCGTATCTAATCCATCATTTATGATTCTTCTAGCTATGGTCTTTCCCTCCCTAGTTCCTACATAAGGAGATTCTCTAAATTTACAGGTGTTTACCTGTTTTTGTTCAAGTATTTTTTCAATCCTTTCTAAAGAGTTTGAATAATATTTTTGTCGTTTTATCTGTCTAAGGATTTCTTGGTTAAATGTCTTATTCTCTTTTCTTGCATTGTTGTTAATATCTTCATTATTTTTTACAAGAGTATTAACAAGAGAATCAGCGATCTTATTAATATAATCTTTTATCTCATCTTCCTTTTCTTGTTTATGCACAGATTCGTGTGCCGTCCTAGCTTCTATGGTTTCTACAGTTTTTTCTATTTTATCTAAATGAGTTAAAATAAATGGAGAGTCTAATTCGGCTTGGGAGGGTTTATTATATATAAACTTAATTCCCTTCATAATTTCTTCATATTTTTCTTCTACCTGGGCCATGTCTAATCTAAGTTCATTAATGATACTATCCATTTTGGATAGGTTATGGCTTTCTATATTATTAAGATAATTTTCTAAATTTTGTTAGAATTTAACAAAGTCTGTGTAGAAGGTAGTTAATCCTTCTGTCTTAGCTTTTAAATCAAAATATAAGTCTTTAATAAAGCTACTGTTGAAATTTCGCTTCCATTGTTGTCTCAATTTTGAGAGACTTTGTTCTAAATATGTTTACAACATTTTGTGTGTGTTTGTTTTTAGTTTTTATTTTGTATTTTTTTTTAAGTTTTTTTAAAATATTTTTATTTAATATTTAATAATATGTTGATCATTGTTTTATTTGTTTGCTATCCTTATTTCTTTATTTCTTTATTTATCTATTTACTTAGTTTTTTTTGTGTTTAAACATATATTCAAATAAACAAAGTTAATTTGTTTATTTAAAAGGTTTAAACGAAAATAAAGGGTTGTGATTTTTTTGTTGGTTAATGGCTAAGATTTAGCCTTCTTGTGTTTGTTGGGTCGATCCGTGTAATGGTTGTAGGACCAATGTGTTCGAGTTGCGTATTCCACACGAGCTGACCACGTGTGGTGCCAGCTTCTATCAACCGTTGAGCTCTCTATTTTCCATCTTAACCCCTTATCCTTTTAAGGCATTGACGCTGGTACCCTTTGGGCTTTAAAGTGACGGTTATGTCCCCAGCCGCCTATGGTGAAAGACGCTTCTGCCCTTGGTTACTTGGTTTTTTATATTACAAACCTTGCCCTTTTTGTGATGGTATAAAATGCATACGATCGTCTTTTTTTTCACTTTTTAGGGTTTTTGAGATTAACAATCGCAACCAACATATTTCTCTCTTTCTCTTTCTAAAAATTTCAAATTTCGTTTGAGGGATTATTCTCATACTTTTAACACATGTAAACATCTGTTTGAGTGATGAGTTTTTAAGATTTTGTGGTTTTTTCTCCTAGTTTAAACCAAGATCGATTTCGGTTTTTTTAAGGGTTTTGTTGTTGGATTTTGGTGGTGCATTGGTTGGTGTAGTTCGGTGTTCTGTTCCTTGCGATCGATCCGGAGTTACCATCCCACCTGAGTTCGGTGTGCTCCTGCCGAGATTTTTTTGAGATGCAGATTTTAGATCTGCATTTTCTCTTGAGGTATTATATAAATCTCTATACATAAATATGTATTACATATATATACTGCTTCATATAATCATATATATTGCTGTATAATAGTATATATACAATTAGATATATATATATATATATATATATATATATATATATATATATATATATATATACTGATTGTTGTGGTTTGATAATACGGGTGTGGTAATTTTGTTGTATGCTTTCCTGATTCATACTCACCTTTGTAACTCGAACTTAATCTCACTGTGTCAACTCAGATTAAAACTCAGTTTTAATTTTGTTTAAGGAACTAATTCTTATACTAATATTTGGACTGCTTTTGGACTAATATTTGGACTGCTTTTGGACTAAGATTTGAACTATTCTTGGACTAATATTTGGACTGATCTTGGACCTCTACTGGACTAATATTTTGACTGATCTTGGACCTTTACTAGACTGAATCTTGGACTAAATATTTGGGCTGAAAATTAAACTGGGTTGAGAGTATTTTTTTTACTTGTTTTTATAAACTCAGTAAAATACATTTAATTTGTTTTAAACTCAGATTAGTTTGAATGTGTACTTTTGACTTGTTCAAAATAAATTTTGTGTGTGATTTCTTTTATTACCATTTTAGTTAGTCCTTGATTGGTAATTTTTGTGTTGATAAAAGTAGACCTGGTCTTCTTTTATTTGCCAAAATATTTTGTTTTTATTAAAACAACTTTTATAAATTAAAATCTGTATGCTGCACAACTTCACGGGGTCTCGAGTTTGAGTGTGTTGTTGTGTGTGTAGTGAGCGAGTGATAGTCCCTATTGCCGGGGTATTATTGATTTGACTGATATTCAGTCAAGTTGGGTTGGCTTAGACTAGGCGGATTAAATACGGGTGTGTATTTGTTTAGTTTAATCCGTGGTGAACTTGGAGGACTGTAATTTGTAACTCATAATTGGTAATAGTGGACTTGGGTGCGTGTGTTGTCCTGGGACTAGGGACACGGGGTTTACCACCACGGTGGGTTCCTCGAGAACAAATATTGTGTCACTATCTACCTTTCCTCTTCCCATTCTAACTGTATTTATTTCAGCAACATCATTCCAAATTTATCTTTACTTGTGTGGTTGCTTAAAACGATATTAATCAAAATTTTAAATTAAATATTAAAAGAGTTGGAGTTTTTCTATTAAACCAAAAATATATTAGGTGTGTTGGTTATTTCAACTGTTATAGTCTTGGGTAGCTGCTATGGATGTAGAAATTAAATTTAATCTTTCTAATATGAGTCTAGTTGCTTTAGTAGCATTGGCAATCTCATTTTCATTTATCTTATAATAAAATCTATCATCATTTATCTTTTCTAAAATTCTTTGGTAAAAATATGCTAAGGTCTGAATGGAGAGGTCTCTTGGTACCTCATTCCAGTCTGTCTACTATCTCCATTAGGAAGATAACTATCTAATTTAGGGATAAGTTTAGCTTGTTCTTTAGTAAGTTTAATTAACTCACTGTCATGATTTTTTGTCAAAGTTTTAATTTATAAAATGTCTTTGTTAAGGCTTTCTATATAATTAGTCTTAATATTTATTTCTTGTAGTACTTGTACAAGGTCTATTGGGATTTGGCTATCTATGTCTAGTAGTCTATTAGAGATATTTTTTATCTCTGATTCTAGGGTTTGGGTGTCTTTTATTAATTATCTTAATATAAAGAGTATACACTTATTTTGGTCTATTATACTATTTATAGCATAGCAGTAACTTGTCTACTATCTGCGTGTTTGGCTGGGGTGTGTTTAGTATGTGAACAACCGTCTATATGAGCGGTTAAACAACCTTATGCATCTAAATCAGTAATGGGTATAGGATGGTAGTCTGGGTTGATTCCAAAAATATTTTTGTAAATGCGAGGGATAAATTCCAAGGGCATTAAAGTCTTTTTACTAAGTCGAAAAGGAACGTCTTATGACTCTGATACCAGAATTAGGGTTTGGTCGGAAATTTGGTGGGTTTCTAAAGATTTTAGGGTCTTTGATATCAATTTGGTCTAAAATATAATTTTAGTAATTATATAGTCTTAAAATAAGGTTTTGCTATAAGACAAAAGGGGACCAAAATAAAAAAAAGTCTTTGGGACCACGGGGGGACCACGTGTGGAAAATGACAAAAAATGCTTTAATGCGTCTTTTAAGAAATCCATTCTAGATCCTATATACACATATATATAGTCCAAAATTTGATTGTTTTAAACATTTTAGGGCACACTTTGTGAATGCTAAACCTCTTAGTTATCTGATAGAAGGATAACTTCAACACGCCTTCAATCTTTCCCTAGCATCCTATTTATATGAAAACTCTAAGAGAGATAATGAATGGATTGCCACGGCATGATTTGTTTGTTGGCATAATTAATGCGTAGTCATTATCACTTTGAGAAATTTTATTAAATTTAAAGGTTTTTTTTGCTTTAATACAATTCTAAATTTCGATTCTTGATTTTAATACAAGTTTATTAGACTTTAGTAAAAAATTCCTATTTTTAAAAATAAGTTATACCAAAATTATTCTTTTAAAAAAGAAAATAGTAATTTGTTTATTTTTGTTATTGTTTTGACCTTTTGCAAAGGCCAAAATTGGACTTTTGAGCAAACGGATGATTTGTCTTTGTTTTTCGAGAAAATCTCTCTCATTGTTTGACCATTTTGACCCGACCCTTCTCACCGACATTCTCATACCTATATATATATATATATATATATATATATATATATATATATATATATATATATATATATATATATATATATATATACACACACACACCTCCACCATCTATTTTCTTTGAAAATCCAAATCCTAATACGTGTAGAATCTTCCAAATCCTAGTACGTGTAGAAACTTGCAACTTCATTCTCTGTCACTTTTAGGTAACAAAATATTAAATCCAAATCTTCTCTATTATATAGTTTTCAAACTTTCGATTGTGCAAATCACAATCTTTTATTATGATAGAAGCCGATAAACATTATAATGCATGTCCTTGATGTCATTCTTATACAAACCAATTACTCTATATGGTTATTTATTCACTATGACACCTCTATGTGTTTTCTTTGGAAATCAAGAAACCATTTTGATAATAAGAATATAAAAATCTTAATATCAGTCTCTCAAATAACCCCCCCCCCCCCCCCCCACACACACACAGTTCATGTAGACTTCTGCAACGGCTTCTGTATTAGGTAACAAAAATATCCAAACTCATAATGGTATAGATTGTGTAAATCACTATTTTTGGTACGTTCCATACAAACCCATCACTCTATTTGGTTATTTATTCACTATGATACCTATACATATATACGTCCATGTGTTTTCTTTAGAAATTAAGAAACCATTTTCATAATAAGAGTTTGAAATTCTATTCACAATCTCTCAAATAACTCATAATACGTGCAGACTCTTGAAACTTCTTCTGTATTAGGTAACAAAATATTTACTCTAAAGTATATAGTGTTTAAACTTATAATATAGTGTTTAAACTTATAATAGTAAAGATTGTGCAAATCACAGTCCTTTTTTATAATCAGGCACTATACATTACAATTCATGCATTTAATGTGATTCCATACGAACACATCATCTTGTTTCTTCCTGCAAACATGTGTATAACTTTTGGGGTTGATCATACTTGATCTTGGGCTTTGATCTATGGGGACATAAAGGTAAGCGTTTTTGTTAAATTTCTTTCTGTATATTAAGGAATTTTATTTCAATGGATATTTGTTTTTATCTCTTGAGCGGATTTCATGTCTATCAGTTGACATTTTCCCGGGAAAGGAACGTGACCATTTTAAGCTTTATATGATCGATTTCTCTCTATATCAATCTCTTCTCTTGAAAAATGAAAGAATGAGAAAATGTTGTAGTTCAAGACTAATCTTATGGTTAATGAGATTTGACACAAAAATTTACACAAATTGATTGATGTGACATTGCAATGAAATATTTTACATCACTCACTCCAAGATATTGTACAACACTATATCGCAATGCTTAATGAGTTTTTGTAATTTTTTTTAATTTATTATAATGGAGGTCTTTTGATATCCACCCTAACAAGTGGTAAGGGGTAGCTCGGCTCATTTAGGCCAAAGGTCTCGAGTTCGAAATCTCCCAGCGGATACCGTGCAGATTTGAACCAGGGCGTGTGTTAGGGTGACTCTGGCACAATGTCCCCCCTATTTAGCTCATAGGGGAGTCCAAATGGCTCGTTCGTGTGGATGTTCAGGGTTATAGAAAAAATTGTGGAGTAGGTGATACAATGTTTTGAGAATTTATATATTAAAAGAAAATTATTTTGATAAAAGAATATTAAAAAAATATATTTTAAAAGAAAATTTTGATATTCAGATTGGAGACTAGATTCTTAAGACAACAAAAGTGCTTGGTAGACCTTTGAAGGAGGAGTAATACCAGGGCCAAACATATTTGATATGGCAATGTTTTAAGAATGTTGGGAATAATTAGTAAAGGGTTCTATAGTGAATTTGCTAAAGCGATTATTTGACAGTGGTGTTATGAATGCCTTCATGAATGCCACATACCTTTATTTTTATCCCCATAAAGGTTTAGTATCTTGAATAGAATTTAGGCAAGTTAATTTAGTTACATGTTAATAAATAGTATTGGCTAAATATTATCTTTGAAATTGAGGGATGTTTCGAGGATTATGAGTTGTTTGTCTCATGGGAAATTTGTAGACAAATGTTGGATATTTCGTTGATCGCGAACAAGATTGGGAATGATTATTGGAACAATAATAGTGTGAAGGCATGGTGTTAATGATTTATTTCTAGAAAGTATACAATCACGTGGATTGGGGTTTATTGGATCATCGAGTCATGTGGGTCACTTGACTAAAGAATCCTAGTTTAATACTCACATTAATGACTTCCTTTTTCAAAAATTGTACTTTTCTTTATGTAATAGACGAAATATATGGTGAGTGAAATAATAGGAATCTATTATGATTTGTATTTGTCAAATCCAAAACCGAGAGTTTTCTTATTGTAATGTGGGTAAATCAAATAATCAAAGATGAGAAATTTTTCCTTTTTTTCCATCGGAAGAAGATAAAATAAAGAGTTGGATGAAATGAGGTTTTTTTTACAGGATGGCGATAAGGTGGTAAATCGATGGAGCAATGTAAAAAAACCGATTCATGTATTTTCTTTTTAATAGGAAGGCGTTAAGGCGATAAATCGGATAATCAAAGCAAGAATAATAAATTGAGAGTCAATGCAAAAGGACAAATATTTCTTTACAGAGGGAAGGCGTTGAGGCGACAAATTGAATAGCCAACAAAAATAGGTTTCTGGTACAGGAAGGCTATAAGTTGAGAATTAGTGCCTAAAGGACCAATATTTTTTCTTTACATGAATGCAACATTGAAGACCAGTTTTTCTTGACAGGATGGCGATAAAGCGGTAAATCGATGAAGAAATCTACAAAAAAAAGGTTTTCTTTCTTTTCTCTTCTTGCAGGAAGGCCAGAATTGAAGAATCAAAGCCAAAGGGTAGGTATTGTTGTTTGACACATAGAGGAGTCCTAACTCATGCATTAAGCTCTCAACCCTCTCTTGTCTCTCTTTAGGGCTCATTTCTTTTAACCGAAACTTGGAACTAAGACTTAAGGTTACCTTTACAGTGAGTAAAGGAAGCAAATTGTCATCTTGTGCCAACCACACATTTTTCTCAACTGTTCAGGGCTAGTTACTTAATGGTTATTAAGTAACACACATTTTTCTCAATCGCGGGTGGATCCTATGGGACTGCGGCCTGCTGAAGGTTATAAACCCGTCTATACTGGACCTGTCCCTACTGAACTGGGACCGCTGGAATAGGTGGCAGTGCTGGCATCTATGGTGGTACTGGGAGGGCGATGAGAAACATCGGTCTCTGGGGCTCCTGTCGAGCGCCCTACTGCTGCTGCTGCGGGGCACTGCCCTCTCAGGACACTCTTGGCATTTTTGGCCATGCTTGCCACATATGAAACATTTTCCCGTAAAGTTTTCCCCTCTCTGACCCTGCTGCCCACGGCCCTGATGGTCGTTACCACCCCTACCCTGACCATGTTGGCCCTACTGAAACTGCTGCTGGCCCTGATGATCCTGATGGTCGTGCTGACCCTACTGGCTATGCCAAAAACCTCCCTGGCCATGTCTGAAACCTCTTGATTTAAATCTCTTAAAATCGCCCTGCTGGGAACTCTGATCACCCTGCCTGTGCTGACCCTGAGCTGACTGTACCCCGCTGGCACCATTACCCCCTGTCTTGCCCTACTAACTGGACTCTCCTACTCACTTACCCTCTGACAAATAAAAGCGATGGTCCTGACAGTGAAGTAATCCTGCGTTAACCACATCTGAATAAATGGCCAACGAGAGATTACCTAGTAGGTGCTGACGAATCCTCCACGTCAACCCATCCATGAACTTTTGGATCTTCTTCTCTTCAGTAGGGCTCTCATCGGGAACTATGTTCAAAAGATTGGTGAATCGGCCTCGTACTTTGCCACTGTCCTCCCTTCTTGCTTAAGGTTCATCAATTTCTGCCTCATCTCTTTCTGAACCGCTGAGGGGAAATATTTGCGGTCAAACCGTACCCAGAACTCCTGAATAGAAAGAACATCTTTCTCCTCGGCGGTGGTAATGGACTCCCACCACTGCAAAGTTGTTCCTACCAGCTTAAACGTTGCCAATATCTTCCTTTGCACATTTGTACACTCATACATCCTCAAATGCCTTTTGGATGTCCTTCTTCCACTGGCTCGACATAACAACGTCGGAGCTCCCTGCAAACTCTGGAGGGTGCACCTTCTGAAAGGCATCACAGACACGTTCCCAAGCAAACGGGAATGCAGGAGCCTGGATTGGGGCTACCACCAATGCCTGAGGTGGTGCCTGCTGCACAACTACTAACGCGGCATTTACCGCCTGTGCTACAATAGCGGCAACTTCATTAGCATTCATAGAACCCTAAACTAGTGCAGGCTGAGGCTCAGGCTGGGCACCCTTGGGAACTCGCTGTGCACGTCGAGGAGGCATTTGAAATGAGAGAGAAGTTTTTGTAAGTCCACAGTTGATATCTCAAAATAGTTGAAGAACGTAAGATACACAAAAGAGTACAATAATCCTAAAATATAGGGCTCTATATCAAAGGACGCTACGCGAAAACATAACAAGCCGTACAGATCCTAAGGACTTTAGAACCTGATGCTCTGATACCACCGGTGACACCCCGACTAATTAAATATCGGGTAGCTACTCCTTTATTTAAATTAATGCAAAATGGCAAGTTGGCTCAGTTCATAGCATCATAGCTGAAAGCATTTCATTAATTACTAACCACCTAATATTTAAAATAGTGAAGCGCCAAATTTTAATGTTTAATTTAATCATCAACAAAATAATATTAATCATCATCCAACCATTACATGAACAATCTCATAAGGTAATCAATAGAATGAAATAACTGATGTTTGGAATAAACACTCCAATAATAGCAGCAATGTAAATAACCAGTACAATAGTCTGAATAAATAAAATCCCAAGACTGAAATAAAATGAAAGTTTACAACTGCAGTCACTGAATAGAATGGGCAACATGCCCTAACTGGAATAAATGACTCCCAAAAGAAGTAAGGATGGATGTGTAGGCGTTTAGTAACGAGATCCTGTAACTTCCATAGAAGCTACAGCATGCCAAAGGAATGGAACTCCTAATCTTGGCGTCCCTGTGGCTGGGCACCTAAAAGATTTTTACAAAAGAAATAGATTTGAAAGCAAACGGGTCAGAGCCCGAGGTGAAAATATTTTAAAAACAGCAAGTGTTTAAATTATATTATTAAACATCACATATATTGAACATGTTAGTCACGTGCCCTCACATGAGATCCTCACCCCTCAACTATTGTGCACGCCTAACGCATCTTTTAAATTTCCACCTAGTTATATCACTACCTGACTAGTCTATTCTACCCCCATCCAGACGATTTTTACTTTAGATGCCACCCATATTATTTAAAATGAAATATATTCATAACTCACCCATTTATTAATCAAAATAACGTAGCTCAAGTATTCGTTAGGTTCATAACATTCTTGACTCCTTTTAAAAATCTCTTAGTCATTCGCATCTACTAAGTAACAGTGAATCAGTCACAAGTACATATATAAGTCACTCTCATTACATATATACATATATGGCACCCCCAGGCTAAGTTGTGGTGAACGCATACTCTGCTATTGAATCCCGGTACATCACGTATATAAGGATCACGTGTTTCAAATCGCTCAGGAATCGTTTTAATACAAATCACACATAGTGGACACGAACATAGTTCATACACCCATGGGTCACGCACATACCTATGCTCCCATGGTCAGCTGACTTATCAACTCACAAATAAGTCATTCACAGTCCTATGTCCTTAAGGTACCAGTCTAAATCCCCCCAAAGGCACACAAAGATAAGACGGTCCTTTCCCGAAAACCAACCTCCCATGATAGCAAGTATGGTAGGTATGTCATACACATAATCATTTATATACTAAGTATTCACACAACTTAGATAGTCATCATTTTATTATAGGTATATTCCAGCCATATATCGTAAGTCTCACGCATATAATAATATCATCCCATTTATTCTACCCAATAGGTTTAGCGCGATAATTCTTGACGTATATTTTCGATTACATACCCTAACCCAAAAAGGTTACTAAGTCTCACGCTAGTCTCTAAGGTTATCTTAGTAATTAAAGTTCCCCTTTTTAGTCTTTAACCTCAAATTATAATTGGAGTAAAATATTTACAGGTTCTCACAACTTCCAATCATATCCCACTAGTTGGATGATCGTATGTTTACCACTTAATCCTTAATTAAATCTAATTATTTTTCGGGCTTAAAAACCCTCATACTGGTCTTACTTAAGTACCAATATGTTCAATCAATTATCACTAAAGAGTTCTAAAGATTGGAATTTACTCAATTATTTAAAGGGAAATATTTCACTTTTTCCAAAGGGGTCGATCGATCGAAGAGTTTGGTCGATCGATCAATTGATCAAGAATTTATCTACCCAAATTTCCTTTTAACAGATACGGGTTCTTCAAACTTTACACCCCAAATCCTCCATTACAACATCCCAAACTCCCAAACAAGTATTCTAATCGGCATATTAATATATTTGCATAATCTTTAACGTATTAGAATCATTAAATCATCATGGATCATCAGTTTCTTCGATTAAATCACCAAATTTTCATAAAAACCCTATTTCCTCTATTTCCATCAAGATCTTTATATTTCCATCAAGATCTTCATATAACTCAACATGATTTTGTAATTTTCTACATATGGATCATGATTTCGTAACTAGAATATGTCTAGAAGTTTGTCTGCATGAAACCTACTCATATTCAACGTTTAATTCTCCAGTTTCACCATTATTTCATTTATTTAGGATAAATCATCAAACCTAAACTATCATGTAAAACATATGCCTTGAATCTTTGCAAGATAAATCACTTGACTAAAAAATTCAATGTTCTGACCTTTGAAGTAGTTGGTACGAAAGGTATCCCCTCTTTTCGATCTAACCGGTGGTGGTGGTGTAATGGCCTCTAAGGGTGGTTTTTCTCCTTTGGGAACTTCCTTCTCTATTCTCTAACTGCCGTTGGTGATTTTTGATTGTGAAAACCCTAGGAGTCCGAAGAGTTGGCTGATAAACTAAGTCTAAATTTCGTGGGTTAATATTCCTTAAAAATCAAAAGGACTAAAATACCCTCTCAGGTTGCCAGTTAGGCCTAAAAATATCCCAAGACCCAAACTAAACCTCCGGCTAGTGTTTTTTAACTATTTCGACCCTTCCGGACACATTGGGGCACCCAAAATGACCATACGGATGATATAAATATAATTTACTTTTAAATCCATTTAAGTTGATTCCTGACACGACTGACACGCGTGTTCCAACTTAATTTTCGAAATTATCGTATTTATAACTTGCGACAATATTAATAAATTTAGTAATAATATATTACCATATTCACTTAGTAATATTCAACATAATTATCATAATCAAATACCAACTCTCGTCTCGCTAGTATTTAAATCCGGATTAATTTTCAAATAATTATCCCATTTAATTTAATTAATTCCATTAAAAAAATCAATAAAATTACGGGGTATTACACATCTTCAATTCAAATATATATTCATTCTTGTCAGGTTCTATTATTCTATAATATTGTATTTTTTCTATATATAATTGTGTGAAAGTTTTATAATATATTTTGGTATTTTGATATTATAAATACTCAAATATCCACAAAATAATACAAAAATGAATACAAAGGGAAAGGGCTCTATTTTAAATAATCGCCTAGGAGCGAATATCACGCGGATGATTTGTCTTTGTTTTTTGAGAAAATCTCTCCCATTGTTTGACCATTTTGACCCGACCCTTCTCACCGACCTTCTCATACCTATATATATACACCTCCACCATCTCTTATCTTTGAAAATCCAAATCCTAGTACGTGGAGAATCTTGCAACTTCATTCTCTGTCACTGTTAGGTAACAAAATATTCAATCACAACAGTGAACGCATGCTTTTCTTATAGCTGAACCACTTTAAAACGTTGCTTCTTGTGTGTTTGTCTGGCTTGTTTATATTTATTTATATGTGATTATAAAATTGAACCCCATCCATTTTTAGACGTCAACACCATGTATTTTTAAAATTGTAGTAAGTCCCATAACCATCCAAAACTGTCCATAACTACTCCGTAACCGCCCATCTTCCTTTCTACAGAGAATGACACTTGTCTTATAGTGGTTACAATAGGACAAAAAATTGAAAAAATAAAGACATCGGAGTTACTACAAATAAATCTTAAAAAATAGGACTAAATATTTAAAACTCCAAAAAAAATCAGCTCAAAAATTGTGAATTAGTTACTATTTTTTGGTAAACTGAAATTTGAGAGTGATCATTGATAGTTTTGACTGAAAAAACTGAATATATATATCCAAATTTGATTGTTTTAAATATTTCAGGGTACACTTGTGAATATTAAATCTCTTAGTTCTATGATAGAATGGTAACTTCAATTTGCCTTAAACCTTTCCCTAGCCTCCTATTTATATGCAAACTCTAGGAGAGAAAGTGAGTGGATTGTCACGACATGATTTATTGGCATAAATAATGCCCATTAAATGTCATTACGATAAATTTTATTAAATCTAAAGTTTTTTTTACTTTAATACATTACTAATTTTCTATTTTAATACAACTTAATCAATTTATTAGACTTTAGCAAAAAAATCTTATTTTTAAAAACTAAAATTATTATTAAAAATAAATTAAATTGAAAAATATTCTTTTAAAAAAGACAATAATGATTTGTTTATTTTTATTATATTTTTTTCTTTTACATTTGGAGTCAAACTTAAACTTCTAAAGTCAAGAATTGGACTTTTGAGCACACAAATGATTTGTGTTTTTTTAGAGAATATTTCTCTCATTGTTTGACCATTTTGACTCAACCCTTCTCACCGACCTTCTAATACCTATATATATATATATGTACATACAGCGCCATGTGTTTTCTTTGAAAATCCAAATCCTAATACGTGTAAAATCTTGCAACTTCTTCTCTTTCAGTGTTATTAAACTTAAAAGGGTTTTTGACTTTAATATATTACTAATTTTTTATTTTAAATTTTTATACAACCTAATTAGTTTATTAGACTTTAGTAAGAAAAAAATCCTATTTTTAAAAATAAATTAGATTAAAATTATTCTTTAATTTTTTTTTGTTTTGTTTATTTTTGTTATTGTTTTTGACATTTGGAGTCAAGCTTAAACTTGCAAGGGACAAATTGGACTTTTGAGCACACGGGTGAGGTGATTTGTCTTTGTTTTTCGAGAATCTCTCTCATTCTTTGACCATTTTGACCCGACCCTTATCACCGACCTTCTCATACCTATATATACACCTCCATGTGTTTTCTATAGAAACTAAGAAAAGATTTTTGACAAGAAAATCCTAGGACGTGCAACTTCTTCTCTGCCAGTGTTAGGTAACAAAATATTCGATCCAAATCTTCTCTGATATATAGTTTTCAAACTTTCGATTGTGCAAATCACAATCTTTTATTATGAAAGCAGCCTATAAACATTATAATGCACGTCCTTCATGTGATTCTTATACAAACCTATCAATCTATTTGGTTATTTATTCACTGTGATACCTCCATGTGTTTTCTTTGGAAATCAAGAAACCATTTTCACAAAAATATCAGTCTCTCAAAGAATCCCTACACACAGTCCGTGTAGACTTCTGCAACTGCTTCTGTATTAGGTAACAAAAATATTCGAACTTATAATGGTATAGA
Organism: Sambucus nigra; assembly: GCA_949130495.1. Lineage (NCBI taxonomy): Eukaryota > Viridiplantae > Streptophyta > Magnoliopsida > Dipsacales > Adoxaceae > Sambucus > Sambucus nigra. The sequence continues at coordinate 620,055,766 of OX422213.1, read as the reverse complement.
TTGTGCAAATCACTGTTTTTGGTAGTTTCCATACAAACCCATCACTCTATTTGGTTATTTATTCACTAGGATACCTATACATATATACGTCCATGTGTTTTCATTAGAAATTAAGAAACCATTTTCGCTATAAGAGTTTGAAGTTCTAATCAGTCTCTTAAATAACCCATAATCCGTGCAGACTCTTGAAACTTCTTCTGTATTAGGTAACAAAATATTTACTCTAAAGTCTAATAGTGTTTAAACTTATAATGGTATAGATTGTGCAAATCACAGTCCTTTTTAATGATCAGGCTATAAACATTATAATTCATGCATTTGATGTGATTCCATACGAACACATCATCTTTTTTCTTCCTGCAAACATGTGTATAAGTTTTGGCGTTGATCATTCTTGATCTTGGATTTTGATCTATGGGCAGTGGAGGACCCAGGAATTTTCGTTAGGGGGTGCGGAAGTTTAGAATAATACCGGGGGTTCGGGGGCTCCCGCCCCCGAGGCGATTTTTTTTAGGGTTATTTTGAGTTTTATGCACATTTTTAGCTCTAAAAATATATTAAATCATTGACAAATACTTCTATTCTAACAATTACTCAACATAATTGCCCAAAACTGAAAATATATTTCAGATTAAATTAACAATGTCAACAATTTTTAGAACACACTAATTTTTAGATTAAATTAACAATGTCAACAATCTAATTTAACAATGTTTTTACAATAAACTAATTATTTTCAATAAACTAATTTTTAGAACACACTAATTTTTTTCAATGTTTTTAAAATAAACTAACAATGTTTTTAGATTAAATTAACAATGTCAACAATTTTTAGAACACACTAATTTTTAGATTAAATTAACAATGTCAACAAGCAACAATCTAATTTAACAATGTCAAAATTACCAGCCTGTGCTCCTTTGCTGTTTGTTAGGAGAAGAAAGAGGGAGGGACGGGACGGCGTCACGCCGCTGCTGTCGCCGGTCGGCGGAGTAGTTGGTGGAGAGAGAGAGAGTTGAGGCCGAGTAGCGGTGGAGAGGCCGAGTAGCTGGTGGAGAGAGAGAGAGCTGGAGTAGCTGGTCTGGTGGAGAGAGAGAGAGCTGGAGCCTGCCGCTAAGTCGGACCACCGGCGGTAGAGAGAACAAAGAGAAGAAGAGAGGCGGCGGCTGTTTGTTGGGCTTGGGAACTTAGGGTAAATGAAAAAAATCAGTCGTGTGCTGTTGTGTATGTGTAGAGATTTGAGTTTGGTTATTTTCGTTTCTGCCCCCAAAACTATTACACCTTCTATTATTAAATATTACACATAGGTCCAAAAAAAAAAAAAAAACCTATACTCGGGAAAAAAATTCCGAAAAACCCGGGTGGGCGGCCGCCCACCTTCGGGACCACCTAGGTCCGCCCCTGTCTATGGGGACTTAAAGGTAATCTTTTTTGTTAAATTTATTTCACTGTGTATTAAGGAATTTTATTTCAATGGATATTTTTTTTAATCTCATATGATCGGATTTCATGTCTATCAATTGACATATTTTCGGGAAAGGAATGTGACCATTTTGTGCTTTATATGATCGGAATCTCTCTATATCAATCTCTTCTCTTGAAAAATGAAAGAATGAGAAAATGATATAGTTTAAGACTAATCTTATGGTTAATAAGATTTGACACAAAAATTTACACAAATTGGTAGACCTTTGAAGGAAGATTAATAATACCAGGACCAAATATTTTTTATATGACTATGTTTTAAGAATGTTGGGAATTAGTAAAGGGTTCTGTAGTGAATTTGCTGAAGCGATTATTTGAGAGTGGTGTTATGAATGCCTTCATGAATGCCACGTACCTTTATTTTTATCCCCATAAAGGTCTAGTATCTTGAATAGAATTTAGGTCAGTTAATTTAGTTACATGTTAATAAAAACTATTGGCTAAATATTATCTTTGAAATTGAGGAATGTTTCGAGGGTTATGAGTTATTTGTCTCATGGGAAATTTGTAGACAAATGCTGGATATTTTGTTGATAGCGAACAAGATTAGGAAGGATTGTTGGAACAATAATAGTGTGAAGGCATGGTATTAGTGATTGATTTCAAGAAAGTATACAATCACGTGGATTGGGGTTTCTTGGATCATGGAGTCATTTGGGTCACTTGACTAAAGAATCCTAGTTTAATACTCAGATTAATGACTTCACTTTCTTAAAAATTGTACTTTTCTTTATGTAATAGACGAAATATATGGTGAGTGAAATAATAGCAATCTATTATGATTTGTATTTATCAAATCCAAAACCGAGAATTTTCTTATTGTAATGTGGATAAATCAAATAATCAAAGACAAAATGAGAAATTTTACCTTTTTTTTTCATCGGAAGAAGATAGAACAAAGAGTTGGCTAAAATGAGCGTTTTTCTTGACAGGATGGCGATAAGGCGGTAAATCGATGGAGCAATGTAAAAAAATAGTTTTTTTTTCGTTTCTTTTTTCCAGGAAAGCAAGAATTGAAGAATCAAAGCCAAAGGGTAGATTTAGTTTTTTGACAAGAGGCGATAAGGCAATGAATCTAAGAATCAAACCCAAAAAACAGGTATGTTTTTTGCAGGAAGTCGAGAAATCAAGAATCAACACAAGAAAGACAGGTATTTTCTTTTTAATAGGAAGGCGTTAAGGCAATAAATCGGATAATCAAAGCAAAAATACTAAATTGAGAGTCAATGCAATAGAACAAATATTTCTTTACAGGAGGGAAGGCGTTAGGCAATAAATTGAATAGCCAACAAAAACAGGTTTCTCTGGGATAGGAAGGCTATAAATTGAGAATTAGTGCCAAAAGGACTAGTATTTTTCCTTTACAGGAAGGCAACATTGAAGACCAATTTTTCTTGACAGGATGACGATACGGCGGTAAATCTCGACGAAGCAAAGTAAAAAAACAGGTTTTCTTTCTTTTCTTTTTTACAAGAAAGCAAGAATTGAAGAATCAAAGCCAAAGGGTAGGTATAGTTTTTTGACAAGAAGGAGGTAAGGCAATAAATCGAAGCCCAAAAAAACAGGTATGTTTTTTTTTTTTTACAGGAAGTAAAGAAATCAAGAATCAAAACTAGAAGGACATGTATTTTCTTTTTAATAGGAAGACGTTAAGGCGATAAATCGAATAATCAAAGCAAAAATAATTAATTGAGAGTCAATGCAAAAGGACAGTTATTTTTTTAAAGGAGGGAAGTTGTTGAGGCGATAAATTGAATAGCCAACAAAAACAGGAATCTCTAGGACAAGAAGGCTATAAGTTGAGAATTAGTGCCAAAAGGACTAGTATTTTTTCTTTACAGGAAGGTAACATTGAAGACTAGTTTTTCTTGACAGGATGGCGATAAGGCGGTAAATCGACGAAGCAATGTCAAAAAACAGGTTTTCTTTCTTTTCTTTTCTACAGGTTAGCAAGAATTGAAGAATCAAAGCCAAAGGGCAGGTATAGTCTTTTGACAAGAAGGCGATAGGGCAATGAATCGAAGAATCAAACCCAAAAAATAGGTATGTTTTTTTTTTGACAGGAAATCAGGAAATCAAGAATCAACACAAGAAGGACATGTATTTTCTTTCTAAGAGGAAGATGTTAAGACGATAAATCGAATAACAAATGCAAAAATAATAAATTGAGAGTTAATGCAAAAGGACATATATTTTTTTACAGGAGGGAAGGCGTTGAGGCAATAAATTGAATAGCCAACAAAAACAGTTTTCTCTGTGACAGGAAGGCTATAATTTGAGAATTGGTGTTACGTAAAGTGCCAATATTTTTTCTTTACAGGAAGGCAAAATTGAAGTATCAAAGCCCATAGGAATTTTTTTTTACAGAAAAGGGTGATAAATCAAGTAATCGAGGCCAAAAGGTGGATATTTTTTTTGACATGGAGACGTAAATCGAAGACTCAATGCCCAAAGGAGAGGTACGTTTTATTTATCGGAAGACGATAGATGGAAGATTCAATGCCAGGTATGACTTAGATTATTTTGTGTTTTCTTATGACTTACTCCCTATACATTCTTTTTTGAGACTTCCAAAATTAATTGTCCACTTTCCCTTTTGAGACATAATCGAAGAACCAAATTTCACATTGATGAACACGTTTTGATCTTGACCATTGATCAAGTGTATTCTTAATTTTTTTCGTAAGTGTATTCTTAATTTAAACACACATAAAAAAGATAGGGACTCTTAATTTGGGATGAAGAACCTTTTTTAACTCCGCCAATGCAAAAGTTTATTTTGTATTGCCGGTTCCAAGCCCGGATAAAGGAGGAGGGGAAGGGGTTGTTATGCAATACATTTGAGCACTCTCTTCAAGGTAATCATTCAATATATGAAGAATAGAAAAATAAAAGTTTGTCTTTGTAACCAAGATATGGGTCTTTTGTGCCTAATTCAGGTCCAATAATAACTCTTCACATCACAAAAAGTATAAATTTTATCTTTTGTTGTTTTTGTTTCAAGGTTTGTTTTGGCTAAATATAATCTGGGGTCAAGTAGGGACCATTTAAGAGAACTTGTTAGTGCCCATTTGAATACTTGACCCCTGAGAGAATTGGTGATGAATGGTTTAAGTAATGTGAGCATGGGAGGAGACAAGACTCTCACTATTGTTGGCATTTCACTCATGGCGAGTTTTAAGTAAAGAGGGGAGTTTCGTTCTAACCCGAAGTTTTGTATGCGTTCAGAATCTTCCTGTTGGGGTTTTTGGTAATACTGAAACTCAGAGACATACATTTTCACATCCTAAGCTTCATTGCCATACACAGTTAGTAATTTATGTGTCTCCTAAACAATGAGTGAATCGCTTGTGCAATTGGTTGCATAATGCTTATTTTCCTGAGTATAGCTTGGAGGATACCTTTGAAAATGGTTGGATTTTTGTACTATGAAGTATGTCATGCAGAATACTGATATCCCCCAAAACAATCTTCGACCTTGAAAGCGTATTCCCCTGATTTTTGGAGTGTAGAGATTTGTCAAAGACTCAACTCTGCTTGATAGCTCATTTATAAGCCTTGAAATTAATGTCACATGTTTTTGTTTCGTGCTCTTATTCGATTCAATCTTCTCCATATATACAACAAATTGAATTTCTATATATATTCGTTGACTGACATTGAATCGTCCGTTCGATCAAATGGATCTCACTCGTAAGAATGGGGTAGGAGGGCCATACGTAGTGTTGCTTCAACTTAGTCCATAATTGGACAGATTCGACTCCTCACGACACGTGGTCCTGCACAAGTTCTTTCCATCACACAAGAGGCGTTGCCTTATAATTTAGTTATGGTCAACTTCATATATGTGGCCCTGTTGGTGGTTTTGTAGTCGGAACACTTTTTCCATATCGTTAAGCCAATTAACGAAGCTTTCCTAATTCATATTTGCAATGGATATGGCGACTGTCGTTCAGGATATCCCCATTAAGAGCCTCGTCTAGGAGGTGAAGCATGAGGCCTATATTACCCTCTCCGTCACTACTCACCACCTACGGGACCTTCTCGATCTCCCTACCATTGCCTACCTCCACTCGGGTGTCTTCTCTTTGAATCTGCAGCAATGGTTGCCTAACTTTATCTCCACAAAGATGTCCTCTGCCTACGGTCGTAGGCACCTTGAATCCCCCGCATTCTCAGTTTGGAGAATCTCATGTCATGTGGCCAATTTCCTTTGTAATTACTCCCTCCGTCCCAAATTAATAGTCATGCTTTCCTTTTTGGGTCGTCCCAAATTAATAATCGTTTTCCTTTTTTGAACGTAATCGACAGGCGAAATTCCAAGATAGTGAATAAGGTTTGATCTTGGCCATTGTTCGAGTCATCCTTAAATTGCGCTATGATAATCTGATTTGGACAAAATAGTGAGCAAAACTAATTCTCAAGTTCAAACTAGTATATATTATTTTTGACACACCTCGAACTAACCTGAGCCAAAGGTACAAAAATCGTAGTATATTTCATTTCCTTCTCATTTTGGTTTGCATTTCAGATGATTTTCCTTGTTGCTACTAAATCTACTGTTGTTTTACAGAATGCAAGGAGGACTATCATATACATGAAGATGCTGGTTTGAATGAAACTCGCATTGTGAAGGAGGAATTAAATAATGGCAACAGTCCACCAGCTAATTCTCCTTCACATGTAATCTCTCCTCCATCGGTTGATGCTCTTCCAACCTGAAAGCGCAGACCTTGTTATGGGTGGATTAGTGATGATGAAGAGGAGGAGGAGGCTGACTTTATTTATCTCACACCAGCCCAACCATCTGGGCAATTACAAAATCTCAGTTGTGGCGCAGAAGAGCAGAGACGAAAATGCAAGTCTAGGTGCGATAAAAAAACCTGAATTTTTTTAAGCCTTTGTCAATTGTGTATACCATCTATCTTGTAGCTATGAATTGGAGCCTCTTTTTTCTTCATTCACAACTAATATACTAGATTTGTATGGAATATCCTATACGGTGTTTGTTTTGACTAAGGTAAATACTGTTTATCTTTGAGTTTCATGTGGATTTTGTCGGAAAATTGGACTTAAGATTGAAATTAAAAGCTGTCCAGATTTTTGGGATTTTTGGACAGAATTTTTGAGCAACTTATAGCTCAAATTTAGGTGGGACCCACACTACGATAATTGTGGGACCATACACCACTTTACATGTGCTTTCTTTGAAAATCCAAATCCTGTGTTAGGTAACAAAATATTCAATCAAAATCTTCTCTGTTATATAGTTTTCAAACTTTCGATTGTGCAAATCACAATCTTTTATTACGATAGCAGCCTATAAACATTATTATGCATGTCGTTCATGGGATTCTTATACAAACCTATCACTCTATTTGGTTATTTATTCACTGTGATACCTCCATGTGTTTTCTTTGGAAATCAAGAAACCATTTTCACAAAAATATCAGTCTCTCAAAGAACCCCACACACAGTCCGTGTAGACTTCTGCAACTGCTTCTGTATTAGGTAACAAAAATATTCAAACTTATAGTGTTTAAACTTATAATAGTATAGATTGTGCAAATCACAGTCCTTTTTTATAATCAGGCTATATAATTCATGCATTTAATCTGATTCCATACGAACACATCATCTTGTTTCTTCCTGCAAACATGTGTATAAGTTTTGGGGTTGATCATTCTTGGTCTTGGGTTTTGATCTGTGCAAACATGTGTATATTAAGAAATTTTATTTCAGTGGATATTTGTTTTTGTAGCATGAGCGAATTTCATGTCTATTAGTTGACATTTTTCCGGGAAAGGAATGTGACCATTTTGTGCTTAATATGATCGGTTTCTCTCTATACCACTTCTCTTGAAAAATGAAAGAATGAGAAAATGCTATAGTTTAAGACTAATCTTATGGCTAATAAGATTTGACACAAAAATTTACACAAATTGATTGATGTGACATTGCAATGAAATATTTTACATCACTCACTCCAAGATATTGAACAACACTATATTGCAATGCCTAACTAGTGGTAAGGGGTGGCTCGGCTCGTTTAGGCCAAAGGTCTCGAGTTCGAAACCTCCCAGCGGATTCCGTCCAGATTTGAACCACGGCGTGTGTTAGGGTGACTCTGGCACAACGTCCCCCCTATTTAGCTCATAGGGAAGTCCAAATGGCTCGTTCGTGTGGAGGTTCAGGGTTATAAAAAAAATTGTGGAGTAGGTGATACAATTTTTTGAGAATTTATATATTAAAAGAAAATTATTTTGATAAAAGAAGTTATTAAAAGAATATTAAAAAAATATATTTTAAAAGAAAATTTTGATATTCAGATCGGAGAGACTCGATTCTTAAGACAACAAAAGTGCTTCGTAGACCTTTGAAGGAAGAGTAATACCAGGGCCAAACATTTTTGATATGGCTATGTTTTAAGAATGTTGGGAATAATTAGTAAAGGGTTCTGTAGTGAATTTGCTAAAGCGATTATTTGAGAGTGGTGTTATGAATGCCTTCATGAATGCCGCATACCTTTATTTTTATCCCCATAAAGGTCTAGTATCTTGAATAGAATTTAGGCCAGTTAATTTAGTTACATGTTAATATATAGTATTGGCTAAATATTATCTTTGAAATTGAGGGATGTTTCGAGGATTATGAGTTGTTTGTCTCATAGGAAATTTGTAGACAAATGCTGGATATTTCGTTGATAGTGAACAAGATTGGGAATGATTGTTGGAACAATAATAGTGTGAAGGCATGGTGTTAGTGATTGATTTCAAGAAAGTATACAATCACGTGGATTGGGGTTTCTTGGATCATGGAGTCATGTGGGTCACTTGACTAAAGAATCATTGTTTAATACTCAGATTAATGACTTCCTCTTTTAAAAATTGTACTTTTCTTTATGTAATAGACGAAATATATGGTGAGTGAAATAATAGCAATCTATTATGATTTGTATTTATCAAATCCGAAACCAAGAGTTTTCTTATTTTAATGTGGATAAATCAAATAATCAAAAGACAAAATGAGAAATTTTTCCTTTTTTTTCCATCGGAAGAAGATAGGACAAAGAGTTGGCTAAAATGAGTTTTTTTTTACAGGATGGCGATAAGGCGGTAAATCGATGGAGCAATGTAAAAAAACTGATTTTTTTTCTTTTCTTTTTTATAAGAAAGCAAGAATTGAATAATCAAAGCCAAAGGGTAGGTATAGTTTTTTGACAAGAGGCGATAAAGCAATGAATCGAAGAATCAAACCTAAAAAACAGGTATGTTTTTTACAGGAAGTCGAGAAATCAAGAATCAACACAAGAAAGAGAGGTATTTTCTTTTTAATAGGGAGGCGTTAAGGCGATAAATCGGGTAATCAAAGCAAGAATAATAAATTGAGAGTCAATGCAAAAGGACAAATATTTCTTTACAGAGGGAAGGCGTTGAGGCGACAAATTGAATAGCCAACAAAAACAGGTTTCTGGTACAGGAAGGCTATAAGTTGAGAATTAGTGCCAAAAGGACCAGTATTTTTTCTTTACAGGAAGGCAACATTGAAGACCAGTTTTTCTTGACAGGATGGAAATAAAGCGGTAAATCGACGAAGTAATGTACAAAAAAAGGTTTTCTTTCTTTTCTCTTTTTGCAGGAAAGCAAGAATTGAAGAATCAAAGCCAAAGGGTAGGTATAGTTTTTTGACAAGAAGGCGATAAGGCAATGAATCGAAGACCAAAAAAACAGGTATGTTTTTTTACAGGAAGTCGAGAAATCAAGAATCAACACAAGAAGGACAGGTATTTTCGGCGATAAATCGGATAGTCAAAGAACAAATAATAAATTGAGAGTCAATGCAAAAGGACAGTTATTTTTTTACAAGAGGGAAGGCGTTGAGGCGATAAATTGAATGGCCAACAAAAATAGGTTTCTCTGGACAGGAAGGCTATAAGTTGATAATTAGTTCCAAAAGGACCAATATTTTTTCTTTATAGGAAAGCAACATTGAAGACCAGTTTTTCTTGACATGATGGCGATAAGGTGGTAAATCGATGAAGCAATGTCAAAAAATAGGTTTTCTTTCTTTTCTTTTCTACAGGAAAGCAAGAATTGAAGAATCAAAGCCAAAGGGCAGGTATAGTTTTTTGACAAGAAGGCGATAGGGCAATAAATTGAAGAATCAAACCCAAAAAACTGGTATGTTTTGTTACAGGAAGTCAAGAAATCAAGAATCAACACGTATTTTCATTTTTAATAGGAAGGCGTTAAGGCGATAAATCGGATAACCAATGCAAAAATAATAAATTGAGAGTCAATGCAAAAGGAAAGATATTTTTTTTACAGGAGGTAAGGCGTTGAGGTGATAAATTCAGTAGCCAACAAAAACAGGTTTTTCTGGGACAGGAAGGCTATAAGTTGAGAATTAGTGCCAAAAGGACCAGTATTTTTTCTTTACAGGAAGGCAACATTGAAGATCAGTTTTTCTTGACAAGATGACGATACGTCGGTAAATCGACGAAGCAGTGTAAAAAAACATGTTTTCTTTCTTTTCTTTTTTACAGGAAATCAAGAATTGAAGAATCAAAGCCAAAGGGTAGGTATAGTTTTCGAACAAGAAGGTGATAAGGCAATGAATCGAAGACTAAAAAAACAGGTATATTTTTTTCTACAGGAAGCCAAGAAATTAAGAATCAACACCAGATGGACATGTATTTTCTTTTTAATAGGAAGACGTTAAGGCGATAAATCGGATAATCAAATCAAAAATAATTAATTGAGAGTCAATAAAGGAGAATTATTTTTTTAAAGGAGGGAAGGTGTTGAGGCGATAAATTGAATAGCCAACAAAAACAGGTTTCTCTAGGACAAGAAGGCTATAAGTTGAGAATTAGTGCCAAAAGGACTAGTATTTTTTCTTTACAGGAAGGCAACATTGAAGATTAGTTTTTCTTGACAGGATGGCGATAGGGCAGTAAATCGACGAAGCAATGTCAAAAAACAGGTTTTCTTTCTTTTCTTTTCTACAGGTTAGCAAGAATTGAAGAATCAAAGCCAAAGGGCAGGTATAGTTTTTTTTACAAGAAGGCGATAGGGCAATGAATCGAGGAATCAACCCCAAAAATAGGTATGTTTTTTTACAGGAAATCAAGAAATCAAGAATCAACACAAGAAGGACAGGTATTTTCTTTTTAATAGGAAGGCGTTAAGGCGATAAATCGAATAACCAATGCAAAAATAATAAATTGAGAGTCAATGCAAAAGGAAAGATATTTTTTTACAGGGGGAAGGCGTTGAGGCGATAAATTGAATAGCCAACAAAAACAGGTTTCTCTTTGACAGGAAGACTATAATTTGAGAATTGGTGTCAAAAAGTACCAATTTTCTTTACAGGAAGGCAAAATTGAAGTATAAAAGCCCATAGGAAAAAAAATTCACAGAAAAGGGTGATAAATCAAGGAATCGAGGCCAAAAGGTGGGTATTTTTTTGACATGGAGACGTAAATCGAAGACTCGATGCCCAAAGGAGAGGTACGTTTTTCTTTACAAGAAGAGAATAGATGGAAGATTCAATGCCAGGTATGACTTAGATTATTTTGTGTTTTCTTATGACTTGCTCCCTTCATCCCAAATTAAGAGTTATACATTCTTTTTTGAGACTTCCAAAATTAATAGTCCACTTTCCTTTTTGAGACATAATCCAAGAACCAAATTTCACATTGATGAACATGTTTTGATCTTGACCATTGATCAAGTGTATTCTTAATTTTTTCGTAAGTGTATCCTTAATTTAAACACACACATAAAAAAGATAGGGACTCTTAATTTGAGACGAAGAACCTTTTTTAACTCCGCCATTGCAAAAGTTTATTTTGTATTGCCGGTCCCAAGCCCGGATAAAGGAGGAGGGGAAGGGGTTGTTATGCAATACATTTGAGCTCTCTCTTCAAGGTAATCATTCAATATATGAAGAATAGAAAAATAAAAGTTTATCTTTGTAACCAAGATATGGGTCTTTTGTGCCTAATTCAGGTCCAATAACAACTCTTCACATCACAAAAAGTATAAATTTTATCTTTTGTTGTTTTTGTTTCAAGGTTTGTTTTGACTAAATATAATCCGGGATCAAGTAGGGGCCATTTAAGAGAACTTGTTAGTGCCCTTTTGAATACTTGATCCCTGAGAGAATTGGTGATTAATGGTTTAAGTAATGTGAGCATGGGAGGAGATAAGATTCTCACTATTGTTGGCATTTCACTCATGGGGAGTAACAGAGGGGAGTTCCGTTCTAACCCGAAGTTCTGTAGGCATTCAGAATCTTCCTGTTGGGGGTAATACAGAAACTCAGAGACATACATTTTCATGTCCTAAGCTTCATTGCCATACACAGTTAGTAATTTATGTGTCTCCTAAACAATGAGTGAATCGCTTGTGCAATTGGTTGCATAATGCTTATTTTCCTGAGTATAGCTTGGAGGATACCTTTGAAACTGGTTGGATTTTTGTACTATGAAGTATGTCATGCAGAATACTGATATCCCCCAAAACAATCTTCGACCTTGAAAGCGTATTCCCCTGCTTGTTGGAGTGTAGAGATTTGTCAAAGACAACTCTGCTTGATAGCTCATTTATAAGCCTTGCAATTATTGTTACACGTTTTGTTTCGTGCTCTCATTCGATTCAATTTGCTCCATGTACACAACAAATTGAATTTCTATATATATTCGTTGACTGACATTGAATCGTTCATTCGAGCAAATGGATCTCACTCGTAAGAATCGGGTAGGAGGGCCATGCGTAGTGTTGCTTAAACTTAGTCCATAATTGGACAGATTCGACTCCTCACGGCACGTGGTACTGCACAAATTCTTTCCATCACACAAGAGGCGTTCCCTTATAATTTAGTTACGGTCAACTTCATATATGTGGCCCTGTTGATGGTCTTGTGGTCGAACACTTTTTCCATATCGTTAAGCCAATTAACGAAGCTTTCCTAATTAATATTTGCGATGGATATGGCGACTGTCATTCATGATATCCCCATTAAGAGCCTCCTCTAGGAGGCGAAGCATGAGGCCTATGTTACCCTCTCCATCACTACTCACCGCCTACGGGACCTTCTCGATCTCCCTACCATTGCCTACCGCCACTAGGGTGTCTTCTTCTCTTCGAATCTGCACTAATGGATGCCTAACTTTGTCTCCACAAAGATTTCCTCTGCCTACGGTCGTAGGTACCTTGAATCCCCACATTCTCAGTTTGGACAATCTCATGTCATGTGGCCGATTTCCTTTGTAACTACTCCCTCCGTCCCAAATTAATAGTCATGCTTTCCTTTTTGGGTCGTCCCAAATTAATAATCGTTTTCCTTTTTTGGACGTAATCAACAGGCCAAATTCCAAGATAGTGAACAAGGTTTGATCTTGGCCATTGATTGAGTCAATCCTTAAAAACCGTCATTTTCAAATAGCGACTATTAATTTGGTACAAGGGTAGTATAACACGTCCTCTCATTAATCAGGACAAAAGAAGAATCGCTTGTGTTTACCGTCCCTATAGGTTGGTGGACGCAAGTCGGGAATGGCATAGTCATCTGTCATGTTGGACCATCTGCATTGTGCTTTATGTTTATAGGGTAAGCCTTTCAATTAGAACGACTTCGGTTGACGGAGGATGGACTAGAACGGGCCAAAATAGCTGGTATGGTTGCAGTTTGGGCATAGCTTCTTCCCCTCCTTTTCTTGGCTCGCACATCAATTGCTGTCAAACGGCCAAAGGAAGCCTGAACGGAATGTTTATCTTCTTCCATAGGCCTCATTGTAGTAAGTGGACGACCCAAACGGGTTCCCATTGCACACACAGCTGCAGGTTTCATTCCTTCTGGTCGAGGCTTGCCCTCCTCGATTGCCACGTTGGGAGGTTTCTTCCCTGGACACAATAGAGTTACGAACTACCGTTGGGGCAGTGTGACTTTTTGCCCTGCCACAAAGTCATTTTCACCTACTCGAATGGTATAGAATTGTAAATTGCGCTATGATTATCTGATTTGGACAAAATAGTTAGCAAAACTAATTCTCATGTTCAAACTAGTATATATTCTTTTTGACACACCTCGAACCAACCTGAGCCAAAGGTACAAAAATCGTAGTATATTTCATTTCCTTCTCATTTTGGTTTGCATTTCGGATGATTTCCCTTGTTTCTACTAAATCTACTGTTGTTTTACAGAATGCAAGGAGGACTATCATATACATGAAGATGCTGGTTTGAATGAAACTCGCATTGTGAAGGAGGAATTAAATAATGGCAACAGTCCACCAGCTAATTCTCCTTCACATGTAATCTCTCCTCCATCGGTTGATGCTCTTCCAACCTGAAAGTGCAGACCTTGTTATGGGTGGATTAGTGATGATGAAGAGGAGGAGGAGGCTGACTTTATTTATCTCACACCATCCCAACCATCTGGGCACTTACAAAATCTCAGTTGTGGTGCAGAAGAGCAGAGACGAAAACGCAAGTCTAGTGGGATGAAAAACCTGAATTTTTTTAAGCCTTTGTCAATTGTGTATACCATCTATCTTGTAGCTATGAATTGGGGTCTCCTTTTTCTTCATTTTCAAAAACTTAACATTTTGAATAAATTGAGGCTTACTCTCCATCGTATATTTTTGTATATGATGCTGAATATAGAAATTTAACAAAGTCTCGTACACTTAACACAACAAAGTCTTTTCCTAAATATTTGATGTCAGTTATATGAATCTTATTTTACATGTATGGTGTAAAAAAAATAACAATTGTATTTTACATGATATAAATTAAAAAAATTCATGTGTGTGTGTGTGTTGCAGCCACAAACAGAGATCAGCCATTAGTTTTGCAAGCATGACCCCCCCCCCCCCCCCCTTTGTGAATTATATCAAATCACAGTGATCGTAACTAACATTTTTTTAATGAATAAATCTCGTAAAAAGCTAAATTCACTGAAATAAGGGCGTTGGTAATACAAGGTAAAGGGCCTTATGTAATGACCTACCCCATTATAATCTAATAAGTAACAATGTAGGGAATCTTGACGATGACCCATTACAAGATAAAACACATAAATGAGCCCAAAGATAATCTGAGATGTCTTAGACTTTTGATTTAAATAAATTTCACCACTGTGTTTGATGATCTCTGTTTCTGCAGACTCCACACATAAACTGAGCCCAAAGCAATTTTAGATGTCGTAGACTTTTCATTTAAATAAATTTGAGCAATGTTTTGGTGGATGATCTATGTTTCTGCAGACTGTTGATCTTGGTCTTCACGTTGAATTTTGACAATGCCTTCTCCATAGGCGTTCTGTTTGGCTAACATAGTGATACCCCTTTATTGAGACTTAGTCAGTAATTTAAGATTCACAGTTTCAATGTGTGTTACCTTCTTGGAATAACAGTTCTTTTCAAGGTACATAATCCTTTTCGATTTATTTCATTTGGCATAATCTTTTCATTTTTCTTTGGTAAGAGTCAATTTGTTTATTATTGCACTGTATTATTTAAGAAAATAAATTCACATTCATGGTTCCCGTAAGTCTTTTGAATTGCGACCGATATGTAAAGTAGAAACGATGTGGCTACTGGTGTAGGTGTTATTAGAAATCACCAAGGTCATTAATTTGCTTCATTCTCAGCTAATTTTGGCACTCGGACCAGTATGTAGCTGAAGGGAATGGATCCCTTGATTATATCTCATTGGCCAACATATTTTGGAAGTAGCAGACATTGAAAGTAACTCAAGTGTGTTAGTGGAATGTATCACCAGAACTTTTCACAATAATTTCCAAATTATGTATGAATTGAGACATTACATAGCATTTGCTCTCTCAGTCCAACCAAGTGTCTCATATCATATGCTTACTCCGACAGCCAGATCCAATTTTTCTAGGGTCATAACAGCCTTCAAGAAGAAATTAACCAAAAGCTATTACAAGGTGCCAATGGTTTATATTACTTCAGACCTCCTTAGCTTCTTATATAATTGTAAAGGGAGATGTTTCTACAAAGTCTAGTCTTTGCTTTATTCTCTTTCAGCTGTGGGTCTAGTGGATTGATATTCTCTTTGTAATTAGCCTGATTGATCTACTTTGAAATTAAGTCCTCGGGGGCCCTCTAGTGGAAAAAAAGCTAACAATAAAAATTAGAGGTACTAAGGAACCAAGATTTGAAAACATTTGAGGGTACTATGAGCTAATTGATACAATTTGAAGGGAGCTTGCTCTCATAAAACTGAATGGAAGTCATGTTTCTACAGTATAATAAAGAAAGGCCTAATGTGTGTTTTTATCAATAAATAAACTTAAACTGGGAAGAGAGATTGGATAAACAACTTCCTTGCTTATAAAACCTCCCCTTCTCAAGAAACAAGAACTATTTTCCGGAATTGCATATAATATATTAGTTTATTTTCTTTTCTTTTGGCTAATTATTACACTTTAGTAAGTGAAAAAGAGGTTTATTTCAATCCGGCGCGGCTCTCCTTCATGATGGTGAAACCAAAGCATAAACTTGAGGCAACTTTTGGAGGATAACATATTCAACCTTCGTAAACTAGGCTCGCTCTCATTATGTTTTTGGTTATTTAATTTGGTGATAACTTTGCAGAAAATTTTATTTGACTGTTTGAATATGTTTGTTGAGTTGCCAAAATTTGGGACGCTTGGTGAGTTCGATAAAGTATTGAACTTCTATTAAAATGGACAGTCATTTTTTCCAAATTGGGGTTTTCATTTAACATGTTTTCGATAAAAACTATTATACTCCAGTACCTTGGATGGTCAAGTTATTTTCTGCTCTTGTATTGTTGAAGTTCATCTTGACGTTTGACTTGCGCTCTCCAATTAAATCTAGAAGCTAAAACAATAAAAGAACCCATTAAATTTAGATTAATCCTTGCCAATTTGGAGATGACTATATTACAATAGATTCAAGTGTGGATACCATAAGCAGTAAACATCATTACACCTCAAAGAGACAAAAAATGAAATTGGGGGAAAAAAAGAACTTGTACGTGACCCCAGAATGAAAATACCCTAAAAAGCAGAGAATCTGAAAAAAAAGGAAAAAAGGAACAACTCACCGTTGTTGCAAAAAGATGAGTTAAAGGGACTTGATGAATACATTACTATCCCCAAATTAAACTCCTTGCAAATGAAAATAGAAAAATGATTACATATAC
Source organism: Sambucus nigra (assembly GCA_949130495.1). Classification (NCBI taxonomy): domain Eukaryota; kingdom Viridiplantae; phylum Streptophyta; class Magnoliopsida; order Dipsacales; family Adoxaceae; genus Sambucus; species Sambucus nigra. The sequence continues at coordinate 620,039,078 of OX422213.1, read as the reverse complement.
AACCGCGGACAAGAATACCCAATAAAACTATAAGTCTCTAATCATTTCATAATATGCAATGATAGAGGAGAACAATCTTATTGTCACACACCCTGTTCTATGTGTAAAGGAAACTTGGGAAGAAACAATTATCCATAATACTCAAATTCCAAATCGGTGCATATTATGCCCAAGCTCATTGTGAATCACTAACTCTCCCCTGGATGTTCAAAATCCAGAACAGCAATCAGAGACAGTAAATGTATATCAACAAAATACATAACATCCCCTGATAAGCATTCATCATACATGTATATAAAGATCAAATATCAATTAGTTCGTTCTCTTCATGATGCATTCCAGTCCTAAAGTGTCCCCCACACATTTCCGTCAACAGAATGTACGGAGATACCTATGTGGAATCAGTTTGTGAACCTTCGCTAACATATTGAGACATATGATTTCCGTTAGCGCATAGAAAATAACATAAGGGAACCTACAAGCAAACAACATCAGAATACCGCACCCCCACCCCAACCCCCCACTTGACACACACACAACAGAAAAAGGGAAAAAAAACTTTCCTTGAAAACTACTTACTGTAATGGATACAAGCATTACATGTTTGGTAAGAATTCATCTCACATTGTTTCTTAAACAGTAACCTGTACGAAGCAACTAATGTTGTTCTTTGGTTTGTTCTTTCTACAGATTCTGAACTTCATCTATTGTAATGCTGAATGCCTAATTCTTATTTCGCAGATAAATGAACATACAAAACATGTAAACTTAATTTTTCCCTCCTTCAGTTCTAACAGGCAAATTGATGTGTAGTAGAAATTGGAAACTGATCCCCGACAGCCTTTCAAATTACAGCCACATGAGCACACAATTAAGCCCATAACAACATCACTTTGCGTAACAAGGATAATTTATTTGAAAAGGAAGGAAATAAATAGAAAATGTTGAATAAGGTTAGGTCAACAATATAAATCCTTTTGTAACTCATTTATAACTGTTATGGGACATTACCAAAAACTGTATATGTTAAAAAAAGTTGAAAAGTAGAGTCCAAACCAAAAACATATGTACCGCGAACAAACAATATCACAAATATACTAATAGGGGACCAAATTTCACTAATCATAAGTGTTCAGAGTGGTGCCACACACCCTTCGAGGCATTAACGTAATATAAATCGGTTAGTCAAAATAAAATCAAAAGAAAACTTGAACCTGCAATTCTAGAAATTAAGTCATATGCTTGAGAAGGGTAGATGTAATAACAAGGACATTGTCTCTCTTCCCAGTGTTAGTTTATTTATGAATAAAAGACATAGGCCTTTCTTACTAAAGGAACATGCCTTTCTTTCAGGTTTAAGCAGAAGTTGGTTTCAATCTGTATCAATAAGTTCATAGCACCCCCACATGCTTTTCTAAATTGTCTTCCTGAGTGCTCTTGAAGGCAATCACAATAGGATTAAGATCATCTGCTACCCTAAAAAATGAAATTGAATTTCTTTTCTCATAAGATAAAAATAAAGATTGGTTAAATTTTTATACGCATCTATTGCAATTCAAAATGTATGTAGTGATCCAGCCACCAAATCTAAAGTTAACTGGACAAGTCACAGTCCGCAGAAGTTCAATTCGGGCCCAATTCTTTTTAGTTAAATAGGCAGGACTTACCCTCCATTTCTCCTGTTTCTCCTAGTTGTCAAAAAGGAGGTATCATTAAACGTGTTTCAAAAAGCAAATAGAATCCAATTAGTATTCCTCTGACCATGTGTCGAAAAGGGGTATCACTAAACAGGCCAAACAGGAAGAACAGAGCTGCTATTTACGATTCAATTAATGGCGCAAAGGGAGTCATTGATGAAGGCATCACATAAATTAGAAGTGATAGTCAAGATACATAGTCTGCAGCACATACATCATCATTCATCAAACACATTGTTGAAATTAACAAGTTTAGAGATGAACATATAAGATTTAAATAAAAGTCTACGACATATCAGATTAGCTTTGGGCCCACTTTGTTGGACTTTTTCTTGTATTATTGGGTCATCATTTTGTCGCGTCCATGGAACAAACCTTTAAAGCCACGACCAGCAGGAACAAAATCTTTAGTTGCTCGTGCAGGCTGTGGTGACGATGGGAGGGACGTCTGGAATCATGGGGTCCCGTCTGGGTCATCGGCTTGCTACGATGAGGCCTATATTTGAACACCGACATTACATACATGCTTCCTTTATGGCGTTCAACACCAATCGACATGTGAGTCTAGAAAAGGAGGAGAAGAAGCCTTTGCCTGAACCGTTGTGGTCCATCCTATGTCAACTGAAGTCCTAATTGAAAGTCTGGCTCCACAAAAAAGACCACGCATTTGACTCACACTACATGATCTCGCTGCCCACGGAACTAAAAAATTTGGATTGAGATCTGTTGGAATGAGAGTACAATGATGGTGAGTGAACCCCTAAAAGGTTAAAGGTTTTCCCTCCTCAGCACCAATTGGTTTTAAGTGAGAGGGTGGCTTGAGATTCGACAAGAAGATCAAAATAAACGAGTGTGTAATTGGATTTAACAACTAAACCCGAACTTGTAGCATTGGTCATTTACGATGGAGGCTGCAAAATTAAGGTCAACTCATTCACGACTGAAGACTACGCAATTCCCTCTATAATACCACCAACCTATAGGGACATTAAGTCTTCTTTTGTCCAAGTTAACGAGACTCATTATGGTCGCAAAGAAAAATAGCCACATGGTGCACGATTGTGAAATTGGAGAATGTGGGGGATTCAAGGACTCCGGGAAAGTACCCTGGGGCAGCCATGGTCTGAATTTTGGAGAGAAGAGGACATCCCAGAGGAGGAAGGCAAGGGTGTGGACATTGAGAAGGGTCCATAGGCAATGGGTAGAGATGGAGGGGTAACATAGGCATCAGCTTAACCTCCTAGAGAAGGCTCTTCATGGAGATATCCAGATTGGCATTCCCATTCTAAACAGAAATATCAATTCGGATTCCTTTGATGATTGGCATAACGCTATAGAGAAAGTGTTCAAATGAAAGAACATAACCAGGCTAGTGTGTAAAGTTGTCCTCAAGTAAACAACAAGGGTATGCAACTGTATGGTGGTATGAGTTTCCGCAGGATCGTGAGGGGAAGGGAGGGACCAGTCAGATCATTGCCCATGATGAACCAACACCTATGCATCGAATTCCTACCCTATCTTATGAGTGAGTTTTGTTTACTCGGGTGCAAGGTTCAATGTCGGTCAAGAAATAGAGGGAAAACTTTTGTTTGTTGTCTACAGAGGCAAGGTTGAATGCGAGCGGGAAAGGAATAAAAGATGGTTTCTATTTGCAAGGGTTAAAAATGAGGTATAAGATTGAGGCCGAGCGTTCTAGTCGAAGAGTGACAAGAAGTGTGGGCCAAGGGAAAAACTAGCAAAAGAGGGGAGATTTGAACTTTATTAACTAATCAGTAGTTATATTTTAGGTACATATCTCTCTAGTTCCGTCTTTTGTTAGGCATCTTTGGGCCCAGGTTTTGTAATGCCTATTTAAAGAGGCACTTTTTCTCTTGTAATTCATACTTAATATTAAGAGAATATGAGAAACAAGCTTTGACTTGAGAGTATGAATTTTCTTTTGCTATTGTTCTTCCGTTGTGTGTAGCAGTCAAGTCAAGATCTCGTTACTGCAATTGCAACTACATTAAAATTTGAACATCAACTATGTATCACAGCTTCCCATCTAGTTATATTGGTTTCAGATTAATGTAGTAACAGTTCACAAAATGTATCATAGCTTCCCATCTTGTTAAATTTCCCCCCTTTTTCTTATTTTGACGATGTACAGTTCAAAAAATATATTGTTGGAATCTTAAAATTGTTCTCCATCATCATCTTAAGTACCAAACATGTTCATAGCATAACTTCTCGGCCTAAACTCTGCCTTTAATTGTTGAGCAGACACTTCTATTACAAAAACAGTTAAATTTTTTAGATGTTATCACTCAACTAATGAATCACAAACTTCTTACCCAAAATCCCATACATTTCAATGGTGTCCAAGCTATACTCGAAAAATCAAGCATTCTGCGACCAATTGTAGATTCGAGCCGTTCACTCATAATTTACGAGACAACGAAATTACTAACTGGCTTAGAATATGACAATGAACCTCAGGATGTCAAAATGTATGTCTATTAATCCATTAGAATTCAGAGAAGAAAAGAAAAATAATCCCACTGAGTTTCAGTGCTACAAAAGACTTTAAAAGGAATATTTTGAACACATACCGGAAATTTGAGTCGGAACATTACTCTGACAAATATCCATCCAGAAGAGTAACTTTCTACTTTTCAATATGGGATTCAATAATAGAAATTTGTTATTTAGTTTTCGCTACCTGAAACACCAAAAATGTCACAACCGCAATGTAAGACAAAAGGATTAAAAAGTGAAAGAAATCTAATATCCAACTTTATTCCCCCTTTTTAGGAAAAATCCATAGCAAACTTATTGATAATGTTTCTAAGACCAAAGAAGATAGATTTTTGGCATGGATAATAGAAACCGAGAGGGATTTATATTTATCCAATATACATAACATAATGAAAACCATGCAAGCGATAAAAGGGTGCACCAAGAATGTCAATGATGTTAAACACGTCAGAATTGATAATAGTCACACGATCGATAAAATAATGCAATCTCAACATTACTATGACATATTTATTGTAGCAATAACCAGACACGATTTTTTTTCCCAGTACGTAAAATTTCTATGGACACGAGTATTTCAGTTACAATAATATTGTGAACAAACAAGGACACTCATTGGGGAGAACTATTTCAAATTCACACAACAGGGACATTTATACAATTTGAATTTTAATACCCAAAAAGAATTGAACATACGCGTGAGATAAATGACTTAAACAGTTCATCACTGACTATCTCAATAATCCAATCTTCCCATGTGTGTACTAATAAGTTCCCCCAAGGGTCCCTAATGGATCCCGAATTGTTTGTAGCCAAAGAAAGCCTGAAACAAAAACAAAAATACATGCAAAGTTGTTATTACTTATTAGACCGGGATTAGGTACAAAGTTGGTTAAAAAGATACTTTTTTTTAATGTATTCAATGCAATCTTGAATGAAGTTCAAATGAAATTTCCTAACAACCTCTTCCCCTCCTCCTTCATCCGGGCTTTGGACCGGCAATACAAAATAAAATTTTGCATTGGCGGAGTTAAAAAAAGTTTTATTTACTCCCTCCGTTCCCAATTAAGAGCCTCAATGGTTGAAATTAAAACTTGTTTACCATTTTGAAAATTAATTCATTGATTTTGTCTCAAAAAGGAAAGTGAACTCTTAATTTGGGACGTTCTAGAAAGGAATATATGACCCTTAATTTGGACCAGATGGAGTCAGTTATAAGACAACACAAAATAATCTAAGTCATACCTATCCTTGATTATAAAAAAAACGAACCCATCCTTTTGCCATTGATTATTTGATTTATCGCCCCTGCCAAAAACAAAATAATGCATCTTTTTGGCCTTGATTCTTCGAATTATGACCACAACTACCTGTATCTCAACTTTATGTCATCATATAAACAAATTCTTGTTTTTTTGGCATCAAATTTTCGATTCAGTGCCACCTTCCCTCTTGTAAAGGAATGCATGTCCTTTTGGCATTGATTCTTCAATGTCTTCCTGTTAAAAAGAAATACCTGTCCAGCTGGAGTTGACTCCCGATTTATTGCTTTCCTGTCAAGAAAATAATTGTTCTCTTGACATTGATTTATCGCCTAATCATCTTTACCTTCCATCCTGTCAAAACATACATGTATTTCTGCCATTTATTCTCGATTTATCTTTTGACATTGATTCTTTAATTTATTGTCTAATCGCGCTCCTGATAAAAGGAGCCTGTCCTCATGTTGATTCTTGATTTATTGCCTTTCTTTAAAAAAAATACCTGTTCTTTTGGACCTAATTGGTCGACTTAATGTTTTACATGCCATATCTGTCAAAATAGAAACAAAAAAAATCTCGTTTTGGCTTTGATTATTCGATTTATCACTTACTGCTAAAAAAACACTTCTGTTTTCTTTGATAATTCGATTCATCGCTTTGCTTTCAAAAATTAAAAAAAATTATAGCATTGCAAATTCAGGTTCCATTATTTTACTGGAGTTGTTACAATGCAACAAGTTTCACTTATACTAAGGTGAATTTGAATAATAATAAATTGGGAGAATAAACGAGAGAGGAAAGATAATAAAAATGGCTTGTTATTATTGCACTCACTAACTAACTATTACACCATATATTTCATTTACTATATAAGATGAAGGGGCAATTGTCTTAAAAGGCAATGCCATAAATCTGGATATAAACATAAGAACATAGAGTATGATTACCTAGTCAAGTGACCCGAATGACTTTACGATCCAAGAAACACTAACCACATGAGCCCACTCTTTCTTAAAATCAATCTTAAACATTGTGTCTTCAATATTATTTCTCAAACAATCCTCCGCAATCTTATTCTCTATCAACACAAGCACTAATATTTGTCTAACTCCCCCAAAGTCCCCTTGAGACACATCATTAGTATCCCTCAAAACACAATTTATATCTTACCCTATAGTTTATATAAACAAGTGACAACACTAATTGGCCTACAATATTTCAGTTCAATAGACTATGCTTTTCTGGGAATTCAATTGTATGTGGCATTTGTGCTGGCATTGACAACACCACTCTCAAAATATTGCTCAAGCACATTCATACTATCACCATTTAATAACTGCCAACATTCTTAAAGCGTATCCATAACTAAATTGTTTGGCCCCTGTGTTTTATCACCCTCACATTCAAACAATGTCCACCTAACCAAGCTCTTTCCAACTAAAAACTTTTGTTGTCAAAAATCAAAGTCCAATCTAAACTCTTCAATCAGAATACCACATCTTCGCTCTTGATATACAAATTCTCAAAAATTCGTATCACCTCCTCCACAATTTTGTATATCTTAAAAGACCTCCATTATGTATCTCTAGCTTAAACCTGAGTTTGGTGATTTAGCTCCTACTCGCAATCTTACGAAAAAGATCTAATCTTGTTCTCCCATTCTCTCCCCACTTTCACTAAAAGTTTATTTAGTCCACTACATCTCTTTTTCTCTTACAAGTTCCTCCAATTTATCATTTCATTCAATCCTCTTCCACCCACCCTCCAAACGGTCAATCTCTCCAGCACTCTCCTTTATTCTTACATCCCCAAACACCTCTGAATTCCACTTCTTCGACTTCACTTTCACCTCTCCAACTTTCACATGAGTTTATACCCTTAGCAACCTCTAACACCGCCACTCTTTAAAGTGATTAGGCATGTCCTTGTGTTGTATCCACATGGTTTTAAATCTAGCAGGTCAATGCCCCCAACTACATGGATTCATGTATAAATTAATTGAATTATCAAGGCACCAAAGTCTGACCTTTTCATGTTTCACACAAAAGAACATTTCTTCGTATGCCATAGAGAATAAAAATATATCACTCCTAGAGAATGATAAATTCTCTTCCATACTATATAAAACATATAGTGAATTAATCAATTCAATATCCCTTAATTATTTACACCTAATAAAGAGGTCGAAATTCTTTATGCTCCTAGTCAATCCATTCCCATTGATCTTTTCGAACACATAATGCCCAACATTAATAAAAACCTCCCAAAGACACCAAATAAGACCACAAACCCAATAGACTCGCAAGTTCCACCTAAAATCATTTTTTGTATCTATGCTTCCCTGAACCATAAACATCCGTGAAGCACCAAATCTCCCCTCCCTTGACATAAAACAGGTTGAAAACAATGACTTCATAGCAAGACAATGTCCCCAACTACATGGATTCACATATAATAAATTTGGATTATGTCATGTGACTAACCATAGAAGAAAGTCTGTTGGGATTAGTTTCTAGGTCTATTAGAATTAATCTATGCATTCCGTATTTTTTTTCTCTTTGAATTATTTTTTCAGTTTGAATTTGCCACAAGGAGTTTACCTTTTTGGAGGAGTCTGTTAAATAATAACTTCAGCTCTGTATCTATTTAAGTGTTGATGCAAATAAAGAAGGCAGGCATATGATTTGTTTTGCTCTGTTCTTGTCTTACTTCATGAACGGCGGTATCAGATCTTCTTTCCTGCGACCTATGGCTAATCAAGAGGCTCCATCCACTCGCCTTAAGGAGTTATCAGATAGTTTGGCGAAACAAGTTTCAGTCTTGCAATGAATTGAACAAAATACTGCAAATTTTATGGAGAAAGTCCGACAACAATTTTCAGCTTTTACCCTATCAATGGAGAAGCTTTCAAATACCCAGAGAGCAGCGAAGCTTCTGTCAATTCCTCAAGCTGAACCATGTATAACAAGGGTGAAATGCATCACAAGGGGTCCAAGATTGACCTTTTAAAGTATGATGGCTCGGAGGTTCCTTCAGGATGGATTCTTCCCGTGGATCAGTATTTCTTATTGCACCAGATTTCTGTGCAATGTCTCCTATATGCCTCTTTTCACTTGAAGGGTGTTGCTCATCAATACTACAAGTATCTCCAACATGCCGGGGAGCTTAAGGATTGGGGTGGGTTCTTTCATCCAAGCCCTTATGAAACGGTTTAGACCTATGGAGTATGAAGATCCAGAAAGGGAGTTATCAAAAATTACGACAGTCCACAACAGTTGTAGGTTACCAAAAACAATTTGAGAACCTTTCTCAGAGGGTGGATGACCTTCCTGACAAGTTCCTCACTCACGCATTCATTAGTGGGTTTAAGGAAGACATCAAGACTATGGTGAAGTCATTTCGACCAACGTCTCTCAAAGACGCCATTGGTATTGCTCATCTATAGGAAAAACAATTCTCTAGGGACCGCAAAACTTATGTCTCTAAATCTCCTTATACAACCCCTTTAAAGCCACATATGAAGAAGATATCCTATGAGGAGATGGAAGCCCGTCATGAGAAGGTGCTTTGCTACAATTGCGATGAAAAGTTCCAGCCAGATCACACGTGCAAGTCTCTTGCTCTGTTCATTATGGAGGGGCATCCTTATAGAGATGAGGATATGGATTGTTCACACGATGATACTGAGGAATTAACCCCAACAATCTCTCTCCATACTCCCCAGACTATGCGTGTTATAGGAATATTATGCAGTAAGCCAATCTATATTCTCATTGATTCGGGCTCTACCCATAACTTTTTAGATCCACAGCTTGCTCACACAAGGTTGGTCTCCCTATTTCTTGCAAGTCTAGATTATCAAGTGAAGGGAAGTGCCAGGATGTACACCTCGATATACAAGGAGCTCCTCTCACTTCAGATTTTTATCTCCTTCCTCTTGGTGGATATTATGCCATTCTCGGTGCACACTGGCTTCAGACTTTGGGACCTATTATATGGGACTTCTCCGAGTTGCATATGCAATTCTGTTATAAGGGAACTCCAATCAAACCGATCTGTGTGCCTAGTAAGAAGATTTCAGTCCTAGTTTGTCACCAATTGGAGCATCACCTACTGCCATGGTGTTGCAAATTTTTCAAGTTTATGCTCTTGAGAACTCCCCCAAACCATCACCTAGCATTAAGATCATCCTCGCAAAATTTACGGACGTGTTTCTCCACCATCAGGAACTCCTCCCATGTGGTCTCATGATCATCACATTACTCTTCTTCTGGGATCAGCTCCCACTAATGTCAGGCCATATAGGTATCCGTTGCTTCAAAAATCTGAAATCGAACGCATTGTGAAAGAAATTCTCCCAGAAGGGATAATAAAGCCCAATCACAGCCCATTCTCATCTCCTGTATTGCTAGTTTGCAAGCACGATGGAAGTTGACGACTATGTGTTGATTATCGAGCTTTGAACAACTCTACCGTCAAGGATCGGTATCCAATTTCAGTGGCTGATGAGCTCCTTGATGAGCTCCATGGTGCTATTATTTTCTCCAAGTTGGACTTAAGGTCGGGCTTCCATCAAATTCGTGTGGCTGAGGACGATATTCACAAAACAGCTTTTTGGACACACGATGGCCACTATGAGTTTTTGGTGATGCATTCAGCCTTACCAATGAACCATAAACTTTTCAGAGACTTATGAATGAGGTATTCTGCCCATTTCTTAGAAAAATTATATTGGTGTTTTTGATGATATGTTGGTTTATATAGTGCTTCAGAGGCAGAGCATGTCACTCATGTAAGGAAAACTCTAGAGCTACTTCGATTTCATAAACTGCACGTGAATAAGTCATACTGCCTGTTTGGTTGCTCGGAGGTTTATTACTTGGGGCATGTCATATCAGCTGAAGGTGTTGCAGTGGATCTGAAGAAGGTCAAAGTTATCCTCCTATGGCTTTTACCTACATCAGTGAAATCTCTACGAGGTTCCCTTGGGCTAACTGGATACGATCAGAAGTTTGTTGAAGGTTATGGAAAGATAGCATCGCCCCTCAATGACATGCTAAAGAAGGGCGCTTTCCAGTGGAAGGATGCTTGTGAAGTAACATTCGAAACTCTTAAGAAAGTTATGTCTAGTCCTCCGGTCCTTGCTCTCCCAAATTTCAGCAAGGCCTTTGTGATCGAATGTGATGCTTTCGGGGTTGGAATATGTGCTGTTTTAATGCAGTCAGGGCGTCCATTGGCCTATAAACATATTTATATCTCTACTTATGAGAAGGAGCTACTAGCACTAACCCTTGACTTTCAAAAGTGGCTACCCTACTTGCTGGGAAGTTGTTTTGTAGTTAGAACGGACCACTATAGCCTCAAGTACTTGCTGGAACAAAGGGTGGGTACCCCTGCTCAACAGAAATGGCTATCAAAGCTACTCGGATATGACAACAAAATTGAGTTGAAATGAGGTTCTCTGAATTCAGCAGCTGATGCGCTCTGTAGATGTGGCCAAGATGCTTGTTCGTATTCAATTTCTAACGTCTTTCCCAATCTGATTCAGATATGGTTTCTAGACAATAGGATTTCCACGATGGCAAGCTTGACTAGACCAAGCACTCTGTTCTCAATGGTCGTCTATTTTACAAGGGGTGACTCTATATTGGTGTTGCAGGAGCTGCATTCCAGCCCCTTAGCCGGGCATTCAGGTTTCAATCAAACTTGGCGCAGGGTTAAGCAAAACATCTTTTGGCATAACATGCGCTCTTTCATCCGTAGCTAAATCTGTAGCTTCATACAAGAATGCAAGGTCTGCCAAAGAAACAAGTCAGAAAATACTCTCCCAACAGGTCTTCTTCAACCATCAAGGGCGGATCCAACCCTGGGCAGACCAGGGCTGTAGCCCAGGGTAAACTGAAAGTCAACTCACAGTATATAATCTACTTACTCCATCAGACTAATATAGCCCACCCAATTGCAGTCCCAACTGAGTTCTAGATAATGCAAGGCATGAGATTAATCCCACTACAGTTTGATAGAGTGAATATTCCAGCTGATTAGACTCAGTCCAAGAAGCTTCTCCAAACTCCATGAACTCCAGTTGATTCTGTTTAAAATTTAGTTTTAGACTTATTCAAACTCTCTTGTATCCCTATAATATCTCTATAACTGTTATCAGTTATAGACTTGTATTCCTATATATTTGAATGAAACGCACGCGTGCTTAGTGAGTGAAAAAGACCACTAAGAGTCCTAAAGAAACAAAGAGTTTTCACAGTTAACTGATGTGAGTAATTATAAGACATCTTGTGTTTTACCTTTTCACTAAACTAAAATGACACTATGAGGTGTTCATTATCTTATTGGCCACTAATAAGAATAAAAATAAAAATTGCCTCTTAATCAATGTGATTGTGGGACTCCTAGTTTTAACTTAGCATGGTATGTATTATAAATTTTTATTGATTTGTAGGACTTATTAAGCATTAAGAAATTTATAATGTAATATTTTAAAATATATTTTATAACAATAAGTCCATATAATATGAGTTGTATTTTATTGTTACCGATCAATTATATATATTCTTAATGTCATGAAGAACCCTTAATATATTAACTTTTTTATTGAAAAAAATAATGTTTGCAGACAATTTCTTTTATAAATATTTAGCAATTATATTTATTTTTTAAAATTAGAATATTTTTAATTGAAATTACACAAGTATCAAGTGTGTTTCTAGTATATATATATAGAATTTGTAATGGCACGGATGCCGATTTGACGTATTTTCGATGTACTCTCAACCGACAATTGATAGAAAGTAGCGTGGGGGAGGTGTGTTGTTAGATAGTACAACTCAAGAATATCAGCCCACCCCTGGAATGAATCCGAGCTCCGCCCTTGTCAACCATTATCGATCCGGAGTCAGGTCTGGACGGATATCTCGATGGACTTCATTGATGGCCTCCCCAAATCAGGGGGCAAGGATGTTATCCTTATTAAGTTTCAACATCACAATCCATATGATGTCATTGCTTACCTATATTGCATTAGTGGTAAATTAGTGTGTTATGTCATTGCTTACCTATATTTCACTAGTGATAAATTAGTGTGTGTTACGTAGAAAGGTGTGGTTATAATTTTTCCTTACTTGTTTAATGTGTGGCCTAAAATGTATTTGCCATGCTATAAATACCCCATGTCCTATGCTTGTATAATCATCCAAGATGAAGTAAAACAATAAGGCAATTAGCATTTGTATCTTAGTTTGAGTATAGTATTTTATGAGTTGGTCTTCTTTAAGTGTTTTGAAAGAGTGGTTTAGTGGGTACTTCCTTATAATCATTTCTTGCGAATATTAGAGTTTTGTACTCGTTATTCTCAACAATTGGTATCAGAGCGGGACGGTCGTGTACCAGTATTTTTGGAGTGAGTTTTATTGAGTCGTGAGAAATTCGTATTCTGCAAGTTTGTATCTTGAAATCAGGCTTGTTTGGTATTATAAAAAATATACCGACACGATGGATGATCTTCAAGTAGTTGGAGGAATCAAGAAGCTCAACAAACAAAATTACAACACGTGGGCGACATGTATGACATCTTATATGCAAGGACAAGACCTTTGGAGGTCGTTGGCGGTAGTGAAGTTATACAACCGAAGGTTGACGACGCTAATGGTAGTTTGCGAAAATGGAAGATTAAAGCGGGCAAAGCGATGTTTGCCTTAAAGACCACAATTGAAGAAGAAATGTTGGACCACATCCGGGATGCCAAAACACCGAAAGAAGCAGGGGATACTTTCACTACACTTTTTTCAAAGAATAACGACACAAGACTACAACTTCTCGAGAACGAGCTGCTATCGATGGAGCAATGCGACATGACTATCACCAAGTACTTTCACAAGGTGAAGAAAATATGCCACGAAATTTCAAATTTAGATCCAACAGCTCCGATTGGTGAAACCAGGATAAAAAGAATAATTATCCATGGTTTGAGGTCCGATTATCGAAGTTTTGTTGCTGCTATACTAGGATGGCCGACTCAACCATCACTTGTTGAGTTTGAAAATTTGCTTTCCACTCAAGAAGCTATGGCTAAGCAAATGGGAGGAGTCTCGCTGAAGGGTGAGGAGGAAGCGCTCTACACCAACAAAAGCAAAGTCTACTTTAAGCAGCGCGTCGGAGGCGGATATAAAAAGGATGATGACAAGGCAAAAAGTCATCAAGGAGAAGGAGGTTCTCGTCCAGGGGGAGCTTCAAAGAATCGTGGCTACGGTAAAAGATTTGAGGGCAAATGTTACAACTGCAGCAAGAAGGGACATATGGCAAAAGATTATTGGTCCAACAAAAGGCCCGCTGAGATCAATGCTGCTACTTCCAATTCAAAGGAGAGAAGCGAAGATGATTGGGATGCTGAAGCATCTTTTGCTGCGGAAGAGGAGGAGTTAGCTCTCACAGTCTCGACAGCTGAGCGGATCGACTACGAGAATGATTGGATCGTCGACTTAGGCTGCTCAAATCACATGACGGGTGATAAACAGAAGTTACAGAGCCTGTAAAAATACAAGGGAAATAGAGTTGTGGTAACAACCAACAACTCAAGGCTACCAATAGCTCATATCGGTAAGACGGTAGTAGCACCTCAATACAATTCTAACCAGGTGCCGCTTCAAAAATGTCTACCATGTTCCGGGTATGAGGAAAAATCTGCTTTCAGTGGCACAATTAACATCATCAAGCCACTTTGTCTTGTTTGGTCCACGAGATGTGAAGGTATATCAAAACCTCAAAGATCTCAGGAATGCCAACAATGGAGGGACGGCGATTGGAGTCAGTCTACATGATGTCAGCAGAGTCTGCATATGTAGACACGACAAGAAAAAATGAGACAGTAGATTTATGGCACATGTGATTGGGCCATATTAGCTATTCTAAGATAAGCGTGATGATGAAGAAATCGATGCTCAAAGGACTTCCACAATTTGACGTGAGGACAGACACGATCTGTGCGGGATGCCAATATGGTAAAGCACATCAATTGCCATACGAGGAATCAAAGTTTAGAGCAAAGGAACCATTAGAGTTAGTTCACTCTGATGTGTTCGGACCAATCAAACAACCATCAGTTGGTGGGATGCGGTATATGGTAATGTTTATTGATGACTTCTCCAGGTATGTGTGGGTTTTCTTTATGAAAGAAAAATCTGACACGTTCTCAAAGTTTAAAGAGTTCAGAGAGATGATTGAAGGAGAAGTGGGGAAGAAGATTATTTGTCTACGCACAGATAATGGAGGAGAATATACCTCAAATGAGTTTTTCCAGTATCTACGAGATTATAGAATACGTCATCAATTTACTTGTGCCAACACCCCGTAACAGAATGGAGTAGCAGAGAGAAAGAATCGACATCTTGCAGAAGTTTGTTGGAGTATGCTACATGCTAAGAATGTACCGGGAAGATTTTGGGCTGAAGCTGTGAGAACTGCAGCCCATGTGATTAACAAACTTCCTCAACCAAGCTTAGAGTTTGTTTCACCCTTTGAGAAATTATGGGACATGAAACCTATGGTTAGTTACTTTCGAGTATTCGGCTGTGTATGCTATGTATTTGTTCCTAACCATCTACGTATCAAGTTTGACAAGAAAGTCGTCAGATGTATCTTTGTGGGATACGACAGCCAGAGGAAAGGGTGGAAATGTTGCGATCCTACAATTGGAAGGTGTTACACGTCACGAGATGTGGTGTTTGATGAAGCATCTTCTTGGTGGTCCTCAGAAAAGGAGGTGTTATCAAACTCGAAGGAATTTGAAGAGAAGTTGCAACAGTAAATGGAAGAGCAGACTCCTCAAATCCTATCAAGCTCACACGAAGCTGAAGATTCATATGATGATGATAATATCGAGCAAGAAGTAACTCAAAATCCTTGGAAAACTGGTGTATATTACCAACCAGGTGAAGACGGTGGACCTAGTGAAACGGAAGTATCAACTCCACAATCACAACTTAGGAGGTCAACAAGAATCAGAAAGCCAAATCCCAAATACGCCAACGCAGCCATAGAAGAAAAAGCAAGTGTAAAAGAACATGATACGTATGAAGAAGCATCCCAGAATTCTGAGTGGATTAAAACTATGGAAGAAGAAATCATTGCACTAGAGCAAAATCAGACTTGGGATCTTGTGCCGAAGCCAAGAGATGTGAAAGCCATATCATGTAAATGGGTTTACAAGATAAAGCGTCATCTAGATGGATCAATTGAGAGATACAAAACTCGACTGGTGGCTCGAGGGTTCTCTCAACAATATGGACTACACTATGATGAAACATTTAGTTCAGTGGCAAAGCTTACAATTGTACGAGTCCTACTTGCTCTTGCAGCCAACAAAGACTGGAATTTGTGGCAAATGGATGTGAAGAACGCATTTCTTCATGGGGAGTTAGATTGGGAGATCTACATGATTCATAATCGAGATCATCCTGAGCATGTATGTAAGTTGTGAAAGGCACTCTATGGATTGAAACAGGCACCAAGGGCGTGGTATGGTAAGATTGCTGAATTTCTAACTCAAAGTGGTTATTCAATAACACCTGCAGATTCTAGCTTGTTTGTCAAAGCTAATGTAGAAAAGTTAGCTATCGTACTGGTATACGTGGATGATTTGATCATAACCGGTGATGATGAGGCAGAAATTCTTCGAACAAAGGAGAATTTATCAGTTCATTTCCAGATGAAGGAACTTGGACAGCTCAAGCACTTTCTTGGTCTAGAGGTTGATCGTACAAAAGAAGGAATATTTCTCTGTTAGCAAAATTATTCCAAAGATTTATTGAAGAAGTTCGGGATGCTCGAATGCAAGCCAATCTCAACACCGATGGAACCAAATGGCAAGCTGTGTGCACATGAAGGAAAAGATTTGGAAGATGCCACGATGTATCGACAATTTGTAGGTAGTCTGATCTACCTAACCTTGACTCGACCTGACATTTCTTATGCAGTTGGTGTGATGAATCGATACATGCAAAATCCAAAGAAGTCTCATTTGGAAGAAGTTTGACGAATATTGAGATATGTGCAGAGTACAACTAACTATGGTATTTTATACAAGAAAGGTGAAGATTTCAAGTTAGTTGGCTATTGTGACGCTGACTATGCAAGAGATCACGACACTCGCCGATCAACTATCGGGTACGTGTTCAAGCTTGGATCTAGAGCAATTTCTTGGTGTAGTAAAAGACAACCGACGGTATCTTTGTCAACTACGGAAACAGAATATCGAGCAGCAGTAATGGAAGCTCAAGAGATTACGTAGTTGCTACAGTTGATGAACAATCTACATCAACCGTTAGACTATGCAGTTCCGTTGTATTGTGACAACCAGTCGGCAGTTCATTTGGCGGAGAATCCAGTTTTTCATGCAAGAACTAAACATGTGGAATTTCACTATCATTTTATCAGAGAAAAAGTTCTTGAAGAAGATATTGAGATGAAGCAGATCAAGACAGATGATCAAATTGTAGACTTATTCACAAAAGGTTTAAGTACAAGCAAGTTTGAAAACTTTCGTCGTCAGTTCGGCATAGTGAAAGGAATGAGAGTAGATGTTGAGGGGGAGTATTAAGTTTCAACATCACAATCCATATGATGTATTTGCTTACCTATATTGCATTAGTGGTAAATTAGTGTGTGTTATGTCATTGCTTACCTATATTTCACTAGTGATAAATTAGTGTGTGTTAGGTAGAAAGGTGTAGTTATAATTTTTCCTTACTTGGTTAATGTGTGGCCTAAAATGTATTTGCCATGCTATAAATACCCCATGTCCTATGCTTGTATAATCATCCAAGAAGAAGTAAAACAATACGGCAATTAGCATTTGTAACTTAGTTTGAGAGAAGAAAAAAAAAATCTTAGTTCGAGTGTAGTATTTTATAAGTTACTCTTCTTTAAGTGTTTTGAAAGAGTGGTTTAGTGAGTACTTCCTTATAATCATTTCTTGCGAATATTAGAGTTTTGTACTCGTTATTCTCAACAATCCTCGTGGTCGTGAACAAATTATCAAAATATTCTCACTTCATTTCTTTATCTCATCCCTATACATCACTTTCTGTAGCTCAAGCATTCTCTGATAATATCTTCAAGCTCCACGGGTATCTGAAGTCAGTCGTGAGCGATCAAGACAAGGTTTTCCTAAGTGACTTTTGGAAACAGCTATTTAAATTGCAAGGTACTAATCTGAATTTTAGTTCAGCTTACCACCCTCAAATGGATGGACAAACGGAGGTCATAAACCAATGTCTTGAGACTTATCTTCGGTGTTTTGCTAGCCTCCAACCCAAAGATTGGTTCAAATACCTCACATTAGCAGAATTTTGCACAACATCAACATCAACTCCTCTACTGGATTCTTCTCGTTTGAAGTTGTCTATGGATACGCGTCACTAAAGCTTGTTTCTTATACTGAAGGGAGCAGCAATCTACCTCATTTCGGAGTAACTGAGAGCCCATGATTCAGTAATGCATTTGTCACGACGTAATTTGTATTAAGCTCAAAACAGAATGAAGAGTTGTGAGAAGAATTATGCTGATCAAAAGAGGTCTGAAAGGTCCTTTGAACCAGGGGATTTTGTGTACTTAAAGTTGTAACCGTATCGTCAAAGTTCAGTCTCTGAGCGCCGATCACTTAAGATATCTCCTCACTTCTATGGATCTTTTCAAGTTATAGAAAAATTTGGGGAGGTTGCCTACAAGTTGGACTTATTGACATCAAATAAAATCCATAATGTCTTTCATGTGTCTCAACTAAAGAAAAAATTGGGAAATCGTGAAGTCCCACAAGTCTCTGTACGTGATGTTTCTGAGGAAGGTGTTTTCGATCCCAAACCTGCAAGGATTCTAGAAGGACATATCGTGTGGAGGGTTCGAAGAGATATCATAGAGGTGCTAGTCCATTGGGAAGGCGGGTCTGAGGGCGACACGACATGAGAAAGGCTTCTAGACTTGAACAGATGTTTTCCGGAGCTTAACCTTGGGGACAAGGTTAATGTTGAGAGGGCAGAATTTTCATGTGACTAACCATAGAGGAAAGTTTGTTGGGATTAGTCTGTAGGTCTATTAGAACTAGTCTATGCATTCCCTATTTTTTCTCTCTTTCAATTATCCTTTTAGTTTGAATTTGCCACTAGGAGTTTCCCTTTTTGTAGGAGTTTGTTAAGGAACAACTTCAGCTTTGTATCTATTTGAGTTTTGACGCAAATACGGAAGGCATGCAAAAAAAATTAGAGATTTATCTCCAGGAGGTTGCTATCCTCGAAGTAACACTTATTTTCCTTTTTTTCCCCTTTATGCTCTATTCTTGTATTACTTCCTGTTGCAATTGCAGGTTATAGCAAGTCTTATAACAGAATATTAAGGGACAAAAGTGATGTGAATAAGGGTCTTCTCATCATTTTTAGTCCTTTTTAGTATTTCTTTTATTTTTAGCATTCATTGTATTTTTCCTTTTATTTTGTACTTAAAGATGGAAGGTTATTTGGCTTTAAGGGCACAATTGTAATTAGGTACTTAGATTAGTGGCCAAGAAACCTTCCCCCTTTAAATACCCCTTTTGTAAACTCATTTGAGTCATTCTTCCATTTTATGAGATTTGATTAGAGAGAGTTTAGAGAGAGAATTATCTTTTCTTGCTCCCATTTGACGTCATTTACGTCAAATGGTATCAGAGCCTAGTCAGTTCTACCCAATTATTGTTGTTGTTGCTGTTGTAAAAAAACAAAAAACTCGTAATCAACATCACGGTGGGAATTGAGAGAAGATGAACACCTCCACGCCAAACCCTCTCGAGCAAATCTTGGAAGCCCTCCAATAAATGAAGGCTTAAACGGATGATATGAACGCTCGGATTCCACCACTGACAACCTCTCGCCCTCAAATCGCCCCGGTAATTTCTCAAAACTCTAACCTTAATTCTCCGAGATTTACTCATTTTACACCATTACCCCAAAAAAACCCTAGTTTCACAAACCCTAATCCCATCAACACCCAAGAAAATACCACCACTAAAGAAACCGCCCCACTACCACCACCAGCTGGCCGGAATGCAAAAAAAAAAAATCCAAGAACACACTTCTAATAGTTTCCGACCCACCAATTGCCCGGGACTCCTAAACACACATGGCCGGACCCTCCCAAACAAGTTTCGTCCCCACTCTGCTGCCGATCAGGTCGGACAGCCCATACCTATAGTCGGGTACCACCTCCATAGTCGGCAAGCCAAAATTCAAGGCCGTACAACCCTGATCCAAGACCGGGATGACCCACACCACTCGCCAACTTCTCTGGGCACCTCCGACGCCTTAGAACGAACCGATCAAGGGCAGGGCGGCATCACAGAAGGTCCTCCCCACCCCCCCCAGTGTAGTCCGATGTTATCCACAACATTCCTCCTCCAATTTGTGTCCAAAAGACATCTCTATGGTTGACAAGCATTCCCCGACCCTTGCCGAGATGATTCGTAACATCCGACACACCAAAAGTTCAAATCAAACCCAAATTCAGCCTTCGGTGATATTTCCTATTTTTAATGAACCCTACCCACACCTTAACCCTAATCTTGAACCCCATACCCTAAAAATTTTACCCGCCCACATTCCTCACAATTTCATCCCCAAAAATTCACCACCACTCCCTATACCTCCCCCTCCACCACCAAACATATCAACACACCACTAATTGCCCTCTCCACACCTTCCCCCACCCCGAATTCTTGTCCCCTCCCACTCCCCACCACCACATCCACCCAATTATTCCACTCAACCCCCACATGACTACCCCTTGCCCCTATCTCTATTTACCCTCGTCACCACCCGCAAAAACACCTTGAACACCCCCATACCCCCTGCCCCACCCACTATCACACATCCTCACCCGCCCCATTCCACTTTCCCCACGCTTTTGCCCCCACCTATTTTACACACCTTTCCCCCACCCGGGCACCCTCTTCATGTCCCGCATCATCCACCCCCGTGGGATACCCGTTCCTTTTACTCTGCACCAGTTGATTCCCATGAGCGAGTACGGGAGTGGATTACCCTACCTACCCATGTTGACCCTCCTTCACCCCGCCCCCACTCCACTCCCGAGTTCGAGCCACCCCCTCCGACAGAGTGGCGCACTGATGTCTCTCCCTTTGATTCCCTGGGCCCCAAGGTTACTCCCTATGTTGCTCTCTCCGAGCGCCATTGCTTTGTATGCTATCAGAAGGGGCATCAGATGGATCAATACCCCTACCGCCAGCCATTGATCCCAACACCACCTCCTTCTCCACCACGAGAGACTCTTCCACCTCTTACCGCTCCTCCTGCAGCCTCAGTTCCCCCACCAGTTCGTGACCCTCTTCATCCATCTCCTCGGAGGCGTCCACAAAGCCTTACTTCCCGAGCCTTCGCCAGGCAATGATGATCTCGATGAGGATGTCCTATCCCTTCAGAGTGGTGATGCTATCACACAGTTGGCTCTTCAGTTATTATCCAGGAGTATGCAGGGTGATATCAGAATGGATGTCCCGATATTTGACAGTCACCTACAACCCGATGCCGTGGTTAATTAGCTTGCCGCCAGATTTTTGAGTATAAATAGCTTAAGGGTTGTCGGTGTGTTCTCTTAGCGGAAACTAAGTTTTAGGGCTATGCCAGTGTTTGGTGAAATGACTTGGAGCAGTGTCGTGCCACTTAGGGCCTTCCCCCATCCAGTCCTGGACCGAGCTCCGTGCAGAGTTGATGTCCACTTTTGTTCCCGTCGCTTTTGAGCGTGACTTATTTTTACGAGTTCAGTCTCTTCGCCAGGACACCACAATTTTGGACTACACTGAGCAATTTTAGCTTTTATATACTCCAGCCCGCCTCGGCGAGAGTGAGGAGCAGCGCATTAGACGTTATATCCATGGTCTTCAGGGCTACATCCAGTGAGATCTTCCTTTGCGTGAGGTCACCTCCTTTGCCAAGGCGGTGAAGTATGCCACTAAGGTTGAGTCCTTTCACCAGACTGCCCCTCCATCGCGTAGCCGCTCCATGACTGCTCTACCAGCACTAGTGACTTCTGCACCTACTGGGACTCCTTCCACTACTGCTACTCCTACTACCACGGTTCCTCCTCCTGCACCAGCTCATTAGGTCACCTTCAAATGCTAATATTGCGGGGTGATGGGCCATCGAGCCTCAGATTGTTCTCTCCCTCGCCGTCGAGCTCTCTTATCTTCTGGGGACCCTGACTGCATTGAGGAGGCACCGGAGATCCCATCTCAGCCAGCTCTCATCACGATCCTTGATGGTGACACGGAAGGCCTCCCCCTCTAAGTTCGAGGACGAACTCTTTTCAAGGGGGGAGAGTGATGTGAATAAGGGTCTTCTTGTCATTTTTAGTCTTTTTTAGTATTTCTTTTATTTTTAGCATTCATTGTATTTTTCCTTTTATTTTATACTTAAAGGAAGGAAGTTTATTTGGCTTTAAGGGCGCAATTTTAATTAGGTACTTAGCTTAGTGGCCAAGCAACCTTCCCCCTTTAAATACTCCTTTTGTAGACTCATTTGAGTCATTCTTCCATTTTATGAGATTTGATTAGAGAGATAATTATCTTTTCTTGCTCCCATTTGACGTCATTTACGTCAAAAAGTCTCACTAAAGGTCCATGCTTCATAAAAGATAACATATCTTCCATGTAGTAGAGAACAAAAATCTACCACTTCTAGAGAGAGATAAATCCTCTTTCATACTAAACCAAGTGCATTGTGAATTATTCAATTCGACATCCCTTAATTCTTTATCCCTAATAAATTTGTAAAAATTCTTAATGCTCCTAGTCAATCTATTCTAATATTGATTTTTTGGACACACTGTACTAAATTCACCCCATTTTCTCTCCCCAAGACACCATATACAACCACAAACCTATACAAAGATGAAACTTCCCCCGAAAATTGTATTGCGTATCAATTATTACATGGAGCACAAACTTCGAACCACCAACTCTCCCAAGGATGACTTAAAACAAAAAATTCTCAAACAATGACTTCATAACCGGTACCCAAAATGATATCTCTATAAGAGAATCCCACTACTTACCAATCAATGGTAAAGAGAACTAAATTTCTTACACGGCACTCCTACACCCTTACCAGCTCAGTTCGTAAGACCTCCAACACCTGAGCGACATGGTCAAGGTGTTCCTCCTCTAATCGGCTGTAAATCAGAATATCATGAAAATAAATCACATAAATTTGCCTATGAATGGGCGCAAGATCTGTTTCATCACCCTCATAAAGGTAGATGGGGCATTAGAGAGGACAAAAGGCGTCACCGTCCACATATAATCTGGTTTCATGCGAATTTGGTAATAGCCGCTCTTCAAGTCTAGCTTGGAGAAAACCCTCGCACCATGGAGTTGGTCTAACATATCCTCTAATCTGGGGATAGGAAACCTGTACTTCATGGTGATCTTGTTAATAGCTCGGCTATCAACACACATACGCCAACTCCCATCCTTCTTTGGTGCTAAGAGAGTGAGTACTACGTAAGGAGACATACTCTCTCGAATATAGTCCTTGTCACATAGCTCTGTAACCTGTCTCTGCAACTCTGCATGCTCCGTGGGCAACTTGCGATAATGGGGGAGGTTGGAGAGCTGCACCCAGTGATAAAATCAATAGCATGCTGTATATCCCAAAGAGGAAGAATATCATCTGGAGGTGTACACACGTCCGCAAACGAATCTAACAAACTCTGGACGCGTGAGGGGAGGAACGCCTCTGGGGTGGTAATGGGACTAATGTGAGCATAGAATAACCCTGTCTCTGCGGCCTCTATGGCTAACTCCTCATGTAAAACTAACAAAGCTGAAGGTCGTGCCATAGGAATGGGCCTCATAGGAAGGGGGAGGAAATCCCTCTCCTCATGTTTGAACGAGTAGGTATTAGGTCATCCATCATGAACTCTACGATGATCATACTACCAAGGCCTTCCCAAAAATAAGTGGCACACCCTCATATCCACCACGGTACATATTACTATGTCATGATAATCTCCAATCGAGAAAGCTACTCGACATTGCCGGCTTGGAGTAATAGCGGTACCATTGCTCAACCACCTAATTCGGCACGGTGAGACTAACGATTCCGTGGGAAGTTTCAACTTGTCTACCATCTCTTGAGCCACCAAATTGTCGCTCGCTCCACCGTCAATGATTACCGTACAAAGTCTCCCCTTCGCGGTACATCGAGTAAATAAAATGCTTGTGCAAATCCACAAATCATCACTAAGAGGGGGTGCTTGGGGATCCACCGAAGTTGTGATCATGACGGTATGCGTGTAGGCGGTGGAAGTATTGGCAAGTCTTTCTTGAGCCCGACAAAAAGAGTCACGACGCTGACAAATGGATTGAGCGATGGATAATGGGACATCGGTAGGGATAGGGAGGATGCCCAAGGAGGCGAACCCTTTGAATAAAGGATTAGGGATTTTTGAGGGATTGGATATTAGGGTTTCTTGAATTTGGGGTAAATAGTTTTTTTTTTGTTGTTGTTGAATATGGCTAACGTTTGCATTGATCTTGCATTGGTTGGAAGTAGTAGGCCATGAATCTTGGTTGTGGTTAATGCTTTATTGAATCTCGGGTAATTCTTGAATTATTCGAGGTTGTTTCTTGATTAGGTTTTTAGTGCCGGAGGGAGTGGATATCATTATGGGCTGGTTTACAGAACATTCGGGGCTGATTTGAAGGTATTTGGCAGCCGGAGGCAGCACCTGTTATTGAGGTCGCGACTGCAGCAGGGTTGCCACGGTGGGCGACGGGTGTCGGCAGGCTCATATTAGGATCTGGTGGCAGTGGGGCTGCTCTGTTGGCCGAAAATAAGCTGTAATCCGTCGGTAACAGCAGGCCGGAATCAGGGACTACCGCGGTTGGTTCTGCCAGCACAAGTGGGCCGCCGATGGTGGAAGATGTTGGCGGTGAGATACCAAGGCTAGGGTTTATCCGAAAATCGTCTGGGTGAACCCAATGGGAGTCCCAATCTTCTATGAACATGGTTGAGCCAAGAACAAACCACGTTTTGATACCAATTTCATGTAACTAAACGTGCGGAAGTGTAAAAAAATTATTATCTACACAACAACAACAACAACAATAACATGGAAAATGAAGAAGGGTTTCTTAGTTCTCTCTGTAGTCTCTCAGTATCAAAATGGCGAAAGTAGTACAAAGGAGGGCCCTAAGGCTATTTATACTAAAGATATAAAAAGGCTAGAAAAGAACAAAATAAAAAGAATGCCTAAAAGGACGCTCATGTCCCTATGCTCCTGCATCAATTTTTGTTTTTGTTTCGGGCTTTATCTGGCTACAAATAATTCGGGATCTATTAGGAACCCTTGGGGGATTTATTAGTACCCATGGGAAAATTGGATTATTGAGATAGTCAGTGATGAACTGTTTAAGTCATTTCTCTCACGCTTATGTTCAATTCTTATTGGGTATTAAAATTTAGATTGTATAAATGTCCTTGTTGTGTGAATTTGAAATATTTCTCCCCAATGAGTTGCCTTGTTAGTTCACAATAATGTTGTAACTGAAATATTCGTGTCCGTAGAAGTTTTACATACTCTTGTCATTGCTACGATAAATATGTCATAGTAATGTTGAGATTGCATTCTTTTATCGATCGGGTGACTATTATTAATTCTGATGTGTTTAACATCATTGACATTCTTGGTGCACCCTTTTATGACTTGCTTGGTTTTCATTATGTTTTGTGTATTAAATATATATAAATTCCTCTCAGTTTCTATTATCCATGCCAAAACCTAGCATCTTTGGTCTTAGAAATATTATCAATAAATATTTTCTTTCACTTTTTAATCCTTTTGTCTTACATTGTGGTCGTGACATTTTTGGTGTTTCAGGTGGCAGAAACTTAGCGCCCGTTTGGTTCTGTATTCAGAAAACTCGATTTAAACGTTGTTTTTAAATACAGTTTTAAAATTTTGTTTTTTGTGTTTATAATTATTAGTGCGCGTTTGGTAAACTTATTTTTAAATACTGTTTTTTGAAAATTTGACAAAATTAGCAAACATGTATATTTATATTATACATATGTGTGTGTGTGTGTGTGTGTGTGTGTGTATATATATATATATAAACACATATATAAAACTTTCATGCATACATGATATATGAATGTATACATATATATGACGCATAAAACTTTCATACATGATACATGAGTGATTTTCATACATACATGATATATAAATGTAAACATATCTATGATATATAAAACTTTCAAACTTTCATGCATACATGATATATGAATGTATACATATATATGATACATAAAACATTCATACATGATACATGAGTGATTTTCATACATACATGATATTGCATGTATAATTCACTATAAAATTATATACATACATGAATTGATAATATTTTTAATTATATACGTACTATATGTATATTTTATATTATTCCATACATTAATAATACATGTATAAAACTATATATAAGTATCACGTAACTATTGATAATATTATTTAACTTTATACCATACATAATTTTGTGTACATGTACATATATATTTTTTATTTATAAGAATTACACATATATTAATGTATTATTTATGTATATTATTTTGGGAGTAAGAAGCTTATCATTCATTAGTTGAGTGATAACATTTAAAAATTTCAACTGTTTTTCTAATAGAAGTTTCTTCTCAACAATTAAAGGCAGAGTTTAGGCCCAGAAGTTATGCTATGAACACGTATGCTACATAAGATGATGATGGAGAACAATTTTAAGATTCCAACAGTACATTTTTTTAACTGTACATTGTGAAAGTAAGAAAAAAGAGGGAAATTTAACTAGATGGGAAGCTATGATACATTTTGTGAACTGTTACTACATTAATCTGAAACCAATATAACTAGATGGGAAGCTGTTATCCATGGTTGAAGTTCAAAGTTTAAGGTACTGGCAATTGCAGTAACGAGATATTGACTTAACCGCTACACACAACGGAAGAACAACAACAAAAAAAAATTCAATCTCTCAAGTCAGAGCTGGTCTCTCATATTCTCTTAATATTAATTATGAATTACAGGAGAAGAAGAGCCTCTTTAAATAGGCATTACAAAACCTGAGCCCCAAACACTCCTAACAAAAGACGAAACTAGAGAGTCAAGTACCTAAAATATATCTACTGATTAGTTAGTAAAGTTCAAATCTCCCCTTTATTTTTCTAGTTTTTCCCTCGGCCCACACTTCTTGTCACTCTTCCACTTGAACGCTCGGCCTTAATCTTATACCTCATTTTTAACCCTTGCAAATCGCAACCATCTTTTATTCCTTGATCGCATTCAGCCTTGCCTGTGTACACAGCAAACAAAACTCACTCATAAGATAGGGTAGCCTTCTCTAGGAGTTCATCACGGGCAATGATCTGACCGGTCCCTCCCCTCCCCTCGCTATCCTGCGGAAGCTCATCCCACCATACAATTGCATACCCTTGTTGTTTACTTGAGGACAACTTTACACACTATACCCGATTACGTTCTTGCATTTGAAAACTTTCTCTATAGCGTTAAGCCAATCATCGAAGGAATCGGAATTGGTATTTCTGTAAACAATGGGAATGTCAATCTGGAGATCTCCATGAAGAGCCTTCTCTAGGAGGTTAAACTGATGCCTATATTACCCCCTCCATCTCTACCCATTGCCTAAGGACCCTCCTCAATGTCCACACCCTTGACTTCCTCCCCTGGGATGTCCTCTTCTCTCCAAAATTCAGACCATGGATGCCCCGGGGCCCTTGAATCCCCCACGTTCTCCAATTTCACAATCGTGCACCATGTGGCTATTTTTCTTTGCAACCATAATGGGTCTCGTTAACTTGGACAAAATAAGACTTACTGTCCCTATAGGTTGGTGGCAATCATAGAGGGAATTCGTAGTCTTCGGTCGTGAATGAGTTGACCTTAATTTTGCCGCCTCCATCGTAAATGATCAATGCTACGAGTTCAGGTTTAGTTGTTGAATCCAATCACACACTCGTTTATTTTGATCTTCTTGTTGAATCTCAAGCCAACATCTCACCTAAAACGAATTGGTTTTAAGGAGGGCAAAACTTTAAGCTTTTACGGGTTCACTCAACATTGTTGTTCTCTCATTCCAACAGATCTCAATCCAAATTTTGTGATTCTGTCGGCAGCGAGATCAAGTAGCGTGAGTCAAATGCGTGGTCTTTTTTGTGGAGCCAGACTTTCAATTAGGACTTCAGTTGACAGTGGATGGACCACAACGGTTCAGGCAAAGGCTTCTTCCCCTCCTTTTCTAGCCTCACATGTCGATTGGTGTTGAACGCCAGAAAATAAGCATGTATGTAATGTCAGTGTTCAAATATAGGCCTCATCATAGCAAGCAGACAACCCAAACAGCCCCCCATGATTCCAGACCTCCCTCCCATCGTCACCATAGCCTGCGCGTGTAACTTTAGGCTTTGTTCCTTCTGGTTGCGGCTTTGAAGGTTTGTTACAAAATGATGACGTAATATAAGAAAAAGTCCAACAAAGTGGGCACAAAGCTAATCTGATGTGTCGTCGACTTTTTAATTAAATCTTATATGTTCATATCTAAACTTATTAATATCAACAATGTGTTTGATGAATAATGATTTATGTGCAGCATACTATTGATCTTGAGTTTCACTTCGAATTTGTGTGATGCCTTCATCATTGACTCCCTTTGCGCCATTAATTGAATCGTCAATAGCAGCACTGTTCTTCCTGTTTGGCTTGTTTAGTGAGGCCCCTTTTTGAAACATGGTTAGAGGAATACTATTGGATTCTCTTTCCTTTTTGAAACTTGTTTAATGATACCCTCTTTTTGGTAACTAGGAAAAACAGGAGAAATGGAGAAGTGGAGAATTAGTCCTGCCTACTTAACGAAAAAGAATTGGGCCCGAATTGAACTTCTGCGGACTGTGGGAGTTAGTATCTGGACTGGTCCAATTAACTTTAGATTTGGTGGCTGGATCACTACATACATTTTGAATTGCAATAGATGTGTATAAAAATTTAAACTAATCTTTATTTTTATCTTATGAGAAAAGAAATTCAATCTCATTTGTTAGGGTGGCAGATGATCTTAATGCTATTGTGCTTGCATTCAAGGGCACTCGGGAAGACAATTTAGAAAAGCATGTGGGGGCACTATGAGATTATTGAGTCCTTTAGTAAGAAATGCCTCTTTTTCATAAATAAACTAATGTTGGGAAGAGAGACAATGTCCTTGTTATTACATCTACCCTTCTCAAGCATAAGACTTAATTTCTAGAATTGCAGGTTCAAGCTTTCTTTTTATTTTATTTTGACTAACCGATTTGTATTACGTTAATGCCTCGAAGTGTATGCGGCACCACTCTGAACACTTACGATTAGAGAAATGTCCCCTATTAGTATTTTTGTGATATTGTTTGTTCACGGGAAATATCTTTTTGGTTTCGATTCTGTTTTCAACTTTTTTTAAGATATATAATTTTTGGCAATGTTCCATAACAGTTATAAATGAGTTACAAAAGGGTTTATATTGTTGCCTAACCTTATTCAACATTTTCTATTTATTTCCTTCCTTTGCAAATAAATTATCCTTGTTACGCAAAGTGATGTAGTTATGGGCTTAATTGTGTTGCTCATGAGGCAGTAATTTGAAAGGCCGTTGGGGGTAGGTTTCCAATTTCCACTACACATCAATTTGCCTGTTAGAACTGAAGGAGGGAAAAATTAAGTTTACATGTTTTGTCCTTTCACTCCCTACAATAAACCATAAATATATATTAAAAAAACATTAAATATTAATTCTAATCGTTTACCTCTGTAGTTCACTGAAATATTCCTCCTGTTGATCATTGCTTATTTGTTTGATTATGGTGTTTCCTATATAATAATTTGTTGTTTCAGTGATAGGATAGAATTCGATGTTCATATATCCTCGAAATAAGAATCAGGCATTCAGCAATACAATAGATGAAGTTCGGAATCAGTAGAACGAACAAACCAAAGAACGACATTAGTTGCTTCATACAGGTTGGTGTTTAAGAAACAGTGTGAGATGAATTCTTACCAAACATGTAATGTTTGTATCCATTACACTAAGTAATTTTAAAGGAAGTTTTTTTTTCTGTTGTGTGTGTCCCCGGTGGGGGGTAGGGGTGGAGAGGTATTATGCACACTAACGAAAATCAGATGGCTCAATATGTTAACAATGGTTCACATACTGATTTCACATTGATCTCCATAAATTTTGTCGACGAATTGTGTGGGGGACACATTAGGACTGGAGTGCCTCATGAAGAGAACGAACTAATTGATATTTGATCGTTATATACATGTATTATGAATGCTTAGCATCGGATGTTATGTATTTTGTTGATATACATTTACTGTCTGATTACTATTCTGGATTTTGAACAGCCAGGGGAGAGTGAATTTAGTGACTCACAATGGCTAATTGATTCTTCCCCTTTTTCCGTTAGGTATAGAACAGGATGTGTGACAATAAGATGTTTTCCTCTCATTGCATATTATGAAATGATTATAGCATGACCATCTAAGGTCATGGAGTAGAATAATTTTTTATCAAAAACATGTAAAATGAAGACCCCAGTTTAGAGAAAATGATTGTCCAATTTAATGGAAGTTCAATACTTTATCGTATTCACCAAGCGTTCCAAATTTTGGCAACTCAACAAACATATTCAAACAGTCAATAAAATTTTTTGCAAAGTTATCGCCAAATTAAATAACCAAAAACATAATGAAAGCGAGCCTAATTTACGAAGGCACATTTTTTCCTAATTTTCCTGACTTGCCAGCAAGGACACCAATCTGACCCATATTCACCATGGATGTAGCAAAGTCCGTTAAGAAGTTGGTTCCTCCAAAAGTTGCCTCAAGTTGGACGTTTGTGCTTTGGTTTCACTATCATCAAGGAGAGTCGCGTCGGATTGAAATAAACCTCTTTTCACTTGGTAAAGTGTAATAAGTAGCCAAAACAAAAGAAAATAAACTAATATATTATATGCAATTCCAGAAAATAGTTCTTATTTCTTGAGAAGGGGAGATGTTATAAGCAAGGAAGTTGTTTATCCAATCTCTCTTCCCAGTTTTAGTTTATTTATTGATAAAAACACACATTAGGCCTTTCTTTATTATACCATAGAAACATGCCTTCCATTCAGTTTTAAGAGAGCAAGCTCCATTCAAATTGTATCAATTAGCTCATAGTACCCTCACATGTTTTCAGATCTTGGTTCCTTAGTACCTCTCATTTTTATTTTTAGTTTTTTCCGCTAGATGACCCCCAAGGAATTTAATTCAAAATAGATCAATCAGGCAAATTAGAAAGAGAGTATCAATCCAATAGACCCACAACTGAAAGAAAATAAAGCATAGACACTTGTAATAGCTTGTAATAGCAGAGACTTGATAGAAACATTTCCCTTTACAATTATATAAGAAGCTAAGGAGGTCTGAAGTAATATAAACCATGGGCACCTCGTAATAGCTTGTGCTTAATTTCTTCTTGAAGGTTGTTATGACCCTAGAAAAATTGGGTCTGGCTGTGGAAGTAAGCATATGATATGAGACACTTGGTTGAACTGGAAGAGCAAGGCTATGTAATGTCTCAATTCATAAATAATTTGGCAATTATTGTGAAAAGTTCTGGTGATACATTCCAATACTTCCCAAATATGTTGGCCAATGAGATATAATCAAGTGATGCATTCACTTCAGCTACATATTGGTTCGAGTGCTAAAATTATCTGAGAATGAAGCAAATAAATGACTTTGGTGATTTCTAATAACCCCTAATCAGTAGCCACTTCGTTTCTTTACTTTACATATTGATCGCAATTCAAACGACTTATGGGAACCATGAATGTGAATGTATTTGCTTAAATAATACAGTGCAATAATGAGCAAATTGACTCTTACCAAAGAAAATGAAAATATTATACCAAATGAAATAAATAAAAAAGGATTACATACCATGAAAAGAGTTGTTAATCCAAGAAGGAAACACACAAATGGAAAGTGTGAATTTTAAAATGTTTTCTGAATCTTCCAAGTGAATTTGTTTCATGTTCTACTAACTATCACTATGTTAACCAAACAGAACGCCTACGGAGTCATTGGAGAAGGCATTGTCAAAATTCAACATGAAGACCAAGATCAACAGTCTGCAGAAATAGAGATCATCCGACACATAGCTCAAATTTATTTAAATAAAATCTACGACATCTAAAATTAGATTTGGGCTTAGTTTATGTGCGGAGTTCGCAGAAACAGAGACCATCAAACACGGTGATGAAATTTATTTAAATCAAGATTCTAAGACATCTCAGATTATCTTTGGGCTCATTTATGTATTTTTCTCTTGTAATGGGTCATCGTCAAAATTCCCTATGTCGTTACTTAATAGATTATAATGGTGTAGGTCATTACATAAGGCCTTGTATTCCTGTAATCAACACCCTTGTTTAAATGAATTTAGCTTTTTAAGAGATTTATTTAATAAACAAAATGATAGTTGTGATCACTGTGATTTGATATAACTCACAGTGGGGGGTCATGCTTGCAAAACTAATGGTTGATCTCTGGTTGTGGCTGCAACACACACATACACGCACACACACACACAGAGACAAGCTCGTGCTGAATCTGGAACATAGCATCCCTCTTCCCCATAATGTATTGCAGGGCACAACGTCGCACTGCCCCAACAGTAGTTGGTAACTCTGTTGTGTCCATGAAGAAACCGGCCAAGGTGGCAATCGAGGAAAACACGCCTCGACCAGAAGGAATGAAACCAGCAGCTGTGTGTGCAAGGGGAACCCGTTTGGATCGTTCGCTTACTATGATGAGGCCTATGGAAGAAGATTAACATTCCATTCAAGCTTCCTTTAGGCATTTGATAGCAATCGATGTGCGAGCCAAGAAAAGGAGGGGAAGAAGACTATGCCCGAACTGCAACCCTACCAGCTATTTGGGCCCGTTCTGGTCCATCCTCTGTCAACCGAAGTCATGATTAATGAGATTAATGAGAGGATGTGTTATACTACCTCCATCCCAAATTAATAGTCGTTATTTGAAAATGACGGTTTTAAGGATTGACTTGATCAATGGCCAAGATCAAACCTTGTTCACTATCTTGGAATTTGGTCCGTCGATTACGTCCAAAAAGAGAAAATGACTATTGATTTGTTACGACCCAAAAAGGAAAGCATGACTATTAATATGGGACGGAGGGAGTAATTACAAAGGAAATTGGCCACATCACATGAGATTGTCCAAATGGAGACTGGGGGATTCAAGGCACCTACGCAAGTACCGTAGGCAGAGGACAACTTTGTGCGGACAAAGTTAGGCAGCCATGGCTGCAGGTTCAAAGAGAAGAAGACACCCGAGTGGAGGTAAGCAAGGGTAGGGAGATCAAGAAGGGCCAGTAGGCGGTGAGTAGTGATGGAGAGGGTAACATAGGCCTCATGCTTCGCCTCCTAGAATTAGGATGTGAAAATGTATGTCTCTTAATATATTAATGTCATAGCAGGAAAAAAAATGAACCCTCTGAGTTTCGGTGTTACCAAAAACCCCAACAAGAAGATTCTGAACGCATACAGAACTTCGGGTTAAAAAAAAAACTCTCCTCTGTTCAAGACTGTCAATGATGTAAAACACAACAGAATCAATAAGTCACACAAATGCAGTCTCAAATTACTCAACAAATGCATGACACGCTTATTACAACAATAATAAGACATAATTTTGTTTTGCAATAAGTAAAATTTCAATAGCCGTGTGGATTTCAGCTGTAACAACCTAAGCAAACCCACAAAGCAAATAATTGAGAAGGAATATTAAACATTCACACAACCATAACATGTATGAAATCTAAAATTATGTATTCTAAAGGACTAGGACATACCCACGAGTGAAATGACAACAATTGTGAGAATCTTATCTCCTCCAATCCTCACATTACTTGAACCATTAATCACCGATTCTCTCAGCAGTCAAGTATTCAAATGGGCACTGACAAGTCTCTCAAATGGTCCCTACTTGATCCCGGATACTTTTTGCGATGTGAAGAGTTGTTATTGGACCTGAATTACGCACAAAAGACCCACATCTTGGCTACAAAGATAAACTTTTATTTTTCTATTCTTTATATATTGAATGATTACCTCGAAGAGAGAGCTCAAATGTATTGCATAACAACCTCTTCCCCTCCTCCTTTATCTGGGTTTGGGACCGGCAATACAAAATAAACTTTTGCATTGGCGGAGTTAAAAAAGATTCTTCATCCCCAATTAAGAGTCCCTATCTTTTTTATGTATGTGTGTAAATTAAGGATACACTTACTTACCAAAAAAAATTAAGGATACACTTGATCAGTGGTCAAAATCAAAATGTGTTCATCAATGAGAAATTTGGTTCTTCGATTATGTTTTAAAAAATGAAAGTGGACGATTAACTTTGGAAGTCTCAAAAAGGATTGCATAACTCTTAATTTGGGATGAAGGGAGTAAGTTATAAAAAAAACCAAAATAATCTAAGTCATACCTGGCGTTAAATCTTTGATCTATCGTCTTCCTGTAAAGCAAAACTAATCTATCGTCTTCCTGTAAAGCAAAACGTACCTCTACTTTGGGCAATGAGTCTTCGATTTACGTCTCCATATCAAAAAGAAAAATACCCACCTTTTGGCCTCGATTCCTTGATTTATCAGCTTTTTCTGTAAAAAAAAATTCCTATGGGCTTTGATACTTCAATTTTGCCTTCCAGTAAAGAAAAAATATTGGTCCTTTTGGCACTAATTCTCAACTTATAGCCTTCCTGTCACAGAGTAACCTGTTTTTGTTGGCTATTCAATTTATCGCTTCAACGCCTTCCCTCCTGTAAAGAAATATCTTTCCTTTTGCATTGACTCTAAATTTATTAATTTTGCATTGATTATCCAATTTATCACCTTAACACCTTCCTATTAAAAATAAAATACCTGTCCTGGTGTTGATTCTTAATTTCTTGACTTCCTGTAAAAAACATACCTGTTTTTTGGGTTTAGTTCTTCGATTCATTGCCCTATCGCCTTCTTGTCAAAAAATTGTACCTACCCTTTGGCTTTGATTCTTCAATTCTTGCTTTCCTGTAGAAAAAGAACAGAAAAAAAACCTGTTTTTTAACATTGCTTCGTAGATTTACCGCCTTATCGCCATGCTGCCAAGAAAATCTGGTCTTCAATGTTGTCTTCGTAAAAAAAAATATTAGTCCTTTTGGCACTAATTCTCAACTTATAGCCTACCTGTAAAAATACTAGTCCTTTTGGCACTAATTCTCAACGTCTTCCCTCCTATAAAAAAGTAACTGTGCTTTTGCATTGACTCTCAATTTATTATTTTTGCTTTGATTATCCGGTTTATCGCCTTAATGCTTTCCTATTAAACATAAAATACCTGTCCTTTTAGTGTTGATTTTTGATTTCTCGACTTCCTGTAAAAAACATACCTGTTTTTTTGGTCTTCGATTCATTGCCATATCGCTTTCTTGTCAAAAAACTATACCTACCCTTTGCCTTGATTCTTCAATTCTTCTTTCCTGTTAAAAAAAAGAAAGAAAACCTGTTTTTTACATTGCTTTGTCGATTTAACGCCTTATCGCCAACCTGTAAAAAAAAAGTTGTCTTCAATATTGCCTTCCTGTAAAGAAAAAATACTGGTCCTTGTGGCACTAATTCTCAACTTATAGCCTTCCTGTCCCAGAGAAACCTGTTTTTGTTGACAATTCAATTTATCACCTCAACACCTTCCCTCAAGTAAAAAAATATATGTCCTTTTGCATTGACTCTCAATTTATTATTTTTGCTTTGATTATCCGATTTATCACCTTAACACCTTCCTTTTAAAAAGAAAAAACCTGTCCTGGTGTTGATGCTTGATTTCTTGACTTCCTGTAAAAAAACATACCTCTGTTTTTTGGGTTTGATTCTTCGATTCATTGCCTTATCGCTTCTTTGTCAAAAATCTATACCTACCCCTTGGCTTTAGTTCTTTAATTCTTACTTTCCTGTAAAAAGGAAAAGAAAGAAAACCTGTTTTTTACATTGCTTCGTCAATTTACCGCCTTATCGCCATCCTGTCAAGAAAAACCCTCATTTTAGCCAACTCTTTGTTCTATCTTCTTCCGATGAAAAAAAAGGGAAAAAATTCTCATTTTTTCTTTGACTATTTAATTTATCTACATTACAATAAGAAAATTCTCCGTTTTGGATTTGATATATACAAATCATAACAGATTGCTATTATTTCACTCACCATATATTTCATCTATTACATAAAGAAAAGTACAATTTTTAAAGAAGCGAAGTCATTAATCGATTATTAAACTAGACTTCTTTGGTCAAGTGACCCAAATGACTCCATGATCCAAGAAACCCCAATCCACGTGATTGTATACTTTCTTGAAATCAATCATTAACACCATGCCTTCACACTATTATTGTTTTCAACTATCCTTCCCAATCTCGTTCGCTATCAACAAAATATCAAGCATTTGTCTAACTCCCACAAATTTCCCTTGAGACAAATAACTCATATCCCTCGAAACATCCCTCAATTTTAAAGATAATATTTATCCAATAGTTTTTATTAACATGTAACTAAATTAACTGGCCTAAATTCTATTCAAGATACTAGACCTTTATGGGGATAAAAATAAAGGTATGTGGAATTCGTGCACGCATTCAAAACACCACTCTCAAATAATCGCTTTAGCAAATTCATTACAGAACTCTTTAATAATTCCCAACATTCTTAAAACATAGCTATATAAAAAATGTTTGGCCCTAGTAGCATTCAAACAATGTCAGCCTAACTTACTCTTCCTTCAAAGGTCTACCAAGCACTTTTGTTGTCTTAAGAATCCAGTTTAATCTCTCCAATCTGAATATCGAAATTTTCTTTTAATATATAAATTCTCAAAAAAATGTTTCACCTGCTCCACAATTTCTTTTTTATAACCCTGAACCTCCACGCGAACGAGCCCTTTGGACTCCCCTATATGAGCTAAACAGGGTGGACGTTGTGCCAGAGTCACCCTAACACACGTCCCACTTCAAATCTGGCTGGTATCCGCTGGGGGGTTTCGAACTAGAGACCTTTGGCCTAAATGAGCCGAGCCGCCCCTTACCACTGGTTAGGGTGGATAGCAAAAGGCCTCCATTATAAGAAATTAGAAAAAAATTACACAAACTCATTAGGCATCGCCATATAGTGTTGTACACTATCTTGGAGCGAGTGATGTAAAATATTTTATTGCAATGTCACATCAATCAATTTGTGTAAATTTTTATGTCAAATCTTATTAACCATAGCATTAGTCTTAAACTATACCATTTTCTCTTTCTTTCATTTTTCAAAAGAATAGATTGATATAGAGAGAAACCAACCATATAAAGCACAAAATGGTCACATTCCTTTCCCGGAAATGCGTCAACTGAAGATATGAAATCTGGTCAAATGAGATAAAAAAATGGCCATTGAAATAACATTCCTAAATATACAGTGAAATAAATTTAACAGAAAACTTACCTTTAAGTCCCCATAGATCAAAATCCAAGATCAAGAATGGTCAACCCCAAAACTTATACACATGTTTCCAGGAAGAAATAAGATGATGTGTTCCTATGGAATCACATCAAATGCATGAATTATATAATGTTTATAACCTTATCATAAAAAACGGGCTTTAATTTGCACAATCTATACTATTTTAAGTTTGAATACTTTTGTTACCTAATACAGAATAAGTTGCAAGAGTGTTATTTGAGGGACTGTGATTAAGAATTTCAAACTCTTATTGTCAAAATGGTTTCTTGATTTCCAAAGCAAACACATGGAGGTATGTATATACATTGGTATCGCAGTGAATAAATAACCAAATAGAGTGATCGATTTGTATAAGAATCACATCAACGACATGCATTATAATGTTTATATGCGTTATAATGGAGTCATTGAAGAAGGCATTGTCAAAATTCAACGTGAAGAGCAAGATCAACAGTCTGCAGAAATAGAGATCGTCCAACACATTGCTTAAATTTATTTAAATAAAAAGTCTACGACATCTAAAATTAGCTTTGGGCTCAGTTTATGTGCGGAGTCTGCACAAACAGAGATCATCAAACACAGTGGTGAAATTTATCTAAATCAAAAGTCTAAGACATCTCAGATTATCTTTGGGCTCATTTATGTGTTTTATCTTGTAATGAGTCATTGTCAAGATTCCCTACATTGTTACTTATTACATTATAAAGGGGTAGGTCATTACATGAGGTCCTTTACCTTGTATTCCTCTAACCAACGCCCTTATTTCAATGAATTTAGATTTTTAAAAAATTTATTAATTAAAAGAGATGTTAGTTATGATCACTGTGATTTAGTATAATTCACCGTGGTTTAGTATAATTCACAGTGCGAATCTAATGGCTGATCACTAGTTGTGGTTGCAACACACACACAAACAGAGACACACACATAGAGAGACAAGATCATGCTGAATCTGGAACATAGCATCCCCCTTCCACAGGATCTGTGGCAGGGCACAAAGTCGCACTGCCCCAATGGTAGTTCGTAACTCTGTTGTGTCCAGGGAAGAAACCTCCAAAGGTGGCAAATCCAGGAGGGCAAGCCTCGACCATAAGGAATGAAACCTGCAGCTGTGTGTGCAAGGGGAACCCGTTTGGGTCGTCTGCTTACTACAATGACGCCTATGGAAGAAGATAAACATTCCGTTCAGGTCACCTTTGGCCGTTTGACAGCAATCGATGTGCGAGCCAAGAAAAGGAGGGGAAGAAGCTATGCCCGAACTGCAACCCTACCAGCTATTTGGGGACGTTCTGGTCCATCAACCGAAGTCGTTCTAATTGAAAGGCTTACCCTATAAACATTAAGCACCATGCAGATGGTCCAACATGAGAGATGACTATGCCATTCCCTGCTTGCGTCCACCAACCTGTAAGGACGGTAAACACAAGCGATTCTTCTTTTGTCCTGATTAACGAGAGGACGTGTTATACTACCTCCGTCCCAGATTTATAGTCGCCATTTGAAAATGATGGTTTTTAAGGATTGACTCAATCAATGGACAAATCAAACTTTGTTCACTATCTTAAAATTTGGGCTGTCGATTACGTCCAAAAAACGAAAACAACTATTAATTTGGGACGACCCAAAAAGGAAAGCATGACTATTAATTTGGGACAGGGGGAGTAGTTACAAAGGAAATTGGCCACATGACATGAGATTGTCCAAACTAAGAATGTGGGGGATTCAAGGTGCCTACGCAAGTACCATAGGTAGAGGAGAACTTTGTGGAGACAAAGTTAGGCATCTATGGCTGCAGATTCAAAGAGAAGAAGACCCCCGAGTGGAGATAGGCAATGGTGGGGAGATCGAGAAGGTCCCGTAGGGCGGTGAGTAGTGATGGAGAGGGTAGGCCTCATCAGTGGCGTAGCCAGGATTATGAGTGAGTGGGTGCGAAAGTGTCTGACGATTCCCGGGGGTTCGGGGGCGGGTGCCCCCGAGGCGAATTTTTTGAAGCTATTTATACTTTTTTGGGCATAAATCTAGTACTAAAGAAAATTTCAACAAAAAAAATCATGCATTAATATTCATAAATCAGCTAACATAAATCAATAAAAAGTCTAATAAATTTAATCTAACATAAATCAGCTAATAAATCTGTAAATTAAAAGAATTAATCTTAAAGGTCTAACAATCAGCTAATAATCTTAAAGTTCCAAACTGTTAAAGTCAAATAAATCAGCCTAACAATCTAACATAAAGGTCTAACATTATTAGTCTAAGAGAATTAAGAAATTCAGAAATCTGATAGCCGGTAGAAAAAAAAAATCATTAGTCTAACAAATCTAATGGCGGGCTGGAAAAAAAAAATCAGAAATATAAAAGTTAACTTCCCTTTTATGTGGATAATGGTGAGCAAGACCTGGATAATGGATGGTTAAGAAGGTTAAGAAGCTTTGTTCTTCGATGGAGAGAAAGAAGAAGGGTTCTCTTGGAAAATAGGGCCGGCTGGCTATTAAAGAAATGCAGGTCTCTTTCATATAAATGATTAAGGTTTCAGAAATTAACAGTTTCACCTCAACAATTAAGTTATTACACAAAGGTATAAAAAAAATTCATAAATCTCAGAATATCAGTGGGTGCCTCCGCACCCACTCGTCCTAGTGTAGCTCCGCCCATGGGCCTCATGCTTCGCCTCCTAGAGGAGGCTCTTAATGGGGATATCCTGAATGACAGTTGCCATATCCATCGCAAATATGAATTAGGAAAGCTTCGTTAATTGTCTTAACGATGTGGAAAAGGTGTTCAACTACAAGACCATCAACAGGGCCACATATATGAAGTAGACCATAACTAAATTATAGGGAATGCCTCTTGTGTGGTGGAAATAATTTGTAAAGGACCACGTGCCGTGAGGAGTGGAATTTGTCCAACTATGGACTAAGTTGAAGCAACACTACGCATGGCCCTCCTACCCCATTCTTACGAGTGAGATCCGTTTGCTCGAATGAATGATCCAATGTCAGTCAACGAATATATATGGAAATTCAATTTGTTGTGTACATGGAGAAGATTGAATCGAATGAGAGAACGAAACAAAACATGTGACATTAATTGCAAGGCTTATAAAGGAGCTATCAAGCAAAGTTGAGTCTTTGACAAATCTCTACACTCCGACAAGCAGGGGAATATGCTTTCAAGGTCGAAGACTGTTTTGGGGAAAATCAGCATTCTGCATGACATACTTCATAGTACAAAAATCCAACCAGTTTCAAAGGTATCCAAGATATACTCAAGAAAATAAGCATTATGCACCCAATTGCACAAGCGATTCACTCATTGTTTACGAGACACCCAAATTACTAACTGTGTATGGCAATGAATCTTAGGATGTGAAAATGTATGTCGTCATAGCAGAAAAAAAAAACTGAACCCTCTGAGTTTCAGTGTTACCAAAAACCCCAACAGGAAGATTCTGAACACATACAGAACTTCAGGTTAGAACGAAACTCCCCTCTGTTACTTAAACTCCCCATGAGTGAAATGCCAACAATTGTGAGAATCTTATCTCCTCCCATCCTCACATTACTTAAACCATTAATCACCGATTCTCTCAGTGGTCAACTATTCAAATGGGCACTAACAATGGTTCCTACTTGATCCCGGATTATATTTAGCCAAACAAAACTTGAAACAAAAACAACAAAAGATAAAATTTATACTTTTTGTGATGTGAAGAGTTGTTATTGGACCTGAATTAGGACAAAGGACCCATAACTTGGTTACAAAGATAAACTTTTATTTTTCTATTCTTCATATATAAAATGATTACCTTGAAGAGAGAGCTCAAATGTATTGCATAACAACCTCATCCCCTCCTCCTTTATCCGGGCTTGGGACCGGCAATACAAAATAAACTTTTGCATTGGCGGAGTTAAAAAAGGTTCTTCATCCCAAATTAAGAGTCCCTATCTTTTTTATGTGTGTGTTTAAATTAAGGATACACTTACTAAAAAAAATTAAGAATACACTTGATCAATGATCAAGATCAAAATGTGTTCATCAATGTGAAATTTGATTATTCGATTATATCTCAAAAAGGAAAATGGACTTTTAATTTTGGAAGTCTCAAAAAGGAATGTATAACTCTTAATT
Source organism: Sambucus nigra (assembly GCA_949130495.1). NCBI lineage: Eukaryota > Viridiplantae > Streptophyta > Magnoliopsida > Dipsacales > Adoxaceae > Sambucus > Sambucus nigra. Next base: position 619,997,777 of record OX422213.1, on the reverse strand, counting down.
TGGGACGAAGGAAGTAAGTTAACAGAAAACACAAAAGAATCTAAGTCATACCTGGCATTGAATTTTCCATCTATTGTCTTCCTGTAAAGAAAAACGTACCTCTCCTTTGGGCATTGAGTCTTCGATTTATGTCTCCATGTCAAAAAGAAAAATACCCACCTTTTGGCCTCGATTCCTTGATTTATCACCCTTTTCTGTGAAAAAAATTCCTATGGCTTTGATACTTCAATTTTGCCTTCCTGTAAAGAAAAAATATTGGTCCTTTTTGGCACTAATCTCGACTTATAGCCTTCCTGTCACAGAGAAACCTGTTTTGTTGGCTATTCAATTTATCACCTCAACGCCTTCCCTCCTGTAAAAACAATATCTTTCCTTTTGCATTGATTCTCAATTTATTATTTTTGCATTGGTTATTCGATTTATCGCCTTAATGCCATCCTATTAAAAAGAAAATACTTGTCCTTCTGGTGTTGATTCTTGATTTCTTGACTTCCTGTGAAAAACATACCTGTTTTTTGATTTCGTCAATTTACCACCTTATCGCCATCCTGTCAAGAAAAACTGGTCTTCAATGTTGCTTTCCTGTAAAGAAAAAATATTGGTCCTTTTGGCACTAATGATCAACTTATAGCCTTCCTGTCCAGAGAAATCTGTTTCTGTTGGCTATTCAATTTATCGCCTCAACGCCTTCCCTCCTGTAAAAAAAAATAACTGTCCTTTTGCATTGACTCTCAATTTATTATTTGTTCTTTGATTATCCGATTTATCGCCGAAAATACCCGTCCTGGTGTTGATTCTTGATTTCTTGACCTCCTGTAAAAAAACATACCTGTTTTTTTGGTCTTCGATTCATTGCCTTATCGCCTTCTTATCAAAAAACTATACCTACCATTTGTCTTAAATTCTTCAATTCTTGCTTTCCTCCAAAAAGAGAAAAGAAAGAGAACCTGTTTTTTTACATTACTTCATCGATTTACCGCTTTATCGCCATCCTGTCAAGAAAAACTAGTCTTCAATGTTGTCTTCCTGTAAAGAAAAAATACTGGTCCTTTTGGCACTAATTCTCAACTTATAGCCTTCATATCCCAGAGAAACCTATTTTTGTTGGCTATTCAATTTATCGCCTCAACGCCTTCCCTCCTGTAAAGATATATTTGTCCTTTTGCATTGACTCTCAATTTATTATTTTTGCTTTGATTATCCAATTTATCGCCCAAAATACCTGTCCTTCTGGTGTTGATTCTTGATTTCTTGACCTCCTGTAAAAAAAAACATACCTGTTTTTTGGTCTTCGATTCATTGTCTTATCGCCTTCTTGTCAAAAAACTATACCTACCATTTGTCTTTAATTCTTCAATTCTTGCCTTCCTGCAAAACGAGAAAAGAAAGAAAACCTATTTTTGTACATTGCTTCGTCGATTTACCGCTTTATCGCCATCCTGTCAAGAAAAACTGGTCTTCAATGTTGTCTTCCTGTAAAGAAAAAATACTGGTCCTTTTGGCACTAATTCTCAACTTATAGACTTCCTATCCCAGATAAACCTGTTTTTGTTGGCTATTCAATTTATCGCCTCAACGCCTTCCCTCCTGTAAAGATATATTTGTCCTTTTGCATTGACTCTCAATTTATTATTTTTGCTTTGATTATCCAATTTATCGCCTTAGCACCTTCCTATTAAAAAAAAAATACCTGTCCTTTTGGTGTTGATTATTGATGTCTCGACTTCCTGTAAAAAAACATACCTATTTTTTGGGTTTCATTCTTCGATTCATTACCTTATCGCCTCTTGTCAAAAAACTATACCTACCCTTTGGCTTTGATTCTTCATTGCTTTCCTGCAAAAAAGAAAAGAAAGAAAACCTGTTTTTTTACATTGCTTCAACGATTTACCACCTTATCACCATCCTGTCAAGAAAAACCCTCATTTTAGCCAACTCTTTGTTCTATCTTCTTCCAATGAAAAAAAAGGAAAAATTTCTCATTTTGTCTTTGATTATTTGATTTATCCACATTACAATAAGAAAACTCTCGCTTTTGGATTTGATAAATACAAATCATAATAGATTGCTATTATTTCCCTCACCATATATTTTGTCTTTTACATAAAGAAAAGAACAATTTTTAAAAAAGCGAATCATTAATTTGAGTATTTAACGAGGATTCTTTAGTTAAGTGACCCAAATGACTCCATGATCCAAGAAACCCCAATCCACGTGATCGTATACTTTCTTGAAATCAATCACTAACACCATGCCTTCACGCTATTATTGTTCCAACAATCCTTCCCAATCTTGTTCGCTATCAACAAAATATCCAACATTTGTCTCGCTATCAACAAAATATCCAGCATTTGTCTAACTCCCACAAATTTCCCTTGAGACAAATAACTCATATGCCTCGAAACATCCCTCAATTTCAAAGATAATATTTAGCCAGTGGTTTCTTGATTTCCAAAGAAAACACATGGAGGTATCACAGTGAATAAATAACCAAATAGAGTGATAGGTTTGTATAAGAATCCCATGAACGACATGCATAATAATGTTTATAGGCTGCTATCATAATAAAAGATTGTGATTTGCACAATCGAAAGTTTGAAAACTATATAACAGAGAAGATTTTGATTGAATATTTTGTTACCTAACACAGGATTTGGATTTTCAAAGAAAGCACATGTAAAGTGGTGTATGGTCCCACAATTATCGTAGTGTGGGTCCCACCCAAATTTGAGCTATAAGCAATGTTTTTAATCGTGGTCGCGCAAGCTGTCGCGTTTTGTCTCCGGGGTCGCATCGCGCTAATCGCGTCCCGCATCGCGCAAGCAATTCGTGCATTTCAGTTTTTTTATTAGAAAAACATATGAAATAACATTTTAAACTGATATTTGTAAAATAATTAACATTTTAATTTGAAAATTATAGAACAAATAACTATTTGGGCTGAAAATTATTTTAAAAAAAACATTTTAAGCTCCACTTTTGTAAACAAGTATCATTTAAACTGAAAATTACAAAAGATTAACATTTTAAACTTAAAATTATAAAATATTAACATTCTAACTGAAATTATAAAGACAAATTACAGTTTAAAATCAAAATTATAAAACAAATAACATTTTAAGCTGAAATTTTATAAATAAGTAGCATTTTAAACTGATAATCTTTTTCATATGCATGCTTCCATCCATAATCTTTTTTGTGTGCCATTTTTTAATCTGAAAAATAAAAAATAGAAAACATTTTACACTGAAATTTATTAAAAAATATACATTTTCTACTGAATTTATTAAAAAAATTACATTATTTGAGATTTGAAAAAAAGTTGCTGAAATATGAATAAAAAAAGTGAGTTATTGAAAAAAAGTTACAAAAAAAGTAAGTTTTTAAAGCTCCCAAACAAAAAAAGTTAAATGAAAAAAAAGTATACTGAGAAATAAAAAAAAAAAAGTGTTAACAACCCATAAGTTTAACAGCCCGTAAGTTTTTTGAAGGGTTAAGGGTTGGGTTAAACACCTCTTGCATTTCCCTTTTTTCAAAATGGCAGCGTTTTTTTTTTTTTTGTTCCAAAAGCTCCAATTGCGCACTTTCGCGCACAATAGCGCACGCAAAAGGAGCATCTTGTTTAGCAGTGCCAATAGCATAGCGTTTTTCAATCGCAAAAGACAATAGCGCGCTTTTTAAAACATTGGCTATAAGTTGCTCAAAAATTCTATCCAAAAATCCCAAAAATCAGGACAGCTTTTAATTTCAATCTTAAGTCCAATTTTTCGACAAAATCAAAATGAAACTCAAAGATAAACAGTATTTACCTTAGTCAAAACAAACACCGTATAGGATATTCCATACAAATCTAGTATATTAGTTGTGAATGAAGAAAAAAGAGGCTCCAATTCATAGCTACAAGATAGATGGTATACACAATTGACAAAGGCTTAAAAAAATTCAGGTTTTTTATCCCACCTAGACTTGCATTTTCGTCTCTGCTCTTCTGCGCCACAACTGAGATTTTGTAAGTGCCCAGATGGTTGGGCTGGTGTGAGATAAATAAAGTCAGCCTCCTCCTCCTCCTCTTCATCATCACTAATCCACCCATAACAAGGTCTGCGCTTTCGGGTTGGAAGAGCATCAACCGATGGAGGAGAGATTACATGTGAAGGAGAATTAGCTGGTGGACTGTTGCCATTATTTAATTCCTCCTTCACAATGCGAGTTTCATTTAAACCAGCATCTTCATGTATATGATAGTCCTCCTTGCATTCTGTAAAACAACAGTAGATTTAGTAGCAACAAGGGAAATCATCTGAAATGCAAACCAAAATGAGAAGGAAATGAAATGAAATATACTACGATTTTTGTACCTTTGGCTCAGGTTAGTTCGAGGTGTGTCAAAAATAATATATACTAGTTTGAACTTGAGAATTAATTTTGCTCACTATTTTGTCCAAATCAGAGCAATTTAAGGATTGACTCGATCAATGGCCAAGATCAAACCTTGTTCACTATCTTGGAATTTCGTCTGACGATTACGTTCAAAAAAGAAAAACGATTATTAATTTGGGACGACCCAAAAAGGAAAGCATGGCTATTAATTTGGGATGGAGGGAGTAATTACAAAGGAAATTGGCCACATGACATGAGATTCTCCAAAATGAGAATGCGGGGGATTCAAGGTGCCTACGACCGTAGGCAGAGGACATCTTTGTGGAGATAAAGTTAGGCAACCATTGCTGCAGATTCAAATAGAAGACACCCGAGTGGAGGTAGGCAATGGTAGGGAGATCGAGAAGGTCCCGTAGGCGGTAAGTAGTGACGGAGAGGGTAACATAGGCCTCATGCTTCACCTCCTAGAGGAGGCTCTTAATGGGGATATCCTGAATGACAGTCGCCATATCCATTGCAAATATGAATTAGGAAAGCTTCGTTAATTGGCTTAGCGATATGGAAAAAGTGTTCCGACTACAAGACCACCAACAGGGCCACATATATGAAGTTGACCATAACTAAATTATAAGGCAACGTCTCTTGTGTGATGGAAAGAACTAGTGCAGGACCACGTGTCGTGAGGAGTCGAATCTGTCCAATAATGGACTAAGTTGAAGCAACACTACGCATGGCCCTTCTACCCCATTCTTACGAGTGAGATCCATTTGATCGAACGAACGATTCAATGTCAGTCAACGAATATATATAGAAATTCAATTTGTTGTATACATGGAGAAGATTGCATCGAATAAGAGCACGAAACAAAAACATGTGACATTAATTTCAAGGCTTATAAATGAGCTATCAAGCAGAGTTGAGTCTTTGACAAATCTCTACACTCCAAATATCAGGGGAATACGCTTTCAAGGTCGAAGATTGTTTTGGGGGATATCGGTATTCTGCATGACATACTTCATAGTACAGAAATCCAACCAGTTTCAAAGGTATCCTCCAAACTATACTCAGGAAAATAAGCATTATGCAACCAATTGCACAAGCGATTCACTCATTGTTTAGGAGACACATAAATTACTAACTCTGTATGGCAATGAAGCTTAGGATGTGAAAATGTATGTCTCTGAGTTTCAGTATTACCAAAAACTCCAACAGGAAGATTCTGAACGCATACAAAACTTCGGGTTAGAACGAAACTCCCCTCTTTACTTAAAACTCGCCATGAGTGAAATGCCAACAATAGTGAGTCTTATCTCCTCCCATGCTCACATTACTTAAACCATTCATCACCAATTCTCTCAGGGGTCAAGTATTCAAATGGGCACTAACAAGTTCTCTTAAATGGTCCCTACTTGACCCCAGATTATATTTAGCCAAAACAAACCTTGAAACAAAAACAACAAAAGATAAAATTTATACTTTTTGTGATGTGAAGAGTTGTTATTGGACCTGAATTAGGCACAAAAGACCCATATCTTGGTTACAAAGACAAACTTTTATTTTTCTATTCTTCATATATTGAATGATTACCTTGAAGAGAGTGCTCAAATGTATTGCATAACAACCCCTTCCCCTCCTCCTTTATCCGGGCTTGGAACCGGCAATACAAAATAAACTTTTGCATTGGCGGAGTTAAAAAAGGTTCTTCGTCCGAAATTAAGAGTCCCTATCTTTTTTGTGTGTGTTTAAATTAAGAATACACTTACGAAAAAAATTAAGAATACACTTAATCAATGGTCAAGATCAAAACGTGTTCATCAATGTGAAATTTGGTTCTTCGATTATGTCTCAAAAGGGTAAGTGGACTATTAATTTTGGAAGTCTCAAAAAAGAATGTATAACTCTTAATTTGGGACGAAGGGAGTAAGTCATAAGAAAACACAAAATAATCTAAGTCATACCTGGCATTGAATCTTCCATCTATCGTCTTCCGATAAATAAAACGTACCTCTCCTTTGGGCATTGAGTCTTCGATTTACGTCTCCATGTAAAAAAAAAATATCCACCTTTTGGCCTCGATTCCTTGATTTATCACCCTTTTCTATAAAAAAAAATTCCTATGGGCTTTGATACTTCAATTTTGCCTTCCTGTAAAGAAAAATTATTGGCACTTTACGTAACACCAATTCTCAAATTATAGCCTTCCTGTGTCACAGAGAAACCTGTTTTTGTTGGCTATTCAATTTATCGCCTCAACGCCTTCCCTCCTGTAAAAAAATATCTGTCCTTTTGCATTAACTCTCAATTTATTATTTTTGCATTTGTTATTCGATTTATCGCCTTAACGCCTTCCTATTAGAAAGAAAATACCTGTCCTTCTTGTGTTGATTCTTGATTTCTTGATTTCCTGTAAAAAAAAACATACCTATTTTTTGGGTTTGATTCTTCGATTCATTGCCCTATCGCCTTCTTGTCAAAAGACTATACCTGCCCTTTGGCTTTGATTCTTCAATTCTTGCAAACCTGTAGAAAAGAAAAGAAAGAAAACCTATTTTTTGACATTGCTTCGTCGATTTACCGCCTTATCTCCATCCTGTCAAGAAAAACTAGTCTTCAATGTTACCTTCCTGTAAAGAAAAAATACTAGTCCTTTTGGCACTAATTCTCAACTTATAGCCTTCTTGTCCTAGGGATTCTTATTTTTGTTGGCTATTCAATTTATCGCCTCAACAACTTCCCTCCTTTAAAAAAATAACTGTCCTTTTGCATTGACTCTCAATTAATTATTTTTGCTTTGATTATCCGATTTATCGCCTTAGCGTCTTCCTATTAAAAAGAAAATTCATGTCCTTCTAGTTTTGATTCTTGATTTCTTTACTTCCTGTAAAAAAAAACATACCTGTTTTTTTGGGCTTTCGATTCATTGCCTCGTCGCCTTCTTGTCAAAAAACTATACCTACCCTTTGTCTTTGATTCTTCAATTCTTGCTTTCCTGTAAAAAAGAAAAGAAAGAAAACTTGTTTTTTTACTTTGCTTCTTCGATTTACCGCCGTATCGTCATCCTGTCAAGAAAAAATGGTCTTTAATGTTGCCTTCCTGTAAAGAAAAAATACTAGTCCTTTTGGCACTAATTCTCAATTTATAGCCTTCATATCCCACCAGAGAAACCTGTTTTTGTTGGCTATTCAATTTATTGCCTAACGCCTTCCCTCCTGTAAAGAAATATTTGTTCTTTTGCATTGACTCTCAATTTAGTATTTTTGCTTTGATTATCCGATTTATTGCCTTAACGCCTTCCTATTAAAAAGAAAATACCTGTCTTTCTTGTGTTGATTCTTGATTTCTCGACTTCCTGCAAAAAAACATACCTGTTTTTTGGGTTTGATTCTTAGATTCATTGCCTTATCACCTCTTGTCAAAAAACTATATCTACCCTTTGGCTTTGATTCTTCAATTCTTGCTTTCCTGTTAAAAAGAAACGAAAAAAAAACTGTTTTTTTACATTGCTCCATCGATTTACCGCCTTATCGCCATCCTGTCAAGAAAAATTCTCATTTTAGCCAACTCTTTGTTCTATCTTCTTCCGATGAAAAAAAAAGGCAAAATTTCTCATTTTGTCTTTGATTATTTGATTTATCCACATTACAATAAGAAAACTCTCGGTTTTGGATTTGATATATACAAATCATAATAGATTGCTATTATTTCACTCACTATATATTTCGTCTATTACATAAAGAAAAGTACAATTTTTAAGAAAGTGAAGTCATTAATCTGAGTATTAAACTAGGATTCTTTAGTCAAGTGACCCAAATGACTCCATGATCCAAGAAACCCCAATCCACGTGATTGTATACTTTCTTGAAATCAATCACTAATACCATGCCTTCACACTATTATTGTTCCAACAATCCTTCCCAATCTTGTTCGCTATCAACAAAATATCCAGCATTTGTCTACAAATTTCCATGAGACAAATAACTCATAACCCTCGAAACATTCCTTAATTTCAAAGATAATATTTAGCCAATAGTTTTTATTAACATGTAACTAAATTAACTGACCTAAATTCTATTCAAGATACTAGACCTTTATGGGGATAAAAATAAAGGTATGTGGCATTCATGAAGGCATTCATAACACCACTCTCAAATAATCGCTTCAGCAAATTCACTACAGAACCCTTTACTAATTCCCAACATTCTTAAAACATAGACATATCAAAAATATTTGGTCCTGGTATTACTCTTCCTTCAAAGGTCTACCAATTTGTGTAAATTTTTGTGTCAAATCTTATTAACCATAAGATTAGTCTTAAACTATATCATTTTCTCATTCTTTCATTTTTCAAGAGATGAGATTGATATAGAGAGATTCCGATCATATAAAGCACAAAATGGTCACATTCCTTTCCCGAAAATATGTCAACTGATAGACATGAAATCCGGTCATATGAGATTAAAAAAAATATCCATTGAAATAAAATTCCTTAATATATGAAATAAATTTAACAAAAAATATTACCTTTTAAGTCCCCAAAGATCAAAACCCAAGATCAAGAATGATCAACCCCAAAACTTATACACATGTTTGCAGGAAGAAAAAAGATGATGTGTTCGTATGGAATCACATCAAATGCAAGAATTATAATGTTTATAGCCTGATCATAAAAAAAGACTGTGATTTGCACTATTATAAGTTTAAACACTATTAGACTTTAGAGTCAATATTTTGTTACCTAATACAGAAGAAGTTTTAAGAGTCTGCACGGATTATGGGTTATTTGAGAGACTGTGATTAGAATTTCAAACTCTTATAGCGAAAATGGTTTCTTAATTTCTAAAGAAAACACATGGACGTATATATGTATAGGTATCCTAGTGAATAAATAACCAAATAGAGTGATGGGTTTGTATGGAAACTACCAAAAACAGTGATTTGCACAATCTATACCATTATAAGTTTGAATATTTTTGTTACCTAATACAGAAGCAATTGCAGAAGTCTACACAGACTGTGTGTGGGGTTCTTTGAGAGACTGATATTTTTGTGAAAATGGTTTCTTGATTTCCAAAGAAAACACATGGAGGTATCACAGTTAATAAATATCCAAATAGAGTGATAGGTTTGTATAAGAATCACATGAAGGACGTGCATTAAAATGTTTATAGGCTGCTTTCATAATAAAAGATAGTGATTTGCACAATCGAAAGTTTGAAAACTATATATCAGAGAAGATTTGGATCGAATATTTTGTTACCTAACACTGGCAGAGAAGAAGATGCGCGTCCTAGAATTTTCTTGTCGAAAAGCTTTTCTTAGTTTCTATAGAAAACACATGGAGGTGTATATATATAGGTATGATGACAAGGTCGGTGATAAGGGTCGGGTCAAAATGGTCAAAGAATGAGAGAGATTCTCGAAAACCAAAGACAAATCACCTCACCCTTGTGCTCAAAAGTCCAATTTTGGCCCTTGCAAGTTTAAGCTTGACTCCAAATGTCAAAAACAATAAAAAAAAAAAAAAAAAATTAAAGAATAATTTTAATCTAATTTATTTTTAAAAATAGGATTTTTTCTTACTAAAGTCTAATAAACTAATTAGGTTGTATAAAAATTTAAAATAAAAAATTATTAATATATTAAAGTCAAAAAACCCTTTTAAGTTTAATAACACTAAAAGAGAAGAAGTTGCAAGATTTTACACGTACTAGGATTTGGATTTTCAAAGAAAACACATCTCTCTCTCTCTCTCTCTCTATATATATATATATATATATATATATATATATATATATATATATATATATATATATTAGAAGGTCGGTGAGAAGGGTTGAGTCAAAAGGGTCAAACAATGAGAGAATATTCTCTTAAAAAAAGACAAATCGTTCGTGTGCTCAAAAGTCCAATTCTTGACTTTAAAAGTTTAAGTTTGACTCCAAATGTAAAAAAATATATAATAAAAATAAACAAATCATTATTTTCTTTTTTAAAAGAATATTTTTAATCTAATTTATTTTTAATAATAATTTTAGCTTTTAAAAATAAGATTTTTTTTGGTAAAGTCTAATAAATTGATTAAGTTGTATTAAGATAGAAAATTAGTAATGTATTAAAGTACAAAAAAAATAGATTTAATAAAATTTATTGTAATGACATTTAATGGGCATTATTTATGCCAATAAATCATGTCGTGACAATCCACTCATTTTCTCTCCTAGAGTTTGCATATATTTGAGGTTAGGGAAAGGTTTAATGCATATTGATGTTAACATTCTATCATAGAACTAAGAGATTTAACATTCACAAGTGTACCCTGAAATATTTAAAACAATCAAATTTGGATATAAATATTCAGTTTTTTCTGTCAAAACTATCAATGATCTCTCTCAAATATCAGTTTACCAAAAAATAGTAACTAATTCATAATTTTTGAGCTGATTTTTTTTAGTCTTAAATGTTTAGTCCTATTTTTTAATATTTATTTGCAGTCACTCACATATCTGTATTTTTTCAGTTTTTGGTCCTATTGTAACCACTATAAGACAATTGTCATTCTCTGTAGAAAGGAAGATGGGCGGTTACAGAATAGTTATGGACAATTTTTTTTGGTTATGGGACGTACTACAATTTAAAAAATACACGGTGTTGACGTCTAAAAATGGATGGGGTTCAAATTTATAATCACGGATAAATAACTATAAACAAGCTAGACAAACACACAAGAAGCAAGTTTTTTAAAGTAATTCAGCTGTAAGAAAAGTCGACGTTCATTGTTGATGTTATTTCGGGTGACTATAATAGCTCAGTAAGGTATGTGCTTGTGCTTGATTGAATCGTCCCCTTGAGCTAAGGGAGAAGATGTATTTATATTAGTTAGGAACCCAAGAGATGGAATGACTTTATATTTCTAGGCATTTACATCTGTAAACAATAAATTAGACTCTTGATATTCAGTGCTCGTCGCTATTCCACACGAGTAAATTTGTTATTCCTGATGGTTCACGTTCTTGGTGTTGTTTAGCATTCTAGCTGACTAAGTGTATCTGAAGCCGACCAAGATAGTTGAGTGGCCACATAGGAGGACAAGTGTCTACTTGAGTGGCCACATAGGAGGATAAGTGTCTACTTTTCATTGTAAGGCTATCAAAAAACTTCAATATAGAGTGAATCGACTAACTTTCCACTTTCACAAGCAATCCATGGCTATCTAGATGGACAAGTATAATAAAGCCTTAACTTATTTGGATAAACACATGGAGCAGGCTAGGTCAGATGGGTATAAATGTGGTTAGTTGAACTTGCTTAGACAACTGAAGATACCCAGGGGCAATGAATTATGGCATTGCCATGATCCAAGAATATTGAATAATCCTGATCCACCTTTCAAAATTAATGTTAGTTGGATTCTAACTGATGCCCTTCCTCAAAGTTTGGTCAGAAAATACATCAGAGATTACGTCCTTAAAGGAGATGATGAATATGTTCGGCCCTAATACATACTGGATTGATCGAACAGCAGTAGGCATACCATAATGAGGGATTTTAGATCTACAACTCTGTCGAGCACCCTTGATGAGCATCATGCTGGGATGAGCAAAGATGAAGGAAAACGCCCATTGTATTCATTTCTTTTTGTCGATGTATTGTGATGCCAAATGTGCAGAAATAAAGTTATGTTACAATGTGAATTTTGTTGATTTATTTTCATAATTATTTATGCTTATGATTGGATTTTAATTAGCATGCCAACTAGGTAATCTGTTTTATGATTAGTTAATTAGCTTGTCGACTAAGTAATTTACTTAAATGATAAATGCTTAATTCCTGGTTGAACCTATTTATAATGCCTTAGATTCGCCTAATGCACTTAGATAAAACTGTAAGTAGTTCTATTGAACTAAGTTTTTTCATTAGTTACTAGTGGCGACCAAGTGTATTGCAAATATATATTTAATCTTATGTTTAATTTAGTCGGGTAAAACCTCTTGTGTTTAACTTTAAGTCATACATGAAGCTTTATTGACTTTTTGTTCCTAATTTTTCGAAGACAAAATCATACATGAAGTTTGAAAATATTCCCAAACTCAACTTTTTTGAAGTTAGAAAAGTTTGTTGTTGGAAAAGTTTGAAGTTGGAAAAGTTTGAACGTTTTTGAAGTTGAAAAGGTTTGAATTAGAAAAGTTAGTTACTGGTGGTGGTGTATCACCATACTCCCAAAAAAACATAAAATGAAGCATAATTAGTATAAAACAATAACTTCATTAAATTGAATAATCGGTTATGTTAAGGCAAAATTACTGATAATATTTACGAAGGTAATTGCCATTACAGGGATTCTTAAATTCTTCTCCCTCAAGTCTTTTTAGGCAATATGTTCCTAGTCGGGTAACTAGAAAGATACGGTATGGACCATGCTAATTTGTTGCTTTTCTGGATTACCTTCTTAAGTACTAGATCTCCCTGCTTTAAATTGGTCGGCTGGACCCTCCGATAGTAGAGCAGTCCTTTGTTGATAAGTAGCCATCCAAATTACAACATCATCTCGAACTTCTTCAACCATGTTTAGATTTAGTCGCCTCATGAGATCACTCTTGGGGGAATCAAAATTCAGCACTCTGTGAGTCAGTAGACTTATTTTAGCTGAAAAAGTACCACTTAAGTTCTTTAATACAAGATTAAACTATCTAAATGGCTCTGAACAGTTTGCTAAAGAAACTATTTTCTTAAAATAAATTTTAAACACAAGATCTTTAAAACAGTATGAACGAGTAATTTCAACACGGTCTTAAGAAAGAGATGAGAGGAAGAGGAAGTGTACACAAGCAATTTTAATGTGGTAAAACCCCACCCAATTGGGGAAATATCCACGGTGACCTCTACGCCACAAAAGTAAAAAGTCCACTAAAAACGAGTAACATATTATAAGCTATATAACAATCACGACACACAATCAAAGCTAATCTAAGTTCAAAAATGTGCCAACTCCTTTGACGTGTTCTGACTTCTCCCAAGGTTCTGATATTGCTGATGTTCTCCCAACTTCGTAACTTTACTCCTTTTAGCTCTACGTCGACTCTAAAGTTTTAATATCTTAACACCAACATTTTTTAGTGTAGTAGTGTGAAGGTGTATGTGGTGTAGTGCTCTAAACTCATGCATGTAACTCACACACACTTAATTACAGATAATATGACTAACAAATTACAAACAGATCTCTTAAGATGCCAGGATTTTGTAAAATCAACTTAGTCAAGTAAATCAGACTTTGGATCTTTCAAATAACCGCAGATCAAGAAGGAATCTTTCTATACAAACTATCCAAGATCCTATACACTTTTTTTATTTGAAAACATTAATTTTTGAAAGTGAAATCCCCAATCAAGATCTCAAAACTATATTCAAGTCTGAAAGTTTGAGTAAGATGAAATCAGAAAAGGTTTTGTTGGTTTAGGGTTTGAAAACAACATTTACTTTGCAAACAACCAACAACAAAAGATTTCTCGAAACAAAAAATCAGATCTAACAAGTAACTAAGTGATCTGTATCACATAAATCAAATCTCAGATTTCTATATAAAGAAATAGAGACTTAATCAACTTGATTAAATTAGTAAGGAGATATAAGACAGTAGCGAAAAAACTTCAAAAATCTCAAACTATAAACACTCAGAAAAAGATTTTCTCATTTGGATTTGGTTGAAGTTTGAGTTAGGGTTTGTAAAAACTATTCAAACTCTCTCTCTAACTCTTTCTCTCTCTTCTCTCTATTTTCTCTCAGAGGTGAAAGTAACAAAATTTGCAAAATATGAGATGAAGTCTCCTTATATAGTGAGAGAAGAAGGATCTGGAAGATCGAGGGTAAATGAACGATCAGGATTAAAACGAAGTTGATCTAGTGGCTAACAACCCACCGCTTTTAAAACACATTTGATTTTTTCAAAAATAAACACGGGGATTATAAGAAAACACATGCATATCGTTGAATATAAAAGATCCAATGGTGCACATAGAGGCTTAAGTATGTGAGAGCGAGAAAACACATATCTGGCCGTTACAAAGGCAACACGTGTGAGGCTGCGATGTAATGAAAACGCATGTTTTTGAATTCTGAGAAATACAAATTATACCCACAATATTCTCAAGAGCTTTCCATTTCTACCCAACCAGATTTTATGATATAAACACAAATTATAATCTAGCCCCAAAGGTTTTAAACCATTATTTTTAATTCTAAAAAAATCATTTTAAATTCTTAGAAATTATTAAAGATTCCTAAAAATAGTAGAAAATTAATTTTAAGGGAATTAACTCACACACAACCAATAATAGCATGATATAATGTATGTATGCAATCCTAGTATGTGGTGTTGGTGAGCTACCTTTAAGAACTTATATAAGCATCATGTAGAGTCTGAAGTTTCTTTTCGAAATTAGGGATGGGACTAAAATTTTGTCATAATTTCCAAACCAGATGAGCACCTATATAGTATAGACTTAAGTAAGTCAAAGATATAGGGTGATTCAATCTCCCCCTTTGGAAATATGAGACAAAATCTCCTTTGAGTCAACGAGGACTCGTAGGGATACAAAATAAGAAAAACTTATTCCTATACAAAATTTTCTATCTACCCAATATCCTGGAAAAAGAAAAGTACATAACTCAACTAATTATAGACCAATACCCTAACAAAATCTGTTGCAAAAAAGGTGCTGATCCATGTAGATAAACGCTAAGATCAAGATTTTTAGATATGTACACAAATAAGGTATTCAAATAAGTCTCAAATTTCTCCTCCATTTTGTCTCAGATGGACATAGGGTAAAGAAAAATAGTTAATAATCATCTAACATCATTCTGAAAAAATCATGCCAATTGACTTGTGTAAAGATTCAAAATGAAGAAAGTCTAAAGGTTTAGTAAATAGATCAGCAAGATGCTTATCAGTTGGCAGATAGTTAATTTCCAACTCGTTGGATTCAACTAACTCGTGTATAAAATGATATCGGATTTTATATATTTAGTACGAGAGTGTTGAATAGGATTTTTAGAAATATTAATCGCGCTTTGCTTGTCTTAATATAGATGTAACTTGTCTTCAGTGATACCATAATCTTTTAGCATTTGTTTTAGCCAAAGTAATTGAGAGCAACAACTTCCTTCTATAATATATTCGGATTCGACAGTAGATAAGGAAATGTAGTTTTATTTCTTACTACTCCAGCCTACCAAGTTGTTACCAATATAGTAGTAACACACTCCTGAAGTACTCTTACTATCATCAATAAAACTGGCCCAATCAACATCGGTGTAACCTACTATAGTACTAGAGGTGTCTTTAGTGTACCAAAGTCCTAAGTTTAGAGTGACTTTGATGTATTTGATGATTCTTTTAATGCACAAAATGTGACTTTATTTAGGATTATTTTGATGTCGGGCACACACGCAGACAAAGTACATTATGTCAGGACGGGAGGTAGTAAGATAAAGTAAGCTTCCTATCATACTACAGTACAAGGTGATATCAATAGATTTTCCATTCTCATATTTAAAAAGTTTGACAGTAGTACTGATAGGAGTCCTAACGTCCTTAGTTGTTCCTAGGCCAAACTTTTGAACAATCTCTAAAGCATATTTAGATTGCGATAATAATAATCCTTCTGAATTATGTTTAACTTGGAGTCCTAAGAATTATTGTAACTCCCCCATAAGTGACATCTGAAGTTCTTTTTGCATAATGTTCGAGAAGGTCTTAACTTCTAAAGGGGAGGTGGAACCAAAAATGATATCATCAATATATACTTGAGTAATAGTACTGTTGTTGTCAAAATGTTTGACAAATAAGGTTTGGTCATTCCCTTCTCTCCTAAATCCATTATCTAAAAGAAAGGTGGATAGATGCACATACCAAGCTCTAGGAGCTTGTTTTAACCCATAAAGAGCTTTTTTAAGACGATAAACATAATTTGGGTGATGAGGGTCAATAAAACCTTTGGGTTGTTCTACATAGGTCTCCTCATATAAAATTCCGTTAAGCAAGGCTGATTTACATCCATTTGATATAAAGTGAAATGAAAATGACATGCTATGGCAAAAAGTAAGAGAATTGATTCGAGATGAGTGACAGGAGCAAAGGCTTCCTTAAAATCTATTCCTTCAATCTGAGAGCAGCCCTAAGCAACTAATCTAGATTTAGTTCGAATAATCATCCCAGATTCATCAGACTTGTTGTTAAAAATTCAATGTGTGCTAATAACCCTTTTATTTTCAGACATGGGTACAGGATACCAAACATTATGAATGACAAATAGAAGAAGTTCCTCCTGTATAACACTTATCCATAAAGTGTCATTCAAGGCTTCATTTACATTTTTGGGCTCAATAAGAGACACAAAACATGCAAAATGAGCAATGTTACGAATTGAGATCTTGTACGAATAGGCTCAGTAGGATTACCAACAACACTATGTAAAGGATGATCATTGGAAACCCAGTTAGGTACATCAGGATTCTTAGTTGGTAAAGATTCAACTATTTATGAAGAGTCATAATTTAAAATGTTTTCTGATTTATCCATAATAATTGATTCTTTGGTCTTAATTTCTGCATTAGTGTCACTTACAACCACATTAATGGATTCCATAATGGTTTTGGTACGAAGATTGTAGACACAATAAGCTCTACTATTTGGAGTATATCCTAAAAAGATGGCTTTATCACCTCTGGTTTCGAATTTTGACAGATGTTCTCTGTCCTTACAGATATAACAGGTACTACCAAAGGTTCTAAAGTATTTTAGGTTAGGTTTCTTTCCATACCAAAGCTCATAGGATGTTTGTTTGGTATTATTCCTTAAGTAAATGCGATTGATTATATGAGAGGCAATACGAATGGATTCTACCCAAAAATATTTTGGTAGGTTTTTTGCGTGAATCATCATACGGGCCATTTCTTGAAGAGTATGATTTTTATGCTCAATAATCACATTTTGTTGAGGTGTCTTAGGAGCACTAAATTCATGTTTGTAACCATTCTAGTCACAATATTCTATGATACCTGAATCAACGAATTCTCCTCCTCTATCACTACGAATTCTATCTACTTGGGTGTCCTTTTTATTTTCTATACGAACTAAGATTTTCAAAAACTTTTGAAAGGTTTCTGATTTATGTTTTAAGAAAGAAACCCAGGTAAATCGAGTGAAATCATCAACCATAACATTGATGTAACTGTTGCCACAAAGACTAACAGTATGAGAGGGACCCATTAGGTCTATATGAATGAGTTCTAGAGGTTTAGTGGATATAACTTCTTTAACTTTCTTATGGGGAGCCTTGACAATTTTTCCTTCTTGATATGGACCACAAACAATGTTTAAAATTGGTTTGACCTTGGGAATACCTCTAACTATCTCTTGGGAGCATAATTTTCCAAGATTATCATAGTTAATGTGACCCAACCTGTTATGCCATATCTCATTGTCATCCATTCTGACAATGTTACAGACCTCTGTACTTGGATTGACTGTGTAACAGTTATCTGGAGTACAGAGTCCTGTAATAATGCAGTCACCTTTTTCATTTAAAATTTTACAATTGTTCTTTGAAAAGGTGACAGTATGGTTTGAGTCACAGAACTGTGATATACTTAGTAAATTAGCTTTAAGTCCTTTCACTAAGAGTACATTCTCAAGAATGGGTAATCCTTGTTTATTAAGTGTTCATTTACCAATGATATGGTCTGATACACCATCTTCAAACAGGTCTTTTCCACCAGAGAAGTTAGGTTTGTTTGAGAGCTTGGAATCATCCCCGATCATATATTTAGAACATCTTGAGTCTAAATATCATCTAGTTGTAGTATGTTCAGCTCTAAAAGCACTGATCATTATGTTGCATTTTAACTGGGGTACTAGATCATCTTTTCTAACCCAAATTGCTTTAGTTTTCAATTTGCGCTTATTAGCTCGTATTTGATAAAATTTGCGAGCTTCTGTCTTTTCTTTAAAAGATTTTTGGGCAATTTTATTGTTGTTATAAACAGTTGGAGCAATTGGTCTAGAATAGAATCTAGGATTTCTTCTTGTAGATTGTCTTTTAGTATTAGTCCCTTTCCTTCTATTACGATAGTTAAAGTTTTTGGCTGGCTGTCTAGGAAGGACATAGTTATTTTGGTTTCTCCTAGAATAGTTGAACTTATGGTAGACAGAAGAGGTATAGACTGGATTACATAGATGTTTGGAATAACAACCATCTAAGGAATGTCAATAGAAATCACAATAGGAGCAGTAAAAATGGCATGTTGAACTCATAACCTTGGGAAATTTTTTATTCAAAGGTTTGTCTAGGTTTTAAGCCCTAGTCTTATTACTAGGTGTCACAGGATGAAACACCGAATCTGCTTATCGAATAGAAGGGCAGACATATTTGGTCTTTTGTTCAATATTATGCTTAGAGTTGCTTGATTCACCAATGTCTAACTTCAGTTGATTTTTACCAAAATTATTTTTTAAACCTTGAAAATCTGGACAAATTTTAATAGGTCTTTTACCACCAGACACAAACTTTATGGTTTTTAAGTTTTTAGTTTGTGTCTTAGAATTGGGATAAAAACCTATTCCAGTTGTGTCATCAGAATTGATTTTGCTTTCAGCTACACAATATTCAAAACACTTAGAATTATTTTCAAATTTTTTAATTTTTTTGAAGACTGTGTATGTTTTCTCTTTTATTTGTTCCAAGTGTAACAACGTTCATTTGTATTTCTTTTCCAGAATTTCATTAGAGTTAGACAACTCTTTCAATTTTTGTTCAAAATTTTTGGTTTCATTCTCATGAGTTAGACATTGAGTATTATACTGTTTAGCATTTTGTTTGATCATCAGACTCAAGGTTTCTATCTTTTGGGTAAGATCCTTGATAGTTTTTTCAATCCTAGTGCTTTTCCTAAGAGTTTTTGTGTACAGTGTGTGAATGTGAGGAAGGTTATCATTTTTGGAGTCGCTAAGTATGCAGTGTGCAGTATCTCCTCGCAGTTCATTTTTAGTATCACACACCCATTGACATCAACAATAGAGCGTTCCCTTTGACTCACACACATAACATTTGAAGCATTATCAACATTCTCAAGCAATAAAGCAGATAAACCAGTAGGCATACTATCAGTTATGGTGTGATCAAATTCCTCATCATCATTGTAGATTATCTTAGCAAATAATGACATACAAGGGTCAAAGGTGTTAGCTGACTCAGGTTCATCATTTTCAGAATCACTTGAGTCATCCCAAGTCTTGCTTAAATGATCCCTATTATGTTTGTGAATTTTGTCTAAGTTAACTCTACAATCACTAGCTATGTGTCCTAACTTTCCACATCTATTACATTCAACAGTTTAAGGTCTTTGTCAGGTCTCTTGTGATTGTTAGACTGGTATTTATCTTGTCTTCTCTCATGAGGTCTGTTATTAGATTGATTTGGATAAGTAGGCTTGCCTTGTTTTGTTACTATTTTATTTTGAAAGCTCACAATTTTCTTAAACTGTTTAGACATTAAGGCAATATGATTATCCTAAAGTATCTAAATTACGATTCTCATCAGAGTCTAAGCCAATGTTAGGTATGCTAAATTCAGGTGTGGTCAACTTAGATGAAAAGACAAGATTGGAGGTAGACTATCTCTTTTGGGACTGGGTTAATTATTTCTTAAATTATAATTCCATTTTCACAATTCTCAATTTGCTACTGAGGAGTTCAGGTGTGATATTTTGATCATCCATTTCCTCAGTTGCATATCTCTTATTATCAAATTTTTGTGGAAGTGATCTTAGTATTTTAGATACAATTTCCTTTCTATCATAAACAATCCCATTAGCATGAAATTTGGTCACAATCTGTCAGTCTAATATAAAAGTCATCAAATGACTCAGTCTCAGTCATGATCAAGGAGTTATACTGCTGGATTAACATTTGAGTTTTAGTAGCTTTAACTATGGTATCACCCTCATGTGAAGTTACAAGGGTGTCCCATGCTTCTTTAGAGGTAGAGTAGAAAGATATCCTCTTCAATTCGTGTTCATTAATAGACATGAATATGGTATTTTTGCCTTTATTGTTACTAAGTGAAACCTGTTTCTCTTCTTTAGTGAATTCACTTAATAACTTTCTAATCCTCACAGTACTTCCTTCAGTGGCTGATTTAGTAGGAAAGGTGTAACCATTTTCAATAACTTCCCAGACATCATCTCCTAAAGTCCGTTGGATGAATGCCACCATCCTTACCTTCCAGTAAGGAAAGTTAGTTCCATCAAAGAGAGGGGGTCTGGACAGGTTACCTAGTCTCTCAATTTCTCGTCCATAATTTATTTTGAGAAAATAATTTTCAAGATCTAAAAAAATTGAGAAACCAAAAATTTGATACCAATTGAAAAAGTACCACTTAAGTTGTTTAATACAAGATTAAACTATCTAAATAGCTCCGAACAGTTTGTTGAAGAAACTCTTTTCTTAAAACATTTTAAACACAAGATGTGTAAAATAGTATGAAGGGGTGATTTTAGTTATAGGTTTACCAGTTTTGAAAAACAAAACTTTAAGCAAAATAAACCAACACAGTCTTAAGAAAGGAATGAGAGGAAGAGGAAGTGTACACAATCAATTTTAATGTGGTAAAACCTCACCCAATTGGGGAAACATCCACGGTGACCACTACGCCACAAAAGTAAAAAGTCCACTAAAAACTAGTAACAAATTACAAGATATAAAACAATCAAGACACACAATCAAACCTAATCTAAGTTCAGAAATGTACCAACTCCTTTGACGTGTTCTGACTTCTCCTAAGGTTCTGTTATTGATGATGTTCTTCCAGCTTCGTAACTTTACTCCTTTTAGCTTTACGTCGACTCAAAAGTTCCAATATCTCAACACCAACACTTTTCAGTGTAGTAGTGTGGAGGTATATGTGGTGTAGTGCTCTAAACTCATGCATGCAACTCTCACACACTTAATTACAGATAATATAAGTTACAAATTACAAACAGATCTCTCAAGATGCAAGGATTTCTAAAATTAACTTAGTCAAGTAAATTAGACTTTGGACCTTTCAAATAATTGCAGATCAAGAAGGAATCTTGCTATACTAACTAGCCAAGATCCTATACACTTTCTTTATTTGAAAACATTAACTTTTGAAAGTGAAATCCCCAATCAAGAACTCAAAACTAGATATAAGTCTGAAATTTTGAGTAAGATGAAATCAGAAAGAGTTTTGTTAGTTTAGGGTTTGAAAACAACATTTACTTTGAAAACAACCAACAACAAAAGATTTCTCGAAACAAGAAATCAGATCTAGCAAGTAACTAAGTTATCTGTATCACATAAATCAAATCTCAGATTTCTATATAAAGAAATAGAGACTTGATTAAATTGGTGAGGAGATATAAGATAGTAGAGGAAAAACTTCAAAAATCTCAAACTATAAACACTCAGAAAAAGATTTTCTCATTTGGATTTGGTTGAAGTTTGAGTTAGGGTTTGTAAAAACTCTTCGAACTCTCTCTCTAACTCTTTCTCTCTCTTCTCTATATTTTCTCTCAGAGGTGAAAGTAACAAAATTTGCAAAATATGAGATGAAGTCTCCTTATATAGTGAGAGAAGAAGGATCTGGAAGATCGAGGGTAAATGAACGATCAGGATTAAAACGAAGTTGATCTAGTGGCTAACAACCCACCGCTTTTAAAACACATTTGATTGGTTCAAAAATAAACACGGGGATTATAAGAAAACACATGCATATCGTTGAATATAAAAGATCCAATGGTGCACAGAGAGGCTTAAGTATGTGAGAGCGAGAAAACACATATATGGCCGTTATAAAGGCAACACATGTAAGGCTGCGATGTAATGAAAATGCGTGCTTTTGAATTCTGAGAAATACAAATTATACCCACAATATTTTCAAGCGCTTTCGGTTTCTACCCAACCAGATTTTATGATATAAACATAAATTATAATCTAGCCCCAAACGTTTTAAACCATTATTTTTAATTCCAAAAAAATCATTTTAAATTCTTAGAAATTATTGAAAAATTCCCAAAAATATTAGAAAATCAATTTCAAGGGAATTAACTCACACACAACCAATTATAGCATGATATGTTGTATGTATGCAATCCTAGTGTGTGGTGTTGGTGAGCTACCTTTAAAAACTTATAGACGCATCATGTAGAGTCTGAAGTTCTTTTTGGAAACTAGGGATGGGACTCAAATTTTATCACAATTTCCAAACTAGACAAGCACCTATATAGTATAGACTTAAGTAAGTCAAAGATATAGGGTTATACATTAGCTGGTACCACTGCCTCAGTGCTAAAAACAAGCATGTATAAAGTCTTCCCTGTTTCTATCTTTGGTGTAGTCCTATAAGCCCAAAGGGCATTGTGCAACTCATTGATCCAATTTCCTTTAGCATCATCCAATATTTTCTCCAATTTGTTAGGAATCTCTGTGTGACCATTACACTGTGGATGTCCAAGTGCTGAATGAAGCTTTTAAGTTCTAGACCGGATACAATATTCCTCAAACTCATTAATGTCAAGATGGGTTCCATGGTTGGTGCTGAAAGCATAGGGCATTCCATAGCGGCATATGATCTGCTTCCATATAAATGGAAAAATCCTTTAATAAGACATATCAACCAAAGGCTCAGCCTCCACCCATTTGATGAAATAATCCACTACTACAATCAAATACTTGAACCTCCCTTTGGTGGTCGGCAATGGGCCGACCAAGTTTATTCTCCAAATAGCAAACAGCTAGTGAGAAGTGATAGGAGTTAAGGTAGCCCTTGGTCGTCTATGAATAGTTGTAAATTTTTTGTATTTATCACACTTTTTGGCGAAAGAAAGGCAATCTGCCTTCATCGTCGGCTAGTAGTAGCCCTTCGTGACTATTCTTTGTACTAGTGACCGGTCATATGAGTGAGCTCCACATGAGTCTTCATGTACTTCCTTGATTATATTATTTACTTTAGCTGAATGAACACAAAAAAGTAAAGAGGCAGTGTATCCCCTTCCATATAGAACACTTTTCTCTAGAACATAACTGAAAGCTTTGTATCTCATCTTCCTAGATTCTTAATAGATGGCTAGTAGTAAGCCTCTTTCGATATAATCCTTTATCGGATCCATCCAATAAGGACTCAATTCCACAAAGATTATACTGGCACCTTCCACATCAATGCTTTTATGGGTGATAATTTATATGAGAATGGTTCGTCTGAGTTCTAACTGAGTTGTTGAGGCTAACTGAGCAAGGGGATCTGCTTAGATATTCTCGACCCTTAGAATTCGGACCATATTGACTTCAGGAAATAAATAGATAACCTCTATAGCCTTGTTCATATATCTTATCATTATTTCTCCTTTAACTCCATATATCTGAAGCATCTGATGGATAATAAGTTGAGAATCATTGTGCGTTATTACCTGCTCAGCACCTAGTGATGAAACTAGTTTTAATCCTGTAATTAATTCCTCATACTTGACTTCATTCTTTGGAAGCTTGAAACTGAAATCACAAAGTATGTTTCATATATAAATTATCTGGAGTGTTGACGATAAGTCCAACTCTACTACTAGTGGCACATGAAGATCCGTCTATAAATAATTACCAGACTGGAATGTTATTATAGAAGTCTTCCTCTGACAACACTCCATATTTGAATATCTTCGTACTTTGTTCAGCCATTTTCTGAGTTCTTTCTTGAGTCGTCGATGATTCTGGTTGGTCGATGATAATCTTAGTTTTCTTTTGAGCTGAGCTATATTTTGAAAAATTATGCTAGACAGGCATACTTGAATTATTTGGTACCTCTGCATATGTGAACTCTGTAATGAAGTCTGTCACCATTTGTCGTTTTAGTGCAGTTCTTGGCCCATATACAATCTCATATTCCCCAAGTTCGACTGTCCAAGACATCAACCTTCCTGATTTTTTAGGTTTTTTTAAAGCTTATCGCAAAGGTAATTCAGTGTATACTACAATAGTGTGGGACTGGAAGTATGGTATCGTTATTCTAGAGGCTTCAATAAGTGCAAGTGTCAACTTCTCCCAGCGTGGATACCCGATTTTTGATCCTTGGAATTCTTTACTGCTATAATATATTGGCTTTTGAATTCTTCCCTCTAGTTGGATCAAATTCGAACTAGAAACTCACTCTGAAATAGCCAAGTATAAATACAACTTTTCTCCTAAAACTGGTCGGAAGAAGAGAGGTGGAGATCCCAAATACTTTTTCAGCTCGAGAAAAGATTTTCCGTTCTCGTCATTCCACTCAAAAGTCTTTTTAAGCACCTTAAAGAATGGGAGACATTTTTCTTGGGACATAAAACGACTTAGAGTTTCCACTCTTCTAGTCAGTTTTTCACGTCCTTCTTGCTAGTAAGGGACTGCATTTTCATTAAGGACTTTATTTAATCAGTATTGAATTCAATTCCCCTTTGGTTCATAATATATCCCAATAACATTCCTTCTTGTATCCCGAATATACATTTGGTCAGGTTGAGCTTCATTTGGTGCTTTTCCAATTAGTCAAATATCTGAGCCAAGTCTTTTATGCGGTCTACGATAGCCTTGCTCTTGGTAAGCATGTCATCCATATTCACTTCCATGTTTTTGCCTATTTGTTCTTCAAATACTCTGTTCATCGGCCTTCGGTATGTTACTCTGATATTTTTCAGCCCAATTGGCATAATATTATAGAAATATGTTCCTCGATTGGTGATAAAAGTTTTACTCTCCTTATCTTCTGGCTTAATTTTAATCTGGTTGTACCCAGAATAGGCATCCATGAAACTAAGCAACTCATGACTTGCATTTGCATCTACTAATTGATCAACCTTGGTAAAGGAAAATGATCTTTTGGGCAAAATTTGTTGAGGTCAGTGAAGTCTACACACATGCGCCACTTGTCATTCTTCTTTTTTACCATCACCACATTGGCCAGTCATTTGGGATACTTGACGTCTTCTATAAAAGGCTCTCTACAACTTTTCCATTTCCTCCTAGATTTCCATCTTCTTCTCGGGACTGAAAACTTTGCATTTCTACTTAATCGTCTTTGAGTCCTTGTAAATGTTGAGCTCATGGAAAATGAAATCAGGATCGATCCTTGGCATATCCTCATAGCTCCAAGCGACACCATTCTTCCTTTATCCGAGGGATACAATCAATTCATGTTTGAGGTAAGGGGATAATATTGAACCAATTTGAGTTGTCCTTTCTAGCTTCTCGTCATCAAGCACAATAGTCTACGTCGCTTTCATAACCTGCCCCTTCACTAAATCTTCCTCCTTTTAAGGATCCAGAGTGTCGATATGATAGGTGGTAATGCTTTTCTAGACTTCTTATTAGTTGGCTGAGGTATAATAGAATTCTCTAGCTTCTATCTGGTTTTTATTCAATATGTCGACTCCATAATTGGTAGGAAACTTCATGCTCTGGTGCACAGCAGATGGTACTTCCTCTAACTACTTCATTCCCACCCTGTCGAGAATTATGTTGTAAGTTGAAGGGATATTATTATCCAGTATAAAGAAATGAATTATTTCCTATTTTCTTGTCAGCTAAGTGTTGACCAATACATCCAAATTGATTGTTCCCAAGAGATACACGTTTTCTCCTGAGAACCCTATGAGAGGCTTGTGATAAGGTTCTAGCATACTGTCTCCTAGCCCTAGGCTGTGGAAACAGTTGTAGAATATGATGTCTGCAGAACTCCCATTATTAACCTAGGATTATTGCTGCTCTCCTATGATGAACCCTGTAAGTAATGACTAGTGGATCATTGTGAGTATAAAGTACTCTACTCAAATTATTCTTAGAGAAACCCATCATTAATATGTCCTTGTTGATTTTTTAGGCCAACCATCTGTGCATTCGGATATGTCAATCTATCTTATAGTGGGATAAGATTTGGCTTCATTCAAATAAGCCTTTCTCTCGATAAGTATATCTCCTCCGCCAGCAACTCCTCCTATAATGAAATGACAACCAAAAGAAATCATTTCTAACTCTACTTCATGTTCCTATGATTTTTTTGACAAGTCAGGATCATCCTCATAACTATTATTGCGTTCCCTTTTCACGTCATCCTTTTCTTGGCCAGGTGACTCAAATCTTCTTCTAGTGTCTCAGTCACCATTTCTATCGACAAGTTTAGTTAACTTTCCTCGTCAAATAAGATTCTCCACTGTATTCTTCATGGCGACACAATTTTTAGTTGTTTGACCATAATCTCTATGAAAATGATAATATTTGGATTTCTCTCTCCTATTAGGAGGTGACTTTAGCTTTCCAAGGCAATTTAAGTCTTTATTTCCCTTGATATCTTCCAATATGTAGTGGATACCCTTGGTGAGTGGAGTATACTCTTCATATTTCTTGATTTTTTCAACCTTCTTGTCTTTATGATCTTTCTTAATCAAATTCTTCTGACTTTTGATTATCAAATTTGGAGATTTTTGGCAGCCATAGCTTTCTCGACATTCATAATCTTCCCAGCCTTAGCAATCAGCTCTGTCCTAATTTTGGGTGGATTCTTTGCTAGATTATAGTAGAGATCCTTGGTGAATATATAATCCACTCATCAGTGCTGCAATGGCATTCTTTTCTCCATAATCAACTACCTCTAATTTCTCATTATTGAAGCGAGCGATGTATTCTTAAGTACTCTCTCTAGGTTTTTTAAGCATAATCATAAGATGAGTGACACTTTTGATTGACTTAGCCCCAAAATAGAAATTATTAATAACTAGCTTGACAACTAATGGAAGCTAGAAATTTTACCTCTGGGAAGGTTATTTACCATATATGGGCTGGGCCTGTGATGGAACTAGAAAAATCCCTGCAGTGCATCTCATCAGGGAGAGAATGGATATCAGCAGCAACTTAATGTTGCTTAATAAAGAAGACTGGACCAATCTTCCCATTATACTTGGGAGTAACAACTGGTGGATTGAATTTAGAAGGCGTGGGGTAGTCCACAATAATCTGAATAAAAGAGTATCCCATCGCAAAACTTTTTTGCAATGGATTCTTAGTTTTGTCCATTTTTCCTAACTGATCTTTTAGATGTTGCATAAATCCTTTCTAGGAATGTTCTTCTGGTTTAGACTTAGCTGAAGCATCTTTAGTGTCTTCACTATGCACATGTGTTGAGCTCTCTTCCTGAGAAGTCTTCTCAATGCGCACAAAGCCTCTTATGCTATCCCTAGACCTCACGAATCCCTCTATATGCTCACAAGGACGATCTTGCTCCCTGTGATAGCCTTTAGTTGCTCGTGGACCCAAATGATCAAAGGTAGATTCCCTACTATGTCCCTCAAACATGCTCGGTCGCTCGCTAGAGAAAGACCTACCATCGTAATAATTCGTTGATCAAAATGATGATGTTGCTACAGGATGGTGTGATCTATCACGAGAGGACCTAGAGCGATGACTTCTCTCAATCCTGGCTGACAGAAGTGGCATATCACTCCTGGACGGTTCATTGGTGGATTTTTCTTGTAACGTGCGAGCTAATTTCCTAACTAACTCCTGCATGGCTTCTTATCCCTTATTCAGGTTGAGAAAAATTCCCTGAAGATCTGTCACACTAGGGGAGAAGATGAATTTGGGTTATTACTTGCATCCACAATGCTGCTCTCAAGAACAATTGCCATTCTTCAAAGAACTTCCAAAATGAACAAAAAGAAATAAAGGGGTAGAGAACGATGACAAGCAGTCATTCCCACAGGCGGCGCCAATCTGTTGATGTCTAAAAGTGGATGGGGTCCAATTTTATAATCGTATATGAATAAATATAAACAAGCCAGATAAACACATAAAAAACTAGGGTTTTAAAGTGGTTCATCTATAAGAGAAGCCTACGTCCACTTTTGATATTATTTTGGGTGATTACAATAGCTCAGTAAGGTATGTGCTTGTGCTTGGTTGAAACTTCCCCTTGAGCTAAGGGAGAACATGCATTTATACTAATTAAGAACTTAAGGGATGGAATGCCTTTATATTTTCAGGCATTTACATATGTATATAAGAAATAAGACTCTTGATATTCAGTGCTCGTCGCTATTCCACCCGAGTAAACTCTGTTATTCCTGATAGCTCACGTGCTTGTATCAGTCGACATTTTAGCCGACTAAGTGTCTCTGAAGCCGACCAAGATAGCTGAGAGGCCATATAGGACTATAGATGTCTACTTTTCATTAGTCCACATAGGAGAGTAATTTTTACATACAACACATGGGATTGGAGCCTAAAATATCTTAGGAAATAGGAATAAAGTGAAAAAAGCTAATTTTTTTAATAGTACTCTGAAATAGTTAAAACTCACACAACAAAAAGTTAGCCAATTTTTTTTACCATTTAAAAAAAGGATCAAATACCAAAAAGTCCCTTAATTTTTTAATACACACTTAGTCCAAGCCTTTTATTTTGTACCAAAAAGTCCCTTATTCTCTTATCTTTAAAGGTCCGCGCCAGCGGCATGGTAAAGCTTTTTTAGTATGGTGAAGGACTTTTTGGTGCAAAATAAAAAGGCTTGGACTAAATGTGTATTAAAAAAGCTCAAGGGACTATTTGGTATATGCCCCTAAAAAAAATAGTCCACACCACGCGGACCTATTTTTAGGGCTGCATGTGATGGGGCCTCTCTCTCTCTCTCTCCATATATATATATATATATATATATATATATATATGTGTGTGTGTGTGTGTGTGTGTGTGTGTGTGTGTGTATCAGTCAGGCTCTCCAACATACCTCACTTAACATATCTATGGACATACCCATTTCTAAAAAATAGTAAAAAAATATATTTTTTTAACCAAAATTGGTATACATGATCTACATAGTAAGGAGATCATCTACAAAAATAAATCAAAAAATTCAACTCGAAAGTGGGTGAGATGATGAAAAATTTGAACAATCGAAATTCATAAAATGTATTATAGTCTATTAAAAAAATTAATAATGTGTTAAAATAAAAAATCAAAATAACAACAATAATAACAACAACAACAACAATAGTAATAATAATAACAACAATAACAACAACAACAACAACAACAATAATAATAATAATAATAATAATAATAATAATAATAATAATAATAATAATAATAATAATAATAATAATAATAATAATAATAATAATATTAATAATAATGATGTAGAAGGATGCTTCAAGCTTAACCACTATATTTGTGGGTGAGGATCCCTCAAAGACCCCCCCTTCAGCTTGTAGAAAATATGAGGTTGAGGGAACCCCCAGGTCCTTTGATCGCAGAAAATCCATATTGGTGAAGGAACCCCCAGGTCCCTCCACCGTAGAAGTGCCATATTAGAGAAAGAACCTCCAGGGTCCCTTCATTGCAGAAATGACATTTGAGAAGTGCCCCGCAAGGGACATTGCAGAAGTCCAAGTTAAGAAGGGCCGCCGCAAGGGTCACTGTATAAATGACATTTGAGAAGTGCACCACAAGGGCCACTGCAGAAGTCTAAGTTGAGAAGGGCCGCCGCAAGGGTCACTGCAGAAATGACATTTGAGAAGTGCCCCGCAAGGGCCACTGCAGAAGTCCAAGTTGAGAAGGGCTGCCGCAAGGTTCACTGCAGAAATGACATTTAAGAAGTGTCCCGTAAGGGCCACTGTAGAAGTCCAAGTTGATAAGGGCCACCATAAGGGTCACTGCAGAAATGACATTTGAGAAGTGCCCCGTAAGGGCCAATGCAGAAGTCCAAGTTGAGAAGGGCCACCATAAGGGTCACTGCAGAAATGACATTTAAGAAGTACCCCGCAAGGGCCACTACAGAAGTCCAAGTTGAGAAGGGCCACCGCAAGGGTCACTGCAGAAATGACATCTGAGAAGTGCCCCGCAAGGGCCATTGCAGAAGTCCAAGTTGAGAAGGGCCACCGTAAGGGTCACTACATAAATGACATCTGAGAAGTGCCCCGTAAGGGTCACTGCAGAAGTCCAAGTTAAGAAAGGCCACCGCAAGGGTCACTGCAGAAACTCAAGCTCAGAAGGGCCACTATAAGGGTCACTGTAGAAGTTCGAGTTTGAGAAGAGTCACTGCAAGGGTCACCACAGAAATAAATTTGAGAAGGGCCACCGCAAGGGTCACTGCAGAAACTCAAGTCGAGAAGGGCCACTGCAAGGGTCCCTGCAGAAGTCCAAGTTGAAAAGGGCCATCACAAGGGTCAATACGAAAACTCAAGTTGAAAAGGGCCACTGCAAGGGTCACCAAAGAAGTCCCAATTGAGAAGGACCACCACAAGGGTCCCTACATAAGCTAAAATTGAGAAGAGTCACCGCAAGGGTCCCCGCAGAAGCCCAAGTTGAGAGGGACTCTGTAAGGGTCCCCGCAGAAATGACATTTGAGAAGGAACCCCCCAAGGATCCCTCAACATCAAAAATGATGTTTTAGAAGGAACCCCCCTACTAGGGTTCCTCAACAGCAGAAACTTACTTGGGAGGAGGGACCCGTAAGGTCCTCCCCCCTCAGCTCCCAGAAAACTAAGTTAGGATGATAGGGTGTCTACCATAAGAAACACCTCATCATGAAAAAGGAACAAAGTACTAACACTTATTTTCTTGTACAAGTTGCCTAGTTGAGCAAGCAGGGCTCAAGTAGGCCAGTTGGGATCTCTTGGGAGTTTTGGCTTGGCGGCTGAGGGACAAGGTATGTTAAGCAAGCTCAACCATTTCGCACTATAGGATTGAGAGAATACTAATAGGAAGACCCTAGGGTCGCCTAGTCCTTACACACCTCACACTTAGTGACAATTGAAGTGAGCAGCCAAAGGGCTGGTTGCTCACAAGAAAAGAACTGTTTATAAAATGATTTTAATGGAGAGGGTCTTCTAGACCCCTCTCAGGAAAAATTATTTTAGAAGGGGGTCCTCAAGACCCCCCTCAAAGCTTACAAAGATTTTAGAGGAGGTGGTCCTCGAGACCCCCCCTCAAGTTTAAAAAATTTGTACCAAAAGTTATTGTTTCAAAAGATATTTAGCAAATCAGATATTTTGTTTCCATTAGAAGACATATTTTCTTTTGAACTTTGGTTGGCACCAGGGGGCATCTGCCAGAGGGGACATGTAGAGCTGCCTGCAGGTAGGGACAAATAATACACTGCAGACTTTGTCCCTCACCAACCCTCTAAGTTTTGGCGCCAAAAGTGCCAACCCAGCCTTAGTGCCCAACTATAAATAGGACCCCTGGGCAAGGTCATGAGAGGATAATAGAAAACTCAATAGCACTATTACTCTGCAAAAATCACACCATAAACTCTCTAGTATTCTCTGCCTGCTCTCTCTCTAAGTGCTAAGTGCCTTGTTCTTTCACTCGCCATCACACTCAGGAGCTCCTCTTAAGAAAATTACTATTATTGTTGTGGAAGTTCATCTTCTTTCAGGGAGGGAGTTCCAACTTGAGCTCCATTTCTACCAAAAGGAGAAGGTCTCATCAGAAGCTGCTCCAGAAGCTCTTGAGAACCTTGCAGACAGTGTCCATTGGAGTGGGTCACGCCTCACCCTTTCCAGTTATTCATAGACCCCAGTATCACTACCATCCTAAAAATAATAATAATAATAATAATAATAATAATAATAATAATAATAATAATAATAATAATAATCTTATTTTATTTTAAAGTGTAATTTTTGTCTTACGTAAAATAATGTTATGTTTTAAAATCATATTATATTTTAAAGGAAAGGAAAAGGGTATTTTTGTCATTGTATTTTAGATATAGTTTTTTGGAGTTGTCTTATCTCCTAAAATTTGTTAAGATCTCATCCCATATATTTTTAAAATTATACTGAGTTCCATAACCACCCATAACTATTCATAACCACTCCGCAACCATCACTCTCTCTTTCCGCTGATAATGGTACTTGTCACATAGTGGTTAAAATATAACCAACAACTAAAAAAATAAAAAAATGGGAATGACTACAAATGAATCTTAGAAAATGATTAGATACTTAAGATCCATTTTAGATATATGAAAAGAGAGTGGGAGAAAAAAGTTAAAGGGGTGGGAATAGGCACACCCTATATATATAGAAACATGACCCTTTCAACAACCTCATTTTTTAAGACCCTTTCTTTCCCTCCTAACTTCCCACAACCATTCAGCAATCTCACTTTTAAATACCCTTTTTATCCCTCCCGTCTTCCCCCAACCCTTCCACCCCTTTCTCCCTAACTCCTTCATGGATATTTCCTAAGAAATTGTTAATGAAATTTCTAAAAATTGTAAAAAAAATTATTAATAAAGTTGCTAAAAAATCTCTAACTTTGCAAAAAAAAAAACATCAATGAAGTTACTAAAAAATTGTTTATATATGTTAATGATTCCAATATTTAAGACAAACTTTCTTATATAATAATATTATGGACAAAATGAAGTTTAATATAAGGGTGTGCTTGATTTCCCATGTTTTCTATGAAAAATTATAATAATTTTTCTACCTATTTACCATCTATTTGAATTAGGGTTGGCAATTTTTGACACGATAACCCGTTTATGGTGATAACCCAAAATGACCCGAATGTGACATGATTATCTTGTATAGATTTAAGAGTGCCCAAAACTTATATTCATATCAAAATTAACGGGACCCGAAAATGACACGACTAACCCAAATTGTCACCCTTGAATGTTTGATTGCAATATTTTCCACATAATTATTTCCAAAAAACTCTCGCATGGCCTATTTTTGTTAAAAAGTTGGAAAAAAATTCCTCACTACCCTAAATAATTGGTTTTTGAGTAAAATACGTCCCTTTCTTTTTTAATAAAATGAGGTTTATCATGAGGATATTATTTTACACAATCATATTTTGTTGTTAACTTATTATTCCATTCTCTACGAGCTTCAGCAATTAAGAATCAATTTGAACTGTTACTTGGTGTTTGATTTTGTTGAATTCATAGTTCTTGAGCGTGTGATTAATGCCACCTAGGAAGGTATACCAACTCCGTTTGGAGTCGATTGCAAGTAAACTTTCTAAGAGAATAAAAAACATAAACCTAGATAAATTCAACAATCCTAATCATAAAAGTAATTGCAATTATTGCAACTGAAAATTAAGGGAATTTGAATAAACATTGGTGACATATAGAAACAAAAAAAAATATATCCATATATATATATGGCCATTTAAAGCGAAAATATCATGCATACCTGGAAATTATTATATAAAAAAGGACTTTAGCGATGTGAAAGAATGGATGAAATAAATGAGAAGTAGTTTAGAGAGGTAGTAATTAATGTGAGTTTGATGGGTAGGGTCTAGGAGCATACACAAGAAAAGGAGCTTGTTTGTTATATTAAAGAACTTCATTTCTCAGCATTCTGTCATCAATCCACTCAAGGCTGAAAGTTGGATCAAGTGGACAATATCTTGGGTGCCAAGATGATAACAAAGATACAGTAATATAGAAGAATTCAATGGTTGTATTCATCTAAGGGAACCAAAGTAATCAATTATTCACTTACAAAATGATAGATGAAACAAATTGTTTTGTATTTTTTATAAATATATGATAACTTTGAAAAAATAAATTTAATTCAGATTATTTTTATACATAATTTAGTTGAACATTTTTTGTTAGTTAAGTTTAAAATTTGAAACTTTACAAAAAAATGAACTTTTACGTATATAGTTCTCACGAGCCCTCTTATTTTCTAATTGGAAAATAATGCTAACCAAATAACAAAATTTGAAAATAAATGTAATCAAACAACCACTAGAATAGTTCTCCATGGATAATATTTCTCCTTAATAGTTTTCCATGGAAATCAATTTTTTTCAATTCATTTTCCACTTTGCAATCAAACTCACACTTATAGATGAATATGTAGACCATTTTTACTTGATCCTTGGAGTAAAGCTTTTGGGAAACTCAATCCTCGAGAATAGATGAGATGGATAAATTAAAAAAGGCATTATTATCAATAGTGAATTATTGAATTGATAAATGACTTAAGAAATTATTGAAAATAAAACATCAAATAAATGAAATTATGGATGATGATGTGCCATTATGCCATCATATGCAATGGGTAGTCCGTCACCATTAGCATTTTGGAGATGTAAACTACTTAGTATGTCATCGATTCTAGCAAGATACAATAGAGTTATTGGGGAGAACAATGTAGGAAAAAGTCAGGGAGAGGAAGTGTGGGCATAAGCAAAGATTTGTATAGTAGTATGATGTTATGGGTGGGGTGGGGTGTAATAAATAGAATAATTGACAATGTAGTTTACCCCATGGAAAATCTAATATTTTTTTTTAAATAAGGGAAAATCTAAAACATAAAATGAGTAGTTGGGGAAGAAGGGGGTTATGAGTCTTATGCCCCTGCACACATCCCTTAAGACACATGTGGAGAAAAGGGTCTTTAAAGGTGACGCGTAGTCATCACTTCATTCTATTTTGAAAAGAATAGAGTCACCAATCTATTTTACACAAAATAGACAAAATAAATGGTAAGTCTATGTAAATACCTAGTGATGGAAAGTGATTTACATGTTTAATTAAGAGAGCCAAAAGTCTGGGGGCTGGGTTACAGATTGAAAGTTATTTGGCACCCGCTCTGCCCTTTTGATCTTAAATGTAGATGTAAAATAATTGTATCAACATGTTATAATGTAATAAAGAAATAATGAAATGACAATAGTTAGTATGTAAATAGACTGTGCAATGTAGTGTGGGATGTGTGTGTATAAAAAGTATAAACAAAGGATAAATATGTACAAAGTCAGACTTGTTCACTCAGACGGTTGTCCGAGTGAGATTACATACTCGCACGGAGCGATTCAAACTCCACATAGTTTGTGAAGTGGACTAGAGACATTATACCTTATACTTTAAGTCCATGTAGGAAATCTCAACTCCCTTCAATATCTTGAAATAGTTTTAATATGAAACTAGTTTAACTAAAATTTATGAAAAGGGCTTGTATCCAACTAAAAAAAATTGATGTAACTAGGCTTAATAAATGAAACTAGTATGATGAAAATAGGAATTAATACATTTCACATTATGATTAAAGCATTAGGTAGGATCCCTGGATCAAGAATCCTCTAATATACTTGTGGTCATCTCTCCTCGGTACGGCGTGCGTGCGGGTGGTTCGTGCCCTTCCTCGAGGCACTTCGGTCGTCGTCAATTGGGGTGATGTATAGAGATAGAGTTGCCAGCCTATTTTGCAAAAAAGAGGCAAAAGAAATATTTTGGCTTGAGAGAACGACATCAAGGACATAATGATGCTTGTGAAACCAATAGTTCAAGGATTCAGGGACCAAATTATGAAATAGGAAGGTGTTAGGCACCCATACCACCCTTTTGATCTCTCATGGACACGTGTTATTCTTCTTCTTAATAACTCCGTGAAGTGTGTGTGCGTATATATAAATGGAGAGTGGAACTGCGCAACTCGTATCATGGTTAAAGGTGGAGTGAGGTCATCCGTAGGAGTGTTCGCAAAATAGTAATCAAAATATTGTGTGAGCATTTATCGGGTCATCGATCATTTATAGAAGGATGATGGTGCAAGTTGAATAAAACACAAGCATGAATCACGAATATATGATATGAAAATAATATATGCACAAAGCAGGAGAGGTCTCAAATCTCAGACTTTACCCGAGATGTCTATATAGCCTAAAAAGGTATCAAAGTCCATGTAGTTCGCATATAACACACGGTGGGTTTTATTTTTCTTATATATGTGCATGTGTGAAAAGGATTTTTTATTGTGAGAAAATGGAGTGAGAAATACCCTTTTGAAATTTACAAGCAAAACCTCCTTTTCTTGTTTTTATTTTTTTTTATAAAATGTATAGTATGTGAAATACTACTAATAAAAAACTTTGATTTAATACGTGCAGTCTAATAAAAAGTAAATGCTAAAATAAGAATTAAGTAACTAATGCGAAAATAAGGGAATTTAAAGAGAAAGTAAAAGATTTGGAGGTGGTAGGAGGAGAGGGAAGGAAATTTGCCAAATTGGGTAAGGAAAGGATGGAAATGGAATGTGAGGGAGAGGTTTCAATATTGAAACCACGCTAACTTCAAGAGAATGTTACTGAGATCACTGAGAGGGATGTTTTCGAGGTCTCTTTAGAAGTGATATCACGTTCTCCTTATATAGGTCCAAAGGGGTACCGATCGACATTTTCCTTGTCCTGCCTATTGACAAGAAATCCCAAACACACTACTGATAGGTAAGGAAATGGGTTTGCCATTCAGCAGTTCTCTGTAGATTTTTTGAAAATATGATCGTAAAAAGAAATCTGTAATTATAAATCATGAATGGGAGATGAATCGTTGGAAAGGGTATTCAGATCCCTCTCCCGAGTTCGAGAATCGACTATGGTCAAACGGGGCTCGAAAGCGCCTTTTGGTCTTTTGGACAAGAGGAAAATGGATTGTTCATCCGGATCGTAAGGCCATTTCACACACGTGATGAACTATTAGAAAGGTTATCGATTATACGATGTTCCAAATAGTTCGGAGAGTTGACTAAGGTCAAACGGGGCCCGAAAATGCCTGATAACCCTTCGGAGTGAAATAGGTAACTTGTCCGTACTGTAAGGCTGATAAGCGCATGGGATAGATCGTTGGAAATGGGATTCAGAGCCCTTTGTGGATCCAAAGAATCAATTTGGAGAGTTGACCAGAGTCAAATAGGGTCCGAGAGTGCCCGATGGCTGGCCTCTAGTTCAGTTTTGGGGGGAAAATTTATCATTTGTCCGAACCGTAAGGTCGATTCATGCATATGACAGACCATTAGAAAGGGGATTTAGAGCCCTTCAAGGATCCAAAGAGCTTCGCTTAAGTTGGAGAGTTGATCGGAGTCAAATGAATCCTGGAAGCTCCCAATGGCCTCTAGATCAATTTTTTGGAGAAAATTAACCGTCCATCCAAACCATAAGGCTGATTCACGCATGAGGTGGACCTTTGAAAAGGGTATTCAGGGACCTTCAAAGATCTAATGATCTTTTATTCAGGTGAAAAATTCAGTCGATGATCAAACGGGGTTCGAAAGCGTCTAGTGGCTCCAAATCAGTACTCAGAGTATAACCTAGGGTTTATGGTGAGGGATGAAGTGATAGGAACCTAAGGAGATTCTTAAGAGGTCCAATAATGTGGTCTCTATATATACGCTTTATGGGTGAGCTTGGAACAAATGAAGGTCATCGAATAGACACCACATTGATGTTGGGAGAGAGGGTGTTTGAGAGTGAACAGTTTAGAGGGTCGGGGTCATTTTTGAGGACCTAAGGTTGTGATGGGGATGACTAATTCGGGGGGTCGAGGTCAGTTTTGAGGACCTAAAGTTGAGGGAACCGATGTTTTAGGTCGAGGTCAATTCTGAGGACCTAAAGTTGTGATGATCGATTATGGGGGTCAAGGTCAGTTCTGAAGACCTAAAGTTATCGCGATCGATTCTACGAGCCGAGGTCAATTATAAGGACATAAAGTTGCAATGAACGATTATGAGGGTCGAGGTTAATTTTGAGGACCTAAAGTTAAGGGGATCAATTCTTCGAGTCGAGGTTAATTCTGAGGACCTAAAGTTGTGAGGACCGATTCTGCGGATCGAGGTCAATTCTGAAGACCTAAAGTTGTAGGGACCGATTATGCGAGTTGAGGTTTATTTCGAGGACCTAAAATTATAGGGATCGGTTATGCGGGACGAGATCAATTTTGAGGACCAAAAATTATAACGAGCGATTCTGCTGGTCGAGGTTAATTATGAGGACCTAAAGTTATAGGAACCGATTTTACGGGTCGAGTTTTGTTTTGAGGACCTAAAATTGTAAGGAATTATTCTGTCAGCTGAGGTTAATTTTGAGAACCTAAAGTTCTAACGATCGATTATGTGGGTCGAGGTCAATTTTGAGGACCTAAAGTTATATCAACCGATTATACGGGTCGAGGTCCATTATGAGATTGACGAGTCGAGGTCACTTCTGAGGAATTAAAGTTGTAGGGGCAAATTTTGTGGGTCGAGGTTTAATTCTGAGTACTTAAAGTTATAACAACTGACTCTGTGGGTTGAGGTCAATTCTGAGGACCTAAAGTTGTAACACGGGGAGTTGCTTTCCTGGGGAATTTTTAAATTATCTTGGTGCGGATGCACCTATGGTTCGTTTGGGGATTGTGTTGTTGTGGGTACTTCGATGGGGAGGGATTTTGTCTTTGAGATATCCAGCTGGGGATTATGTTGTCTTAAAACTCCATTGGGAGATGTTTATGCGGGTGTGTAAGATGAATCTGGCTGGGGATTATGCAGGAGATAAGGGTGTAATATTAATCTTGTTTAGGATTTTGAAAGTTTAGTGCTCCAAAATAAAATGGTTTTCTTGATGAATAAATGTTCCAATATTTGTCTAGTATTTTTAAGAATTTTTCGAGTATTTTTTGGATTTTTCTAGCATTTTTGTACAAAATTTGGAGGGTGTACCGATAGGCAAGTTGGAGGGTTTGCCATTGGCAATAGAACATACTCCTAGGCTTCTTTGGGAAGAGGAACAAGAAGGTATCGATCGGTATGTAAATGGATTTTCCGATCGGCATGGCACTTAGTCTCTTATAAAAGGGGGCAATCTATCCTCATTTTTCACACCTTCAAGTGCTTGAATCTTCTGTTTTCTCCTTTTAAAAACCGTTCTTGAGTCCTTTTCATTTCAAGACTTTAAATGGCGGGTTCTTCTAATGATGGATACAATGTGGAGTGGTTGGGTATTGATGACTGAGTTGGTCTAAAGTAGAAGTTTAGGGTGCCCCTTGACTTATGCGAAGAGTATGCCTTTGATATCTTTGAGCCAGTAGCTGAAGAATGCTTCCTTTTGTGCGAGAATGCACATCACCATTCGACTAGGGTGAGGATCCCTAGTGGATATGTAAGTAGGGTGACTTTTGGTATTCCATTTTATTTTTCTATTTGTTTTTTATGCTGATGAAAGTTTTTTTTTATTCTTTTGCGTTGACAGACTGATATAATTCCCTCGAGCTTGCGGTCTCGGGGAACGACTGGGTTGAAGGATATTTGGGAGCATCTCCTGGTGGTGGTGTACTGGATGGTTAATTTTTCTGGTTTTAGCCGCCTAGCCCATGCCTTTGGAAGACGCCGCGTTCTACTATGGTGTTGTGTGCTTTGGGAGAGAGGTAGTGGGACAATACCCACACCTTCCCTTTTGGGTTTCAGGGAGATGAATATTACTCCCATTAATATTCAGCAGCTTTTGGGGATATATCGTGAGGTTATTCAGATAGAGGTGGATCGTACAGTGAGGGTGACATCGAGATGGTTTAGATGGCGCTGGGTAATATGGGTAGGATCATTGCTAGGGATTCTATCCACATCTCTGCTCTTCAGGAGGTGATTTTGAGTAGGAGAGTATCTAAGACTAACGAGAAGCAGGTGAGACAAATGGCTCGGTTGTTCATTTTTCTTTTGCTTGGTGGATTTCCGGTAGCGATGAGTGGTGACGTTATTCATCTCTGGTTTTTGCCATTTTTGAGGACGTTTCTCGACGTTCAATTTTATGATTGGGGGAGCCTGACTTTGGCGACCCTCTATTCTTCTTTGAATTCTTTTAGTCGGTGCCACCGATAGACCTTTACAGGGGCCACGTACCTTTTGGAGGTAACTTTAGATTTATTTTTCTTATTATGTATTTCCTTGCATTTTTTTTAGTTTCTTCTTTGCTGATTCCTGTCTTTTATAGACGTGGTTTTATGAGGTGATTGGTCTCAATGTGAGGTTGATAAATCTAAAATATGATGATTTTGGGGACTTCTGCCGAATGTTTCGATGGCTTAAGTCCAACCAGTGATCAAACCAGTCTTTGTCCTTAGTAGTGGTGCGACAGGCTTTCAACACCTTAATGAGTGATCAGGTTATTTCGTGTTTCTTTTGAGTCCTTTCTTTGCATTTTCTTTCACGCATGAATACTGATTCTTTATCAAGGATTACAGGTGACCTTTTACCCTTGGGGGACTAAACCTCGGGATATGGGGATGAGGTTATGCGCACGCAGATATGGCAATTGATGGCGTACTGTGACGATGTGGATCCCCGGATTTTTAATTTTCTCAATTAAAATATTATTTCCTTTTATATATATATCCAAGATGCGGAAGCGTAAGGGTGATGGTTCAACTTAAAAACTAAATTCCAAATTTCAATTTTCTTAAACAAATTAAAATTAAACACAAGTGAAAATACATTAAATACACACAAATATTAAATAACACTTAAACCAATTAATTCAAGTCCTCGAATTAGCCTAAGTCATATTTTTCATTTAAACAAAATAGGCAAAACTAATTTTAACACATCACTTGAATTAAATAAAAAATTACCCAATATTTATTTTAGGATCAAAATAAATAAATAGTGATTAAACCAATTTTATCTTTTTAACCTAAGCATGCATTCTAGGTGAGTGCGAAAGATAAAATAAAAACAATAAATCACTACGCCGCGATGTACGAGAAAAAACCCAAGACGGGAAACAACCTCGGACGGCCCTAGCCTCAAATCCACTAGATACGAAATTTACAAATACAATACAGAAAGGCTTACAACACACGACTCGATCCCTCTCAAGCCCCGACGCTTCTTCTTGTAGACACCTCTTCCTAACGGATAACCACGGAGCTCCACCGCGGTCTTGGAGTCCACCGATCGGACTTTGTATGGTCACCATCACCCGAACTAGGAGCCTTTCTCCAAGTGGGTAATGCCGCAACAAAAACTCTTCTTCTTTCTTTATGGGATGTAGAAGAAAACCCGAAACTTCTCTTTGAACGGAAGAGATGAACCCGGTGCCAAACTCCAAGCAGGATATATAAATATGGGAACTTGGAAGAAACTAATTTGGGTTTAAACTAGAGTGGTGTATATTTTTCTCTTTGATAAAAACTCACTCAAAACAAGAACATTTTTCTTAAGCAATTTAGCTCTCAAATTCTCTCTAAGAGATGGAATAGAATGGAAAAGTTAAGTTGGAAAATGTTATTCCCGCACATAATAAAATCTGAAAAAGGTTGGTTAAGAACCAAGTGGGAAAGTGGGTGAAAAACTGCTTAAAACTGCTAAAAACTGTTCCCGCCTGGCATCTCGTTCGAACGACAATCTCGTTCGAACGACATTTCGAACGAAGTTCCAGTATGCCTTAATGGGAAGTCATTGGTAATCTCGTTCGAACGACATCTGGTTCAAACGATAATTTCATTCGAACGACATATCGAACGAACTTCCAGAAAGTTGGAAAATTTGATTTTAGCCCAGAAAACTTTATAAACTGATTTTAAAGTTTTAATTAATTCTTTCTGAAAATAAAACACAGTTTTTATTAAACCTATCACCCAATAAAACTCGTCCCAAGCTCCTATATATATAATATTGCATTCATACCTTAGGAGCATGGAACCATAGTTGATGACATAGAAACGAGGCACGCAAACCGGCATATTGATGAAGCTTTATACTCTTTGCCGCTACGTCTTCAACAAACACTTCATAGGCTTAAGAATATTACAATTAAATACAATCCTATGAATAAATGTTTTTGTCCAGAATTGAGCCAAAACAATATATGGACTAAATTGAAAATTTGTGTCCTTACAAATCTCCCCCTTTGGCTATTCCGGGACAAAAACTAAACGAAAATCCTAAAGGGCCGTCAAGCTCACTCGACTCAAAACATAACCCACCCAAACTTGACTCAACACAAGGATCAAACGCTTTGCCATTGATAGATGTCGCTATAGAAGAATTCCCGCACACTTAAGCAAGCTCATCAAATGCATAGGGAATATCAAAGTATTTAAAGGAATTAAAATAAATACTCCCCCAAAGTTAATTCTCCCCTTTATCACAATGATCAACCCAAGAAGTTAGGTACTCCCCCTAAGTTCAATCTCCTAAACTTAGATAAGATTATAATAGGATATTAGATTATAATAGGATACCATTTCTCCCCCTATCATTCTCTCCCTTTTTTTTCAGGAATAGGCAAAGGATAAAGAACAAATAAAAAGGCATGTTGAAGCTTAAAGTGATAAGACATGAAAGCATATGGGCAACAAAATCATAACTAATCCAAGATAGATACCAAAACTAAAGTATATGCAGAGAAGGATTAGAAAGCAAGGCAAAGCCAAAACAAAATATCATATATATATGGACTAGAAATATATCAATAATGCTCATGCACATATATATAGATATAAACACACACATGACACAAAATAAAATAAGTTTGCACACTCGTATGGCAAAAATGTGTCATATGGAAACGGAAGTGTTGGGGTGTGAACTAGTAACGATTAAATTTAGACCCAATCACTTAAAACATGTTCACGGAGTTCTCAATTGATTGCAAACTTCATCACATTTGAATATAACCTCATGTGACAATATAAATTGAACTCAATGAACAAACATGCACAATGCATACAAGCCTAGCATATCGGTGATTATACAAACCAATAGAGTCATGACATGAAATTCGCAACTAGGATAAATGGACATTGTGCAAACCGTTGATATACCATCCAATCTCCCTCAATAAGCATTTATATTAAATTTGAATGACTATATCAATCAAACATAGGCCTTGGCAATTGTTTTTTTCTTTTAAATGCCATATTTTTTGTTTTTAGGCCTTTGGACCACGTATTTCTTTTAGGTCCATTCAAAACGGTGGCTTACAATTCAAAGGATCACTTAGTCCTTTCGGAGCCCTTCCTCGTGCACATTTTTTATTTATCATATTTTCATTTTTCACACAAATCTCATGTGCAACGAATTTTGACATGCACTAGTCCTCCTAAGTCACAAATATGTAGATGACAAGATTGGAAGGAGAACACCTCACATAGCTCAAATATACATAAGAAGTTAAAAATTCAAAGGAGCTCGTGCATGTGTGAATAGAGGCATATAAAAATAGAATCCATTTAAACAACACAAAATCCAACTACTCCATGTAAGCTTGGTAAAGAACATAATAAGGATTGATAATCTACACCAAAAGTTCTAGCCATGTGGGAGCGTAAAAGATGGGATTCAAATACAAGTATAGCCACATAAAGTGTGTCAAAACAAAATACACACACAAATAAAATCTTTTTGAGTTTTTGAATTTTTTTAGCCAAAAATACAAAAAATGTATACTCAAAAGACAAACAATAAATCATTTGAATTTTTCATTAAGCTTAAATTACCAAGAGATAAAATCCAAATGATAAACAAAAATCTTTTTGTATTTTTCATTTAATGCAAACAAAATGAAGGAAATATAATACAAAATATAAACAAAAATCACAATTCTAGCATGTGATAAGCATGGAGCATAGACTAGAAAATGATTAAACAAGCATACATTTAGCATGTGAATATAACATGAAGTACAAAAGCTAAAGTATGCAAACAACTAACACATTTATCCTTTAGATTTAGCAAGGGAGGAAGCATGTGATAGTAAATGAGAATCAAAAACCCTATTTTGCAAGGCAAGTAAGTCAGATTTTCTAACCCAAATTAATGAAGAGTAACTATCTTGGGGTGTAGGAAGTTTAAATACACTGGTTGCATTACGTTGGGATTTTCTAGGAATTCGTTTAAGATCAAAACAAAATTTCTTAAGATGACCTTTTCGACCACAATGTGTACAAGTAAAAACATGTCGAAAAGATTTACCTAAGGAGTGATCTCGAAACGCTTTCCAAGTAGATTCTCCTAAAACGTTGGTCTTGGCTTTATGAGTAGATTCATTACAAGTATTGAAGCCTAAACCACAAGTGTCATTTTTAATTTGGACCGTGCCTAATATTTTATCTAATTTTTTCGAGCGACACTCCAAATCAAATTTGACATTACTAGAGTCTTTTAATTTATTTTGTAATTCTAAAATGTTAGACTCTAATACAACATTTTGCTCCTCAAAAGCAAGAAGCTCCTTTTTCAAGGATTCCATTAAACCTCCAAGGCTATCTCTCTCACCTTCTATATATTCAAGCTTCTCTAGAAGATCTTTCTCTCGTGTCCTAAAGTCTTCAACCAACATACTATTATCAACGACCTTGACACGTTCTTTCAAACTAGCTTCTAACTTCAAATTAGCTCT
This sequence comes from Sambucus nigra, assembly GCA_949130495.1. NCBI lineage: Eukaryota > Viridiplantae > Streptophyta > Magnoliopsida > Dipsacales > Adoxaceae > Sambucus > Sambucus nigra. The sequence goes on along the minus strand of OX422213.1, from coordinate 619,953,181 downwards.
TTTTAATTTAATAGATTCTTTATATAATTCTTGAAAAGCATTTTGAAGTTCACTCACATTAACCTCTTCTTCATTTTCACTCTCTCTTTCTTCTCCACTCTCACTATCATAAAAAATAAGAGAATCATAAACAATGACCTTGGAAGCGTCACGTGTTAACGTTTCATCAATCGATGAGTTCTCACTATCACTCACATGACTAGCCATAAAAGTCACAAAATTAGGTTTAGTGGGGGAATCGGGTCCCTCTTCCTTATCACTATCACTAAGGGTCGCATTATATGCAATGGGTCGTTTACCCTCTTTTCTTATTTTAGTGGGGCACTCAGAAGACCTATGGCCATAACCCTCACTACCAAAACACCTATTAGACTCGTCCCTATTCAAATTTTCATTAATAGGTTTAGGGATCTTCTCATCTTTAGGGATCTTATCGGCTTTAGGGATCTTCTCGCCTTTGTCATGCTTAGAAGTTTCAAATTTCTTAAAATCATTTTTAAATTTATCTTTGTTAAATTTAAGAAATTTTCTAAATTTACGAGCAAATAAAGCCATGTCTTCCGAGTCACTATCACTCTCGCTCTCTACTACTTGTTTGACCTCTTTTCGGGCTTTTAAAGCAACACCTTTTTCAATTTTCTTTTCAGTTTTAGAGGGAAACATATCTAGTTCATAGGTTTGTAAATCACCTACAAGCTCTTCTAATTTCGTAGAGGCTAAAGTTGGTAAAGAGTTTAAAACGGTCACTTTTGGAATAAATCTATCGGGTAGGGACCTTAAAATTTTCTTTACAACACGGTTGTCAGTTATTTTATCTACCAAATTAAACGATGAATTGACAATATCGAAAAGTCCAGCATAAAATTCTTCAAAAGTTTCATTATCGTTCATTTTGATAGTTTCAAATTGAGTGGTGAGGTTTTGAAGTTTCGAAGCTTTAATGACACTAGTCCCTTCATGAGTTAATTGTAAAATATCCCAAGCTTCTTTAGCGGTTTCACACTTCATAATACGTCGGAATTCATCCGGTGTGACCGCGCTAAATAAGGCATTTAAACCTCGAGAATTAAAATTAGAAAGTTTAAACTCATTCTCAGTCCATCTATCGGCCGGTTTGGGAACACGTTCATTTTCAACTAAGTGAGTTGGTGGGGACCACCCGTTAACAATAGACATCCAAACTCTCTCGTCGATAGATTTTAGTGCCGATTTCATTCGTGCTTTCCAATACACGTAGTTAGAACCATCGAAAATAGGAAGTTTAGAAAATGGGGAAAATTCCATTTTAGCCAAAAATTATTTGAAGGATCTTTAACGAAATAATTTATCGCTTTGGCTCTGATACCAATTGTTGACGATGTGGATCCCCGGATTTTTAATTTTCTCAATTAAAATATTATTTCCTTTTATATATATATCCAAGATGCGGAAGCGTAAGGGTGATGGTTCAACTTAAAAACTAAATTCCAAATTTCAATTTTCTTAAACAAATTAAGATTAAACACAAGTGAAAATACATTAAACACACATAAATATTAAATAACACTTAAACCAATTAATTCAAGTCCTCGAATTATCCTAAGTCATATTTTTCATTTAAACAAAATAGGCAAAACTAATTTTAACACATCACTTGAATCAAATAAACAATTACCTAATATTTATTTTAGGATCAAAATAAATAAATAGTGATTAAACCAATTTTATCTTTTTAACCTAAGCATGCATTCTAGGTGAGTGTGAAAGATAAAATAAAAATAATAAATCACTACGCCGCGATGTACGAGGAAAAACCCAAGACGGGAAACAACCTCGGACGGCCCTAGCCTCAAATCCACTAGATACGGAATTTACAAATACAAGACAGAAAGGATTACAACACACGACTCGATCCCTCTCAAGCCTTGACGCTTCTTCTTGTAGACACCTCTTCCTAGCGGATAACCACGGAGCTCCACCGCGGTCTCGAAGTCCACCGATCAGACTTTGTATGGTCACCGTCACCCGAACTAGGATCCTTTCTCCAAGTGGGTAATGCCGCAACAAAAACTCTTCTTCTTTCTTTATGGGATGTAGAAGAAAACCCGAAACTTCTCTTTGAACAGAAGAGATGAACCCGGTGCCAATCTCCAAGCAAGATATATAAATATGGGAACTTGGAAGAAACTAATTTGGGTTTAAACTAGAGTGGTGTATATTTTTCTCTTTGATAAAAACTCACTCAAAACAAGAAAATTTTCCTTAAGCAATTTAGCTCTCAAATTCTCTCTAAGAGATGGAATAGAATGGAAAAGTTAAGTTGGAAAATGTTATTCCCGCACATAATAAAATCTGAAAAAGGTTGGTTAAGAACCAAGTGGGGAAGTGGGTGAAAAACTGCTTAAAACTGCCAAAAATTGTTCCCGCCTGGCATCTCGTTCGAACGACATTCTCATTCGAACGAGTCTTCTAATGAAGTTCCAGTATGAACTCGTTAGAAACTCGTTGGAAATCTCGTTAGAATGAAAATCGCATTCGAACGACATTTCGAACAAAGTTCCAGTATGCCTTAATGGGAAGTCGTTGGTAATCTCGTTCGAACGACATCTGGTTCGAACGATAATTTCGTTCGAACGACATATCGAACGAACTTCCAGAAAGTTTGGAAAATTTGATTTTAGCCCAGAAAACTTTATAAACTTATTTTAAAGTTTTAATTAATTCTTTCTGAAAATAAAACACAGTTTCTATTAAACCTATCACCCAATAAAACTTGTTCCAAGCTCCTATATATATAATATTGCATTCGTACCTTGGGAGCATGGAACCATAGTTGATGACGTAAAAACGAGGCACGCAAACCGGCATATTGATGAAGATTTATACTCTTTGCCGCTATATCTTCAACAAACACTTCGTAGGCTTCAGAATATTACAATATAATACAATCCTATAAATAAATGTTTTTGTCCAGAATTGAGCCAAAACAATATATGGACTCAATTGGAAATTTTTGTCCTTACACGTACAAGTTTAGGTACGTTGAGTACCTAGGAGAGAGGGTGGTGCAATAGATTATGGAGCATAAGGTGGTTGTCCCACCGTCGGTGCCCCTGATGTAAATTAGGCGACTGAGGGAGATGTCTGTCGATGTGACTTTTTACATCAAGGATTATGTTCCTTCCTATTTGGTTTCTTCTTCCTATTTAGATAAGGGATCTAGTTCTAGGAGATGGTTCTACCGCTCATCATCGGGGAAAGCGTATCCGCCGTAGAGGGTGAGTGATAGTTGGTTTGGGTTGAGTCCCGTTGTTTTGTATATTTTATTTTTCTTCTTTTTTCTACAAATATGTAATCATGGAAAAAAAAATATATATATATATATATATATATTTTTTCTTTTTCTTTTTCTTTAATGACTGATCCTATATGCACTTTAATTTTCTTTAATGTCTCATCCGTTGGTTATTGGTGAAATGATTTCCCTTCGAGCTATTATGCACTGCATGCGCTTGAGGGATTTCAATGACGCAGGCTATGCCGAAGATGTTCCCTTGGGCCTTACTTCAAGGCGTGATATGGGAATTAATGGTGGATCCCCAGTTGGTTGCAATAACAACGCGGATGTCTTAATGTCGTAGTCCTGCGACGGTAATACTAGTTGAGACTCTGAATGGAATTGACTCTTGGAGATAAGGCCACTCCGATTTTCTTAGGGGGAGATCGGTGATGTTATTCATGTGGATGGCTGAGAGGTTCTGTCTTGGGCTCTTCCTGAGTAACCCTTGACAAGTGTGCTAAATTTCTTTACTCGGTACTTTTTCAATTTCAGACCATCTGTAGAGAACTGGTTCAAGTGGTTTGTGGAGCATAAAGCCCGATGCCTTCGTTGGTTGGTGCCATGGTTGGGAGAATTTTAACCATTTTTGGACCTGGGAGAGTATCGATATACACGATTAGTTGGCCTACGACAAACTTCAGTCTACTTCCCTTGGCAGATTCTGTGCCAAGTTGGATGGGAGAAAATAGTGCCTCCTCGCACACTAGACTTCTTTTCAGTGGAGGACATGACTGAATCCCGAAACATGATGCTAGGTTCTATGTGGGAGAGTATTCAGTCGTTGACCCATCTATCTCAATCTGTAGTAAGGGTCTGGCATGTTCCTAGGGATTATTTGAAGTTGTTGTCGAAACGAGTAGTGGAGAACATCCTAGCATAAGAGACCCACCAGAAGTGATTTGTTCTTTCGACACCATGGAAGAGGGTCGTGTTTTTTCCAAACTAGTCAGGGCATACCGCTCCATGGAGAGAATTCAAAATATTAACCAGGTCGAAGAAATCTAGGGACCTATGAGGGATCATGATGATGAAGCTGGGTCTTTTAGCAGTTGCGAATAGGGTTTTATGAAGATGGGGAAAATTTGTGTGAAGCTTTTGTGTATTCTTTGGGTTTTTGGGTGCATCTTGATAAAAGTTGTTTTTTTAACCCTAATTTTGAGTCAGTGAAAAGGGGTGATTTATTTTAACTCCCTTCGCTGATGCTTTCTATAGTAGTGCCATGTTTCCTTATTTGATATACAAAATGGATTTTTATCATATTTTATTAGGCCTCTTGATGAGTTTTGCATTTTAGTTATCTATACCAATCGGTAAGGCATACATAATCCTTTTATCCATGTAAATGAAAAAATGAACCGCTATCCTCGGAGGTTAGAAACGAATAGAATTTTGTGAAAAAGAATCGGATCGTGCCCATGTAAGGCGTATGATTTTCCTACGTACCTTTGGGGGTTTTTAAAAAAAATTTGAGTTCCAAAAAAAAGGTCTTTCGAGAGGATCATGCCCCACGTAGCTCTGGGTAGGGGAAATGAAGAATTTTTTTATAAGAATAGAATGGAGATGAGAAGAGTCGTTGCGTGCCGAGATTTAGGATTATGGGTAAAACTTATTGAGATGGTTCAGGTTGACTGGATGCGCCATATCTTCTCCATCGAGGTCTGTGAGCATAGCAGCACCACCTGACATGATCTTCTTCACTATGTAGTGTCGCTCAAGCTCAAGTTCTACCTGAATTTCCCTCTGGGGTCCTAGATGGATTATGTGATCTTCTTGAGGGACATGCCTCCTTCCTGGAAACCACGATCCTTGACTCTTTAGTTGAGTGACCGCGTTATCCGACAATGGTACCCTTATATATTGTACAGAGCCTTCAAGCTCTTTTAATCCAAGAGTGACATTTCATTAAAACGATTTTGATGCAAATCTTCATCCCTAACTTTTCTCTCAAGCACGACATGCAGGGAAGGTATTTCTTGTTTGATGGGTAGAACTGCTTCCATGCCGTATACCAGAAAATAAGGGGTCGCCCCAGTAGATGTTCTGACTGAAGTGCGGTAGCCCTAGAAGGCGTAAAGGATCCGATCGACCTAATGTCTGAAATTCTGGATCATTTTGATGATGATAGCTTTGAGGTTTTTATTGGTGGCTTAAACGACACCATTGGTTTGGGGTCGGTAAGGAGAAGATTTGTGTCTCTAAACACTACATCAAAAATAGCAATTTGGCACACCTTGATATTAAAAATCTGGCTCAATTTAAAACAGTGCCAAATTCTAGCACGATTTAATGACAATATGGCACACTTTAAAACGGTGCCAAAATTTAGCACTGTTTAAAAGTGTACCAAAAATTGATCACACTTAATTAAATACCCCAAAATACTAATCCTCACTTTTGGTCTCCTGTTCTCTCCTCACAAGTCTCCCTCTCGTTCCTCTCTCCCATTCTCACAAGTTGTCAGTCTTTCCAATATTTTCTCTCTCTGTTCCATTATCCACACACTCTCTCTCTGCTATCTTTGGTGCCACCATCATCCGTCATCATACTCACACCTTATGCCTCTAGAATCCACCATCCTCACACACTCGGGAACCATGAACCTCTAGCTCCAGCTCTGAAATTTAGCAAAAAAGGTTCAAAATCTAACAAAATTTGATGTTAGTTTAACTATCACAAAGGACGCAAACACTATTTCAAGTTGTGTTTTGTTAGTTTATTTGTCAGATCATTTGATGTTAGATTAGTTTATTGATATGTTGAATTTGTTTGTTACTTTAACTTGATTGTTTACAGATTAATTAGATGTTAGATTAGTTTATTGATGATGTTGGTTTATCTTCGTTAGGTTTGAATAACCTGCTTATTTTTAAGTTTATTAACTTTTTTTATTTTAGTTTACAAATTAAATTTATTATTTAGGGTTTAACAAGTAAATTGTGACGTTAGTCTATTTGTTTACAGTTTGGTGTTAGTTTACAAAATAAATACAATAAAGTTTTATGTTAGTTTTTAGGAGTCATGGAAAAATTATTCAAAAGAAAAAGGAGTGATGAAAATTATTTCGAACCTGAAGTGCAGTGTCGAAATGTGGGGTCAAATAAAACTTAAAATAGTTTTAGAGCTAAATATTTTTATAAAACTCAAGATAACCTAAAAAAATCTTCTCGGGGGTTCGCCCTTGAATCCTCGGCACCACTCGTACGAGGTTTAAAGATATGGAGGTGTTTAAGCTTAGAGACTTCTTTCCCTTCTTCGGGGAATAAAAAGTTGGGTTTTGTGTTGATGATTTCTTTGATAAATTTTTGGAGATTGGTTTATCTATTCCCATACTTTGGGAATGGGGATGATTGTGTTGTGGTTAATTCTTCTGGCGGATTTTTTTTAAAGATTAAGTTGTTGCGATTGGTTGGTGTGGATACTTCCATATATGTGAACCTGATCTGGGTAGGGTATTAGGAGAATAAAAAGGATGATGACTTACAGTGTGTATCCTTGAAGATCCTCATTATAGGAGACTCATATTACATTTGACATCGTTGGCCCTCCTCAAGTAGTTTGTGTTAGTTTTTATGGTAGAAAATTCTGAGGTCTAGTTCATGTCCATCGGCCATGGTTGGGATTGATAAGTTTCCCTCTGTTATGCCATGGTGTAATGATCCCTTTCAAACATTTTAACAAAGAACGAGAATGCAGAATTGAGGAAGAGAAGTTATGAACGCTAATGATAAGAAGAATTGGAGAAATAATACCAGTTATGACAGACTAAGGTATTATATATATCTTTTAACATGAAGACTATTTGTTAGATATTTATTCTGTGTGGTATCTATTGTAAGAAAGAAGTGTATTATGTCAAAATGTATGAAATAGGAAGTCTTATTTAAGTTTGTAAAACTAAAATAACCATAAGTAGGACTTGATTAAACTACATTTTCTTTATTATGGTATTTAAGATTCTCATTCTCGTTCTTTCTTTAAATGAATATAATATAAAGACAACTTCTTTGACTTTGCAGGAGAATAATATGGATGGGTGATCTAAATTTCCATATCAACTTATCATACGAGAAAACACGAGAGATTATCTTAAAAAAGAACGGGTCTAAGTTGGTTGAGAGTGATGAGGTAGGTTAACATTAATTCATTTTAATTTTATTTTCTTGTCATTGAACTGATTATTAAACAATCGGCATCATTTTGGTTTTCGTCTTTGTTTGAAGTGCCAATTTATGAATTTTCTACTATTTATCCTTTGTAACCTATTTTTAATGGATAACTGATTTCAAGTGCTGGAAACACACTCACATGTCTGTTATATCTCATTTACATCATGGTTTCCTCTGCTCTACCAGCCTCTATGTTACTACAAATGACCCCAACTGCTACTGCCACTGTGTTTCTGCCCCTATTGTTGTGTTTGTGCTATTGCTTCAGCATACCTACTACTATCTTTGTGTTATTGTTGTGATAATACACACCCGCTAAAGCATTTTAAATTCTCTCACCACCTGTTATTCCATTTTGAATTAACATTTGACTAGTATGGACCCTATTGATGATGTTTGTCCTGGTGAATATGCTCCTTTTTATGGATTGACCATTGTCACTACTATTGATGTCATAAATTAGGATATCATTTGGATGCTTAGCTTGCATATGATGAAGTTCCACTCGATGAGTCCTCATAATATATACTCCATTTGCTATCATATATGGAGTCATCAGTTGGATGGAGTAAATCTTATTGAGTTGGAAAGATTCTATGGAGCTCATCAATTGGGCAAACACTTGGTCCATCAACTATATAATGTGGATATAACTGAGTCTTATAATTTTCATTATTGGATTAGCATGAGTCTTATGCTTCTCACTATTGTACTCCCACCTCGATAAAATTGAAATTTAGCACATAACTATTGAGATCAGATCGGAAGATTTTGATTTTTATATTCTTTAAGTTTCCTCGCAGTCCCTTAAAATTTTAGATTGCTGGAGGAACTTGAATGTGGCGAAAAGGGTATTGGGGATAGCACTATGAGCTATGGAATGGATAATGGTGATGACATTTACATATGATCTTGGACAGGAACCATCATTGGTCCTCATAATGTAATCCCCCTCTCTTTTTAATTGCATTTTTAGATCTTTCATTTACTCCTTTTTATATATTTTAAAAGTACAATAATAACTTTTCATGTTTCAGTTCGTACATGAAGGTCGTATTTATCTGTTGAAGCTTTTCTACAATAGAGACTACCCGGAGAAGCCTCCGGCTATTCGTTTCCATTCTTATATCAACATGACTTGTGTCAACCATAAGACTAGAGTGGTACATGAAAGTCTTTCTAACCATAATATAAACTCTTGTCTAAAACTTTTTTCCTTTTACTTTTGAATAAAGATTTATTAGTAATAGAGTTTTCCCACCTTAACAAAAATTTTGAATCCTCCCCTGGTTGCACAATACTTCGCTTATGGATCGCGTGGGGTTTAAAACTAGTATCATATAATAAGGATATAGCAGTATATTATCAATTAAGTTTTATTGTATTGCTTAGACAGTTAATATGGTCATCTTATAGACAATTATGAATTCAATATATTTGGTTTAATTCATTGTGACAATTGATATTGTTCTGTTGTATATCATCTGTTTTTTCATAGTTTAATGTGATTAAATAGGACTAAGTTTTCATAGTGATTAACATGGAATATTTTTTAATTCATAATGATTAGTTTAATCTAAGTTTGGGGACTAAATGATTTATTTATCAAAATCTATATTTCTAGCCTTCTATATAGAAAAATATTAGTCGTGTTCAGTTAGTTGAGTTATCTTCATATTAATTTAATACGACCAATACCTTAGGTGTTAATCATTACTAATTTTAAGTACAAGTGACCAGGAGAGTTGAGAATTAATTGATACGATGGACTGATAGTAAATGGATTGGAAGTTTGGAAGCTTCTTAAGCATTTTTTTCACATTGTTTTATTAATAATACACTAATACAGAGGCATCTTTTATATATGTATTCGCTGATTAATGTTCTATATGAGGATCCCTTGATTCATCTACTATACATCTGCTATATGTTTTATACATCTGCTATATGTGGATTTGATGCTTCGCCTTTTATATGTGTTATACGTCTTCTACATATGCTATATGTGTTATACATAACCCTCAAGTTTGAAGTTTGTATTTTCACGAAAGAAGAAAAATGAACCAATTTAGACAGAAGGCATTAGGATATACATGAACAAAATTAAGACCGTTCCATTGAAAGGGTAAGCAATCCTATTTTGGATATTATATATATTCATGATATGAGTATCAAGAGGTTTGGAACTCATATATTGAAAACTTAAATCTCTTTCTGTTTAGGAGGATATTAATATATATTTCATTTGCTGACTATATTAGATATGATGGGCTATGTATTTAAGAGGATATCAATACTGTTGTTGAATATATATGTGTGTGTGTGTGTGACTGAAAGTAGTAGTGTTTATTCTTAAAGATCGACTATTGTGAATGATGAAACTTTATTTACATTTAATTTAGTTATTGGGAGGTCGGTGAGGCCTCCTCTTGTAGTTGCAGTTGATGATTTTAACTCCGATCACAGTGTTCTCATGGGTATAAAGTTAAACCTTATTTGGCATAACACGAAATGCAGAGGAGTTTTGGGCACTATAGAAGGTAGTACCTTAATTGAATTGATGTATAATTGTCTCTGTAGCTACTGATATATGGGGAAAACCCACTTTGTAACGGGGTAGTGGAAAGTGTAATTTGCAATTAATTGAATATCATAGAGCAGGTGAATTATAAGTTGTGTATGTTGTTTGTGCATTGAATATATTTTCCTAATTATATAAATCATAGGTGATGTTTGCTTCCATAACCGTGCCTAGGTCCTCCACCCCAATTTATTCTTCATTCATTTTAGCTCCTGTAAATACACACTTTTCACATACCGTCTACACACAATGCACCCCGCTCATACACAGACTTATAGTTGTATTATTTTATTCTTCCTCTCCATACTCATAAGGTGTTAGACATTTTTATTTTAATTATATTATAGTTAGATCCTTATTGCTAAATTAGAGTTGTTGTACTTGAATTAGAGTTAGCTCCCATGAATAAGGATCATAAATGAGGGTCACTTACTCTTTATATGTGTGAATGATGTTTTCCTTTTGCTTGATAATATGTCTGAGTGGAGATTTCTTTCAAAGATAAGAGTGTAGTGTACAAATGCTTGACCTAAATTATTTACACATTACATAATTTGAAAAAAATTCTCTGTGCCTTCAGGCACGGGCATTTCGCTAGTGTGTGTGTGTATATATATATATACTTTTCTATTTTTGGGTTTTCTTTTCCATTTTCATTCACTCATTTCTGCATGTCTAGTTCACTAACACACACACGTTTTGATTTTGTTCAGGATCTCGACCTCGAAATGACTACCACTAAGATTTCTATCACCCAAGATTTTTCTTCATTTAATTCCTCTAGGGTGAGGGTTCAATTACTTGGTTTTTACCATTAGAAATTTGGATCCATACATTTTCTTTAGTCCATTTGTTACTAAGTTACCCTGTAATATTTTCATCTAATTTTATTTAGGTAAGGCCTATAGGATTTTGAAATTATCCACCAAACTCTTGCAATTTCAGATTCTCTAAGGAAATTTTTCTATATACTTACATTTCTGTATCCACTGTTGATAGTTAATGAATCACTGAAAAAAACTAGAATATTTTATAGGGTTTGCTTTATTTTTGTCACGCTTTGAGCTCTTCATTGCTTAATGGAGCTGAGAATTTCCACCTTATTTGCAGCTTAGGTCCAAATAGGTTACCTTTTCTTGGGTCAGATATTCATGTGATGTGTTTTCCTAATAAGGTTCTTGTATCTTAAATTAGGAACTACATAAATACCAAAATTTTAGTACCCAAATGCAATTTATCCTCCTCTAGGCCTTCTTTTCAGCCTAGGTATATACATCACAAGAAAGAGGCATTTTGGTTTTATAGGTTCCTATCTATAGTGTATGATCATGTGATTAATCATGGGCATTGGAGTAAGGATATGAGGTATGAAGCCCTCAAGTTGGTTGATCTTTATGACATGAAAATGTTAGTGGTTGATGTGGGTGGTGGAACTGGGTTCACTATTCTTGGTACAGTGAAGCATGTTGATGATAAAAATGTGACAATTTTAAACCAGTCACCTCACTAGCTTGCTAAGGCTAAGAAAAAGGAGCCTCATAAGGACTACAAGATAGTTGAAGGAGATACTGAAGATCTCCCTTTCCCAACTGATTTTTCTGATAGATACATTTCTGCTAGAAGTATTGAGTACTGTCGAGATCCACAGCGTGGTATCAAGGAAGCATACATGTTACTAGATATATGGGGGGAAAGTTTGTTTAAATGGGCCTATGTACCTGACCTTTTGGTCATCTCACTTTTTTGCGGACGTTTGGATTATCTTCCTAAAAGAAGAAGAGTGCATTGAGTGGTTTAAAAAGGTTGGTTTCAAAGATTTTCAACTAAAGAGGACATGTCCAAAATGATATCGTGGGGTCCGTTGTCTTGGCCTAATCATGGGTTGCTCTGTGACAGGTGCCAAGCCGATGTTAGGGGACTCTCCCCTACTGTTTAGTCCAATGGTAGAGGATATGGAAAAGCCAATGAACCCATTTGTGTTTTTCTTACTCTTCCTTCTCAGTGCAATGGTAATAACCTATTAATGTGTTCAAATTTGAATGATTGTGTGCATAACACATGTGCAAGGATGATGCAGGAGTGTGTCACACGTATGATGCATAATTGTGTCATAAACACATATATTCATTTTTCAATTTAACCATGCCATTATCACGAGTGACATCTAAATCATGAAATAACACAAAGTATAAACCCCATAACAAATCTTAAAACCAAGAAGAGACAATTGGGTCACACACCTCATTTGCACTAGGGCTCTCTCTCACATTAGTATTGGACTTTTAATTTGGTCTTTTTCCACACCATTTATGGATTTATTTGTAGGGATTCTGATATGTTGTTAGTTAACCTGTTTTTATTTTGAATCTTTAATTAATGTTTGGCATAAAACTCTTAGTTTAGGGTTGTTGTATCTATTTTGATTATGAATATTTAATTTTCTAAAAAACTCTTAATAATTTTTGAATTTCTATCATCAGGTATGGATGATCAACTCACCACCAAAATAAAGGGGATCCTCACCTTCTCTGATAAGGACAACAATGTTAAGATACACTCTCTCTCTCTCTCTCTCTCTCTATATATATATATATATATATATATATCAAAGAGGGACGGTACACTCACAAGTTTTATTAATTTTTAATAATAGAGAAACAGCCTCTCCATGGCTTAACAAACCCAAAAAAAAACTTATCTAAATATAGAGGTTGGGCCCAATACTCTAGATGAAATGCGAGAAAATTTGGGGATTTATGAATATCCCCATTACAATGAGAGAAACCTTGAAAAATTAAACTTGGGGATATATGACCCCATTACAATTTTATTCTTCTATGTCTGATTTGAGGAGAATGGATCCTATCCAATTTAAGAAGACCTTTGACCATTTGGGGAAGAGATTCAAAGTTACAATAGACAACGTCAATGTCGCTCATAGATGCTCTTGAAACTAAATGGTCTGCTACTGAATTCTTTTCTCTCCAAACATGAGTTAGCTTAATTTGTTTTGTAGCGCAAATTCTGTTTAAGATCTCTAAAGCTTGCCATGGAGGTTTTGATTTCTTCTCAATAACTTCAATAAGAAACTTGCAATTTGTTTCAATAATGATATTTTGAATATCTAAAATAGACACAAGATTTAGACATTCCTTTAAAGCCATTGTTTCGGCAAAAAAGGAAGATTGAATCCCAATGGATTTCTCGAAACCTGCAATAAACATACCTGTAGAATCTCTAATAACACCACCAATACCACTTGGACCAGGATTACCTTTAGAGGCTCCATCAATATTTAATTTAAAGTAACCTTCAGGAGGATTTTCCCAAGCACATTTAATGATTTGAACTATACTATGAGAAATTTTAACTTTAAATGTGTTGAGAATGATGGAGTCTTCAGAAGAGATTTTATCATAAAATTTGTTGTTGTTCATTATGGAAGTGGTATGGAAAATTATTTGATAAATTATAGAAGCAGAATTCGCTTTAGAATTTTCAAAAACAATTTTATTTCTAGCCTTCCATAACTCCCATATAATAATCCTTGGAATAATTTGACAAAAGGATTTTAAGAAATCTTTTTTGTTATGTGTTATCCACCATGAGAGCAACATATAACTGCAAGAAGTATAATTAGTAACCACACCAAACATTTGAGTAAAGTAACTCCAAACTTCCATGGAAATTTTACATTCAAGGATGACATGTTGGGCACTGTCAACATCTAAAAAGCATTATCTGCAGACTGATGATAGTCTTATACAAGCCTGCTGCATTTGAGTCTCAAATGGAACCGAGTTATTAAGAAGTTTCCAAACAAAATTTGAGATTTTCATTGGACATTCAGGGACCAATTGATTTTCCAACTTATATAAATAGGCCTCGATTGTCTACAAACATCAAAAGTAGATTTCATAGAAAATTCTCCCGTTGAGGAGGGAGTCCATATATTTTTGTCTTCTTGAATGAAAGGATCTGCTATAGATGAAATTTTATCCAATATTTTGCCTGTATTTGAACTATTTCTAATGTTCAAACCTTTATTATACTTTTGTCTCATAAAAGAGGCCCTTATACCATCCTCAAATTTAAATTTCCAATAAAGTTTAATACTAGAAGCAGCTATTATGTCTTCTAAGCTTCTAAAGTTAAGACTCCCCTTCTTCAAAAGGAAAGCATGTTTCCTTCCACTTCATCCATTGAAATGGATTTTCTTTGTTGGCACCTCCCCAATAGAATTTAGAAAATATATTGTTTTGTCTTTTCAAAATAATTTTAGGAGGGTTAAGAACAGATGAGGTATATACAGGAATAGAGATAAGAACATGTCTAATCAGCACAGCTCTACCAGCTTGAGCTATTAATTTAGATAACCAAGTGTTTAGTTTGTCTCTAATTTTATCCATAAGATCTGAAAATTGAAGAATGTTATTTCTCCCTTTATTTATATGACAACCAAGGTATTTAAGCGAAAGATTTTTCTGATGTGATCCTGAACATGTTTCTATTACTTTTCTCCCGACAGGGCTAGTTTTTTTTGTCAACATAGAAAGAACTTTTGGAATAATTTACAGTTTGGCCAGAAGTGGCCTCATAAACCTTAAGTAACTTAATTATAGCTCGAATACTTTTACAAACACCATTAGAGAATATTATAATATCATCAGCATATCCTAAATGATAAATAAGCCTACACTTATTCGGGTGAGAATAAGAGATTGCTTTCTTAGTTTGAAAAAGATTGTCAATATTTCTACTAAAGCTTTCAGCAGCTAGAATGAATAGACTTGGAGATAATGGATCACCTTGTCTAAAACCTCTAGTAGAATTAAAAAATCCCTTACTTTGACCATTAATATTGATAGAAAACCAATTATTAGAGATAATTATCCAAACCATATCTATAAACAACTCATTGAAACCAAATTTTCTAAGCACTTGACATAAGAAGGGCCAATAGACTTTGTCATAAGCCTTTTCCACGTCTAGTTTAATTATAACATTGTTTCCATGAGATTTTCTCCCTATTAGATGAACCATTTATTGGGCAAGGAGAATATTGTCTTGTATACTTCTACCTTTGACAAAACCACTTTGATTAGGGGAAATAAGAGATGGGAGAATAATGTCTAATCTATCATTTAGAATTTTAGATATAATTTTACTAGAGAAGTTGTAGAGACTTATTGGTCTATATTGAGCACAGGTTGTAGGAGTATTAACTTTGGGAATAAGAGCAATATTGGTGGCTGTCCAGCTCCTAGAAAGCTCAGCACCAGCAAAGAAAGCATAAATTGCATTAATCAGATCTATTTTAATAATTTCCCTAAATTTTATGTAGAATTCACCCCCATATCCATCAGGGCCAGGGGCACTAGATGAATCTAGACTTTGAATTGAAGACAAAATTTCAGATTCTGTTGGAAAATCTGTTAATTTTTTATTCATATCTTCAACTACAGAACATTCAATAACTTCTAAGAAATTATTGTTAAGTTCTTTAAGATCTGCAGACCAAATTTGTTTAAAGTGAACCATAAAGAGATTTGCAATACCATCAGGGGATTCTTCCCATGTGTTATCACTGGTCTTTATTTTGGGAATTTTCATCTTTCTTATCCTATGATTAACTGAAGCATGAAAAAATTTAGTGTTAGAATCTCCTAGACTAAGACATTTTACATGGCTCTTTTGAGACCAATAACACTCTTCTCTTTTCAAAGCTAGGATTAAATGAGCTCTCGCTGCAAATAACTCTTCCTTAGTATTCTCATTTGGGGAAATTTCAAAATAATATTCAGCTAATTTAACCTTATCCTTAAAGCCACTAACTGATTGAAAAATATTTTTAAAAGTGTCTTTATTCCAATTTTTCAAAAAAGTTTTTAAATACTTTAATTTAAGAGCAAATTTGATCATAGGGGAAGCTTTAATATCTCTAGTCCAAGCATTTTCAATGATGTCCTGCACATTTGATTGAATACACCACATGGATAAAAATTTAAAAGGTTTAGGATAGTTATCTGAGCTACTTTTTACAGAAAATAGCAGAGGACTATGATCTGAACAGGTTTTATGCAGATGAGTTACAGAAGAATTTGGGAATAGCATAATCCAATGATTGTTTACTAATCCTCTATCTAATCTACAGAATATTGAGCCTGCAATTCTATTTTTGACCAGGTAAATCTAGATCCTATGTATCGTAAATCAATTAAGGAGCAAGTGGCAATCATTTCATTGAAATCTTCCATAGCATGGAAATCAATGTGATTTCCACCTATTTTTTCTTCTTCTCTGGAAACCACATTAAAATCACCCATTATGATCCATGGGAATGATGAAAAAGTAGAATTATAATTTACAATTTCTTTCCATAAGAATCTCCTTTCTATAACACTGCATTTTGCATATACTAATATGATGACTATGGAAGTGTTTATGAGTTGAACATCAATTTTTAGGCAGAGCATTTGCTCAGAGTTGAAAATTTCCTGAATCTTAAGCTCATTATTCCAAAAGAACCATATTTTGTTTGAAGAGTTTTCAGTGCTATAGTTAAAGCCCTATTTCATCTGACATTTCTTTAGTTTAATTTTATCTACTTTAGGTTCTAAAATTGCAATGGCAGGCAAATTGTATGTTCTGATCAGATTTTTAATTCTTCTACTTGTAGCTCTATTTCCTACACCTCTAGCATTCTAGCAAATGAGATTAATCATAAAACTAAATAGGTGGATTGAGAGTTAGAGACTTTCCAGCTTCTTTGATTTTCTTGTTCCTGAATGCTTTTGAATCTTGAATAGACTTCCAGTTAACATCCATCCACGATGCGAAATTCTGCAGGTCCTCAATCACAGGCACAACTAGCCTTGTGTCTTCCTTATCTGAGTGAAAATCTTTATCAGTAGCTGGATGTTTCCCATATGCTGGTATAACAGAAATTTTTGGAGATAAATTATACTGATCCGCTATTATTGTTTCATCTGAACTGTAGCCCACATGCTTGATTTTGAGGATAGGTTGAGGCTTCTGACTCCGAGTTGAACTTCTGACAAGAGAAGTTAATGTTATTTGATCATTAGTTTCCTTTTGAGGATCTAGCTCCTCTTCAACATCTTCTAAATTATTTCCTTGCAAAATTTCAAAACGATTTGACAACTGGTTTGAGGGGTCAATTGATTTAGAAACATTTTTTGAAATATTTTGCATAGGTTCTTGTTGCTTATTTGGGGTTCTTGATACTTTACCATGGTTATGTTTTCTTGATTTTGAGGTTTTGCAAGAGGTTTTTGAGTGTTTTTAAGCGCAGGATTCTTGATCAAACATTTCTCTTCTTGATGCCCTTTCTTTTTACAAAAATCACAGAAAGATGGAATGTTTTTATATACCACTTGCTGCCAGTAGCCTTTTGTTCCTGAACCAATCCATATTCTGTGGATCCTTTCTTTCAGAATGTTGATTTCCACACACATTCTTGCAATGCTAGGCCTTGATAAAGAAGCTGTAGATGCATCCATCTTTAGAGGTTTTCCTATTAGCTGTGCAATTGAATACAAGGCTGATTTCGCATAGAAGTGTATAGGTAGATTTGGGAGGTTTATCCACATCGGAACCATTGGTCTCTCCTCATCAGGCTTAAAGTCAACAAACCATTTAAAGGTGCGCATGGGGAACTTTCCAATATACCAGAGTTCTCTTAGCCATAGTCGCACATAATGTTCCTCCCAATTTAGACAAATTAGAATATGTTTTGAATTGATTAGATCTATAGAAAACTATGATTTTAAAGAAAAGGTATGGAAAGATTTCCTAATGAAATCCATTGGAGGTTTTCCATTAGAAAATTTCCCAATGATGGAGAACTTAAATGGTTCCACTAGAGATTGAATGTCTTCTTCAGGAAATATGACAGTTGGTTCTCCTTTAAATGTTGTTGGCCTCTTTAATTCCGATTCTTTTGATGATGAATTCTTAAGAACACTCGCAAAAGACTTATCCCAGACATTTGTTGGATCAAGAGGTTTTGGTTGGATCAAAGTGTCTACAGGAAGGATCGTTGAGTTTGCCATGAAAAGAGAATGTTTTTAGACCTGAGGGAGAAAGAGAATTCTCCCTAGTTTTTTATTGAAGGCGTAACACTAGAAATAATATTAGTTCATAGTTAGATTTAATTGCATGATTTAAATTCATGCGAACTTATCAGATCAGATTTATTATGAACTAATGTAAACATTGTGAGTTGAAGTATAGATTGGAACAAGCATTTGCTATAAAGTATGATTTATATTGAAACAAAAATTAAATTTGTAATCTATAAGCTTTGTGAAGTGCAAATAAAGTGTGAAGTTTGAACAAAGTTTAATCCAATATCTAGACTTAGGCTTAAAACTATGTCGTTAGAGTGAGAAAACCTAAAATAAACCCCAAATAGTCGCCATTAGAGGAACGAACGGGATCAATGTAACTCGTAGGAATTGATCACGCAGTCACGGGACCCCTAGTTCGAGAATATGATGATAATTTGCAAATATATAGACTTATGCTTAAAACTATGCTGTTAGAATGCAAAAACCCAAAACAGACGCTAGACGGCCCCATTAGAGGCACGAATACCTTGCACGAAATCAATGTAACTCGTCGAAATGTTTTGCATAGTCACTGGACCCTTGGTTTGAGAATATGACAATAATTTACAAGTATTTAGACTTAGACTTAGAAACATGTCGTTAGAGGGAGAAAAACCAAACCAACCCCCGAACGGCTCCGTAAGAGGCACAAACACCTCGCACGGGACCAATATAACTCGTAGTAACTGACCACGTAGTCACAGAACTCTCGATTTGAGAATACGATGATAATTCATAAATATTTAGACGTACGCTTAAAAACATGTCGTTTAAGGGCGAAAATCCAAAACAACAGCCAAATATTCAAAAAATATCTCTGGGAATTTGTAAATCGAAAGCCTTGTGGGTACCACCGTCATACACTTCATGTAGACCACATGCCTAATAAATTGTCACTTTGTTGACACATGAATGTGTGTTTAATTATCAATATTATTAAAAAACAAGCCGTTAAAAGGGTGAAAACCCAAATCAACCCCCAAATGACCCGATAAGAGGCATGGACATTTTGCACGGGACCAATGTAACTTATTGGAACTGACCGCGTAGTCAAGGATCTCTTGCTTTGAGAATATGATGATAATTTGAAAACATC
Source organism: Sambucus nigra (assembly GCA_949130495.1). Classification (NCBI taxonomy): domain Eukaryota; kingdom Viridiplantae; phylum Streptophyta; class Magnoliopsida; order Dipsacales; family Adoxaceae; genus Sambucus; species Sambucus nigra. The sequence goes on along the minus strand of OX422213.1, from coordinate 619,933,887 downwards.
TAGATTAAGATTAAAAATAATTCTTTATAAGGGTGAAAACCCAAATCAGCCTCCAAACGGCCCCGTAAGAGGCATTAACACCTCATACAAGACAATATAACTTGTAAGAATTGACCATGTAGTCACGGGTCTCATGATTTGAGAATATGACGATAATTTGAAAATATCTAAATTAGGGTTAAAAACATGCCGTTAGAGGGTGAAAACCCAAACCATTGCCCAAACAACCCCGTAAGAAGCACTAGCACGGGATCAATGTAACTCATAGGAACCGACCGCATTGTCACGAGTTTCTCGATTTGAGATTATGATGACAATTTGAAAATATCTAGATTAGGCTTAAAAATAAACCGTTAAAGCGTGAAAACCCAAACTAGCCCCCAAACGGTCCCATAAGAGGTATGAACACCTCGCATGGGACCAATGTAAGTTGTAAGAACTGATCGCATAGTCACGGGTCTCCCGTCTCCCGATTTGAGAATATAACAACAATTTGAAAATATTTAGATTATACTTAAAGACATGTTGTTTGAGGGTGAAAACTCAAACTAGTTCTCAAACGGCCCCGTAAGAGGCACTAACACCTCGCATGGGACTAATGTAACTTGTAGGAGCTGACCATATAGTCACAAGACTTCCAATTTGAGAATATAATGATAATTGTAACTCGTATATGCAATTTTTCAGCTTGAATAAGATTTTTTTTAAAATTACTTGGTTACTAATATTATCTCTTTTTGTATCTTATTTTTTTTTTTGCAATATAACATTTTAGCATTAGCTTTTATCCACGTGGAATACACGAAGAAGCCAATGGCTTAAAACAAGGGGATTATTTATTTAATATTGTTAATATCTAGGATTCTATTTTTTTGTGTTATGGTCGTGCATGATTTTGTAGTTTTATTGTTAACTTTTATGGCCTTGTGGGCTTTTATAATTTTATTGTTATATTTTATGATCGTGCGGGCTTTACATTACACATAATTTAGAATGTCCAGAAAATAGAGGAAACGCTGCCCAATTTTTTTGGTTCGTGAACTATTAAGACTTGTAATATTTTTGAAGTTTGTATGTACATTACTTTATCAACAACTAGCGAGATTCGATATTTATGAATTTTCTTGTTTTCAAATAATTATCATTTTTCTTTGATCCAAAAATTTGACACAGTTCAAAATATGTGCCAAAAGTGTATCAAATTTTTCAACGGTTTTGAACTGTATCAAAAATGTACCAAAATGTACTCAATCTGGCACAATTATAATTGTGCCAGAAATATCAAATTCTGGCACGGTAGTGTTCCTGTTTGGCCAAATCTAACACACTTTTAAACCGTGCCAGAAAAAATGGCCATTTTGGAACATCTGATTCTAGCACAGTTCAAAATCGTGCCAGATTTGATCTGGCACAGTTTTAAATCGTGTCAAATTACTATTTTTAGTGTTGTTAAATCTCATTCGTCGATCAGTTTTACGACCTTGACTTCAAAGTGTAACCAATCATTTGATACTAGCTCGTAGGGAACCCCATATCGGCAGATGATGTTCGTTTTGATAAACTTGGCCACTTTCTTGGCATTCAGTACTGCGTATGGCTCAACTTCGACCCATTTAATGAAGAGGCCTGCAGTGCATGCCTTGTATTCGGTCATATGACCGAATATAAGGCATCATCATCGAGTATAATGATGATGAGGAGATTAGCGTCCCTATTTACGTCTAGATGTCTGACACCTTTCTTGAGGGAGACTTTGAGGCTTACAGTGCATGCCTTGTATTAAGTCATATTACTGGTGCCGGGGAAATGTAGCTTAATGGAAATGGGAGTGTGGAAGACATCAGGGGTGATCAAGAGTATCCCAATGCCATATCCTTTCTAGGTGGTAACTCCGTCAAAGAACATTTGCCATATGAGGTCTTCTTGAGAAGTACGGAGAATATCTTCATCTGGGAATTCATAGACCTAAACATTAGCTTTTTCTATAAGGTAGTAAACAAGGTAGTCGAAGATGGATCCCCCTTTTATGGCTTTCTACGTGATGCAAACAGTATCAAACTCGGCTAGCAACATCAACCATCGGGCCATTCGACTGGACAGGGCAAGATTTTCTAGTAATTACTTGATGAGTCCATATAGAATATAAGTCTAATGGGGAAGGTGAGTATGTAGTGCCATAAATTTTGAGTGACCCAAACTAGGGAAACACATGTTTTCTCTAAATTATTGTAGTTGACTTCGTACTCAACTAATTTTTGGATGACCTAGTAAATGGCTCTATCTTTATGGGATTCTTTGATATATTAGGCTAGCAAAGTCCTTACTGCAATATTGCTACTGTCAAGTACAGGAGTAGAGGGAGACCTAACTGCGAAGGCATAAGCACCGGAGGTCGTGTAAAGTATCGCTTAATTTTGCCAAAGGCTTCTTGGCATGCCTCATTACAAACTCTGATAGAATCCATCCCGAGGAGTTTGAAGATGGGCTCGTAAATAGAAGTTAGATGGTTGATAAATCGACTGATGTGCTGAAGTTTACCCAGGAATCCCCGGACTTCCTTCTCTACCTATGATGGTGGCATCTTAAGTATGGTTTTTAGTTTGGTAGGGTCTGCTTTAATTCCCTTCTCGCTAACCATTAATCCTAAAATCTTTCCTTTCGTGATGCCAAAAACACATTTCTGAGGGTTTAGCAACATCTGGTATTGCGCTAGTCGCTCGAAAAACATCCTAAGGGAAGGAATATGACTTTCTCGAGCCTTAGATTTTACGATCACATCGTCCACATAGACTTCGACTTCTTAGTGAATAAGGTCACGAAGGATGGTTGTGGAAACCCTTTAGTAGGTAACCCTGACATTTTTGAGTTCGAATGGCATGACATTGTAGCAGAAAGTTCCCCAGGGGCGATGAAGGTGGGTTTCTCCTGATGGTCAGGGTTTATCTTGATTTGGTTGTACCTGGTGAATCAATTGACGAATGACTTAAGGGCATGGATGGCTGTGTTGTTCACAATCATGTCGATGTTAGGCAATCACTACACTAAAAATAGCAATTTGGCACACCCTGATATTAAAAATCTCCACAGTTTAAAACTGTGCCCTATTTTCGCACGGTCTAATAGCAATTTGGCACACTTTAAAACAATGCCAAAATTTGGCACTGTTTTAAAGTGTGAAAAAATTGAGTACACTTATTAAAATATATAATGCCCCCAAAAAACATTACACTAACACTTTCCTTCCCGCTCTCAGTGCCCACTCTCTCTCCTCATTCCCGCTCACTCTCTACGTCGGCAATCTCTCTCTACGGTCGGCACACACACTCTCTCTCTACGTCTGGTGCTCTCTATCTCCGACCCACTCTCTCTTTCTCCGGTCACTGCATTTTTCTCTCTCTCATTTCAGCTCTATCTCTCTTCCCTCAGATCCCTCACTCCACTCATCACAATCAGGTAATTGTTTAAAGCATCTGTATTTTTTTAACCTAAGTTAGGTATAATATTTGATCATAGGGTTTATGATATGCGTGATTTGATTCGTGTTTGCAGTTTTAGGGTTTTATATATACATTTTAAAATATTTATTGTTTTTTTAATGTGTGAGTTTTTGGTTCAAATTGAATGTTGACAACGAAAAAAAAAATCATTAGTTTTTGGATGGACCTTGGAATCTTTTAGTGGTAACCTATGTTTTTATGTTCTTACCCTTCTATTTAAAATGCATATTTGATATGATTGGTATAGGTTATGGAGTTTTTAGAAAATTTAAGTGCTAAATATTCAATAATAATGTAAAAATAACAAATTGAAAAGTAGACACCCCACTAATTAAATGGATAAATGAGATTTTGTGTTGAAAATTTAAGAAGAAAAAAAAAACTATTTAAATAGTAAGTAGACATTAATACTAAACATTTAATAATGATGTTACACATGTAGAAAAACCTTATACCCGTTCAAGAGGTCTCACTATGACTGTGGTGAAAACCCTTGAATTGTCCCATTTTTGGACAGTTTGGAAATGCAAAAGTTTGTATTGTACATAATGTTTATGCATTTCCTATTTTGGAAAATTCGGTGGTATCTCTTTATGTTGTTTGGGTGCATACTAGATTGATATAGTGTTTTGTGTTTTCTTGGTTGAAAAACTTAAGTAACACATGAACACCCCCAATTTAAGTTGTGTACTTGAAGAATTGTAGGGAGATGCTGGCGAAATTTTTCAGATTAGGACATGACATGAGACATTATAAACAATACAAAATATGCATTTTCTAATGGGATAGGACCTTACCCTGTAGAGAAGATTGAATAAATATAGGAGCTCAAATATATACATATTTACACTTGAATAATCTTAAATATATTTACAGTAAGCGTTTATATTATAATGTGTGTTCTTTAAAATTATCAGGATGTCGTCGGGAATCAACAAAGAGTGGATAAATGAGAAAAATATCGAGACCGTTACATATAGAGATGGGGTGTTACAGTTTCGACATTATGTGCGTAGTAATAGTTCAAATGCTAAACATCCATGTCCTTGTAGACGTTGTCGAAATGGGAAAGGACATGTTGTTATAGATGATATATTCGTCCATTTAATGACATATGGTATGGACATGAACTGTACCTTATGCCACTTTCATGGTGAGACAGTAGTTGTTGATAAAGCCCAACCACCACCACAATCCGTGACACTGACAGAACACGCTGATGTGCACAATATTCCAATTTTGAATGATCTTGTGAATGATGCTTGTGAGATGTTTATGGGTGAAGCGGAACCTAATGGATCTAATTGTGTAGGCAGTGATGAAGCCCCCCAACTTTTGAGGTTCTAATTATTCGCACACGCATAAATACAAAGGCAAGAAGTATGATCGTTTACATTAACTCGTACAGGATCCATTGCACCCAACTACTGGTTCTTCACGTCATACCACAATGTATGCTCTTATAAAATTGAATAATTTGAAAACATAATTCAATTTATTGATGGTGCTATAGGTGGAATTCTTAGATTGTTAAATGAACTACTTCCTGAAGGGAACAACTTGACAGCTAGTTATACGAAAATGAAAAACACCGTTAGAGATCTCAGTATGGATTATGTTAAGTATGACATATGCATTAACAACTGTATGCTATTTTAGAAGGAGCATGAAAAATCTACTAGATGTATAAAATGTGGTTCTTGACGCTACAAGTTTACTTATCTAGACGAGGACAGGGTGGAAATTCAGAATACTGATGGGAAAAAAGCACTCTAGGGTTCTTAAGAAGGTAATGCGGCATTTTCCTCTAATCCCTAGGCTAAAACGGTTGTATACCATAAAATGGATAGCAGAAAAATGACATAGCATACTCGTGCAAGCTCTTGTATGGAATGCTTGCATCATCCCCGAGATTAAACAGAATGGGTAAATTCAAACATTATGTGGAGAGATTTTGCAAAAGATTCGCAGAATATTCAACTTGCAATAGTAACTGATGGTTTCAGCCCGAATAACATATTTGGTCGTAAGTAGTTGTTGGCCAATGATAATTCAACCTCTCAACCCTCCTCCATCCATGTGTATGAAAAGTGAGTTTTCAATGTTGTTTGCATTGATTCTCGGACCAAAGTCACCATCAAGTAATATTGATGTCTTCCTCCAACCGTTAGTCAATGAGTTAAAGATCTTATGGTCTGGAGTTGAGGCTTGGGATGCATACAAAAATGAGAAATTTCAATTAAAAGCCATGTTGATGTGGGGTATACATGATTTTTTTAGCTTATGGGATGTTAGCAGGTTGTCCAACTCAAGGTTACAATGGGTGTCCTATTTGTTCTACAAATACACCTTCTCAATGTCTTCTTAAGTCAACGAAATGTTGTTAGCAACGATATCGTATGTTCCTTCCTAAAGACAATCCTTACAGGTTTGACATATCAAAGCGAACATTTATTGGTAAAATAGAGGATGTTATGGCTCCAAAAAAGTTAACAAGTGTAGAAGTTAAGCATATAGTGTCACTTATTGCTCAAGAAGGTGTTCAAAGAGAGGGAGATGGACGTAGAAAGGGAAAGGGAAGGGGAAGGGGAAGGGGAAGGGGAAGGAGAAGGATAAGGAGGATGTCATAATGGAAGATGATGATTATCCAAGTGAGGGTGACGATGAGAATCTAGCGGGTACCGAGGGTTTTTCAAGGAGGTCAATTTTCTTTGACTTAGAGTACTGGAAGGATCATGATATTAGACCTAATTTAGATGTTATGCATGTTAAAAATAATGTCACAAAGACTATTTTAGGTACAATACTCTCGGTTAAAGGTTCATCAAATAAAGATACAATCAAAGCCCGTGAAGAGTTGAAAGTCCATTTGAATCTTAAAAGGAAATTATGGATGAAAGATGTTGAAGGCAGTAACAAAAGGTGAATGACAAAGGCACCTTTCGCATTAAGAAAGGAAGAGAAAGAATCCATTTTTTGTACACTAAAAGCATTAAAGGTACCGATTGGATTTTCATCAAATTTCAGCAACAATGTTAACCTCAATCCACCTGGATTTACCAATCTCAAGTCCCACGATTATCACGTCATTATGCAACGGTTGCTTACTGCGTTGCTTATGCATTCATTTTCGTATCATAAACCCTTTTTTAAAGCAACACAACAGATAAGCATATTCTTTAATGTGTTGTGTGCCAAAGTGATATTTAGGGAACATCCTTTGAAGTCCAAACATGCATTGGTAGAGGCACTTTGTGTCTTTGAAATTTATTTTCCACCTACCTTTTTTGTGGTGATGATCCACCTTATGGACCATTTAGCCGATGAAGCTTTGACAGCTGGGCCATCAAGATATCGGTCGATGTGGTTGTTTGAGAGAGAAATAGGAATATATAAAAAGTGATCACGAAATAAGAGGTACGTTGAAGGGAGCATTGCTAATGCCTATTTGTTACATGAATCTTCTTTGTATGTCATGGAGTACATATCGAAAAGAGGTGAAGGAACTCATAAGAGGAATCTTGAGGATTTTCTAGATAATGAGTTTGATGACTCCGAATGCCAACGAGCATTTGGTAAAGATAAAGAATTGATCTTAAATAATGTACAGTATGAGCAAGTGCGAATATGGGTTTTATCTCATTGCGACGGTGTTGAGGAATGGACAAGGTACACACTTAGTTCTATGTTAATTCATATTAATTGATTGTAATGTGATATTTATTAATTTTGAAACTAATTTATTGTAGAAAATTTGTGGTAACTAAGACTCAATCGAGGCATAGAATTGATGATTTCATCCCTTGTCTAAGGAACGAGGCAAGTATTTTTTTATACGTGTACTTTTTTATCAATCGTAATTATTTTTAATGAAATTCTAAAAAATTATCAATTCCTTACAGGCATCAAGATTTAATGATACTGGAATTTTGCCATAGGTCCGCTCCATAGGGTTACCAGTTACGAGAAATTTCAATGCAATGGGTACATCTTTTGTACTTCTGGACATGAAGAGAATCATAACTTTTAGAGAAGTGGTGTATCCACTAAGGCCTTTAATAAGAAGGGGATTATGACAACCTTTTATGGAGTTATTAGGCAAATACTTGACCTCAATTACATTGAGTTCACACATACTGTCTTTTATTGTGATTGGGTGGATGTTGATGATAAGAATGCTTGCAAAGTTGAACCCACCTCAAAATTGGTGATGGTGAATCTTAGTAAGCTCATGAGTAAAAATACCATTCACGATGATCCGTTCATCCTTGCATCTCAAGTAAGACAAGTATTTTATCATCAAGATGTAAAGCTGAAGGGGTGGTCAGTTGTTTTACACTCTCCCAAGAGACTGAAAAAATAAATAGATGCGATTGATATTGACCGTACGATGTATGATTCCATTCTCGAGGAAAATGATAAATTGCTGGAGCTTTTTGACACGGATTTCTAGTGCAATGATTTAGTTCTGAACTTGTTTTTGAATGTGTAATATTATATTTTTTGTTATTTTGAATGGGTAATATTCTATTTATTTTGTTTGTTGTTGTTATTGTTGTAAACATTTAATAGTTACTATTGTTTGAACATTTAATACAGGTATGGATGTTTGAACTTGTAATTCTATGTTTATTAATGTTTGAACATGTAATATACTGGTGTCTATTTGAACATGGAATCTTCTTTATATTGCTATTTGAACATGTAATATTCTTGTAAATGTTTATTCTGATTATTTTGGTGTCCAATAGTCACTTTTTTCTAGATAAATGTCTCATATGGGTGATACTTCGCAACTGTCAATAAATGGGGCGACACCTATATCAACCTCCCATTCTAAGGTTGCTTCGGGTGCTTTAAGTGTAAGTGATGACTCTTCCGCTAAGAAATTAAAATTTAATGATCAGGGTCTTCCAGTTAGTGAAGATTCATATATACTCTCAACCAGGTTGGGAGACTTAGCAATGACATATGTTCCCATTTCTTATACAAGTTGGAAATAAGTGGATGTGCGATATAAGAACTTAGTTTGGTCATAATTAATGGTATACTATTCCTTTATATTCCAAAGAATGTAATGGTTAGTAAATTAAATTATGTGATGTTTTAATTTTATTTCTTCATATATTGTAGAAAGAGTTCCCAGACGTGTGCGAAAGTCAGAAGATTATTTTTATGAAAAAAGTGAACGATGCTTGGAAAAATTTCAAGTCAAAGCTAAGGGTTAATTTAAAGGATGGTGATGTTGGAAAGTGGAAGGAGAAAGTGCCACGAAATGCCAAATCTGAGGACTGGGAGGTGTTTTGCAATAATGGAGCTTTAGAGGTTCAAAAAACTTTGCAAAGAAAGAACAAAGAGACTAAAAAAATTGTGTGAGAAAGACAACTCATAACACAGGTCGTCATGGTTATGCCCGAGCTTCAGAGAATTAGAGAAAGAAGCATGGGCGTGCACCCATTCATGAAGAATTGTGGTTGGCAACTCATATAGTCAAAGAAGGTAGTTATGCCCCTCATGATAAAATATTTGCGGCAATTAAAATTTTTTAATGTCTGTTTTGTCTAAAAAAAGTATCGTATCATCAAACCTATTGTTAATATATTTTTGTATAGGACCAAATTCAATTGCTTATGGATGTATATAAAGCGAGTGGTCAGGAGGAAACCTTGAATGTCGGGCCTATTTTTGAGGTTTTTGAAAAAGATACACGAGGACGTGTTCATTGTGTTAGGTCTATAATTTTGAGAACCGCTATAATAGGGTCAGAATTCGCTAGAGAAATTCTTGAAGAGGTGAAAGAGGACAGCAAAAATTGGAAGGATCGTGTTGATCACCTTAGGAGTGACATAGAGAGGATATAGTCCTCATTATCATAATTCATTACTGACTTCAAAATAGAGAAATTTTCATGTGTTGGACACAATGTTCAGGAGTGACCTACTTTAGGCACTGGAACTCCTTCGTGTTATCTTTCCTCCCCTTCATTCGAGGTTCCAAATTTCACATCTCCAATTGAACGCAAAATACTATCACACAAACGTGAACTTGTTGGTTATGGGAGCAAAACACAATCAGGAGCCGTCTCGACCGTTCACTTCCATACATTGAGAAAGAATGAAGTGCTAGTTTTACTCGATAACATCAAAGTGCCCGAGTATCCAGTTTGGGTGGAAAACAAGATCATTGCGAGAACTTGGAAGATGTTGGTAAAAATGGAATTATGTATTGGCTCGACGACCTTTGTCCTCCCATTGGTGACATCGACGAATGATGTAATTGAGTCAACTTTTGTAACTTTTGTGGTATCGTGTCTGATGATCATTAAAATAGTTGTCTTGGTGCTAATTAGGTATTGCATCCACTTTTATAGTCGCAAGTGTAAAAGGAACTATCACTTCTGACAATATAACTGCTATCTTTGTTTTTTGTTTGTTTGCATATTATATTTTCTTTTGTGGTGTTGGGATAACATATTATTATCACATCCTTTGTTTATCTGCATCAAATATTTTTTGCTATGGATGATGATTATAGCTTCAGTAAAATGAGCATTCGGGACTCGATTATGGATCACTTAAAGAAAGGTTAGTTTAATTTATCTTGGACACTAACATTTATATTTTCCAATTTAACATTTAGTTATTAATTTTTTTTTCTTGTGAGGTACATATATACGGTTAGGAAGGATGCAGACAAAAGGATTCTCCACAAGATCCTCTTCCACCTACTCCACCTTGCTTCGTAGTACTTCCCTCTAAGGTACAAATCTGAAAAATCTCTACTTATATTCCTAATTTATGCTTCTATAATCCTTCCCCACCACCAACTATCTCATTTGGCATATTTGAGGTGATTTAAATTTTTTAGAAGAATAAAATTACTCAATATGCATACTACAAAACCTCTTGTTGATGTACATGGCTTGTATGATCCAGTGAGAGATGTGATCTTTGTCATCATTTTAGCAGATATTATATGAAGTTTGAAAATGAACTCCAAATGTGATTGTATTATTGTAATATGCAGTCTATTTTTTCGCTGGGATAAGGAGATTTAAGTGTGTTACGGAGAACATTTTAGCAGATGTCGCAACAAGCAGCTTAACTTATATAGAACTGTTATATATAACAATTATATACAACTGTTATATATACTGTTATATATAACAATTATAGAATAGTTATATATAACATATAAGCTGCTTGCTGCGACTGTTATTCTCATGAATGGAATAAGAGAATAAAGACGAGCTTTACCTACTGGATTTACTTACAGAAAATCTTGTAAACGAAGTCATTTATCAATCGATAACTATATGTGTTACACAACTTCGATTTTCAACAATGGAAATAAACCTTATCAGCCGAGAGACAAAGAATTTTGAATTGAATGAATTCGTATTCGTTACTTTCCAATTTATATAATTTGTCAAGATTGGTCCGTAAGAACCATTGAGTCTTTATCTCACTCATATCAAATCTTATCTATTCTAATGCTCGTGTAATTTAGTTTCTAAACCTCATGAACTCAAACTCATTAGTTCACTCTGGATCGTTTCACTCGTATCAAATACACTTGGGGGCTCAAAGGTATGCTATATACAAGTACAAATACGCCCGTAAGAGGCACAAACACCTTGCACGGGACCAATGTAACTTGTACACGCGTAGTCGCGGGTCTCCCAGTTTGAGAATATGATGATAATTTATAAATATCTAGATTAGGCTTAAAAATAAGCCGTTTGAGGGTGAAAATCCAAACCAGACACCAAACGGATCTGTAAAAGGCACGAACACCTCGCACGGGATCAATGTAACTTGTAGAAATTGATCGCGTAGTCGCGGGTATCCCGATTTGAGAATATGACAATAATTTGGACATATCTAGATTAGGCTTAAAAATAAGACCTTTGAGGGTAAAAACCCAAATCAGCCCCTAAAAGGCCCCGTAAGAGGCACGAACACCTCACACGGGACCAATGTAACTTTTACTAACTGACCTTGTAGTCACGGGTCTCCCAATTTGAGAATATGACGATAATTTAGAAATATCTAGATTAGGCTTAAAAATAAGCCGTTTGAGGGTGAAAACCCAAACCAGCCGCCAAACGGCCCCATAAGAGGCACGAACACCTCGCACGGGACCAATGTAACTAGAAGGAACTAATCACGTAGTCACGGGCCTCTCGGTTTGAGAATATGATGATACTTTTAAAATATGTATATTAGGCTTAGAAACAAGTCGTTGAAGGGTGGAAGCCCAAACGAGCCACCAAACGACCTCGTAAGAGGCAATAACACCTCGCACAGGACCAATGTAACTCGTAGGAACTGACCGCATAGTCACGGTCCTCTCAGTTTGAGAGTATGATGATAATTTAATAATATATGGATTAGGCTTATAAATAAGCTGTTAAAGGGTGAAAACCCAAACCAACCCCCAAATGATACTATAAGAAGCACTAACACCTCACACAAGACCAATATAACTCGTAGGAACTGACTGCGTAGTCACTGGTCTCCCGGTTTGAGAATATGACTATAATTTGGAAATATATATATTAGTCTTAAAAATAAGCAATTAAAGGGTGAAACCCATACCAGCCCCCAAATGGCCTCGTAAGAGGCACGAATACCTCGCATGGGACCAATGTAACTTATAGGAAGTGATCTCATTGTCGCGGGTCTCCCAATTTGAAAATATGACGATAATTTGAAAATATCTAGATTAGGCTTAAAAAAAGTCATTTGAGGGTGAAAACCCAAACCAACCGCCAAACGGCCCCGTAAGAGGTACGAACACCTCTCACGGGACCAATGTAACTTGTACGAACTAACCACGTCATTGCGGGTCTCTCGATTTGAGAATATGATGATAATTTGGAAATATCTAGATTAGGCTTAAAAATAAGCCGTTTGAGGGTGAAAACCCAAACGAACCACCAAATGGCCCCGTAAGAGGGACGAATACCTCGCACGAGACTAATGTAACTTATAGGAACTAACCGCGTAGTCACGGGCCTCTCGACTTGTGAATATGATGATACTTTGAAAATATATAGATTAGGCTTAGAAACAAATCGTTGAAGGGTGGAAACCTAAATCAGCCCCCAAATCATCTCGTAAGAGGCAATAACACCTCGCACGGGAGCAATGTAACTCATAGGAACTGACCGCTTAGTCACAGGCCTCTCGGTTTGAGAATATGATGATAATTTGATAATATATGGATTAGGCTTAGAAACAAGCCGTTGAAGGGTGGAAACCCAAACCAACCCTCAAACGATCCCGTAAGAGGCATGAAAACCTCGTACATGACCAATGCAACTTATAGGAACTGAACGCATAGACACAGGTCTCCCATCTTGAGAATAGGATGATAATTTGAAAAGATCTAAATTAGGCCTAAAAACAAGCAGTTAAAGGGTGATAACCCAAACCAGCCCCCAAACGGCCTCGAAAGAGGTATGAACATCTCGCACGAGACTAATGTAACTTGTAGGAACTAACCACGTAGTCGCAGGTCTCCCAGTTTGAGAATATAATGATAATTTGGAAATATTTAGATTAGGCTTAAAAATAAGACGTTTGAGGGTGAAAACCCAATCTATCCCCAAATGGCCCCGTAAGAGGCACGAACACCTCGGACGGTACCAATGTAACTTGTACGAAATGATCGCATAGTCGTGGGTCTCTTGGTTTGAGAATATGATGATAATTTGGAAATATCTAGATTAAACTTAAAAATAAGCTGTTTGAGGGTGAAAACTCAAACCATCCGCTAAATGGCTCCGTAAGAGGCACAAACACCTCACATGGGACCAATGTAACTTGTAAGAACTAACTGCATAGTCACAAGCCCCTCAGTTTTAGAATATGACGATACTTTGAAAATATAGAGATTAGACTTAGAAATAAGTCGTTGAAGGGTGGAAACCCAAATCAGCCCCCAAACGACCCCGTAAGAGGCAATAACACCTCGTACAGGACTAATGTAACTCATAGGAACTGACCACATAGTCAGGGGCCTCTCGGTTTGAGAATATGATGATAATTTGATAATATATGGACTAGGCTTAGAAACAAGCCATTGAAGGGTGAAAACCCAAACCAGCCCCCGAACGATCCTGTAAGAAGCACTAACACCTCACACGAGACCAAAGTAACTCATAGGACATGATCAGGTAGTCATAAATTACGTAAGATTTTCAATTTTTGAATATAATAATAATTGTGACTCCTATATGTAATTTTTTAGCTTGAGTAAGTTTTTTATATAAATTACTTGGTTACTAATATCCTCCCTTTTTTGTATCCTATTTTTTTTGCAGGATAACATTTTATTGTTAGCATTTATTCACGTGGAACACACAGAGAAGTCAATGGTTTACAACAAGGGATTTATTTATTTAATGTTGTTAATATTCATGATTCTATTTTTTTGTGTTATGGTCGTGCGGGCTTTTGTAGTTTTATTGTTAACTTTTATGGTCGTATGGGCTTTTCTAAGTTTATTGTTATATTTTATGGTCGTGCGGGCTTTATATTAGTAGGTTTTAGAATGTCCTAAAAATAGAGGAAACTCTGCCCAATTTTTTTTGGTCTGTGAACTAGTAAAGACTTGTAATATTTTGAAGTTTGTATGTACATTAGTTTATCAACAACGTGCAAGATTGGCAATTTGTGAATTTTCTTATTTTCAATTTTTTTTTCTTTTATCCAAAAATTTGGCACAGTTCAAAACCATGCCAAAAGTGTATCAAATTTTGGCACCGTTTTGAACTGTGCCAAAAGTTTATCAAAATGTGCTCAATCTGGCACAGTTTTGAACTGTGCCAGAAATATCAAATTCTGGCACAGTTTAAAAGTGTGCCAGATGTGTTCCTATTTGGTCAAATCTAGAACACTTTTAAACAGTGCCAGAAACACTTGATTTGGGCACAGTTCAAAACCGTGCCAAATTAGATCTGGCACAGTTTTAAATCGTGTCAGATTCCTATTTTTAGTGTAGTGAATGGGTAATTGTCCTTGGGAGATGCTTTGTTCAAACCCCAGTAGTTAATGCACATGTGAACCTTTTATTCTGATTTCGGTACGGGGACAATTTCGGTGAGCCACGTGGGATATTCGATCATATGGATGAAGGTTACATTCAACTTCTTGATTAACTCTTCTTTGACTTTGAGCGACCATTCGGTGATGAGTTTTCTTAGCTTCTGTTTGATTGGTTACATTCTGGGAATGTCGGTATCTTGTGTTGGGATATTTTTGGATTGAGGTGGGGCATGTTGATTGGGCATAAATATTGTATATTTATCCCCCTAATTTCGGTACTTTTGTGAACCCGAGTGATGTAACATATATGGATTTGAATCACATTTATGCTACTAACCTTCGTGGCGAGTATTTCGTGTTTTGTGCTTCTCCTATTGGTTTTACAGATTAATTATGCAAGCAGTGCAAAGGAGGAAGCAAGACAATGCTAGAAAAGCTAAGAAGGCAAGTTCAAGGGAAAATTGGTAATTTTTCAGCCAGATATGGAAGGAGAAGTCAACTGGAAAGTTGAAGAGCTCGGAACAACGAGAACACTGGAAGAAACGGTACCCAAATCCGAGCTACGGTTGAAAAGTTATGCTCAGTTGAAGTTGAAGAAAAATCCAAGAAAAGAAGAGAAAAGTCAAAAAAATTCTAAGTGTTGAACTCTAGGCCATCACACATTCGCGAACCCCAGGCCGAACCGGTTTGGGGGGGCGAACCGGTTCGCAGGTACCCCCGAACCGGTTCGGGGTACCTGATACGCGAATTTTGCCTTTTATGCTGATTGGTTCCCAAGTCTCCTATTAGGTTTTGAACACTCCAATATTGTAGGGAACGGAGGTAACAACTTGAGAGCAGCCATTAGGGCTAGTTTTAATCAGTTTTTGAGGGAGAAAAAGGGGAGGAACATCTAGGAACATCAAAGGAACATATTGCTTCAAGATTTCACTGTTTCGGGTTTGCTTTTCACGTTTTAATTCAAGATTCTTGTTATTGTTCTTGAATGCATATTTTCCGTAGTTGATCCAATTTATTGCTGCGTTCATCATATATACATGTTTAAATCTAGTTTTATCATGAATTCGTACACATGCAACGTTACTATTTCATGCATTAGTCAATTTAACATGTCCGGCTAGGTTTTAAAAGGTTGGGATGCATGAACCCAACCTGATGTGTTAGTGCATGTGTCTAACGTTAATCCGATGAATTTAACGATTGATTCTGATCGTATCGCATAATTACATAATAATTGTGGATCTTTATATCTCGTTTGCCTCTGGGTACTCGTGATGATTTAGAGTACAATTTGAATGCAATTATCGCGATACCGATTTACTCATCCTCAGATTAGGTATGACGCGAGCTTGAACCTCGTATACATAATGCTTGGGAGTCTTAAATTTCGGGTCGGATTAATCGGATAAATTTATGATTGACGTTGTCACTACACTACACTAGGGTTGGGGGATTGTATTCTCATCCTATTTTCTCATCATTTAAGTTTAACAGTTTCAATTTAATTCTTCATTCATCATTTAGATAATTTAGTTAGTTGTATATTTCATCCTAATTTCATAACTGCATTTAGTTTAATCAATCCCAAAAACCCAAAATCAATCTTTTCATTTCTTCTTAGAGTCATCGTTAGGATTCCTCCGTCTTATCCCGTCGTCACAACTTCGTTGTCCTTTTTCCCTGAGGATCGATACCCGACTTGTCGGATTATTACTTGAACGACAGACTTACACTTGAGCCTAGAGAGTACACACTTTAGAGACACATTCTGAGTCGTGTCAAGTTTTTGGCGCCGTTGCCAGGGAACTAGGTAGACTTAGGATTAGATCGAGTTAATCCAAAGCTTTGACCAAAAATAAAAAAAGATAAAAAAAAAAATCACCATCACCTCTCCTAAGCTTTAATGCAAAATTCTGAAACCACTCCCACACCCCATAATACTCCAACCAGCATTCACAAAAATCCACTTGTTGAGTATAATCCTGATAGTCCCCACACTCCGAACGCCCCACAGTTCTGGATCCCACCTCCCACACCGTCACACTCAATCTCTAGAAACACTCCCTTCTCCTTCGTAGGACACACTTCGAGCACACCCAGTGAGATAGCCGAGTCGTCAACTGAGAGAGAGATGTCGTAACACAGTAATGCACCTACCGGTGAGGACGAGCCTCCGTACCGCCCGTTGAGAGAATTCTTATATCCCGAGCGCACTGTCACTCCGGGATGCATTATACTCTCGTATAATGCCGGGCAGTTCCGTTTCAAAAATGGGATGATCCAGACGCTACCACATTACCACGGTATGGATTCTGAAAAGCCATACCTCCACATAAGGGAATTTGAGGACGTGTGTGATACTCTCAACGATCAAACCTGCACACAAGAGGTAATCCGCCTCAAACTCTTCCCCTTCTCGCTTAAAGATAAAGCTAAAGCTTGGCTATGGTCTTTACCTCTAAGCTCGATTCCATCCTAGAATGAGCTACAGTCTAAATTTCTCAAGAAATTCTTCCCAACACATCGAACAATCTCTATAAAGGCTCAAATTCAAGCATTCAGGCAACAAGAAAATGAGCCATTCCATCGATGTTATGAACGTTTCAATGAGTTAGTGGCTTCATGCCCCCATCATGGATTTGATCCATCACAAATCATCTCCTTTATCTATAATGGGTTGAATCTTAATTCTAAACAGCTTGTTGAAACCATGGGAAGTGGTCAATTTGTCGATTTAGATGCCCATGACGCTGATCTTCACATGAGGTATGTCGCTGAGACTACCCAATCCTGGGATACCTCTGATCCGAACGCTCAAAACCGAAATCGACAATCTACCACCGCTCCGTCGACGTCCGGTCTATTCCACGTAGATAAGAATTCTATGTCGGACTGTCGGTTGGACACCATTGAGAAAGGACTGCGAGACTTATGTGAGGTAGTTGGATCTATCAAAAATCCTATCGTAACGGTGTGTACGATTTGTGAGGCGGGACATTCAACTGAGGAGTGTCCGACAATACCCGCCTACAAAGTAATGTTGCAAGAGCAAGTTAGTGGGATAGGAGGCTTTAAGGGTAATTTCGGTGCCCCGCACGGGAATTCATACAACCCTTCGTGGAAAAACCATCCCGGTTTTAGCTACGGGCAATAACATGCCGCAATGAACCCTCCTTCGCATGTTGCCCCTCCTCCTCCATAACAATTTCAACAAGCTCCGCACATGCAGGGACATATGCAAGCACCACCACCCCATGGAAATTATATCCCGCCACAGCAGAGAACTTTCGAGGATACCATGAATCAATTCATTGCAAACCAGACCGCAACCAATGCCAAATATGATCGTCTGATCGGCGACATAAATGCGAATCTGTCTAAAATACAATCCTCGTTAAGTGCTCAAGAGAAGGGAAAATTCCCTGCCCAAGGCCAACGACCTCCCCAAGGTCAAACTAGTGTTAGCTCCACATCCATTGAACATCAGGAGCAATGTCAAGCAGTGACAACTCTTCGTAGTGGAAGAGTCGTTGATTTATCACCTCCTCCACACGACACAACAAAAGATAAGGAGATTTCGCCCGGCACGAAAGAGGCCGAAGATGTCCCCTTGAACGAGAGTGACAAGGAAGACACTAGTGAGCCTGAGGTGGTAGTGAAACCACCCTCCGCAGCACCATTTCCTCGAAGGTTAATTCCCGCTCAAAAAGGAACTCCATGTGATGAAGTGCTATAAGTACTTAAGCAGGTAAAGCTAAATTTACCCTTCCTTGATGCCATCAAGCAAATTCCAGCCTACGACAAAGTTATTAAAGATTTGTTGACGGTAAAAAGGAAGATGAAGGTAAAAAAGAATATCTTTCTAGCCCAGAACGTGAGCTCCATTCTACTAAATGATCTCCCGCCTAAATTCAAAGATCCCGGTGCACCCACTATATCCTGCATCATTGGAGATAATAAAATTGAGAAAGCCTTACTTGACTTGGGGGCAAGTGTAAACATATTCCCTTACTCCATTTATAGGCAACTTGATTTGGGCGACCTCAAGCCCATAAAGGTCACTCTCCAATTAGCGGATCGATCAGTGAAGATCCCACGAGGCATAGTCGAGGACGTGATCGTCCAAGTTGACACTTTCTACTTCCCGGTAGATTTTGTCATTTGGGACACGGAGCCCTCCTTCAACTCGAGCAATCATGTTGTCATCATCCTTGGGCGCCCTTTCTTAGCTACGGCTAATGCAATTATCAACACAAGGAATGGGCAAATGCAACTCACCTTTGGGAACATGACCTTAGAGACAAACATCTTCCATGTTGCCCAACATACGGGGGAAGAAGATGACCTTTATGCGGTGAGCTTCGTAGACGAGATCGTAGAAGAGTACTTTGAGGAAAATGATTGTGGAGAGGCCCTAGGGTCCTGCTTAGTGTCGAGCCATGAGAATGAGGGGTCCCACAAGAGAGAGCCGTTAGGGGTGTGCCATATTTCATCAAGTAATAGTGATAGTTGTGACGATGAGAGCAAAGTGGGGGAGAGGTGTGTTGTGACCGCAATTGAAAGAGAGAGAGAGGGGGTAGAAGAGAGAAAACTGGTGGAGTTGGAGATCGAGCAAGTAAGAGAGGATGTAGGCACTACTCGAGAGGGAGAACTAGGAGACATGAGCATGGAAGATTTTGAAAGAGAATTCGGGCAGGTGGATGAAAGTATTACTATTGAAGGCCAATCCCTATTGGATTCATGTAGTCACTTAGACGACAGTGAATTAAAAGCAAAAATTGATGAATTTCTTCGTTGTGACAATCCACCCACAACACTAGAGGCCCCGAAGGCAAGTGAGGAGAAAAGTTGCGGTTCATCTGACTTAGAGCCCGACCCATGCATCTTAAAAATTGAACGAAACCTAGGTGTTCCCTCCCAGTCAGTGCACGCAGATCACACTTTGAGCCAGCATCACTAGGATCCCTTTCCAGTTAGTCACAACGAGTCTCCCGGTCTATCCTTTATCTATGGGCGAGGTCCCAACTTGTTCCGATTGTTAGCTTATAATCCTAGGATGGGAGTGACAAGGAGAGTATCAAACCTCGTAAGTGGGGTCGGGTGAGTTTGTGGAGAGATGAGAGGTCGTCGCACCCCCGACGCGTATGGGGTGATTGTTGTTGTATTTTTGAGTCATGTATGAGTGTCATATAGTGTCTTGTTGCATTTTTCATATTTGTTTGTTTTATTTTTCCGCACTTTTCATTCGCCTTGAGTTAGATTTTCGTCCTTTTTGCTTGAGGACAATGCAAAAGTCTAAGTTAAGGGGGGTCACAAGTGCGTATTTCTAAAACTTCACAAATTTTCAAAATGCCCAAAAATTTCCAAAAAAAAATCATAAAATTTTGAAAAATCCAAAAATATTTTTGTTCAAAATAAATAAAAATTGGAATTCAAATTTTTCAAAAATATCATTAAAAGTCGAATTGGAGTCTCAAATTGTAAACATCCAACATACACAAAGCCGAAATTGACCAAAGATGGAAATTGAGCGAAAATTGACGACTTAACGAATAAATGTGGAGATTGACAAACCCGGTGAGATTCGAGCCTATCACGTTTTGCGAGATTTTAAATCAATCCGAGTTAATTGTTAACTCAAAGTTCTTTTTAGCGCCTAATAAGTTGTCAAGGATCTCAATTCTTTCATTTTGATCGATTTTGAAAAATGTGTGCAATATTGCCTTGAAAAACGTGCCAAATTAGTCTCTAAACTTAAATTCACCTCGAAATGCATATGGTAACGCAATTGGCATTTTGGACAATGAAGTAGGCCATCGTTTGTCACCCCAAAAATATTGGCCAGAAAAAGTAGCGAAAAATCACCCTTTTGCAACCCAAATTGAGCCGAATAATTTTCCCTTTCGTTTGACAACCCGAAAAACCCAAAATGGCCGAAATTGTGAAAAATAAAATAAAAAAAAAATTCAAAATTTAAATCCGAAAAGTGCAACAAAAAGAGGCAAGAAAAAAATAGAAGAATGCTCAACAAAAATAGAAAAAGAAAAAAAGAAAAGAAAATGAGCAATAGCCCGGAAAATGCACAAATGGACATCACGAATGACTTTTCCAATTCCAATCTTCCATACCTCCTTCATTTTACCCAATGCAACCTTCAACCCGAAAAAAAATCCTAACCGAGTCCAAATTGCGAAATTGATTACCGCGTGGAGAGTTAAGACACCAAAGGTTAATATAAGAGGTTAAGTGCGCGAAATAGAGGCAATGTTCCCGTTTTTAAAATCGTAATCCGTTGAAGAGATCCTTTCGCCACAAAATTTCCGTCTTTCTAATTGCATGCGTGAATTTGTTTCAATTACATTTACTCTTTATATCACGCATGCCGAGAGAATAACCATAATCCGAGAGGTTCGTTTGAGAGAGTATTCCATGAGAAATTGAAATCAAAACGAATTTTCGGGTAAGTAACGTAATGATCAATCGATGGAAATTGGCGGTTATATTTCAGGCTTCGCACACACACACTACGGTTTGAGACTTGTAAATATGACTTGATGATGACTATTTTGTGGAAAAATTAAATTTCACAATTTTTGCTTATTTTGAAGTTTCCTTGAGTCGAATTTTGTGGGTATATTCACTGCAAACCCTCACGAGACACCACTCGTCCTACTAGGGTAACCTAGGGGTTTAAAGGCTTGTTGCATACGCTAAATGCAATCGCTTGCCCGCAAAAGAGGTACTCTATCCCAATAAAGTCTTTGATGGTTCCTTAACTCATACTCTCATTCTTTTACATTGCTCAGGACGCGCAAAGTTCTAAGTTAGGGGGGTTTGATTGGGCATAAATATTGTATATTTATCCCCCTAATTTCGGTACTTTTGTGAACCCGAGTGATGTAACATATATGGATTTGATTCACATTTATGCTACTAACCTTCGTGGCGAGTATTTCGTGTTTTTTGCTTCTCCTATTGGTTTTACAGATTAATTATGCAAGCAGTGCAAAGGAGGAAGCAAGACAATGCTAGAAAAGCTAAGAAGGCAAGTTCAAGGGCAAATTGGTAATTTTTTAGCCAGATCCGGAAGGAGAAGTCAACTGGAAACTTGAAGAGCTCAGAACAACGAGAACACTGGAAGAAACGGCACCCAAATCCGAGCTACGGTTGAAAAGTTATGCTCAGTTGAAGTTGAAGAAAAATCCAAGAAAAGAAGAGAAAAGTCAGAAAAATTCTAAGTGTTGAACTCCAGGCCAGCACACATTCGCGAACCCCAGGTCGAACCGGTTTGGGGGGGCGAACCGGTTCGCAGGTACCCCCGAACCGGTTCGGGGTACCTGATACGCGAATTTTGCCTTTTATGCTGATTGGTTCCCAAGTCTCCTATTAGGTTTTGAACACTCCAATATTGTAGGGAACGGAGGTAACAACTTGAGAGCAGCCATTAGGGCTAGTTTTAATCAGTTTTTGAGGGAGAAAAAGGGGAGGAACATCTAGGAACATCAAAGGAACATATTGCTTCAAGATTTCACTGTTTCGGGTTTGCTTTTCACGTTTTAATTCAAGATTCTTGTTATTGTTCTTGAATGCATATTTTCCGTAGTTGATCCAATTTATTGCTGCGTTCATCATATATACATGTTTAAATCTAGTTTTATCATGAATTCGTACACATGCAACGTTACTATTTCATGCATTAGTCAATTTAACATGTCCGGCTAGGTTTTAAAAGGTTGGGATGCATGAACCCAACCTGATGTGTTAGTGCATGTGTCTAACGTTAATCCGATGAATTTAACGATTGATTCTGATCGTATCGCATAATTACATAATAATTGTGGATCTTTATATCTCGTTTGCCTCTGGGTACTCGTGATAATTTAGAGTACAATTTGAATGCAATTATCGCGATACCGATTTACTCATCCTCAGATTAGGTATGACGCGAGCTTGAACCTCGTATACATAATGCTTGGGAGTCTTAAATTCCGGGTCGGATTAATCGGATAAATTTATGATTGACGTTGTCACTACACTACACTAGGGTTGGGGGATTGTATTCTCATCCTATTTTCTCATCATTTAAGTTTAACAGTTTCAATTTAATTCTTCATTCATCATTTAGATAATTTAGTTAGTTGTATATTTCATCCTAATTTCATAACTGCATTTAGTTTAATCAATCCCAAAAACCCAAAATCAATCTTTTCATTTCTTCTTAGAGTCATCGTTAGGATTCCTCCGTCTTATCCCGTCGTCACAACTTCGTTGTCCTTTTTCCCTGAGGATCGATACCCGACTTGTCGCATTATTACTTGAACGACATGCTTACACTTGAGCCTAGAGAGTACACACTTTAGAAACACATTCTGAGTCGTGTCACATGTCATTGTAGGACCATGCAAAGACGTCCACGAATTCCCTTAGCAATTCTTCAAATTGTGTGCGCTCATGCTAGTTAAAGGTGGACCCTATCCTAATCTCGTGCTGCTAGCTACTAGAACTGAGATTGATTATGTTATTTGTTATTGACCTCATTAAGATCAATTAAGAATTTTTTCATTTGTAAAGTCATCATCATCAAGATTTTGATTAGAATCAAGACAGTTAATGTAAGGCACATCAAGATACTCAAAATACTCATTTATTTCACTTTTAGGAAAAATAACATTGAGAACCTCGCCAAAGGAGGTCTCGATTACATTGATATTAGGAAAAATAGAATCAATAATAGGTGAAAAGATAGGGTAAACAACCTGGTTGGTTTCAATCTCTGTAGGATGGACTAGTACAACATTCTAGTTGAGAAGAGGCCTGCCAGCAACCTTGATCAGAGTGGATGGGTCTGACGGTGTATCATCAGAATGGATCATACATAGAGTTAGACCTAGTGTCTGAAGGTTTAATGAGTCTTTAAAATCACTTTCCTCGGAGATGTCGACAACTGTTAGGATTTCTTCATAAGAGGTTTCACTTTATGCTGGCAATCTTCGGCCCAAGAGTAGTTGTTTAGAAATAATATTTCCATCCACGATTTCATTTTCTTATTGACACGGTCATACCATGGTTCAGGGAAGCTGTTGAAAGGGAAGTCTTCATCCTCCTTGATTAATCTTCTATTCAGAGACTCTCTAGAAATAGTTTTTGCATCTTCTAAACCCTTTTACAGTCGTGGTTGATGAAGTGCTTTGAGTTCTTCTAATAAAGTTTGATAACCCAGGCCACACGAGAAAAAGGCCTCTTTAAGGACTATGGGCTTAAAGATCCCTTATTGACATCACCCCAGCCCCAGTACGAGCATGAAATTCATGTTTTTTGAACATTTATATCACATTGACATTGCCGTGAGGGCTGTGTTTCAAACAGACTCGGTCTTTGAAATTAACTCCTGCTAGAAGGGGAAGTGGATCAACTCTAAAGATAGAGAGAAGCATATCATTCCTCGCATGATGGATTTTTAATATTAGATTGTTGTTGCTAGCATTTTATGTACCATCTTCATCCCCTAAAATGGTGATGACATGCCCTTTGGCTAAGAAATTCAATTTCTAATGAAGGGAAGAAAATAACCTTTGGATGATGTGAAGCCATAGTCGACCAAGTAGCAGATTGAAGCATGCAGGCATGTCAATGACTTGTAATTCGGTAATAGAGTTAATAGGGCCAACCCCTATTGTGAGTTTTATGGATCCCATTACCTCTCAATGGGTATTATTGTAAGCACGTGCTACGACGAAAGTAGGAGTGAGGTCGCTGACTTTTAACCCCAAGTAATTTAAAGTTTTGAGGGGATAAATATTGAGGGTGGATCCATTATCAACGAGTGAGAATGTGATTGTCTTTCCTATCACTTCAACGTAGATGTTGAGCTCATAGTTACGATCGGGACCTATCTTTAAAATTTCATCCTCGAAGAAGGAAAGGAGTTTAGTGGGGGTCAAGGACCCAACCAAGTTTACAGTTTCTTCGGGAGTGGTGGAAAGAGGGATCGAGGGCTCGATAAAAAGCTTTATCAGAGTGTTCCAGTGCATCTGGGAGGAAATAAAAAGTCCCCATAAGGTGATGTTATCTTCTTGAGTTGGTCAAGGATTTTCCTCTCCTCAACGGTTATTTTCGACATGGAAAGTTCTTTAAAAACTCCCTTTCCCTTATATGTTCCCGATGACTGAGGATTTAAATCCTTATAGTGTCTCCCTGATCTGGTCATGTGGTTTACTGAGGTAAGAAATAATAGGACCCCCGCGTCTTCATCTATTTTTAGCTGAACGACTACTTTATTGATTTTCCCCAATAGGTTTTCGAAGGATATCATCCCGCACATGTTGATTACTGGACTAACTTTTCCCTGAATCGGTTCATGATCTGAGATGTTAAATTCATCCCCCACCCAGTGGAAATAATGTCTTCTTTCCTTGAGAAATCGATGCATTCAATAACCTCGACGGCTTCCTCATATAAATCTTCCCACTTAATAGGGAGTTGCAGGATTGAAGGGACCAACCACCCTTACAGCTTCAAATTAATGAGCAGCTCATCAATACTGCAAATTTCACATGTCTTTTAAAACTCATTGGCCATGATCTGCACTACGTCATTTAAACTGACTTCATCAACTGGTACCACCCAATTATATGACTCTCGAGCCTATTTCTGGGCTTCCATGAATAAGCCACTGAATTTGTGATAATCGACGGTCATCTTCGCTGGCAATTTCAGCCCAAACTCTAAGATTTGGTTCAATATAGTAGGTAACTCCATATATTTCCCTTCAGACCGAGTACAAACGGTAATAAAAGCCCTTGTGAAGAGTGACAGATATTGGTCGACAAATCAAGTAGGGTGTAGGAGAAAATACGGGCAAACTCTGAACGATTTGGGTGAAATTATGGGTATGATGGGCACTTTACTAGGCACAATTTGAGTGGATGGATCGAATTCTGGGTCATTCTCTATAAAGATGGAATTTGCATGGGTTGGAAGTGGATTGCGAGTGGTATTGGATTTAGTATTGTCTGGTGGGGCGATGATACCCCGGTGAATTAGACCTTGGATCCATTCTAAAGGTGGAAACATTAGTCGGTAGTATCGCCAGTAGATTGGTGGAAATCATAGCGGGCATTGACTTTGAAATTTTTAGGGAGCGTATTCGATAGTGAATGAGGGTCCAAGGTTTTGATGAAATTTTACCTTAATAGGTCCTGGTAGACTTTTTATTGTGGATCATGGAGTTTAGTGTACACTTTCTTGGTAGGGTTAAGGCGACTTTTCGATGCCCAAGAGGTAGCAGGTTGGTAAATATTGTTGATGGTTGAGACTGTAGCACTGGAAGGATTCTCATATTTATGAGGAGTGAATTGTCTGGTCAGTTTATTTGGCTCAGATTCCACTTTGGTAATGCCTCCCTCAATTTCTACACTAGCCTCTCAAAGGGCTCGAAAGTGTGGGTAGTACTGACCTCCCATAGTCGTTCGAATATGGGGCAGGAAATTATTTTTCATAATACTCACTTATTCCTCCTCGGAGGGTCTGTTGGTCATTATAGTAGCTTTCTCTTTCCACCTTCTTATGAAGCTACTAACTGTTTTCCCAGGGTTCTGTTTGAGAAGTTCTAAATCAAAACATGTAACCTCCAGTTCTTTGTCATACTTGTACTGAGACATGGATTCCTAGGCGACATCTTCCCAACTACGGATTCTAAATTTTTCGAGGGATAATAGCCATCGTAAATTCCTTCTTTCAAAGTATGTTCAAACATCTAGGCCATTATCTCTTCAGAGGAACCCAGAAGGGTCATAGCTTGGTGATAACTGCGAAGGTGAACAATTGGAGGCCCGCTGCCCTCGAACTTCTTGATAATTGGCATCTTGAGCTTCTATGGAAATCTTGCTTTGGGATATGAAGACATATGGGCGTTGTCCATGTAGTTCCCCGATATCCTGACTTGTTCGAATTTCTTGGACAACAGTTTGAGGTCTTTTTGACCTTATTCAGTTCTTCCTCCTTGTCATTAATAGGCACTGGCAGATTAGCCCCTGGCTAGGCAAGGTTAGGCATAGGAAGCTGAGCTTTCGGTGGCCTATTAGCAGGAAGGGCATGTAGAGCACGCTTATATTCTTTTAGGATACTAATAGGCTTGGAAGCAGGTGGACCTTTGGCACGAGAAATATAACCTCGAGTTATTCAGGAACTTGAACCCGATTATGGTGCATCTTATGAACCTCGATTTGAAGGTTGTCAATCTTGGCACTGAATTGGACTGAGATTGCCATCAGATGAGGTTGCACATTTAGTGCTTGGTTAGTGTTTTCCATAAAGAGGTGGTGAAGGTAGATTCTAAAGTTGGATGAAGTAGTAGAGGAACTAAGGGATATCCATGGTGGTTTGACGGAAGACCGAAATCATTCGAAAGCAAGACCAAGAATCGAGTATGCGATCGACCTGAGAAGGAAAAATGGTTCAAATTTATTTTTAAAAGAGGGAAGAAAGAATTATTTTTTGGTATTTTGGATAAAAGGAGAAAAATATTTTGGTATTTTTAATAAAAGGAGGAAAAATGTTTTTAATATATTTGATAAAAGGAGGAAATTTTTTTTCTGTATTTTTAATAAAAGGAGGAAAAAATGAGAGAAGAATCTCAATATGATTACTATAATTATTATGTTTTCACCTGTATTAGGTTTACCTAAATGCAAAAAAAAATGTCGGATAGGACCCAAGCCTTGGAAAATTGGGTTTGAAAAATATGTAAGACATGATTTGACTTGTTTCTAAGCTCATGGACAGGGTCCTATTTGGCAAAATAGTGCGATAATTTGGGAGGCATGCCAACCTGGTATCTCGATAGAGTTTCGTGTAGAAATTGGTAAACTATATATGAGTGCACTAGGTTTGACGACTATATGAGGTTTATGCAGTTTGTTGGGGGTAGTGGTAGGGTCCCCCCGTTCGCATGACTTCCACGATATACTTCTTGCTTTTGAGGGCGATCGGTACGTATGGGCACGTCATTTGATATACCTAAATGTACGTGAATTGCCTCACTATATACCTTGTGGGGATAGTACATGTGATAGAGAATTTGATATACTCAACGTACGTGAACGAGTTCCCTGCTATATACCTCTCGTCATGAGTTCGATTAATGGAACGATACGAGGGGTTCCGTTTGATATATGTCAAAGGTACTAGGCCAATAGAAGGCGAGAGTCATATTGCTTAGGCTAACTGTGACCCACATGACCAGCCCCCATCACAAAGTGACCCCCTAGTGCGGGACAAAATTTTGGTCAATATTGCAATGATCTTGGTGATATAGTATGCAAAATCCATGTTTCTTAATTAGTATATTATGGAGAGAGTGTATTTTATTTGGCATGATGAACAAAAGAAGTACTATACTAATGAATAATGTACAAGTATCATGAAAAGTAAATCTAGCATAGAGCATGAAGACTATACTACGCATGGATACCTATCAGTGAGTGATATATGAATAACTACAAGTGAGTGTGTGGTGGTGAGCCTAAGCATGGATTAACTACAAGTGGCGTGTGATATGTGCAAGTGAGCATGGATATATACAAGTGTGATAAGTGGAGGTGTGTGCTAGTGAAGCCTTAGAGTGGATACTCTAAGTGGTGTGTGAAGCATATAGGTATAAGTGATCCTATATACAAGTGTAGGTCGTCTTAAGTGTTCATGAAGGGTATTTATAAGTTTATGAAGTGAAAAGTGAGTGTGAAGTGATATATGCATGAGGTCAATATGTATAAGGAGTAATAGAGGAAAAGGGGAACATACAGGTAGGTGCATACGCACACATGCAAACAATAATAAGACCATGTAAAAATAGATTCTAGTCCTCAAAGAATGCAATTCCAAATCCCCAGGAAAGTTGCCATTGTGGTCATCCCTCCCTCATTCGACACATGCGCACGGGTGGTTCGTGCCCTTCCTAGGGTAAATTCGGTCATCAATTGGGGTGATGTATAGAGATAGAGTCGTTAGCCTATTTTACACAAAACATGCAAAAGAAATGTTTTCGCCTCAAGAGAACAACATCAAGTAGATACTGATTCTTGCAAAACCAATAGTTCAAGGATTCGGGGACTAAGTTACGAAATGGAAAGGTGTTAGGCACCCTATTTCACCCTTTTGGTATCTCATGAGCATGTGATATTCTTCTCCTTAAGAACTCTGCGAAGTGTGTGCGTGTATATATTAATAGAGAGTAGAACTACTCTACTCTCATAAAGGGTAAAGGCGGAGTGAGGTCATCCTTAGGAGTGTTCCCAAAATAGTAATCAAAATACTATGTGTGCATTTATCGAGTCACCAATCATTTATAAAATAACGATGGTGTAGGTTGGAGAAAACACAAGCATGAATCAAAAATATATTATATGAAAATAATATAATAACAAAAATAGGATAGGACTCGGATCTCGAACTTTACTCGAGATGTCTACGTGACCTAAAAAGGCATCAAAGTCCACATAGTTCGCATATAGCACGGGGTAGGGTTTATCCCGTGAATCCAATCGGGGACTTTTCTTATGCGTGTGTGTAAAAAGGATGTTTTAGTGTGAAAAAATTGGATTGAAAAATCTCTTTTTGGAATTTACAAGCAAACCTTCTTCTTCTTCTTATTTTTTTTTTATAGAAAGTGTAGTATGTGAAATACTAAAAATAAAAAGTTGGATATTAATATGTGGAATAGAATAAAAAAAATGTTAAAATAAGAATTAAGTAACTAATGAGAAAATAAAGGAATTTAAAGAGAAAGTGTAAGATTTGGACCTTCTTTTGAAGTTTTGAACTTTTGAAGTTGACCTTGAATGTTGAAGGGCTGCTCTTGCAAGTAGATGAAGGTGGTAAGAGGAGAGGTAAGGGAATTTTCCAAATTGGGTAAGGAAAGGACGAATGTGGAATGTGGGGGAGAGGTTTCAAAATGGAAACCACGCTGACTTCGAGAGAGTGTTGTTGAGATCATTGAGAGGGATGTGTGACATCCCGCCTAATTAAATACCGTGTGATCAGTCTTTTATTAAATTAAATCAAAGTATCCAGGTTGTTCAGTCTTATCATCATTGTCGAAAACATTTATTTTATTAATCACCGAATAATTAATTAAGCTAGTGTCAAAACATTTTCTTCAATAAATGAAATCCATTAATTTTTCCATTCATACATTCACTATTTTGAATAAACCATTTATGAATAAAACACCATCTAACTATAAATGGTAAAACAGACATAATCTATCCAATTAATAAAATCTAAACCACTAATCGTAATAATGCCAAATCCAACTGAAACTGAAATACTGAAATGAAAAGAGTACAATGTCTCTCTAACATAAATAAAAATGAGAATGGGTGACACATGCCCTAACTGAGAAGCCTAAATCAAAGAACTGAAGTCATAGATGTGGAGGTGTCTAAATACGAGGACCTACAACTCCCACAATAGATGCAGCAGGAAAAAAATCCGATAGTCTAAGCCTGGCATCCCTGTGGCTGGACACCTAAAATAATTTAACAAGAAAATACATTTTGCAAGAGACCGGTCAGAGCCCGGGTGTAAAAAAATTTAAAACAATTTACCAAGTATTTAAAAATTACAATAAAGCAAATATTATATGCATGTTAGCTTTTTGAGCACTCACTTGAGATTCTCACCTCTTAACTATTGTGCACACCTAACGTACCTCTAACCCATCCTAATTATTTTTATCACACCTAACTAGGTCGTAGCCATAAATCTTCTAATAGTCACCCGTAGCAATAACCTGTATTCCCCACATATTATTATTATTAAATATTCCCACATTTACTATCCCACGTAAAATTCCACAATATGGTTAAGAATTCACATAATTGATTCAGTTCCATTAACAAACTCATCTACATATTCACATGGTAGATTAAATCACAAGTATTTATTTTCCAGCACGCTATTATAGATAAATACTAATATGACACCACTAGAATCATCTACGGTGCGTGCATACTCTGCTATCAAGTCCTGGTACATCTCGTACTGAATAAGGACAATCAGTTCGAAATCACTGTCGAACCATATAAGTACAAGTCACAGAAATTGGAGGCAAACATAGTTCCAAGCCTATGGGCTAGGCACATACCTACGCACCCATATGACAGTCAACACTCTCATTCTCACAGATAGCCCGTACCTAGGTTCTATTTTTAAGGCACCAATCTAAATTACCCCAAAGGCTCCTCAAGATAATATTGTCCTCTCTTTAAGACCTCCCATGATAGTAAGTTGGTAGGTATGCCATACACATAAATAATAGTATTATAGGTATTAACACAAACCCATCAAGCTCATTAGGTATACACATAACCCAAGTATTTTAGTTCATATGTAGTATTATTCTCATTACTACTCAAGATTTATTTATTTAATTACGAACACTCTCTCTCGTAATTCTCAAGGATAACTCACTGCTCCAAATACCTTAAAGTTTTATCCCCAAATAGCTTTAATAATTTGTCCTATACTAGAATTAATTCCACATTATTTAATCTCACTCGAATTAACTATGTTGGACAAATTTGAACCAAAACGAAATTTTCAGAAATCCTGACATGTCACTCAAACGAAACTGTATCTCGTTTGAATGAGATAGTAGTTCATTTGAAAAACCTCTTCATGTTAGATTCCATCTCGCTCGAACGAGATCCAATCTCGTTTGAACGAGATTGCACAGTATCGTCCCCTACCTCTCACAGCAGCGTGTTTCACCATTTTCAACCCCAAAACCTCTATTGTTCACTCCCAAACTCCCAGTTATCAATTCCAAACATTGTTTCAATATATATGGACGATTTCTAACAACCTATAATCATTAAATCCTTGATTAATATCCCTAAAATCCGAAATCCCCAAATCCATATACATTGGAACCCTAGCTCATCAATTTTCAATTCAAGCATTTTAATCCCAGATTTAATAATCACTGTTCATCATAAATTCGTGGTTATTCCTCTAACTACACGAACAATTAAATTTCATATCAATTCAGTCCTAATTTATGCATTCAAACATCACTGTTCATTAAAGTTCCATATAATTCAAGGGTGTTCATCACCTACACCTACACTAACATGAACATGATTATTGCTAAAAATTTTCAAGAATTAAACACTTGACTCACAAAAGAATTTCTGATCCATTGATGTCGTTGGTATGGTTTCGATCCTCGTTCTCCAATCTACGCGATGGTGGTCTCGGTGGTGAGAAAGATGCACTGGTGGTGGTTCTGGCCCTAGAAACCTCTCCTCCTCCTTCCCCCTTTTTAGACTTCCTGTGTCTAACACTAATTTCCCTAATCTAACCCACATACCTAACCTTTTATTTCTTTAATTTTTGTCATTAATTATACTCCAAAAATACAATTTACTAAAACGCCCTCTCAGAATGCCGGTTTGGCCTAAAACTGTCTCGGGACTCAAACAAAACCCAAGGTGGACTTTTCTATCTGTTTTGACCCTTTCGAATACATTGACGCACTCGAAATGACCATTTGAGTGACTTATAGGTAATTTACTTTTTACTCCATTAATTTAGTCCCAACACAACTGACACGCGCGTCCCGACTAAATTACTGTAATAGTCGTATTTCTCACTCGTGACAATTCTCATAAATTCACAATTATATATTACTTTATTCGCTCAGTAATATTCACTTATATTATCATCAATAAATATAAACCCTTATCTCGCTAGTTAATATTTATTTTAATCCAGATTAATTATTAATTAAATTTTCCATATGTAAATTTTAATTAATCCATTGTTTTAAAAATCTTAAAAATTACGGGGTAACATACTTCCCCCCTAATAACGAAATTTCGTCCCAAAATTCAAAAATAAAAGCATACTTGTTAAAAATAATTCTGGATATTTTTCACGCATCTCATCCTTGCGCTCCCAAGTGGACTCCTCGACGTTATGGTGCTCCCAATGAACATACAAAAGCGAAACTATCTTTGACCTCAATATCCTCTTTCTATGGTCTAAGATAGCCACCGGTCTCTCCTTGTATAAACTATCAGGCTGTAAGTTAATCTGCTCCAGCACGATGTGAGTTTGAACCAGCTCATCCCGGAGATACCGTCGAAGTGAAGGAATATGGAACACGTCATGAATCCTATTCAAGCACTCGGGTAATCCAAGTCTATAAGCCACTGGCCCAATCCACTCAATAATAGGGAATGGCCCTACCAACTTCCCTTTCTTCCTAAATCGCATTATCCCCTTCATAGGAGATACTCGTAGTAGCACCTGGTCCCTCACATTGAACTCTCTGAAGAACCTCTTGGCATAGACGTAGCTCTTTTGTCTATCCTGAGAATCCCGTATGCGACTCCTAATCATCTCAACCCTAAATGTCGTATCCTGGATCACTTCTAGCCCGAGTAGCTTATTGTCCCCCACCTCTAGCCAATAAGTAGGAGAACAACAAGGCCTATCGTACAGTGCATTGAATGGGGTCATGCTAATAGTAAACTGGTAGGAGTTATTATAGGCAAACTCCACCAGTGGAAGGTATTTCTCCCAACCTCCCCTAAAGTCGAGGATACACATCCATAACATGTCCTCCAACATTTGATTCGTCCGTTCCGTCTGCCCATCCATCTGTGGGTGATAGGCTGAACTTAATTTAAACTCGGTACCCATAGCCTCCTGAAAACTCTTCCAAAATCGAGATACAAAAATCTTATCCCTATCGGACATAATATCAAGGGGCACCCCATGTAATATCACTACCTCCGCAATAAAGGTCTGAGCTTACTGTGCCGTAGTAAAATCCATCCGGACTGGTAGAAAGTGGGATACCTTAGTCAATCGATCCAAAATAACCCATATGGAATTGCGATCTCTCTGAGAAGTAGGCAACCCTGTGATGAAATCCATGAAAATTCTCTCCCATTTCCATATAGGAATCTCGAGCGACTGAAGAAACCTTGCCGATTTCTGATGGTTCGCCTTTACCAATTGACTAGTGGCACATTTTGAGACAAACTCTGCAATATCCCTCTTCATCCCGCTCAACCAATACCGTCGCCTCAAATCCTGGTACATTTTATCCCCGCTAGGATGTACCGCAAATAAAGATCCATGCAACTCTGTCATCACTGCATGTCACAAGTCTAACCCCTCGGGAACAATCGCTCTACCATTAAAGCATAATCCTACCTCAGAACTCACTGAGTAGAACTCTACTCCCCCGGCTAAAAGTTATCGAATCCTATCCTAATAAAATGGGTTCGCTACCTGGGCCTACCACCCTCGTCATAATCTGGGGTGTAACGGTCATGGCTGGCATGAAAGATCTAGCAATCACCCCCTGATGTTCGAAATCTCTCCATTTATCCTTCCACACATCGGCTACCTCACCCCCGATCTACAGCTCAACGCATCTGCTACCACATTAGCCTTACCTGGATGATATTGGATCTCGAACTGGTAGTCTTTCATAAATTCAAGCCACCTGCATTGTTGCATATTCAACTCCCTCTAAGCGAACAAGTATTGCAGTGACTTGTGATCTGTGAACAGGCAAAACTTCTCTCCCAACAAATAATGATGCCAGATCCGAAGTGCGAACACGAATTCTGCCAACTTTAAGTCATGGGTGGAGTTATTTCTCTCGTGTGGCTTAAGCTTGCAGAAGCATAAGCTATAGCCCGATCCTCCTGCTGCAACACCCCACCAATCCACTGTAACGATGCG
Source organism: Sambucus nigra (assembly GCA_949130495.1). Lineage (NCBI taxonomy): Eukaryota > Viridiplantae > Streptophyta > Magnoliopsida > Dipsacales > Adoxaceae > Sambucus > Sambucus nigra. Next base: position 619,899,572 of record OX422213.1, on the reverse strand, counting down.
TCAGTAAAAATGAGGTACTCCACACCTACCCTGGGGAGTGATAAATTTGATGCCTAAGTCATCTTATCCTTCAGCTCATCAAATGCCAACTGACACGCATCATCACAAACAAACGGTACGCCTTTACAAGCCAGATTAGTCATCGGACCTGCTATCTTAAAAAAACCCAAATAAACTATCTTTAGTACTCATCTAGGCCCAAAAATCTATGCACCTTTGTCGGTGTCATGGGATGTTCCCACTCCCTCGCCGCTGAAATCCTATTCGGGTCCACTTCTATCCCCTTATTTGACACGATATGCCCAAAAACCTATACCTCACACAACCATAATTTTCATTTCTCATACTACTCATACAACTGGTGCTCATGTAGTACCTGAATTACCTGACGCAGATGTTCGACGTGGTCCTCCTCAGTTTGAGACTAAACTAGGATGTCATCTATGAAGGAAATGGCATTTTGATCCAAGAATTCTATAGACACCCTATTTGTACATCGTAGTTGAAAGTGAACACCCTATATCCCAAGTCTTGTTACCCAAGTCAACTGAACGTAATGTACTCATTTTAATTTAAGCCTTGTACCCTTGGCCTGATTATTCGATAATATCGTATTCAAATACACAACTAGTAAACTTAACTATCCTCTAGTTCATTCCACTAATCTCTTGTGGTGTAAACATTCCATAATGTCTTTTCATTCCAACACGATATGAGTCTACAGGCCTTTAATCGAAGTATAACTCTCGACTTCCAGCTATAACTAAACATACATATGATAACTAAGGTATCAACCCTATGTAATGAGGAACAAACATTTCCCACTTTTGACGTTCGCTAAATTTCATGCGTGGGATATCTCACAGAGCAAAATCCAAATAAGAAACCCCCTCGATACACTACTAATTAACATTGTCTATCATTGAGATCCGTAGGCCCTCAGCACACAATTAGCACCCCAAATTTCTGTTTCCCGATATATAAATCTACTCGTACACTCTCTTGTTACTAAAAATGATAAACACGTGGTGATATTAATAATAACTAGGAGTTGGAGTTAAATCACTAATGAGTCAAATCTCTTCACTTGATAGTTCTTTAATATACCCTGAATCCCATCAGTAAATGTCCGTATTCTCCAAAACCATTTATAATAAAGAAACATACTCACAGAAACCTTCGACACCTTATAGTATATACATGCATGCCTAACTCGCTTCAATTGCCACCTCGTAAAGAAAAAAAATTCATTCTGGAATACTCACAAGACGGTCTTACCACTCAACCTACTACCATTCGAACCCTCAGACTTAGTCATTACGCGAAAGTATAATAAACTCTATTTCCCTTACTCTCCAAGGTAGTAAATCATAACGTATGAATCCTCATAGTGCTCACATCCGCTTCCGTCACTAGCGATAGTGACGAACTCAGCTACTCGATGATAAATATATTCTTGATGAAGGTGTAGTAACTAGCAAAATTAATGTACCTCCAAACGCTGGTAGTGTCTGCAGTACTCGTGGTAATATTGCATATCAGATGTTATAAGCACAACCGCAGGTAGTGGCCCCTGCTACAGTGGGGTTGGCACTGCGAAGGTAACTGTACCTGATCTCCCATGAGGGTTATTTTGTGGCTCCTAAAGGGAAACCCTGCGGGGCCTTTCCCTTCTCAGGGTATTCTTGACACTTGTCTCCCTACCCGCTACAGATAAAACACTTCCCATTAAAGTTTCCTCCCTGCTGACTCTATTGTACATGTTGTTAGCCTTGTTGACTTTGTTGATTTGATCGGGGATGCCTTTCGGCCTGTTGCGGGCAAGTTTGGCATTTATGGTCAATTTTCCACACTTAAACACCTTTTTTTAGGTTCCCCTATTCTTGGCATTGTTGGCTCTGTCATTTTTGTCTATATCCACCATTTCCATCATTCCCTTAATTCTAACGACTCTGAGGAACTTGTTATGGTTGCAACGGTACTTCCCACTATTATTACCCTTTGTCCTGCCAGATTGATTAACTCCTCTTGATCTCTTGCCACCTATAAGCAAGACATAGTGATCTTGGTAATTCAATATTTCATTAGTAACTACTTGTGCAACTATACTTGCCACCTCTACGACTGTCACCATTTCTTGGGGTACTTGTTGATTTTGTCCCATCTCAATTCCTTCAGCATCGTTAGTTTGTCGTCCTTCCCTAAGAGACATTTAAAATTTAAATGATTTATATAAGTTTACCATCGATCCAAAACATAACAGCAGATGTACGTAATCTCCAATACGTAAAGTTGAATTCAACAGTCCTAATAATAGGGCTCTATATCAAAGATCGCTAAGATGGAAGCATAATAAGCCGTACAAATCCTAAAGGACTTTGGAACCTGGCTTTGATACCACCTGTGACACACCTCCTAATTAAATACCGGGTGATGATTCCTTTATTAAATTAAATCAAAGTATCCAATTGTTTCAGTCTTAGTATCACTGTCGAAAATATTTATTTTATTAATCACCTAATAATTAATTAAGCTAGTGTCAAAACTTTTTGTCCAATAGTTAAAATCAATTAATTTAATCATTCACGCATTTACTATTTTGAATAAACCATTTAGGAATAAAACACCATCTAACTACAAATGGTAAAACTGACATAATCAATCCAATTAATAAAATCTAAACCACCAATCGTAATAATACGAAATCCAATTGAAACTAAAATACTGAAATGAAAAGAGTACAATGTCTCTCTAACATAAATAAAAATGAGAATGGACGACATATACCCTAACTGAGAAGCCTAAATCAAAGAACTAAAGTCATAGATGTGGAGTCATCTAAATACGAGGACCTGCAACTCCCACAATAGTTGCAGCACATCAAAAGATCCAACAGTCTAGGCCTGGCGTCCCTGTGGCTGTACACCTAAAATAATTTCACAAGAAAATAGATTTTATAAGAGACGGGTTGGAACCCGAGTGTAAAACATTTTAAAACAATTTATCAAGTATTTAAAAATTGCAATAAATCAAATATTATGTGCATGTTAGCTTTTCGAGCACTCACTTGAGATTCTCACCTCTTAACTATTATGCATGCCTAACGTACCTCTATAACCCATCCTAATTATTTTTATCACACCTAACTAAATCGTAGACATAAATCTTCAAATACTCAACCGTAGCAATAAACCACATCCCCCACATACTATAATTATTAAATGTTACCACATTTACTATCCCACGTAAAATTCCACAATAAGGTTAAGAATTCACTTAATTGAACCAGTTCTATTAACATACTCGTTTATATATATTCACACAGTAGATTAAATCACAAGTATTTATTTTCCCGCATTCTATTATAAATAAATACTAATACAACACCACTAGACTCAGCTACGGTGCGTGCATACCCTTCTATCAAGTCCCGGTACATCTCATACTGAATAAGGACAATCGGTTTGAAATCACTCTCGAACCATATAAATACAACTCACACATATTAGAGGCGAACATAGATCCAAGCCTATGGGCTATGCACATACTTATGCACATATATGACTGTCAACACTAGCATTCTCACAGATAGCCCGTACCTAGATTCTATGTTCTCAGGCGCTAATCTAAATCCCCCTTGATAAACACCCAAAAGTGTCTATTTTATACCCCAAATAGATGCATTTTAGTCGCCCGCTTTAATTAAAATTGGACTTATGTTCGATTTTTATCATTTTGCAGGTCAATACACAGTCGTAGTGTTAAATAATGCTAAATCAGTGCAATTGCGACACAGAAGCGGTCAAAAGAGTGCAACGAAGAAATCAAGGAGATTGCGAAGTCTGGAATCCATTATGAGCTTGCCCTGATGTGATCCGACGCCCCGAAATAGTCCCGTAACCTTAGCCTAGCCCAGACCGAGCCCAATCCATACCCCAAGCCGGTGTGTGTTAGTTTGTGCGTTTTTATTATTTTTTTAGATTTTTAGTTGAGTCATTTTTATTTTAGATTTATTTAGAAATTTCTAGAATTTATTTTCTATTTTTCTATTTCTTTATTTTGATTTTGATTTTTTTTTAGTTTTTTAGTTTAATCTTTATTTTATTTTATTGCGATTAGTTTTTAGGATTTCATTTATTTTTTTTAGATTTTACATTTTTAGGATTTTAGTTTTTCGTTAATAGATTTTTATTTTTATTTCTTTTTAATTTCATTTTTATTTGAGTCTTTATTTTATTTTATTTTTAGAATAACATTTTATTTTTAGATTTTTAGTTTTGTTAGTTTTATATATATATATATATATTGTGTCATTTTTTAGGGGTACAAATTACACACACACTAAATAACCCCAAACTTAAACATACCCATATATCCTACTTCCATACAATCATATACACACAACACAACCCCTCACCCTCACACCTTACTACCCTACACCCACACACACACAATCACTATTCATCATCTTCCCTAACACAACTCTACGATTCTCTCTCATCCCCCATATTCATTACCAAAATACCAATTCACCAAACCAAAAACCCCATACCCATATCTGAGACCTCCATTCCTGACCCGAGCCAAACTCGCAACACTATCCCAAGCCGGAGGTATTTTAAATATGGAAAAAAAGAAAACCTTTTTGGGATTTTTGAAAATATTTAAAAAAAAGGAATTTTTTTTTGGTATTTTTCAGAAAATGGGAAAAATTTGACTTTTGATTTGATCAAACTAACTCCTTGACGGGAATACTTTGGCCATTTCACATCCTCTCGAAGTTTGTTTGATGATAAACCCGAATCAACCCTTGCTTGATTAATTCATGGCTTTAACTCTCAAACGCACACTGTTGATACTCCTGTGTCGTCCATGCACACATCTCACCCTCCACCGCCTCCGGTGACGAGTGTCAACCCATCACATGCTTCACCATGCACACACTGCTTTCTTAGTGATCACTTGTCCCAAGAGTGTCCATTTATATTCTCTCCATCTGAATCCACCTTGGAACATGTGTATTCCTATGACACTGTTTTGGACCCACCCTCAACGTATTATCACGACATATATAATGCCGAGGGGTATGAGTACCCGAGCTATTCATGGAGTCCTGATCATCCTTCCATGCAATATGAATCCCAATTCCATGTTGTGGATCCTTACGATTTCCAACATTCGTCATCGCCACCTTGTGCACCTCATACCTGTCAGTCCCCTTCATATACTCCTCATGCTGATCACACTTTTGTCCCTCACGGAGATGCTTCTCTCGTGAATGCTACACTTGACCATGCTCCACACACTTCATATGAGTATTCTCCACATCCTAATGTTTCTAGCGAGTTGTGTCCACCTCACCCAATGCCACCACCCGCCACCACTTCACCACCACCATGCATATCCTCTCTCGAAAGTCTTTTGCACAAGTTCGCGCACACTCTTCAATCTCAAACTGAATCACTTCAAAGGCTTGAACAACGATTATATGATTTTGAGTGTGCGAACGAGACGGATTCCACCCCAAGTCAACCCGTTATTACTCCCACGTGGAACAATGATGCGTCGTCTTGTGCCACTGATTTTGAGTGTGACTAACCATATCTTCCTTAGAATCTCGACACTGAGACCACTCCGTGGTCCGGAACCCCAGTTGACAATTGTGTTGACATATCCATTGATTGTGAGATTGATCCCACACCGTCTTATCCTCTCGAACCCACCATTGCGGTTCGCCTTTCCCCTTCTACAGAATCCATAATTATTCCCGAGCTTACACCTTTTGGTCCTTCCCTGTGTGTTCCTGAGGAACCCATTATTTATAGGTTAGCTCCAGCTGCGAGTGCTACCCACTGTCCTGAGATTAAATTTGAGATGGTTTCTACCTCTCTGGATATGGAACCTATCCCACCATGCTTGGCTCCCCTTGAGCCGAATATTGACGTAGATTCATCTATCTCGGATCTTACAGCCTCGTTAGACCCTTTCACCACCTCAGATAGTGACATAATGGTGGTTACGTTGATCACTCCCTCGTTCACTTTCACATTTCCTCTCGCGAGTGCCCTTGAGGATCACTCCGTGCCTCATGAGGAGTGTGTGTCTCCAACTCGCGAGTTAAATCATCTTCCCCCACCCTTTGTCCCACCCGATCCACCCACTGTCCCTTCCACCCCACCACTTGGTTTGGACCTTGTTATTGCACCTCACCTATTCCCATATACGTATTTAGGTCCTCACCTACATCCATCCTCCACCCTAGCGCTCCACGATCCTATTTGTTCACTTTTCATTAACTCCACCATCCATGTGAGTATTCTTGATACTCTCCACTTCCGTGACACCGAGCTTGTTATTCTATGCCTGCCACTCTCTTGTAGTGTTGATTTTTCCAATCGACAGCTCCCTGGCGTGTCACGACGCGGCCTTTATCCCCGTCCTTTTATAGCACGGTCGTGCACTTTCTATGAGGCCCGCCCCATCACTATTCCTAAGCCATTTTGCCTCCTTGTCCAATTAGAACACCATTCTTATAGGGCCCTTATAGCCCTCACATTTACGCTCAATAAGGCCCGTAATCGGTGCCTCTTCACCCTCTTGTAATACCCCGTACTTTTGGCTATATTTATTTTTAGGATTAATTAATTAAATGCGTATTAATTTAGAAATTAATCCGGGTTATAAATACTAATGAGATGCGAGTTGGTATTTGATTATGTGCATATATGATTATATATGAATTTGGAATTATGAAATTTGTCGTGAGATTTATATACGGCAATTTGGAAATTTTATTGAGACGCGTGGGACCGCCGCGTCACGGTGAAATATTTTGATTATAAAAAGTGAATTTAAAATCTATAATCCGTATGGTCGTTTTGAGTGCGCCAACGCGTCCGGAAGGGTCGAGATAGTCAGAAAACACTAGCCGGGGGTGTAGTTTGGGTCCCGGGGTATTTTTAGGCCATACCGGTAACTTAAAGGGTATTTTGGTAATTTTACATTTTGAGGAATTAAAAGTGACGAAAATTGGTTAATTAAATCTGATGTGGATTTGACCCACTAAGCCCATAACCAACCCATATTAACCTAGAAGGCTACGTAGGTTATCATTTAGATTTTCTAAGTTCCCCAAATTAAACCCTAGCCACCTTAAGCCACCATTGGAGAAGGAGCTTGGAGAGAGGAAATTCTGCTGAAAACTTCATCAAACCTACACCAAAATCAGAAATCAAACCAAGGCAAGTGACTTTATTCCATTTAAATTCAGAGGATGTCTTTTCCATGTTAGAAATTGAAGAATTTTGATTGTTCTTGAAAGATTAAATGAAAACCCATGTAGTTGGAGTTTAGAACTTGAAAATTTTGAAGAGAATTGCATGTAGTATGATAGGTAGATGATTTCCCTCATAATAACTGTGATTAGGAGAAATTAAAACGAATTAAATTCTGGGATTTGATGATGATATTAAGTTAGGGTTCATGTTCTTGAGATATGGGGAAAAAGTGTAGAAATTTGTAAATTTAATGGATGTTAGGATGGTTTGATCCCTTAAAAACATGTTAGGATGTGACTATATATGTTTAGTATTGATTATAGACCTTTAAACGATTGTTGGGACTTAGTTTAGAAGATTTGAGGTGTTAAAATGGATGGAAAACGAATTGGGGAAAAATCTGGGCCGAAACTGGTCAGTCGTTAGAAGCAGTCCCCAGGTCGTTCGAACGAGCTTCTAACGAGTTGACCAGTCGTTGCTAACGATTAGGGATTTCGTTCGATATCTCGTTCGAACGAGATATCGTTAGAAGGGACAGTTCGTTCGAACGAACTGGATCTCGTTCGAACAGCCTCGTTCGAACGAGACTTCTAACGAGCTGACAGTCCAAACTCGTTCGAACAGTCTCGTTCGAACGAGACTTCTAACGAGCCGGCAGTTTGGGCCATTTTGGACTGTTTTGATTTTTGGAGTTCCGTAAACTTATTCGAGGATATAGATATCATTCCGTAGATGTAGTAATGATAGAATTGGGACATTTGGGTATTTATGAGAAGGAATTTACATACGAGAGTTGTATTACATGGACGGTTTGGGTTGAGACGTGAGTGTCTACTACGACGTGAGAAAATTATGGCGCGTATGATTACAAACCGGAATAGTACAAATTGTGATAAATATAGTTAGTATGAGAATATGTACTACGATTAAAATATGGTATTACTAAGACGTGTGTTTACTTAGTATTGGTATATGGATTGTGTGTATGACATACCTACCATACTTGCTATCACGGGAAGTTGCGTTCGCTTAGGACCCTCTAATCCTTGTGTGCCTACGGGGGGGATATAGACTGGTACCTCGATGAACATAGGTCAGAGAAAGACTTATTGGGATGTTAATAAGTCCGCTGATCGTGGGAGCGTAGGTATGTACGTGACCCATGTGATGTGACTGTGTTCGCCTCCACTATTTGTGATTTGTGTTATCTGAACTATTCCTGAGAGATTCGGAATATGTGATCCTTATGTACGTGATGTACCGGGATGGATAGCAGAGTATGTGTGCACCGCAGCTTAGTTCTCGGGGTGCTCGTATTGTATATTTATGATGTGAATAATATACTTAATTAATGAGAACCTTTATGTTAATGATGTGAATATAATTACGGTATTAATTCGGGAAAATATAGCGAATTAACTGATAGTGTTACATATGGCATATTGAACATATGAGTTACGTTAAACCCCTACTTAATTACGAGCGTTATTATGTTAAGAGAACCGAGTAATAAGGGTAGGACCTATGATAGTCTAGCTAGATATGTTGTCACTTAGCTAGTAGTTTGTATCACTCTAGATGGGTACTTACGTTAGGAGTGCACAGTTACACGAGAGGTGAAAATATCATGTGAGTGCACGTCCTAACATGTACTTTGCATTTAATGTTTTAAATGTTTTTAAAGCACTTGCAGGTTTTTAAAATATAACTCCACATTCGAGCTCTGACCCGTTTGCTTTTCGAATCTTTTTCTTGTAAAACCATTTTAGGTGCCCAGCCACAGGGACACCAAGCATAGGATTCTCATTCAGGTGACGAGATGTAGCTGGTTGTGGAAGCTACAGGGATTTGCTTGTAGACGCTTCTATCTTTTGGATTCCAGAGTCACTATCTATCAGTTGTAGGGCATGTTGCCCATTTCTATTTAGAGACATCTTTTACATTTCAGTTTTCAGACTTTAGCATGTATTATTTCAGTATTCGGTTATTTATTTCAGTTATGGGATTGTAGTGAGGAGTTTTCCTCCAGACTTTATTTACACTATGTGTTGGTTATTCGTTTTACTTCAGTATGGTGAATGGTGTTGTTACTCTTTATTACTCTTGTTGCATGTTAATCAGACTTAAATTAAAATTTGGCAACTTACTTTTTAAATACTAGGTGGTTAGTAATAATAAAATGTTTTCGACAGTGATGCTATTAACTGAGCCAACTTGGCATTTTGAATTAATTTAATAAAGGAGTAGCTACCCGGTATTTAATTAGTCGGGGTGTCACAGGTGGTATCAGAGCATCAGGTTCTAGTGTCCTTTAGGATCTGTACGGCTATTATGTTTCCGGTAAGTTTCTTTGATATAGAGCCCTATATTTTAGGACTGTTGTACTCTTTTGTGTATGCTTCGTTCTTCAGCTATTTTAAGTTTATAAACAGCGAACTTATAAACTTTGTTCTTATTTCAGATGCCTCCACGACGTGCACGACGAGTTCCCAGGGATGCAACGCCCGAACCCCAGCCCGCTCCAGTTCAGGGCATGATGAACGCCGCTGAGGTTGCAGCTATAGTAGCCCAAGCGGTAAATGCCGCAATTGCCGTGATTCAGCAGGCACCACCTCAGGCGCCAGTTGTCGCGCCGGTACAGGCAAATGCATTCCCGTCTGCTTGGGAGCGTGTACGTGACGCTTTTCAGAAAGCGCATCCGCCAGAGTTTGCAGGTAGCTCAGATGTGGTAGTCTCGAGCCAATGGAGGAAAGATATGCAGAGGCACTTGAGAATGCATGAGTGCACTGATGTTCAGAAGCAGGTGCTAGCTACTTTCAAGCTAGTTCGATCTGCACTGCAGTGGTGGGAGTCTATTACCACCGCGGAGGAGAGGGATGCTCTCACGATTCAGGAGTTCTGGGTGCGGTTCGACCGCAAGTACTTTCCATCGGCTGTTCATACGGAAATGAGGAGGAAGCTGATGAGTCTGAGGCAGGAAGGCAAGACAGTGGCCGAGTATGAGGCCGAGTTCACTAATCTATTGAACATCGTTCCAGACGAGATACCAACAGAGAAGAAGAAGATTGAGAAGTTCACCGACGGGTTGAATTGGAGGATCCGTCAGCATCTGCTAGGGAACCTATCGTTGGCCACTTATTCTGATGTGGTTAACGTTGCGTTGTTACACTGCCAGGACCACCGTTTTCATATGGCCGAGGGCAAGAGGTCGGGAGAGTCTAGCCATCAGGGCAGGGCTGGAGGACATGGTGCCAGCGGGGCACAATCTGGTCAGGGGCAGAGACAGAATGAGCAGGGCTCCCAGCAGGGGGATAATAAGAGGTTCCGGTCAGGGAACTACAGGCAGGGACAGGGAGGTTTCTGTTAGGGCCATCAGGGTCCAAACGGCCATCAGGGCCAACAGGGGCAGAATAGGCAGCAGTTTCACCAGGGCCAGCAGGGCCAAGGGAGGAACGGTAACGGCCACCAGGGCCGGGGACAGCAGGGGCAGAGGGGAGGGAACTTCCCAGGGAAGTGCTTTATTTGTGGCAAGACTGGCCATAAGAAGCAGGATTGTCCTGATAGGGGCAGGGCCCCACAGCAGCAGCAGCAGGGTGCTCGCCAGGAGCCACAGAGGCCTATGTTTCCCGCCGCTCTTCCCGCACCGCCACAGATGGCAGCACTGCCACCCATTCCAGCAGTCCCAATTCAGCAGGGGCAGCTACAGTATGGATGTGTCTACAACGTCCACCAGGCTGCAGTTCCACAGGCACCGCCCGCGATTGAGGGTACGTTTCCTATCCATGGCACTATGGGTCGGGTGTTATTTGATACGGGTGCTACACATTGTTTTATAGCTACACACTTCGCGAAAGCTGTAGGATTGTTAGCTACGGCAGAGAGCACAGTGACGTGTGTCGACTCACCATTGGGGAGTGGGTCACTTATTTTCTTTATATGCCGGGGAGTGGTGGTAGAGATTGGTGGTTTGGTATTACCTGCAGACATGTTAGTGTTAGACATGCATGTTCACGATGTGATCACCGGTATGGATTGGCTCGTAGCATATAGGGCCATGATTGATTGCTTCAGCGGGAGCATTGTTTTTGCCATTCCCGGGCAAGAGATGTTTGTTGTGGCGATGCCTCGCCCAGGGGGAGGATCGACCGCTCATCTGTATTACATAGAGGAGGATACCTCTAAGGAGGTTGTTATTCCTTTAGATTCAATCCCGGTTGTTAGGGAGTATTCGGATGTGTTTCAGGAGATACCAGGCTTACCACCCAGTTGAGAGATAGACTTTGTTATAGATTTGCTACCGGGTACGAGACCTATAGCACGCGCACCGTACCGTATGGCTCCAGCTGAGATGAGGGAGTTACGGGATCAGATAGAGCAGCTGTTAGGCCAGGGCTTTATTCGCAGGAGTACCTCACCTTGGGGCGCTCCGGTTTTGTTTGTGAAGAAGAGGGACGGTTCACTAAGATTGTGTGTGGACTACCGAGAGTTGAATAAGGTCACGATACGGAATAAGTATCCGTTGCCTCGAATCGATGACTTATTCGACCAGTTGAGAGGAGCTTCTTTCTTCTCGAAGATTGATTTGAGATCGGGATACCATCAGTTGCGTATCAGGGAGGAGGATGTCTCGAAGACCGCGTTCTTATCGAGATATGATTCTTACGAGTTTCGGGTTATGCCTTTTGGTTTGACCAACGCTCCAGCAGTGTTTATGGACTTGATGAACAGAGTGTTCAGGGATTTCCTAGATCAGTTTGTCATTGTCTTCATTGATGACATTCTGGTTTACTCCCAGACAGGGGAGGAGCACGCCGAGCATTTGAGGCAGGTTTTGCAGACACTTCGTCAGAACGAGTTGTATGCAAAATATGAGAAGTGCGGATTTGGCTGAAGGAAGTTCAGTTTTTGGGGCATATCATTTCCGACCGGGGGATATCGGTTGATCCGGGGAAGGTGTCAGCGGTGAGGGAGTGGGGACAGCCCACGACACCAACTGAGATTCGTAGTTTCTTGGGTCTAGCAGGATACTACAGGAGGTTTATTCGGGGTTTCTCGAAGATAGCAGGTCCTTTGACACATCTTACTCGTAAAGGTGTGCCGTTCATCTGGAGTGATGCCTGTCAGTTGGCATTCGATGAATTGAAGGACAAATTGACCTCAGCACCTGTGTTAGCATTGCCGAGACCGGGAGTTGAGTATTTGGTTTACACCGATGCGTCTTTGCAAGGACTGGGAGGTGTAATGCAGCAGGAGAGACAGGCCATATCTTATGCTTCCCGTAAGCTTAAGCCTCATGAGAAGAATTACCCCACGCATGATTTGGAGTTGGCAGCAGTGGTATTTGCCCTACGGATTTGGAGGCACTATCTTTTGGGGGAGAAGTTCCAACTGTTCACGGACCACAAGTCCCTACAGTACCTATTCACGCAGAAGGAATTGAATATGCGGCAGCGTAGGTGGCTTGAGTTTGTGAAGGACTACCAGTTCGACATCCAGTACCACCCGGGAAAGGCTAACGTGGTAGCAGACGCATTGAGCCGTAGGCCAGCAGACGAGGTGGCAGAGGTGTGGAAGGCTAAATGGAAGGAATTGGGACACCAGGATGCAGTGGCCCGATCTTTCATGTCTGTGATGACCGTTACACCGCAGATTGTCACGAAGGTAGTACGGGCACAAGCCAATGACTCGTTCTGTCAAGAGCAGATAGTTCGATTACTAGCAGAGGGAGCCGAGTCCTATACCGTTAGCTCAGACGGGGGATTGCGCTTCAATGGGAGATTGGTAGTTCCGGAAGGAGAGGAATTGCGGCACAATGTGATGGCAGAGTCGCACGGCTCACGGTTCGCGGTACATCCCAGAGGGGACAAAATGTACCAGGACATGAGACGGCAGTATTGGTGGACCGGTATGAAGAGAGATATCGCTGAGTTTATTTCGAAATGCGCCACTTGTCAGCTTGTCAAAGTGGATCATCAGAAACCGGCAGGATTGCTACAACCGTTGGAGGTTCCGGTATGGATGTGGGAGAGCATATCCATGGACTTTATCACGGGGTTGCCTACGTCGCAGAGGGGTCACGACTCCGTTTGGGTAATTGTGGACAGGTTGTCCAAGGTCGCTCACTTTTTACCCGTTAGGACTGATTACACTACGGGACAGTATGCCCAGCTCTTCATTTCAGAGATTGTGAGACTTCACGGTGTGCCCCTAAATATCGTGTCTGACAGAGACAAGATATTTATTTCGCAGTTTTGGGAGAGTTTCCAGGAGGCCATGGGCACGGAATTGCGGTTGAGTACGGCTTATCATCCGCAGACCGATGGGCAGACAAAACGCACCAATCAGATGTTGGAGGACATGCTACGCATGTGGATTATTGACTTCGGGGGTGGATGGGAGCAGTACCTTCCACTGGTGGAATTTGCTTATAACAACTCCTATCAGTTCACGATTGGCATGGCTCCGTTTGAGGCATTGTACGGTAGGCCTTGCCGTTCCCCAGCATGTTGGTTGGAGGTGGGGGACAACAAACTGCTTGGGCCGGAAGTAATTCAGGATACTTCGGCAAGGATCGAGTTGATTCGGAGTCGCATTCGGGTAGCTCAAGACAGGCAGAAGAGTTATGCTGATGCGAAGAGATTTTTCAGAGAGTTCCAAGTGGGGGACCAAGTTTTGCTCAGGGTATCTCCGATGAAGGGGATTATGCGTTTCGGGAAGAAGGGAAAGTTGGCACCGAGGTATGTGGGGCCGTTTCCCATTATTGAGCGGATCGGACCGGTTGCGTATAGACTTGGACTACCAGAGCATTTGCATCGGATTCACGATGTGTTCCATATTTCCTCGCTGAGGAAATACCTTAGAGATAATTTGGCTCATTCTCATATTGCTGTGGAGGACATCGATCTTCAGCCTGATAGCTCCTACGAGGAGGGGCCAATTGCTATTTTGGACCGAAGCGAGAGGAAACTGCGGTCAAAGATAGTCCCGTTAGTACGTGTTCAGTGGCGACATCACAATGTCGAGGAGTCCACATGGGAGCGCGAGGATGAGATGCGCGAACGTTATCCAGAGTTATTTTTTAGCAGGTACTTTCTAGTTTCGAATTTCGGGACGAAATTCAGTTATTAGGGGGGAAGTATGTAATACCCCGTACTTTTGACTATATTTATTTTTGGGATTAATTAATTAAATGCGTATTAATTTGGAAATTAATCCGGGTTATAAATACTAATGAGATGCGAGTTGGTATTTGATTATGTGCATATATGATTATATATGAATTTGGAATTATGAAATTTGTCGTGAGATTTATATACGGCAATTTGGAAATTTTATTGAGACGCGTGGGACCGCCGCGTCACGGTGAAATATTTTGATTATAAAAAGTGAATTTAAAATCTATAATCCGTATGGTCGTTTTGAGTGCGCCAACGCGTCCGGAAGGGTCGAGATAGTCAGAAAACACTAGCCGGGGGTGTAGTTTGGGTCCCGGGGTATTTTTAGGCCATACCGGTAACTTAAAGGGTATTTTGGTAATTTTACATTTTGAGGAATTAAAAGTGACGAAAATTGGTTAATTAAATCTGATGTGGATTTGACCCACTAAGCCCATAACCAACCCATATTAACCTAGAAGGCTACGTAGGTTATCATTTAGATTTTCTAAGTTCCCCAAATCAAACCCTAGCCACCTTAAGCCACCATTGGAGAAGGAGCTTGGAGAGAGGAAATTCTGCTGAAAACTTCATCAAACCTACAGCAAAATCAGAAATCAAACCAAGGCAAGTGACTTTATTCCATTTAAATTCAGAGGATGTCTTTTCCATGTTAGAAATTGAAGAATTTTGATTGTTCTTGAAAGATTAAATGAAAACCCATGTAGTTGGAGTTTAGAACTTGAAAATTTTGAAGAGAATTGCATGTAGTATGATAGGTAGATGATTTCCCTCATAATAACTGTGATTAGGAGAAATTAAAACGAATTAAATTCTGGGATTTGATGATGATATTAAGTTAGGGTTCATGTTCTTGAGATATGGGGAAAAAGTGTAGAAATTTGTAAATTTAATGGATGTTAGGATGGTTTGATCCCTTAAAAACATGTTAGGATGTGACTATATATGTTTAGTATTGATTATAGACCTTTAAACGATTGTTGGGACTTAGTTTAGAAGATTTGAGGTGTTAAAATGGATGGAAAACGAATTGGGGAAAAATCTGGGCCGAAACTGGTCAGTTGTTAGAAGCAGCCCCCAGGTCGTTCGAACGAGCTTCTAACGAGTTGACCAGTCGTTGCTAACGAGTAGGGATTTCGTTCGATATCTCGTTCGAACGAGATATCGTTAGAAGGGACAGTTCGTTCGAACGAACTGGATCTCGTTCGAACAGCCTCGTTCGAACGAGACTTCTAACGAGCTGACAGTCCAAACTCGTTCGAACGAGACTTCTAACGAGCCGGCAGTTTGGGCCATTTTGGACTGTTTTGATTTTTGGAGTTCCGTAAACTTATTCGAGGATATAGATATCATTCCGTAGATGTAGTAATGATAGAATTGGGACATTTGGGTATTTATGAGAAGGAATTTACATACGAGAGTTGTATTACATGGACGGTTTGGGTTGAGACGTGAGTGTCTACTACGACGTGAGAAAATTATGGCGCGTATGATTACAAACCGGAATAGTACAAATTGTGATAAATATAGTTAGTATGAGAATATGTACTACGATTAAAATATGGTATTACTAAGACGTGTGTTTACTTAGTATTGGTATATGGATTGTGTGTATGACATACCTACCATACTTGCTATCACGGGAGGTTGCGTTCGCTTAGGACCCTCTAATCCTTGTGTGCCTACGGGGGGGATATAGACTGGTACCTCGATGAACATAGGTCAGAGAAAGACTTATTGGGATGTTAATAAGTCCGCTGATCGTGGGAGCGTAGGTATGTACGTGACCCATGTGATGTGACTGTGTTCGCCTCCACTATTTGTGATTTGTGTTATCTGAACTATTCCTGAGAGATTCGGAATATGTGATCCTTATGTACGTGATGTACCGGGATGGATAGCAGAGTATGTGTGCACCGCAGCTTAGTTCTCGGGGTGCTCGTATTGTATATTTATGATGTGAATAATATACTTAATTAATGAGAACCTTTATGTTAATGATGTGAATATAATTACGGTATTAATTCGGGAAAATATAGCGAATTAACTGATAGTGTTACATATGGCATATTGAACATATGAGTTACGTTAAACCCCTACTTAATTACGAGCGTTATTATGTTAAGAGAACCGAGTAATAAGGGTAGGACCTATGATAGTCTAGCTAGATATGTTGTCACTTAGCTAGTAGTTTGTATCACTCTAGATGGGTACTTACGTTAGGAGTGCACAGTTAGACGAGAGGTGAGAATATCATGTGAGTGCACGTCCTAACATGTACTTTGCATTTAATGTTTTAAATGTTTTTAAAGCACTTGCAGGCTTTTAAAATATAACTCCACATTCGGGCTCTGACCCGTTTGCTTTTCGAATCTTTTTCTTGTAAAACCATTTTAGGTGCCCAGCCACAGGGACACCAAGCATAGGATTCTCATTCAGGTGACGAGATGTAGCTGGTTGTGGAAGCTACAGGGATTTTCTTGTAGACGCTTCTATCTTTTGGATTCCAGAGTCACTATCTATCAGTTGTAGGGCATGTTGCCCATTTCTATTTAGAGACATCTTTTACATTTCAGTTTTCAGACTTTAGCATGTATTATTTCAGTATTCGGTTATTTATTTCAGTTATGGGATTGTAGTGAGGAGTTTTCCTCCAGACTTTATTTACACTATGTGTTGGTTATTCGTTTTACTTCAGTATGGTGAATGGTGTTGTTACTCTTTATTACTCTTGTTGCATGTTAATCAGACTTAAATTAAAATTTGGCAACTTACTTTTTAAATACTAGGTGGTTAGTAATAATAAAATGTTTTCGACAGTGATGCTATTAACTGAGCCAACTTGGCATTTTGAATTAATTTAATAAAGGAGTAGCTACCCGGTATTTAATTAGTCGGGGTGTCACACCTCTCCCTTGCCTTTCTCACCCTTACCCTAATACCCACCACCCTCGGTCCACCGATGCTTTGCATCGAGTGATTCACTTTTCTATACAAGTGAATTGACCTCTTTTAGCCTTTATCCAACAAGACCGACGCTTCAGTCTTGTTTGGGGGTGATTCTCATCACCCAATTTTTTTTGCCACCCGTGCTTTCCTAGTTCCTATCCTTAGGGTGAGACTGATTTGGTCTGGTTGAAGACGTTAAACTTAGCGCTACCGAGAGGCAGCCCGTCGCTCCCTGTTTTTGAATAGAGTCTTACCCTGTTTGGGGGTGGTGTTTCACACCACCCAATGGTTTTCACATTCTTTATAGACTTGTACATATTTTTGTCTCGCATTTGTTCTTCAGGTTCATCTATGCTCCATAATGCGGTACATTTCACTAGTGGTTCATTATGGTAATATCTTTCCTGCCTTGCGCTTTTCATTTTTATATACGGTTTTAAACATCGAGGACGATGTTCTCTTTTGTTTGGGGGTGGGAAAGTTATCAAAATCGTACCTTTTTGAAAATTTTCAGAAACAAGTGATTTTAAAAATTTTGTGCAGTTAAAAATAAATTTTTATGACATGATTTGTCTATCATCCCTCTTTTAGAAATCTCGGAATATCTGTGTTTGACCCAAAAATTACGCTTTTAACCTGAAATTAATTAATACCTCTTAAAAGCGTACTTGCACTATGAATTCTTAAACTCAACAATTTGCACTATCATTTTTACAATCAAAAGTTTAAGAGTAAAAATATTCTCAAGAGAGCCTTAAAATATCATTAGTGGCGACTTAAACCCGTGATATTTGAGCTTTTCAACTTTTTGAGGGTTTTTACGTATCTTAGAGTCACAAGTTGACTCAACTTTCTTTGGGTACTACATTTAGTTGTTGTATGATCTCATCGTTTTTTCAAATTTGTCTTAATCACTGAGAATGACATTACTTTCGAGTTATAAGAAACATGTATCTTGTAGTTTGTCCCGAGCACTTAACTAATTTTTCCATACACTTACCATTTTCCCTATCACATTATCATTCGTCCATTATCATTTTCCATATTACCCTTACCCATAAATGTCCTAAATACCATCCATCATTGCCATTGTTTTGCGAGAAAAAAGAGTGCTTGAAATTATCGATGTAAATTGTCTTCATTTTCGTTATGAAAAGAAAAATGCATCGCAAAAAAAAAAAAATCTAGAAAAGAAGAAGAAAAAGAAAGCATGCAATTAAAAATTCGAAAAAATGAAGACATTAGTTATTCTTATATTACACTCTTCTCAAAACGCCCTAGCAAATCATTTTCATTTCATTATCCCCTCATAGCTTTCATAAATCACATTTTTCATCCTTGATAAAGTGTTCGGGCAAACGAGAAGATTATATGGTGAATAACTCGACATTCTCAACGTAGTGGTTTGCATTCTTTCATGAGATCAGATTTTTCCATGTATCCGTCATTTCTTATAAAGTGTGTGAGACGTTTGAACTTGTTTACATTTACTCACATACTCACACACTAGAGAGATACATTTACCCAATTCTCAGAGAGTTCGATTCAGAGAGATATATCCAGTGAGAATTGAAGTCAAAGCATTGATCCTATATAGGTGATCTAAGAATTACTCTAATGATACTTAAGATTGTTTCACACTACACACGCTGAGTTTTAGGAAGGATTACGCTTTCGGTATTAAATAATTTTATATCTTATTTTAATAGTTGAATACGGTGTTCCTTGATGTCCTTTTAAAGTTTGGTTGTATAGCGTTTCATTATCTACTCAGATACTGCATTTAAACAAGTTTTCGAATTTTGTGGGTAAATTCACTACGAACCCTCACGAGACACCACTCGTCTTGTAGGGCAACCTACAGGTTTAACGGCTTGTTGCACATGCTAAGTGCAATCGTCAGTGCCTGCGAAAGTGACACACTTTTGGTTACTTATCTCTATTTTCTCTCTAATTTTTGCTCGAGGACTAGCAATGTTCTGTTTGGGGGTGGTGTGATAAGCACCCAAAAGTGTCTATTTTATACCCCGAATAGATGCATTTTAGTCGCTCGTTTTAATTAAAATTGGTCTTATGTTCGTATTTTATCATTTTGCAGGTCAATACACAGTCGCAGTGTTAAATAATGCTAAATTAGTGCAATTGCGACGCATAAGCGGTCAAAAGCGTGCAACGAAGAAATCAAGGAGATCGCGAAGTCTGGAATCCATTCTGAGCTTGCCCTGATGTGATCCGACCCCCCGAAACAGTCTCGTAACCTTAACCTATCCCAGACCGAGCTCAGTCCATACCCCAAACCGGTGTGTGTTATTTTGTGCCTTTTTATTATTTTTTTAGGTTTTTAGTTGAGTGATTTTTCTTTTTAGGATTTATTTTAGATTTATTTAGAAATTTCTA
This sequence comes from Sambucus nigra, assembly GCA_949130495.1. Taxonomy (NCBI): domain Eukaryota; kingdom Viridiplantae; phylum Streptophyta; class Magnoliopsida; order Dipsacales; family Adoxaceae; genus Sambucus; species Sambucus nigra. The sequence goes on along the minus strand of OX422213.1, from coordinate 619,879,774 downwards.
GGATTTATTTTCTATTTTTCTATTTCTTTATTTTGATTTTGATTTTTTTTAGTTTTTATGTTTTAATCTTTATTTTTTTTATTAGGATTAGATTTTAGGATTTCATTTATTTTTTTTAGATTTTACATTTTTAGGATTTTAGTTTTTCGTTAATAGGTTTTTATTTTTATTTCTTTTTAATTTCATTTTTTTATTTGAGTCTTTATTTTATTTTATTTTTAGAATAGTATTTTACTTTTAGATTTTTAGTTTTGTTATATATATATATATATATATATATATATATATATTATTGTGTCATTTTTTAGGAGTACAAATTACACACACACTAAATAATCCCAAACTTAATCATACCCATATATCCTACTTCCATACACTCATATACACACAACACAACCCCTCACCCTCACACCTTACTACCCTACACCCACACATACACAATCACTATTCATCATCTTCCCTAACACAACACTACGATTCTCTCTCATCCCCCATCTTCATTACCAAAATACCAATTCCCCAAACCAAAAACCCCATACCCAAATCTGAGACCTCCATTCCCGACCTGAGCCAAACCCGCAACACTATCCCACGCCGGAGACCCACCTTCCCGGCGGCGTCCCAGTAGCACCGGCGGCGCGACTTCCCTGCCACTTCCGGCGTTCTACCTCAAGCCTCTGGCGACCTCCACTTCGACGGCGCGACCCCATAGCGCCGGCGATTCAACCGCCTCCGACCAACCCGAAACCCGGCCGCGCCAATACCCGAAAACCACCATTTCCACCTAAACCGAGACCCACGATTTTTGTCACCTGCCATTCCTACAAATCAGGGATAAACCAAAGTCAATCAAATCCAAATGTTTATCCTCCAAACAAAATCCCAAAAATCTTTCCACCAAAACCCAACTTTGTGGGTCAATGAAAGAGAAGGAACGACTCATTTATAAAGGGGGCTCTCAAGAGAAGAAAAGAAGAGACGTAGAGAGAGAGAAAAACACGGTGTATATTATGTACACTTTAGGGTCATGAAAAATTTCTAGAAAAACAAAAAAAAAATAGTTTAGATTTAGAATAATTTTTAGGTTTACTTTCTACTCTTCTTTTTGTAATCAAGTGCTGAAAATTGTGAAGAAGTTGGGTGCATGTCAAGGCGCATTTCAAGACAAATTTGAAAAAAAAAATGCGTATTGTATTTCTAGATTCTCTTTTCAATTTATTTCCTTCTTGACATATTATCTATTGTTGTTTATGCACACATGAGAATGTTTGGCTAAACACCCCGTTCAATGGGTGGGATGCACTGCGAATGATGTTAATTTAATTAATTGGTTTCATTAATTTTATATTTCTAGGTAAATTAATATTAAATGTCACCCATTAATTTATGTAACGAGAGTTAGTAAATTAATTGAACAAATTATTGTTCGAATTTAGGAATCGAACTAGAGATAGATTTTTCCGAAATTTGAATATTAATTCGGTATTGAAATTTGAGGATTGCTATTGTTTTCGTTAAATTGATCCTAACGGGTAATTTTCTGAAAATAATATAATTCCTAATTTTTCATCGTGTGACATTTTTAAATTAATTTTCTGAAAAAGATTTTTTAAATTTATAATTTTAACGAGAATTGGATTATGGATTTAATATTAGCTCGAAACATTTCAAATTAATAAATTGAGAAATTAAAATAATTAAAAATGTAGTGTAATCCCATCTCTTGACTTTCTCACATTATTTCACACTCGGTTGCACATTCTTTTTCATTATTTAGTCATTTTATAATATTTAGCATTTGTTAGTTAATTTTTCCCTTGAAATTGTTTTAAAAAAAAATCATAAAAAAATTGGAATTGCACGTTTTCACATTTATTGTTTCACCTTGGAAGTTGGATTGATACCCGTACTTACCGCAATACGAGTTATTTTTAGACAAGTTTGGTAGGTACTCAAGGAAATTTTGAGAGTGGCTTTTGCACAACAACAATACATACGCAGAAAGCTTCTTATCACCCCCCGAAGGCTCCTCAAGATAAAGCTGTCATCTCTTTAAGACCTCCCGTGATAGAAAGTGTGGTAGGTATGTCATACACAAAAATAATAATATTATAGGTATTCACACAAACTCATCAAGCTCGTTAGGTATACACACAACCCAAGTATTTTAGTTCATACATAGTATTATTCTCATTATTACTTACAATTTATTTATTTAATTACGAATACTCTCTCTCGTAATTCTTAAGGATAAATCACCGCTCCAAACACCTTTGTAATACCCCGTATTTTTATGCCATATTAATTTGGGGATTTATTAAATTTAATGTGAATTAATTATGTTATAATTATTAACGCGGTGAGAGTTAGCAATTATAGGAAATTTGTTAAATATTACTAATGAGCAAAGTAATATATAATATTGATTATATTGAATGTCACGAGTGAATAAAATGACAATTTTGGAAATTTGAGTCGGGACGCGCCCGTGTCGCGTCGGGACTAAATAGTGATAAATAAAAGTGAATATTTTATAAGTTGTTCGTATGGTCATTTTGAGTGCGCCAACGCGTCCGAAAGGGTCGAGATAGTCAGAAAAGTGTACCTGGGGGTTTGATTTGGGTCTCGGGGCCTTTTTAAGCCTAATTAGTGCCCCGGGAGGGCATTTTAGTCATTTTGCATTTTTGGGTAATTAAACCCACGAAAATGAATAACCTATATCAGCCATTTAGGTCAGTCATCTAGGGTTAGAAATCTCAAAACTCTAGAACGGCCATTGGAGAAGAGAGGAGAGAGCTCTCAAGGCATTCCAAGGCTCAAAACTCACCCGTTTGTACCGCCGCCACCACCAACGCGTAGATCGCGAGACGGGGAACGCAACCACACTGAATTCAACACCAAACCAGACTTCTGAAAATCCCAGGCAAGTGTTTATCTTGCTTATTTCGTTGATGCATCTTTCATATTAGTTTAGGAGTAATTAGAATGAGTTTTTATGGAAGAAAACCCGATTTGAGATAGGAAATTTCATGTAGTTATGGTTTAAATGATAATTCTGGAAACCCTTGCCATGTAGAGGAATTACACACGAAATTATGATGATTATAAGAAGAAATTTCTGGAAATACTTGTTAGAACCATGTTTAAGAGAATTCTAGGGTTCTTGATAATTATAATAATTTTTGGGCTGTTAATCCATGTATAATGATAGAAATCCTCATGCTTCACGTTGGAAATACCTAGTAGGATGATATAATGTTAGTAGTATAATTTTTGAGACGTTTGGGATTGAAAAATATGGATTTGGTGAAGGTTAGAAGATGAAACTCGTAACTGCAATTCTGTAGATTTCCCAGACCTGCTTGATCGATCGATCGAGCCTAGAGCTTCGATCGATCGAGCCCCAGACCTCGATCGATCGACCCCTCCTGGCAGACTCCTATTTCCCTTTTTAAATGAGTTAAATTCAATTTATTGTGAAATAATTCTTGGACATCCCTAATAAAATGTTTTGGGAGATATGGAAGACCAGTAGGACATATGAATAATTTTGGGACTTTTAATATGAGACGAGAATTGTATTTTTGGGATAATTACATAAGGGTCGATGAATTTATGTTTTAAAGAGAGAAATGCGTAAGAGAGTTACGATGGAATATAAAATGGACACCTACTGAATTTTTACCTGGGAGGATAGAGTCCATGAGAGTTACGTAATAAGTTGGAAAAACCCTTCGAATTAAGGTTAGAGACGAACCCTTATACGCGATACTGATAATGTGAAAATAAGGATAATGTCGTAACTATGGGATTGAGATATACCTAGTATTGATATGGTAATATTAGTATAATTATATGATGGTGTATGCATATACTATTTATGTGTGAAAAACATACCCACGCTACTTGCTATCCTTGAGGTTACCGCGCTGGGACGATCTTATCCTGTGCTGCCTTCGGGGGGATATTGATTCGTACCCTAGGATATAGATATCCTTGGTACAGGCTATCGAATGGATAGTTCAGACGGTCCTAAGAGACGCAGGTATGTGCCATCCTCTTAGAGACTTGGAATCTATGCTTCGCCTCAATATTGTTTGTGTATGTGTTAATACAATTCGAGAGTGATTCCGAATTTGTATTCCCCTTAATACGAGTGATACGGGGTTTGGATAGTAGAGTATGCCCGCACCATAGTTTATTATTTGGGGTGCTGTTATAATATATATATATTATACGAGTAGTTAATATATATATGAAATTATGAAATTTGGAACTGCCTACTGTGATTTGGTAAGTAGGACATGGTTGATGACTCATATTGTAAATACTTGTTTTGAGAAAGTATAATATGACACTGGAAAACTTTATTAATTAATAAATTTAAAATGAGAACTTGGTTTACTCGTTGAAAGATTACTTTTTAAATAATTGTATTGTTAAGTTTTTAAATCTTGCGAATTAAGATAAGTTAAATCATTGGGGGAGGTTAGTGTGATATATGACGAGATAAACCATTGGGAAGGTTAGTGAGATAGGTGTGCACATTAGAAGAGAGGTGAGAATTTCTCAAGAGAGTGTCACACTAATATGTTGTTGCATTGACCTGTATCAATTTAAATACTTGCTAAACGAATTTTTAAATCATACACACTATCGGGCTCTGACCCGTTTCTATTTCTCTTTTCTCTTGTATATATATGTATATATTACAGGTGCCCAGCCCACAGGGGCGTCTTGCTTAGGATTCCTTGGAAGGAACGTGCTGCAGCTTAGGTGGGAATTGCAGGCCACTTGCGTAGACGACCTCATTTATTTGATTCCACTTCTATCATTCTCAGTTATTGGGCATGTGTCGCCCTTTCCACTATTTACCTGTTTTATTGGGACATGTGTATTTCAGTTATTTCTAGTACTGTTTCTTTGGGATTTATTCAGTATGAATGTTTTACTTTAATTTTTAAAGGTTGAGATCTTGGATGTTGAATGTTTAAATTAATTGGTTCATGTTCCAGGATATTTGTGGTATGATTCTTAATTATTGAAAATGTTGTTAATAAAATAAATAATCTTTCTTTAAAAATAAAATTTGGAAAGTAATGTTCAAATATGGTTTTGACACTTAGCTTAATTAATTAGGATGTTAAATTGAAAATTTTATTTTTACGACAGTGATGCTAAGAATGAACCAACTATTCACCTTGATTTAATTTAATAAAGGAGTGATCGCCCGGTATTTAATTAGGCGGGGTGTCACAACCTTAAAGTTTTATTCCCAAATATCTTTAATAATTCTTCCCTATACTGGAATTAATTCCACACTATTTAATCTCACTCGAATTAACTATATTGGACAAATTAGATCCAAACTGAATTTTTCAAAAATCCGGACACATCGCTCAAACGTAACTGCATCTCATTTGAACGAGATAGCAGGTCATTTGAACGACCTCTTCGCGGGAGATTCCATCTTGTTCGAACGAGATCCGATCTCGTTTGAACGAGATTGCACAGTATCATCCTCTACCTCTAGCAGTAACATTTTTCACAATTTTCAACCTAAAAACCTCTATTGTTTACTCCCAAACACCCAATAATCTATTCCAAACATTGTTTCAATATATAGGGATGATTTCTAACAACCTAGAATTATTAAATCCTTGATTAAATCCTTAAAATCCGAAATTCCCAAATTCATATACATTGGAACCCTAGTTCATCAATTTTCAATTCAAGCATTCTAATCCCAGATATTTCATCAATGTTCATCATAAATTCGTGGTTATTCCTCTAACTACACGAACAATTCAATTTCGTATCAATTCAGTCCTAATTTATGCGTTCAACCATCACTTTTCATCAAAGTTCCATATAATTAAAGGGTGTTTATCACCTACACTATCATGAACATGATTATTTCTACGGATTTGGAAGAATTAAACATTTGCCTCACAAAATAAATTTTGATTCGTTGATGTCGTTGGTATGGTTGCGATCCTCGTTCTCCGATCTACGCGATGGTGGTCTCGGTGGTGAGCAAAGTGCACTAGTGGTTGTTCTGGCCCTAGAAACCTCTCCTCCTCCTTCCCCCTTTTTAGCCTTTCTGTGTCTAATACTGATAGCCCTAATCTAACCCACGTACCTGACCTTTTATTTCTGTAATTTTCTTCATTAATTATACTCCAAAAATACAATTCACTAAAACGCCCTCTCGGAATGCCGATTTGGCCTAAAACTGTCATGGGAATCAAACTAAAACCCCGAGTAGACTTTTCTGACTATTTTGACCCTTCCGGATATATTGGCGCCCTCGAAATGACCATTTGAGTGACTTATAGATACTTTAATTTTTACTCCATTAATTTAGTCCCGACACGACTGACACGCACACCCCGACTTAATTACCGTAATGATATTATTTCTCACTCGTGACAATTCTCATAAATTCACAATTATATATTACTTTATTCGCCCAGTAATATTCACATATATTCTCATCAATAAATACTAACCCTTATCTCGCTAGTTAATATTTATTTTAATTTGGATTAATTATTGATTAAATTTCCCATATTTAAATTTTAATTAATCCTGTGTTTTAAAAATCTTAAAAACTGTGTGGTATTATAGGATGTTTCTGAGCTCTCTTTCAAAGTGAGTTCATGCTATCATTATATAGGGTTAAAGGGGTGCCGATCGTCATTGTCCTTGTAATATCTATCGAAAGGAAACCCAAACACACTACCAAAAGTTCACGTGACCTAGCCATTGATGCCAAAGGTCCATAGTGGATATCGTGGCACTATTGCACACAAGGTGGAATTGGGAACAATCCCATAACAATTATCTTTCATACTCAAACCTTGTAGTAAAAGTTTACCTGATTGATCATAAACATTGCAGTCGCCCTGGTCAAACTTTACCGCAAAGTTTGCATTGCACAATTGGCTTATGCTAATTAAGTTTGCTTTCAACCGTTTCACATACAGCACAACATCTAGCTTAGGAAATCTGGGTATCTCAACACTACCTCATTCAAAAATGCTATATCTAATCCCATCTCCAAAGGTGACTTTACCTTCCTTATGATCCTTAAGGTGGGTAAAAAATGAGACGTCACTGGTCATATGCCTAGAACACCCACTATCAAATTACCATTGGGAAGTATTTTGAGCCTTGAGAGCAACATGAATAATAAGGGTTTTGTCGTCTTGCCTAGGTAAGGTAACTTTTTGTTTGCTCTTATTGCTATTGACTCCAGTTGGAATGTTGGAAGTGTTCTCAAACGAAAATACATTCCTTGGAATTCTTCTATTAAACTATGCGATGTTGCGACTAGAAATTTAAATTTCTCTCTAAGACTAGCAAAGTCGTTAAAGTGGTGTATAAGAGTATGTGTATGCCTAGTTCTACTAAATTTATAGCAAAACTCTTTAAGGTGACCTCTTCTTTTACAAAATTTGCAAACATAGACATGTTTGGGTATACCTTAGTTTGCTTTTCTAGGTTAAACTCTCTTTTGTGGTTTAAGTTGAGGGCCATAAGAATTAACCACAAATTTAGGAACCGGTTCTGGTACGGTATAGGGATTGGATGCACCGTAAAAACCTATTACATGCCTCTCACCAAACCTAAAATTGGGCTGAGGGGCATCTTATCAACCTTCTTTAATGTATCCTCGATAGTTACCTTAACCGACCGAGAACGTTTGATATCTTTCTCGAGTTTGGATATAAGGGATTCAAGGTTATCAAAAGCCCTCACGAATGCTTGGAGATCTTTCGTAAGTCTACCAACCTTGTTGATCAAGTCCCCGTTCTGTCTCTCTACTAAAAAAACTCACTCCCCCAAAGTTTGTCTCACCGAGGACTAAATGTCTCCCACCTCTCTCAATTATTTCTCTAGCGTTAAAACTCCCACAGTTAACCCTTTGTTTTATTTCTTAGTTTTAAAGGACTTAGCATAATGATCAACATAGGCGCACTGAAGGTCACTCTCACTCTCACTCAAAACATTATCTCCCTCACTCTCCTCGGAATGACTAAACTCACAGTCATAAGGTGTTCATGTTTAGTAGCATCCACATCATCATGAGGTGCACTAGATGTACTAACATGACTAGCCATGGATAAGGTGAAATTACATCCATACGGTGATTCATCTCCCTAACTCACAGACTCGACTCTCTGTTGTTAAGCATGACATGTAAGGCAGATTTGCCTTTCCCCTGACGTTTTAACCTAGTCAGACACTCATGAGCTTTATGACCCTTTCCCTCACACTCATAACATATCTCATCGTATTTCTTTTCTTTTTAAAATTTTTTCTTGCACGATTTATATTTTTTATCTTTATCAAAACTTTTTTTATATTTGGAAGCATTTTGCTTTTTAAGCTTGAGAAATTTCTAGCAAAAAGGGCCAAATCATTTAAATTAAAATCGTACTCTGAATTTGATGACACCTCCTTTCTCCTTTTTTAGACACTTCCTCTCTCTTTTTAGATTGGGATTTAAGTGCAATTCCCTTATCCTTAGGTTTTACTATTTTAGGGAACATATCTATCTCATATGTTTGAAGATCTCCTATAATTTCTTCTAACCGAAGAGTGTCTAGGATCCCTAATGAATGAAGTAAAGAAACCTTAGGAATAAAGCGAGTGGGAAGTAATCTCAAATATTCTTAACTACATGCGTCTCATGTATTCCCTTACCTAAATTGAGACTCGAGTTAACAATATCAGACAATCGCACATAAAACTCATCAAATGACCAGACTTAAGCATAGTGATCGTTTCAAATTGTGGGGTGAGAATGTACAGCTTAGAATCTTTAACAGCATTTGTACCCTCGTGAGTGAACTGGAGGGTATCTTGAGTTTCTTTAAACGTGGTGCACATTATAATGCGGCGGAACTTGTCAGTGGTGACGGCTACTGAGATGGCACTTAAATCATGAGAATTAAAGATGCTACATTTGAAGCCATCCTTTATCCATTGAGAGATGGGTTTAGGGCCAACGACATTATCAACAGTGACAATGGGTGGTGTCCACCCTCTTTCATAGAGAAATCTGACGCGTTCATCAATTGAATTAAGAGTATACCTTATTCTAACTTTCTAATATGCATATTCAGTACCATCAAGGATGGGCATTCGAATATATATATATATATATTATGCATTAAAATCCTACCTTTTTAAAATCAATAATTTTAAAAAAAAATTGATACAAAAAAAATATTTGTGGAAAAAGATCACACAATAATTTTGTGTGACCGAATTTGATACCAATTTGAGAGTGCGCTTGATCTTAACAGATTGATTTATTTAATTAAATTCCACCAAACACAAATCCAAGTTTTACCAAATTTTAATCTTTAATTAAATTAGGTTTACATGTGATGATCGTTCTAAACACATAAAATACGTTATGCATGCAATCACAAACAAATATGATAAAAAAATCTCTTTTCAGGGAAAAACCTATATCCAGCACCTTAGAGAGTTTTATAAGACAACTTACTTACAAAACTTTCTAATGAAAACCACATAGATTTAGAGCAGTCCAAAAGTGGAGGTCCACCCTCGGTATCCACCGATCAACCTTTCTTAAGCCTTCTTCTCAGTAGTGATCCCCTGGGTCACAAGGTCAGCAGTATAGATCCCTCTCCACACGTATAGATCAGATATGAAATTATGCAAGGTTTCAAAAGGATTTAAAATCTTTTCGAATAGGTATTTATAGGTCATACACAAATTTCGAGGCAAAAAAATTCATTCGAACAAAATGAAAGTCGTTTGAACGAGAATGTCATCTCGTTAGAAGAAAAACATGTTTCGTTCGAATGAAACTCCAATCTCGTCAGAATAAGCTTCTAACAAGCTTCAGATGAATTGTAACAGTACACTCTCCCTAGACGTTTGTTTGATAAAATTATCAAACGAGGGGATCGAACAAACATGCCTTTTCATTCGAACGAGATTGGCATCTCGTTTAGACGAGGTCAAATAAAAAATAATTTTTAACGCTGAAAAAAATTTCCTCGATTTTAATAAAAACATTTATAAAAGATCTACTAAATATAAATGCAAATAAATTTAAAATCTTATATGATTTATACCTTCATAATATGGAGAAGTCTTGAACTTTGGAGATGTTAGATATTCGATTCATCGTGTCAGCACGTCTCGGTTTGTAAAGGGATACGCCAAATGTGCCATAGTGGAAAATAAAACAAGTACTAAGCCTAAGCTAAACTATTGGCCCTTAAATACTCCTTTAGGATCATTAAGGAAAAGAATGGGGTGTCTACAAAGGCCTTCAATAAGAGAGTTCACTTATGACTAAACGTTGTTGTAAAGAGAGAGGTCCGTTCTATAAATATGAGTGATTTAATGATTTTTAGTTATTTTTGGATAGGATTTATTTTTACAAGTACGTTCCCTTGAAGATTTCATTTTGATGAATACTTCTTTTAGAATTATTGGGGAGTTTTTGTACCACCATGTTGTGCGAGAGCATATTGAATACTTAAGGTTGCACATAGGACCGAAATATTTTCCGTCACACTTGGACATACGAAGCTATTTAAGGTCACATGTCACACCGAGACATACAAAGATATTTAAGAGCATATTGAATACTTAAGGTTGCAGATGGGACCGAAATATTTCGCATCACACTTTGACATACGAAGATATTTAAGGTCACATATCACACCGGGACATACAAAGATATTTAAGGTCACACATAGAACTAGATTATTTCTTGTTACATCGGGACATACAAATATATTTAAGGTTACATGCGGGACCAAACTATATCTCGTCACATCTGGACATACGAAGTTATTTAAGGTCACACATGGGACCAGACTATATCTTGTCACATCGGGACATATGAAGCTATTTAAGATCACATATAGGACCAAACTATTTATCATCTCATCAGGACATATGAAGCCATTTAAGGTCACGCATGGGATGGGACCAAACTATTTCTCGTCACAACGAGACATGCAAAGCTACTTAAGGTCACATATGGACCAGACTATTTCTCGTCAAACCGAGATATACAAAGCTATTTAAGGTCACACATGGGAACAAACTATTTCACATTATATCGAGACATATAAGGCTATTTAAGGCCACACGAGACTATTTCTCATAACAACGGGACATACAAAGCTATTTGCAGTCACATAGAGGATCGAACTATTTCTCATCACACTAGGACATAAGAAGCTATTTAAGGTCACACATAAGACCATAATATTTCCCTCACACCGAGGCATAAAAAAACTCACTTTGGATAAGTGAGCCTTTCATATGGTAAAGGATTAGTAGTGAGGATGGGAATTTCAGGATTAGTTGGAAAGGATTTAGACTGGACAAGGGGTGGGACCAATCATAAAAAAATAGAGTTGAGATTATCATATAATTAGAATATGATTGGACTAGTGTCTCTGGATCTCTCATGTACGGATAATACCAATTTTAGAATTAAAAACAGAGTCTTATAAGATCGAAGTAATTTTTATTAAACTAGTCAATTTATAATGAAAACATCTTTTTTACAGGATGTTGCTTGTGACTTAAAATTAAATCTAAAAATATTTTATGTATGCTCTTAAATTTCACAAATTGCTTTGTATCCATTTGAGTATTACATCTCTAATGACTAAGGAGAATCATTGAAAATTGATTTCATAAAGGCGAGTCAATAAGTGTGTATAAGCATAGTCATTAAGTGATTGAGAGATCTCAAAAGGTTCCTTAGAAATGGATAATGGTATGTAATATTAAGAGCTATTACACAAATTACATCAGACTTTAAGCTGGTGTATATGCCATATGAGGATTGATTTTATAAATATTTTTCCATTCATTATTTATAATTAGTTTTTAAATATCAATTAGAACACCTTAGACACTGAGATTTTCAATTGATCAAGCGTTGTGTGATTTTGGAAAAATGTCAAATGAGTTTGAATAACATGTGAGAATGTCTCACTTTAGAAAAATAACTTGATGTTTGACTTTGAAAGGATATATGAATAATTTTTGAGGATAATCTTTTAAGTAAGAATGGTCAAGTAGTGCCATGATGGACATTTCAGGGTCCTTCCCAGATTGGAAACTCTTGCATTGGACTAGGATCTTAGAGTATATACTGTGCTCAATATTTTGATTTTGCATAGACATAATAGTTCCAATCATAGGATTGTCTTTGGATCAAAAGGGGTAAAGAAGTAAATGGGATTTATCTTATGGTGAGGTCAGACTACCTATATATCTCGTAAGGGGAATTAGGCTAAATGTAGTTCATACTCAGAGGACATTTGAGTTTGTATGGGCTTGATGCCACTGGGTAAGTATTGGTTATCGACTAGCCACAAAGATTTATGGTTTGTAAGGTTTAATCACCCAACAACGAAAAGGTTTTGGCTCAAGGATTCTCCCATTTTTAACATAGGAGACTGATAAGCACCCAAAAGTGTTATATTTCTACCCCAAATAGACTCATTTTAATTGTTAGTTCTCGTTAATATTGGTTAGTTGTGTATAATTATTTATTTTACAGGTCAATATGCACTTGCAATATCAAAATGTTTAATTTCGAGCATTTGCAACACAAATGCAACGAAAAGCTTCAAATTCAAATTGTATATGACCCGAGGCCGGAGACCCGAGCTCCCAACAGTAAAAACCAACCCCTTAGCAATTTTCCAAACCATTTACATCTCACATATCCAGTGTGCGTATGTGTGTATTATTATTTTTATTATTATTATTATTATTATTATTATTATTATTATTATTATTATTATTATTATTATTATTATTATTATTATTACTATTATTATATGTCTGTGTATGTGTATTGTTTTATGCGGCATATTTTATGTTGAATATAATAGTTATTATATATATATATATATGATGATGCTAGAAATAACACCACCAGATCAAGGTGTTGGAGAGCTCAAACAGGTATAACAATGGAAACACATAAGCAATATAAATATAGAATGAGATGAGGAGTAGAGGAGAAAGATATCAATATAAGTGGTTCAGCCTATCTAGGCCTACATCCACTGTGCAAGTGAGTTATCTTCACTATAAAAGAGGGCACTAATGGCCTCGTGATACAATACTCACACTCTCTTTTGACAGAGCTTCCGCTAAGGTTTGTAATATGCGATCCCCTTCAAGGAAGAAGATAAATATAGTGCTTAGGGGGTGTAGTGTACCCCCCAAGCATGAAATGTGCACGCATAGGATGATCTAGCTAATCTCATATGGACACCTGATTGTTCTACATGTAGATCATAATGACCAAATATTCCCTCACGTGTGGGAATAATATAGTTATAACAGTTTTTTCCATGTGTTTCAGGTATCTTTACACTTGCATATGCTCCGACTGATGATATCATCCACTGGAACCTCGGCCCAGCTGGGTATGAGGTTGATGACTCCAACAGGACCATTGATCCTCCAACCACAAGTATAACCTCAGTTGGATGGTCCAGGTGAGGTTAGGTAACCGAGTTCATTTGTGTTATCGTCCTAAGCAGAGTATGAGACTGGTTCAAGTTGAACCCATAAGGCTGTTATTGACCTCTGCTGCTGCCCAACCGAGGTTATTTTTATGAGGTCGAACTCATCAGGCACGACCTTATTGCTGATTAGTGGGGCTCTTCTGATGACTCGGCAATGAGGTAGGACGGCATTATTGCTCAGAGTATGAGGGTGTACTTTGGTCATATCAATCACCCCTAGCCCTTAGCCTTTTATATGAATAAGTGGATGAGGGATATATATGCTCGACTGATGAATGGAAACTTTCAAGTATTTGGTGGTATGAGGATTGTCGTTGGGACACATGTCATTCTTGGAACTAGCTGGCATCTACCACGAGCCAGATAAGGTGACTGCGCGCTTAGGGTTTCGAGGTGACATGATGAGGCGGCTTGAAAATTGTGAACAATCATTGCTTTGATATTAAAAAACCTAAAAAAAATTCTCTCTCCTTCATTTTTCTTTCCTGCTTGATCTCTTTCGGCAAAACAAAAACCTCCATAGCTTTCGTCGCTTTCCAGCTTCACCACTTGTGAATTTAGGTTGCCTCTTGCCTTTATTATTTAATTCCCTGCGTGTAATCTCGCCCAGGTACTGTTCTCTATACTTGATTTCTTCATTGTTGGCTTTTCAATCTTTTATTTGGGTTTTTCGACATTTTTTGCTCCTTCCGGTGATCCTTTCCTCCACTGTTTGGGGTTTTTTGGGATAGGAGATTGGTTGTGGGGTAGTTCTTAGGCTTTACTGGTTGTTCTGAGGGTAAGTTAGGCCTTGGTGGTTGATTTATTGGTTTTTTGGTAAGTTTTTGGTCACCATATCCGGTGAGCTTACCACAATTGTTCTAGTTGTTCTTCATAAAACCCTTTCAAGTTCCAAGTGTTTGATCTTTAATATAACTATCAATAATTGTTTGTTATAATATTGGTTCAACTTGTCAAATGTGGTCGCGTATTTCAAATTCTACTACCTTTGTATAAACTTGTAGAGTAGTTTCCAAATCTATCTAAAAGAGAAGTGTTTCAAAAAAATCCGACAAGTAGAGTTAGCCCAAGCCGAGGCTCGTAAGGCCGAGGCTTTCCCTCTTCGATCTATCTTTCCATCTCCTTTGGTTGTCTTACACCCTGAGCCTGTTAAGTTCTGCGACCCTATGTCGGAGTCATCTGCTGTAGACCCCATGTCCACCTTTGAACCCGCCGAGAGTGTGGACTCTTTTCAAGAGGCTATGGACTACTCCCCCAAACAAAATGGAGGGTCTGAGGAAGAGGAAGTTTGTTCTCGTGCCTCGTCTTCTAAAGATATTGGTCCTTTGAAACACTCTGCCTCTGTAGAAATGTTAGAGCCTAGCATCGCCTTTCCTCCCCCAATTGACACCATTCCTCTATCATCTGCCACAGGGGCTCAGTTCGCAGAGAGGTTTCCTGGTGGTATACCCACTGATGCTCAGGCGAAGGTTGTTATAGAAGATGATGGTGAGGGTAGTGAAGTCGACACCTCTATAGCTGTCGAGCATGAAAGCTCAATTTTTGAGTATGACCTTTTAGTCTTCAAACATTTGTATGACATTCCTTCTTTAATATCCTGGAGGGAGATTATGAAAGATGAGAGGGATTTTGATGGCTGGGAGGAACAGATCTGCATCTATAAGCAGATGTGCAAGTTGGGTTTTCTCCTACCCATTCATCCCACCATCCGAGCCATCCTTTCATACATAAATCTTGCCCCTTCTCAACTATCTCCTAACGCGTGGAGGGTCATGATAGGAGCTATCGTCCTTTGGAAGGTTGTTCATCATACCGACCTTCTAGTTAGAGTTTTTATAGGTTATTATACTCCTTCATCTGCTAAGAACCATCTAGGCTACTACCACTTTGTAGCTAGAAAATCTGAAAAGAAGATGTTCCTAGTCACTTAGACTTCAAACCACAACTGAAAACCCCTATACTTATTTGTATTGGGTGCCTGGGAATTTGGTCCAAACCAGGCATGTGGAGCCTTTGAAATGAGTACACCTCTGAGATGGGCCAAAGCCTTTTTGTCGGCTAAGGCCGACCCAGGGTTAAGTCTTGATAAAACCAAAGCCATAAAAAACCTTCGTACCCAAGGCGAGAATGGTTGTCTCATCAAGTATGAGCATCTGATGACCCCCTACTACCTTTCTCATACAGGTTTAGGGGGTGGTCCTTTGGAAGAGTTTCGTAAGTTTCAAAATTTTACTACCAAGTTATGTCTCGTACTTTTTGTTTATCTGAGCTGCTAACTCCGAGACTTCTCCTTTTATAGAGCGTCCAGACGGTATCTCAGATGACCTTTGGGAGATGTCGACCCCCAATCTGTCCAAACTCATCGATAGACGAGGCGGCAAGACTGTCCCTCCCCCAGTTCAAATGAAAAAGGGTGTCGGCACATCCAAAGACGATGCTGCTACCAAGAAGAGGAAAGCTCCTACAGACCCTGCTCCAACTAGGCCACAAAAATCTCAGAATACAAATCATGACATACCCATCTCCACCGATGATGCTTTAGATGCACGTCTGTCTCAGATAAAGATCGATGATAGCTTGATCGGCTACAATTTGCAGGCCACTTATGCTATTGGCGGGACCATAACTAGGGAAGACAAATATTTTCTTCAATCTTTGAACGTTCCCTTGCTGGCTGAGTTTTCCCTTCATAATAGAGTTCATGTACTTTGGTGATTAAATTTGTTTTTTGAAGTTTTATCTCTACATTATTTGAATCATAACTATTCATATGTCTAATCCTTTCCTGCAGGGAGTGGTGTCTCTTCATCGTTTAGCTGATTGGACCTTAAAAAGGATGCCCCTAATCCAAAAGAGGAAAGATGTTGAGAAGACAGAGGGTGCCCTTAAGGCCGACCATCAGAAAGTACAGTGGGGACTAAAATAGGAGAGGGAACATAATACTCATTTGAAGGAGGACCATGCCAAGGCTTTGAAGGCCAAAGATGATTCTTCAGGTAAAGATTGATGAAGCTGTCAAGTCTGCACTAACCAGTGCTGAGGAGAGAAACACTACTCACTACAAATCTTCTGATGAATTTGTAGGTTTCGACTTTGACTATCTCGAGAAGGGAATCAGGGAAGTTAGCTGATGGTATTCTCTTAAGCACGAGGAGTCTGGAAGCTTGTCTCCAGATGACTTCATTGGTCTTGACTTTGCTGACCCTCATCTTGACCAAGCTCTGAAGGAGATGGAGGATGATGGCACTGCTCCCGCAGAGACGAGCCTTTTGGATGTCACTAAGACTGAAGACGTTATTAACCCTGAGGATGGGGTCAAATTCACCGATGCTGGACTTGATAAGATAACCCTAATCGGTGATGGGTCGTCTCCAGTTGAAGGACAAATTCAGACCTGAGGGCCTCTTTCTGATTTATTTTTATTCTGTGAAACTAATTGTAACTCTTCCTTCTACGAACTGTGGTTGTAATATTTTAGTTTTTTGGATGTAAACTTTCATAACCTCATCTTTCATGAATGAAATGAAATCCCGTTATGCCTTGTTTCTATTGCTTTTCCATCATGATATTTTGTTCCACTAGGATGTTCCACTTGTTCACCATGAAAATAAAACAACAATATAGACAACTATATGTTTAGGGTCTGAGATCACCAATTAAATGGTGTTTATTCTCATAATTTACCAAATTAATGACATTTAGGGTCTGAGATCACCAATTAAATGGTGTTTAGTATCATAATTCACCAAATTAATGATGTTTAGGGCCTGAGATCACCAATTAAATGGTGGTTAGTCTCATATTTCACCAAATTAATGATGTTTAGGGTCTGAGATCACCAATTAAATGGTGGTTAGTCTCATAATTCACCAAATTAATGATGTTTTGGGTTTGAGATCACTAATTAAATGGTGTTTAGTCTCGTAATTCACCAAATTAGTGATGTTTAGGGTTTGAGATCACCAAATTAATGATGTTTCATTCTCATAATTCACCAAATTAATGATATTTAGGGTCTGAGATCACCAATTACATGGTGTTTAGTCTCATGATTCACCAAATTAATGATGTTTGGGGTCTGAGATCACCAAATTAATGATGTTTTATTCTCATAATTCACCAAATTAATGGTGTTTAGGGTCTGAGATCACCAATTAAATGGTGTTTTATTTTCATAATTCACCAAATTAATGATGTTTAGTAGCTTAGGATAAACTAACACAATAAATATCTGAATAGACATACAATAATATGAGGGAACAATTGAAATTTTCATTGATATTCACTCTCTTGAGTCTGATACATATATTACAATAGGGTGGAGGCAAAAATTCATAAGCTCATTGGTAATACTTATTTAGATAATCAACATTCCAGGGGTTTGAGAAAGGATCTCCTTCAAGGTTCTCCAGCCGATAGGTGTCTGGTACGACTTCATCGATCACCCTATAAGGTCCATGACAATTTGGATGGAGCTTGTTGTTTTTTTCCATGTATTCTTGAGAGCTAGGTATCCTACAACTCTCGACCTCTCTTTCACCCTCTGATTATAAAATCTAGCAGCCCTCTGTTGGAAGGCTGCTTGCCTCACTTCAGTATCTTCTCTTCTTTCCTCGATCAGATCAAGATCAAGTCTTCTTTCTATCATATGTAGGAAGACCAATATCGATAAGGATGACAACCTCTGAACCATAAGCTAACATGAATGGGGTTTCCCCTATAGGAGTTTTGACTGTCGTCCTGTAAGCCCATAGTACAGTGTACACTTCCTCAATCCATCTTCCCTTTGCCTCTTCTAGCTTCTTCTTGATCCCATCAAGAATCATTCGATTTGTAACCTCGGTTTACCCATTTGTATGGGGTCGTCCAGGGGTGGAGAAGGATTGTTTGATCCCAACCCTTTCATAATATTTCTCCAAAGATACATTTTTAAATTGAGTCCCATTGTCTGATATTAAGGTATTTGGGAGACCTTACCTGCAAATGATGTTTTTCCAGATGAACTGGAAGGTCTTCTGTTCTGTAATAGTGATCATCGGCTCAGCCTCTACTCACTTAGAAAAATAGTGTATCGCTACAATCAAGTACCGATAGTTGTTCACTTGCTAAGTAAAGGTCCTACTAGGTCGATATCTTATACCGCAAACGGCCAAGGGAAGGTGATGGAGGTCAGAGGTTGATGAGGTTAGTGAGGGATGGTAGCAAAACTTTGACACTTATTGCATCTTTCAATATACGCTGAAACGTCTTTGGCTAGGGTCGGCCACCAATACCCCTAATTAACAATCCTCTTAGCCAATGACCTTCCCCTAATATGACTAGAGCAAGAACCTTCGTGCACGTCTTGAAGGATATATGGTACCTCAGATGGATGAACACATCTGAGTAAAGGAAATAAAAAACCCTTTTGTACAAAATGTCCCCTACGACAGAGAACTTTGCAGCTTTGTACCTCAATTTTCTTCTCTCGACTTTTGATGATGGAATCTCCCCTTCTTGAATGCATCTGATGAGAGGATCCATCCATGAGGCTCCTCTATTCACATCCATACAAGTTTCAGATGCACGGTCTTCTTCTTTAATGGTCAGCCGAAGTAAGATTTCCAGTGGCACTGTTCTTCTCATGTCAGTTCTTGTTGCTGAAGCTAGACTCGTAAGTGCATCGACTCGATTGTTGTCTAGCTGAGGTATCCTCTTCATCTATACATCTTTGAAACTTTTCAACATCGATCTTACTCTTCCTAGATATTTAGCCATTCTCTCATCCTTAGCCTCATATACTCCGAAGATCTGATTTACCACCAGTCTTAATCACTATGTAGTAGGAGTTTGCTGACACTAAGAGATCGGGACAAGGAGAGACCTACTATCAGAGCTTCATATTCAAACTCATTATTAGAGGCCTTGTAGTTGAACCTCAGAGCATACTAAATGTCTCTATCATATGGTGCCGACATTATCAATCCAGTACCACTTCCATTCTCATAAGAGGATGCATTGATAAAGAGGTTCCATACAGCATCGGCCTCTAATAAGTTTCCCTCTGACAGGGATCCTTGTTTGAAGAGATATCTCCCCTCTTCATTTTCAGACACTTTCCCTTTTGCAGTGCTTGTCTAGGCCTCGTCCAAGGCTGGGCTGAGAGGTCTTCCTTACAGACTATCTGCCTTCTCAAAAGTCTCATTTTCAGCTTCAGCCTCAGCCTCGTCCCAAGCGAACTCGGCCACGAAGTCTGCCAATGCCTATCCTTTGATTGCCACCCTTGGCTGGTAGATAATGTCAAACTCTTCTAGCTCAATTGCCCAAGCCATTAACCTCCCCGATTTCTCAGGTTTTTGGATGACCTGTCTGAGTGGTGAGTCAGTGAGGACGATCATTGAGTGAGTCTGGAAGTACGATTTCATCTTCCTAGAAGTGTGAATCAGAGCATAAGATAACTTCTCCATCCTAGGATACCTATTCTCTGATTCTTGGAGTGCTTTCCTGTTGAAATACACTAGTTTCTGTACCCCATCCTCTTCTCTTACAATAGCAGCGCTAATAGCCGAGTCTGAGCCGGCTAGGTACACATATAATTTTCACCTTAGATTGACCATGACAAACGCAAGGGAGAGCCGAGGTAAGACTTTATCTCTCTGAAATCCTTGTCACACTCCTCACTGCATTCAAAAGATTTTATAATAATTTTGAAAAATGGAAGACACTTATCTGTAGATATGGAGACAAACCTGTTTAGGGCAGCCACTCGTTCAGTAAGCTTTTGAATATATTTGATGGTATTGGGGGTCCTCATCTCTAGAAAAGCTTTTATCTTCTCTATATTAGCCTCTATACCTCTTTGATTGATAATAAAACCCAAGAACTTTCTAGCTCTGACATTGAAAACGCATTTTAGCCAGGTTAAGCTTCATTTTGTACTCGTCCATCGTATCGAAGGTTCTTTCAAGGTCAGCCACATGAGTGTTGGTCTTCAGACTCTTCATCAGCATATCATCAACATAAACCTCCATGGACTTTCCAATATGATCTTCGAACATATTATTTACCATAAGTTGATACGTGGCCCCAATGTTCTTCACGACAAATGGTATAACCTTATAACAATATGTTCCCTTGTCTGTGATGAAGGCTATTTTCTCTCAGTCGATCGGGTTCATAAAAATTTGGTTATAACCAGAGTAGACATTCATGAATCTCATCAACTCATGACCTGCCGTAGCATCTACCATCTGATCAATCTGAGGGAGAGGGAAGTTGTCCTTGGGGCAAGATTTGTTCTGCTCAGTGAATTCTACACACATCCTCCACTTTCTATTGGCCTTGGGCATAATCACTGCATTGGATAGCCATTCAGGATATATGACCTCTTTAATGAATCAACCTCTTCAAGCCTTTTAACCTCATCCCTTATAACATCATACTTCTCCTAGGAGTAAATCCCCCTCCTTTGTTTAACTAGCTTTGCATCTCTTACCACGTTGAGCTTGTGATACATTATCTGAGGATCAATGCCTGGAATTTTTGCATGGCTCCAAGCAAAGATGCTATGTCTTCTCCTCAGCAACTTGATAAGCCCGTTTTTGATCTATGGATTTAAGGCTTTACTGACCTGGATGATTTTTTCCGGCTCATCCTTATTGAGAATGATGGATTCTACCACTTTCGTGACTTCCCTTTTCTGAGCTTTGTCTCATATCTAGGATCAAGGTTGTCAATGTTATAAGTGGTGGTTTCCTTCTTGTGTGATTCTCTCTCCTTAACCAAATTAAAGTTGCATTCTTGTGCCGACGTTTGGTCATCCTGAACTTCCCCTACTCCATAAGGAGTCGATAATTTTATCATCTGGTGAACCGTTGAAGGTACGACCTTAAATTCCTTGTGGGCTACTCGTCCTAATATGAGATTATAAGCTAAAAAGACATTCTCATCCATAACAAAGAAGTTAATTTTTCTGGTTAGTCACTGGTGCCACTTGTCCCCCATTCTTACATCCATCTCGTATATTCCAAAGGGATTAACTTTCTCACCACTGAATCCTATGAGGGGATGATGGTATGGTACGATCCTGGCTCGATTAAGTCCCAATCCCTTGAAATATGGCCAGAACATAACATCTGCTGAGATTCCCCCATCAACTAAGATCCTTGGCACTTCACATCCATGAACCCGGGTTGTGATGATTAGAGGGTCGTCATGTGGAGCTAAGATACTCTTAAATTATACTCTTGAAAAGCCGACTACGAGGGTGTCCATGTCCACTTTCTTCCTTTTCTCTGATTTAACATCAATGGAGTTCGAGTGCACAACCTCGGCCTTTGTTATTGCCTTTGCCTTAACCACATGGGCTTTACGATCGGCCATTTTCGAGCCTCCTCCAGCTAGGCCACCAAAGATCATTCCTACCCCAAATGAGATCATGTTAAGCCTCGTCACTGGGACATTGTCGTCCTTTGGTGTAAGATCTGGATCATCACTATCATCATCTGAAAGATCATCCCGTCTGGACGGGCCATCTTCTTGGAATTTTTCTTTACTCCTCTTTCCAGGGTCGACTCGGCCACCCTTGGAAGTTCCTTTTCCCACATACTTTCTCAATTTTCCAACCTTTAATATTTTCTCAATCTCGTCTTTCAGAGCAAAGAATTTTTCAGTCAAGTGGCCATGGTCCTGATGGAATTCACACCACAAGTTCTTGTTCCTCTTATGGGGAGGAGCTCTTAATTTTTTAGGCCACTTTAAAGACCAATCACTCTTTATCTCATTTAAGATGTGCTCACAGCTTACAGTCAATGGAGTGTATCCTAAAAACTTATCGTCTACCGACCTTTTCTTCCCATCTTTATTATTTTTCTAAAACTTGCTTCCACTGCCACTTATTTTTTCATCCTCATACTTAGAAGCCATTGCCTCTTTAACATTCATAACTTTCCCAGCTGTTACAAGCAACTCGATAATTGATTTAGGAGGGTCTTACAAGCTTTCATAATAACTTTCCCTTCTGGAGGCCTCCTATGAGGGATGTTATAGCTATGCTTTCCTTGTAGTCTTCCACTTCCAACTTTTCTTTGTTGAACCTCGTGATGTAATCTCTTAGACTCTTATTCTTCCCATGCTTGACATAAAGAAGATGAGTCTTCTTCTTCTGAGGTCTGACCCCAAAGAAAAAGTTATGGATAAATCGCTCGGCTAACTGTTTGAAGCTCTCGCTAGAATTCTTTGGAAGTGAAGTAAACCAGATGTGTGCAGCCCCACTAAAAATGCTTAAAAAATCATGGCATCTCATCTCATCTGAGATGGAGTATATTTTGGTTGCTTATTAGTACATTTAAATGTGATGGACATGATTAGTTCTTCCATTATACCTAAGAGTCACTACACGCGACTTTTTTTGGTTTAGGTTAGGAAGTTGATTATCTTTGCAACGATGGGTGAACTCTCTTCCGTATGTCGCCAATCTTGTCTTTAATCTTTTGAATTGAATCATTCCAGGGTTTTGCAACGTCGATCTGGCCGATGTTGTCCCCTGCCACTTCTAATTAATGTACCGATGGTTCTCCTTCATCAAACTTTCATCGGCTATTAACTTCCCCATGACCCCCATCTCGTCCATAATGGAGTCACTAGAGGCACTTAGCAAAGGACATACTTACTTATTTCCTACATTAAGGCATCCATTATGTTGGCAACATCGTACCCAGCCAAGCCGATGCTCTACACTACGACACCTACGATACGAGCAATATAAGGTTCTAACATGGAAGGTCTCATGTAGGGAAAACCATTGTAACAAGATCATCCCCTCACGTGAGGGAATATTACCTCATCATTGTATCCATGCACTAGGTACATGTGTCTCCTCCTAATTGGGAGCCTCTTAATGTGCATGTTGATTGAATGCTTAGGGAGTACATTACACCCCCTAAGCCCTATATATGCACTCCATCTTCTCCATGAGAAGGGATAGAGTAATAAAAACCCTAGTAGAACTCTATCAAATTTACTGTAAGGGAGAGAAAAACTTGAGCGATTGTATCCATGACCATTAGTGCCTTATTTAGTGGATCACACACAAAGACACATACATATAGTGGATGTAGGCCTAATTGGAAGAACCACTTAAATTGTTGTCTCATCTTCTCTTTGCCTCATCTCATTATCTTACAACTATATTATTTGTTCCATTTTGCCATTGCCATACCTGTTTGATCTCATCATCACATTGACCTGGTGGTGCTATTTCAAGCATCATCAATCTGGCATCGTTTATGGGAACGAGGATAGCTATATCTTCCCTACTTTTAGCTTATACTCATCAAAGTCTATGATGGTGAACCAGCGCTCCCCCTTTTGTGGAGTTATTTAACCATTGAAGGAGCTCTTGTTGAGCATTTAAGCTTTCCTTCTCCAGCTTATAGCTCAAACAGCTTTCACCAATGGCAATGGATGTACCTCCTCCACCTGAGAATCAATTCGCTCCTCCACAGGGAGGTGATGCAGGTTCCAGTCAAGCATCACCCCAGTCAGAGATGGCTGAGGCGGCGATGGCACTCCACTCCCTTATATCTAGCCAACAACAAATGCAAAACCAGTTTGCTATGCTTAGCCAGAATTTCGGGGCCAGGACAGGCACTGCGGGAGGAGAGTTTGTAACTCTGGTTGCCAAGGAAAATGAACTAGGTCAACAAGTCAGGGGATCGCCCCAGTCTCCCAAAAAATACCTTCCACCTAGTTAAAGACGGAGAGATATTGCTGACCCTAGGAGTTTATGCCTGGGGAGGCAGGGTCAAAAACTCCGTGATGACTTGGTTGGGGACGACCTTGACGACAAAGTGGGAGAGTTAAAATGTTGGGAACCTCATGAGATATCTAGAGGAACTGTGAACCCTATTCGACAAAGCAGGGACCAAGGACGGAGGCCCAACTAAGAGCGTAGGCCCAGCCAGGAGTATGGGCCAAAGCAATCAGCCTTTAACAGGCTAAGCAGAGGATCAACCTTTGATAGGCTCAGCCCACAAAGATATTTAAGGAACTGCCTATCCAAGTCAAGGAGTGTCTTTGGCTCAAGAAGAAATGAGAGGATAGATGACTGTAAACCTCCAGAAGACCAAGAGGAGCAAAGAGAAGTCATCACCTGAGCTAAGTATCCAAATAGGGTACCCTCAGTCTGTCCAATTAACAAAGAATGATCAGCCCGTCCAGATAATAAAGAAGGGGCTGGGGAAAATGCTATCCTTGCAAAAGTCGACATTATAGCAGACAAGCCCTGGAATGAGTCGATACAGAGGTTGGAGAAAAAAAATAGGGGACTGTAGGATCCCCACTTATTGTGAAGATATTAAACTATCCAACCTCAGCCAATTTCAAATTGTCGGTAGTTACATCGAAGTATGACGGGAGCACGAATCCGGTGCATCACGTGGAGATGTATCAGTCGGCCTTCGACATCTATTCAATATCAGATGAGATGAGATGTCGAGCATTCTTAAGCACGCTGACAGGATCATCCCATGTACGGTTCACCTCCCTTCCTAAGAACTCTATACGAAGTTTTAAGCAACTGGCCGATAGCTTTGTCCATAACTTTTGCTTTGGGGTAAAACCTAGGAAGAAGACGACCCACCTATTGTACATCAAACAGGGGAAGGACGAGATCCGAGGGAGTACATAACCCGTTTTAACAAAGAGAAGCTGGAAGTAGAAGACTATGAAGAAAGTATCGCAATGATAGTCCTTATGGGAGGTCTTCAGAAAGAAAAACTACTATAATTACTGGTCGAGTACCCTGTAAAGTTAATGTCTGAACTCATGGCCACGGTCGGGAGAGTCATGAACACAGTAGAGGCAATGGCCGCAAAAGAAGATAAAGAAAAAGAGCCCACGATGATGGAAAGGGTCAGAAGTTCAAGGGGAAGTATAGAAAGAAAAGGCCAATAGACGATAAGTTTACAGACTATACGCCTCTAATAATTAGTTGTGAGCACATTCTAAATGAGATAAAAAAAAATAACCAGTCTCTTCGGTGGTCGAAAAATTTGAAGACAACCCCTCATAAGAGGGATAGAAATCTTTGGTGTGAGTTTCACCAGGATCATAGGCACCTTACAGATAACTGCTTCGCCCTCAAAGATGAGATCGAAAAATATTGCAATTTGGAAAGTTGAGAAAGTATATTGATAAGAACGGTTCAGGACAAGGCTGAGACGATAGAGATCAAGATGACCCTAGAAAGAGGAGAAATAGTAAATATAGAGAGTGCTCCAGCAAGGCAGGATGGCTCCTCAGATAATGATAATAATGATTTGGAACTCCTACCTAAAGACGATGATGTTCCAGTTAATAGGCTCAACATGATTTCATTTGGGGTAAGCATGATTTGTGGTGGCCTTGAAGGAGGAGGCTCGATCGAAAAGATCATATGTCCAAGAAAAAGGCGATAACTAAGGTCGAGGTTGTGAACTCGACCTCCATTGATTCTAAGCCCAAGAAAAGAAAGAAAGTGGATATGGAAACCCTCATAGTCGGCTTTTCAAGACTATATTTTAAGGGTATCCTAACTCCATATGACTACCCACTCGTTATAAGGACTAGAGTACATGGATGTAAAGTACTAAGAATCTTAGTTGATGGAGGAAACTCTGCAGATGTTATGTTCGAGCCGTGCTTCAAAGGCTTAGGACTTAGCAAGGCCAGGCTTGTCCCGTATCATCATCCTCTGATAGGATTCAGTGGAGAGAAGGTTCACCCTATGGGGATGTATGAAATGGATGTCAGAATGGGATACGAATGGCCGAAGAGGCTCACCAAGAAGACTAACTTTTTTATAATAGATGATAATGTCTTCTCAGCCTACAACCTCATATTGGGACGGGTTACCCTCAAAGAGTTTGCAGTCGTGCCTTCGATGATCCACCAAATGATAAAATTACCAACTCCATATGGGGTAGGGGAAGTTTAAGGTGACCAAACATCGACGCGTGAGTGCTAATTTAACTCAGCTAAGGAAAGAGAACCGCACACGAAAGCAACAAATATGTATAATATTGATACCCTTGATCCTAGAGATAAGACGAAGCTCAAGAAAGGGGAAGTCACCGAAGAGGTATAATCTATCGTCCTCAATGAGGATGAGCCGAAAAAAATCATCCAGGTTGGCAAAGCCCTAAGTCCAGAGATTAAAGATAAGTTGATCAAGCTGTTGAAGAGAAGGCAGAGCATATTTGATTGGAGTCATGCTGATATGCCAGGCATTGAACCGAAGAAAATGTGTCATAAAATCAATGTGGAGGAAGGTGCTAAGCCGATAAAGTAAAGAATAAGAATTTACTCTCGTGAGAAATACGAGTTTATAAGAGACGAGGTTAAAAAGATGGAAGAGTCCGAGTTCATCAGGGAGGTCATCTACCCTGAATGGTTATCAAATGCAATCATAGTGCTCAAGGCCAATGGAAAGTGGAGAATGTGTGTGGACTTCACTGATTTGAACAAGCCTTGCCCCAAGGACTGTTTACTTCTCCCTTATATTGATAAGATGGTAGACACTACGACAGGTCATGAATTGATGAGTTTCATGGACACATACTCTGGCTATAATTAAATTTTGATGGACCCAATCGATGCTGAGAAAAAAACCTTGATCACCGATAAGGGGATATGCTCTTAAAGGTTATGCCCTTCGGCTTGAAGAATGTTGGGGATACCTATCAACGGTTGGTGAACAAGATGATTGAAGACCAGATTGGAAAATTTATGGAAGTTTATGTAGACGATATGTTGACCAAGAGTCTGAAGGTCGACACCCACATGACCAACATTGAAAAAAAATGGACACCATGCACTACACCAAAAACAGGAAACTGGCACGGTTTAAAACCGTGCCAGACGCAATCTGGCATGGTTTAAAATAGTGCCAGAATCAGGCGTGCCAGATTTTTTGGCGCGGTTTACAACCGTGCCAGATTTTTCAAACTGGCACGCTTTTAGCGCGCTTTTAAACTGTGCCAGTTTGTTAATCTGACACGCTTTTGGCACGCTTTTAAACCGTGCCAAATGTTAAATCTGGCACGCTTTTGGCACACACCAAAACCGTGCCAAATTATCTTTTTTCTGGCACACTTTTGGCACGGTTATAAAGCATGTCAGATTGTTTTATAAGCATTCTCATTTTTATTCATTGGCACGGTTTAAAATCGTGCCAGATTTTTCAGTTAATTAAAAAAAATAATAATAGGAACCAAATCTGGAAAATCTGCAAATTCCAAATTCGGTAGGAAAAATATTTATTATTTGCAAAAACAAAATCGAGAAAAATCACAAATTATGAATATCGCAGGTTGTTGATAAACTAATGTGCATACAAACTTCAAAAAATTACAAGAGATAATACCAATATAAAGCAACACATGACCATAAAAGTCGACAATAACTTCAAAAAATTACAAGAGTTAATAGTTACCATATAAAAAAAAATGGGCAGAGTTTCCTCTATTTTTTGAGCATTCCAAAACCCGCTAACATAAAATCTACCCATATAAAGCCCGCACGACCATAAAAGTCAACAATAAAACTACTATAGCCAGCACGACCATAAAAATAAACCATAAAACTACTGAAGCCTGCTCGGCCATAACACAAAAAATAGAATCCAGAATATTAACGACACTAAATTCACAATCCCCCTGTTGTAAAGCATTGACTTCTTCATGCGTTCCAAGTGGATAAAAGCTAACGATTGAATGTCATCCTACAAAAAAAAAAGACACAATATTAGTAACCAAGTCATTTTTAAAAAAATCAAATTCAAGCAAAAAAATTGCATATACAAGAAGAAAAATTGCATATACGACTACGCGGTCAGTTCCTACAAGTTACATTGGTCCCGTGCGAGGTTTCGTGCCACCCACGGGGTCGTTTGGGGGCTGGTTTGGGTTTTCACCCTTTAACGGCCTGTTTTCAAGTCTAAGTGTGATTTTTGCAAATTATCGTCATAATCTCAAATCGGGAGACCCGGGACTACGCGGTCAGTTCCTACAAGTTACATTGGTCTCGTGCGAGGTGTTCGTGCCACCTACGGGGTCGTTTGGGGCTGGTTTGGGCTTTCACCCTTTAACGGCCTGTTTTCAAGTCTAAGTGTGATTTTTGCAAATTATCATCATAATCTCAAACCGGGAGACCCGGGATGACGCGGTCAGTTCCTACAAGTTACATTGGTCCCGTGCGAGGTGTTCGTGCCACCTACGGGGTTGTTTGAGGGCTGGTTTGGGTTTTCACCCTTTAACGGCCTGTTTTTAAGTCTAAGTGTGATTTTTGCAAATTATCATCATAATCTCAAACCGAGAGACTCGGGACGACGCGGTCAGTTCCTACAAGTTATATTGGTCTCGTGCGAGGTGTTCGTGTCACCTACGGGGTCGTTGGGGGGCTGGTTTGGGTTTTCACCCTTTAACGGCCTGTTTTCAAGTCTAAGTGTTATTTTTGCAAATTATCGTCATACTCTCTAACCGGGAGACCCGGGACTACGCGGTCAGTTCCTACAAGTTACAATGGTCCCGTGCGAGGTGTTCGTGCCTCCTACGGGGTCGTTTGGGGGCTGGTTTGGGTTTTCACCCTTTAACGGCCTGTTTTCAAGTCTAAGTGTGATTTTTGCAAATTATCGTCATAATCTCGAACCGGGAGACCCGGGATGATGCGGTCAGTTCCTACAAGTTACAATGGTCCCGTGCGAGGTGTTCGTGCCTCCTATAGGGTCGTTTGGGGGCTGGTTTGGGTTTTCACCCTTTAACAGTCTGTTTTCAAGTCTAAGTGTGATTTTTGCAAATTATCGTCATACTCTCAAACCGAGAGACCTGGAACTACGCGGTCAGTTCCTACAAGTTACATTGGTCCCGTGCGAGGTGTTCGTGCCTCCTACGGGGTCGTTTGGGTGCTGGTTTGGGTTTTCACCCTTTAACGGCCTGTTTTCAAGTCTAAGTGTGATTTTTGCAAATTATCGTCATACTCTCTAACCGGGAGACCCGGGACTACGCGGTCAGTTCCTACAAGTTACAATGGTCCCGAGCGAGGTGTTCGTGCCTCCTACGGGATCGTTTGAGGGCTGGTTTTGGTTTTCACCCTTTAACGGTCTGTTTCAAGTCTAAGTGTTATTTTTGCAAATTATCGTCATACTCTCAAACCGGGAGACCCGGGACTACGCGGTCAGTTCCTACAAGTCACATTGGTCCCGTGAGAGGTGTTCGTGCCTCCTACGGGATCGTTTGGGGGCAGGTTTGGGTTTTCACCCTTTAACGGCCTGTTTTCAAGTCTAAGTGTGATTTTTGCAAATTATCGTCATACTCTCAAACCGAGAGACCCGGGACTACGCGGTCAGTTCCTACAAGTTACAATGGTCCCGTGCGAGGTGTTCGTGCCTCCTACGGGGTCGTTTGGGGGCTGGTTTGGGTTTTCACCCTTTAACGGCCTGTTTTCAAGTCTAAGTGTGATTTTTGCAAATTATCGTCATAATCTCAAACCGGGAGACCCGGGAGGACGCGGTCAGTTCCTACAACTTACAATGGTCCCGTGCGAGGTGTTCGTGCATCCTACGGGATCGTTTGGGGGCAGGTTTGGGTTTTCACCCTTTAACGGCCTGTTTTCAAGTCTAAGTGTGATTTTTGCAAATTATCGTCATACTCTCAAACCGAGAGACCCGGGACTACGCGGTCAGTTCCTACAAGTTACATTGGTCCCGTACGAGGTGTTCGTGCGTCCTACGGGGTCGTTTGGGGGTTGGTTTGAGTTTTCACCCTTTAACGGCCTGTTTTCAAGTCTAAGTGTGATTTATGTAAATTATCGTCATAATCTCAAATCGGGAGACCTGGCACGACGCGGTCAGTTCCTACAAGTTACATTGGTCCCGTGCGAGGTGTTCGTGCCTCCTACGTGGTCGTTTGGGGGCTCATTCGGGTTTTCACCCCTTAACGGCCTGTTTTCAAGTCTAAGTGTGATTTTTGCAAATTATCGTCATACTCTCAAACTGGGAGTCCCGGGAGTACGCGGTCAGTTCCTACAAGTTACATTGGTCCCGTGCGAGGTGTTCGTGCCTCCTACGGGGTCGTTTGGGGGCTGGTTCGGGTTTTCACACCATAACGGCCTGTTTTCAAGTCTAAGTGTGATTTTTGCAAATTATCGTCATACTCTCATACCGGGAGTCCCGTGACTACGGGGTCAGTTCCTACAAGTTACATTGGTCCCGTGCGAGGTGTTCGTGCCTCCTACGGGGTCGTTTGAGGGCTGGTTTGGGTTTTCACCCTTTAACGGCCTGTTTTCAAGTCTAAGTGTGATTTTTGCAAATTATCGTCATACTCTCAAACCGAGAGACCTGGGACTACGCGGTCAGTTTCTACGAATTACATTGGTCCGTGCGAGGTGTTCGTGCCTCTTACGGGGTGGTTTGGGAGCTTGTTTGTGGTGAAATCACCTATAACAGTCCAATAGCTATACACCTCATGACCACATGAGTAAAAAACTCATGTCCATAATAAGCTATACTTCTATGTCAATATGGAGTCACTACGAGGGGTCATTAATTGTTTGTACTAAATCTCAATAGTGTAAGGCATAATTACTATCAAGAGGCATAATTTTGAAAAACTAACACATGTTATTCAAACTCCATTCATTAGAACTCCTATCATTGAAAGAGTTGTAATGATGTGGGAATGCTCACACAACTAAAGTTTTTTGCTTTGTGACTTCAAATAATAAGTAAATATTCTTATAGAGTTTCTCATAGTTGAGCCAATTACATCTTGATTAATAGCATAAGATCAGGTAACTTTAATTTTACTTCCATAACAAAACTTCAAATATGAAAACACCTAATTAAAAAAAAAGTGTTAAACCCCATAACCATATACACACTAAAGGACACGCATATATAAAGTATTGCACATATATAAAATTATATATCTTATTAGAAGTAAAATATAATACTAGAGTTTTACCTGTCCAGTAGCGAGTAGTGGGATTCTGCATGTGAAAGTTACATTACTTGTAATTCCTTGGCCTTGCTCTGAAGCTACTTTTACATATAAACTGCTAATATCCTGACCTACAATACGTTAACGTGATCAAAATTAACCAGAGAATAAACTAGAAAGAAGTCAAGTCCAAAGGGTATGAACAATAAGCTTACCTTTGTATCCATGCTAACTAAATCCTTAGCACAAGTGAACAGTCCAAATGGATGCTAACTACATCATTATATACAATTCAATTACAGAAACTTATTGAATGGTTTCTCACTGGACAGTAAAAAAAATAAAGAAAAATTCCATATAGTGAATACTTACTTACAGTTATTGATATGCCCCCAAGCCCTCGGTGATTGCTCACAACAACATTCCGGCTTTGGCACTATTTCATCAACCAAACATAGAGCTAATAAATTTAAAGTGTATAATTACATGTATATACATACATGTGCAAATATACATATTCATACCAATCAAAAGCTGATCTTTAGTGCACTTCTTCCCTTCCACCTTCAAGTACACACACTATGTGCACGCACACATATATACATAAACAATCAATTCATTGATGAGACACTAAGGTGTTAAAATGACAATATACAAACATATACACACACACACACACACACGCGTTTTGGTAATTAATTCTAATTCTAATTATAAAATTCTCTATAGACCTTTATTTCTCATTTTTTTCCCTAAAGTTTTAGTGAAATAATCTCATTTTTATTTCATTTCCACCCTTCTAGCTCCAAATCTACACACAGACAATCAACTCATCAACGAGACACAGGGCTGTAAAAAGGAAAACATAACAACACACACTGCGTTTTGGCAATTAATATTCTGATTTTTCCTCAAGCTTCAATGACAAAAATGCTATACGTATTTCATTTCTTCCCTACCAACTCCACATATATGAACAATCAATTCATCAACAAGTCACAAAGGAGTTAAAAGAAAATCTATAATCACACACACATATATATATACACATACACAAGTGTACGCATCCTGACGATTGAAATACCTGTTTTGGTTTGATTTCATAAATATTGTGGATGATGGAGGCGACAGTAAGGATGAGCGCCGGGTAGTGTGGATCATGGAGTATGGACAGTGGCGGACTCAGGATTTTTGGTAAGGGGGTGCGAAAATTTTCAAGCAATGTCGGGGGTTTGGGGGTGGTAATCCCCGCGACGATTTTTTTAGGTTTAACATTGATATTATCATAAAATTGTACTTCAGCATTGAAAATTAACTGAAAAATTAACATTGAAATTTGAAATGTCTCCTAAATATTTCTACCATTTCCCTAAATACTAAATTGGACATAAATAGACACGATAACCCGAATAAAAACACGATTAACACGACAAGACACGATAACATAACTAACACGACTCATAATTATGGCACGATACGAACACGACATATCGTGTCAATTTCGAGTCAATTTCACGTCGTTTCGTAGCGTCTCTTTGTTTCGTCTCTAAAATTGTTGCCCCTACTAAATACGATAGCCCTAAATATTGAATAGAAAAATACAATACCCCTAATTTCTAACATTGAACAAAAAATACCACTAAATATTTCTAACATTTAAAGATTTGAGAAAAAAAATACTCCTAAGAATGAACAGTGTTAATTTCCTAAATATTTACAAATGAACACAAAAGTACTCCTAACATTAAATGATTTAAATCTTTGAAGGAACACAAAAATACTCTTAAACGTTTAATTTAAATGATTTAAACATTTGAATAAAAAAACATTTAAATATTTAACTAAATAACATACCTGTCGTTGAGATTAGTTCACTGAAAAACATGAAAGATCAAAATTTCATCATTCGGACACCAAATTGAAGATCCATCTTGATTTCTATAAAACTGTTATGTCAAACTTTCTCCTCAGTTAATGGAAGTTCCAGAACAATCCACGATGGACTTGAAAGTCCCAAGTTTGTATTGATTCTGGAGACAAAAATATTGTTGTCATAGACCCCCAAATATCCCCCCAAAACCCCCTTTTAACAAATTTTAAACACTTACATCTACTAATTTTCTTCTTGTAGAAGTTCACGCTAGTGACACAACGACTGGGCCTAACAATTATCCTTAAATGTTTAGAAATTGTTAACAAAGCAACTAATTGATGGAAGAAATGGTTTGTTATCTGGACCTTGAATACTGGTTTATTCTCTTGTCATGTAGATAACTAATGTTGGTTAGGGTTTCGGCATCTATTCCACAAATATCCATTTCACATATATGTAATTAATTCGTCAGGTTTAGGCCTCAATATATTTCCTATATCGGTACAACAATACCAACTTGTAATTGAATCAAATGAAAGAAATTTAGAAAATAAACCTGGAGTGGAGATTGTTGTCGAAAGTTTGGTGTAGTGGTGAATCATCGGCTGCCATTTAGATTCAGACACTAATTTTGTTTAGTTCCTCTTTTAGGTATAGCACCCGCACCCACTTCTCTCTTTTTAGGCGGAGAAACTCTCGGAGATACAAAAGAGCGAGGGTCGTAGAGGCGTTTGAAAGGATGGAGCAGGTCGATTTGAAGCCAGAATTCTCTAATGACAACAGGTGAGAGGCGGCGGGAGGCTGCGATAAAGAGGCGGCGACGGGAGGCTGCGATGAAGAGGCGGCGGCAGGAGGCTACGATGAACAGGCGGCAACGGGTAGCTTCGATCGGGGTCGCCGGGTATAGAGAGAGAGAGAGGGAGATTTAGTCTCTTGAAAAAAATAAAGATTGTCTCTTGAAATTTTGGTTCCCCCCTCAAATTTTGGGGCGTTATTTTTTTAATGAAGTGTACTCATATTTGTCACGGTTTAGAACCGTTCCAGAATCTGACACTGTTTTAAACCATGTCAGTTTATGATTAAACCGTGCCAGATTCTGGCACGGTTTTAAACCGTGCCAGAATCTCCTTCCCTCAGCGTGCCAGATTAGCATTTTTGGTGTAGTGATGGACAAGTATAAGATGAAGCGCAACCCAGTAAAATAGTTCTTTGGCATCGAAGCTGGAAAATTCTTGGATTTTATCGCCAATCAAAGAGGTAATGAAGTCAACCCAAAAATATAAAGGCCCTGTTAGAGATGAAGACCCCAAAGATTATCAAGGACGTTCAGAGGCTCACTAGACGAGTGGTTTCTCTAAACAGGTTTGTCTCTAGAGCCACTGATAAGTGTCTTCCATTTTTTAATATTTTTAGAAAAGATTTTGAGTGGGACGAGGAATACGAGAAAGCCTTTTTAGAGCTGGAATCGTACTTCGGCTCGACACTCTTACTATCTAATCCTGTCTAAGGAGAGCAGCTTTACCTTTATTTAGTCGTGTCCGAGTCGGCTATCAGTGAGAAAATAGTATGAGATGATGAGGGTGTACAAAGACCAGTGTATTTAAACAGCAAGGCCTTCCAAGGGGATGAGCAAAGGTATCCTACTAGGGAAAAATTGGCATATGCCCTCATCCATGCTTTAAGAAAGATGAAGCTTTATTTTCAAGCTCACATGATGATTGTCTTGACAGACTCTCCCCTTAAGAAAATCATCCATAAACCTGAGAAATCAGGTAGATTGATGTCCTGGGCCATTGAGCTAGGAGAGCACGATATAGTTTATCAACCGAGGGTTGGAATCAAAGGACAAGCCTCAGCAAATTTTGTGGCAGAGTTCACCTGGGATGAAACCGATAGTGAAAAAGTGAACGACCTTAAAGGGTCGGTCGAAACATCTACTGGAAGAAACTGACAAGTTCTTACTCAGAAACGGAGTCATTGAATATGTGCCATTTTCAGAAAGGGCAGTATGGAACTTGTTCATTGATGGTTCATCTTGTGAAAACAGGAGTGAAGTCAGTCTGATTATGTTGGCCCCAGACAGAAAAAACATAGAGTATGCGTTGATGTTCACTTTTAAGGATTCTAATAACAAGTCATAGTATAAGGACCTCATAGCCGGAATCTCCCTCGCCAGAGCTCTCAATATTGACCAACTTCTAGTCCATAGCGACTCTCAACTCGTGGTTAACCAGGTCGTGGGAATTTATGAAGCCAAAGATGACATAATGTTAAGATACCGAGAAAAGGTGAAAAGGATGATGAAGGACTTTGGTGAGATCAAAGTCAAAAAAGGTGCCCCGGCTGGATAATAGCCGAGCTGACACTTTGGCAAGATTAGCCTCCGTAACACGGATAGAGATTAAGAGAATGATACTAATAGAAATCCTTTCCAATCTGACGATATTGGAAGATGACACAAAGCTGAAATTTTGCTTCAATTTAAACCTGGGACCGTTTTGGATGGACCCCCTTATACGGTATATCAAAAAGGGTAGTTTTTCGGAGTTTAAGGCTAAGAGAAAGAAGTTGAGATACAAAGCAACTAAGTTTTCTATCATAGGGGACATATTGTACAAAAAGGGGTTTCTTTGTCCTCTTCTCAGAT
The DNA here is from genome assembly GCA_949130495.1 of Sambucus nigra. Classification (NCBI taxonomy): domain Eukaryota; kingdom Viridiplantae; phylum Streptophyta; class Magnoliopsida; order Dipsacales; family Adoxaceae; genus Sambucus; species Sambucus nigra. Next base: position 619,843,735 of record OX422213.1, on the reverse strand, counting down.
GTGCCCACCCGACAGAGGTAAATTATATTTTGAAGGATGTTCACGAAGGATCTTACTCAAGCCATATTGGGGGTAGATCATTGGCAAAGAGGATCTTCACTCAAGGATATTCGTGGCTGACCCTGGCCAAGGATTCAGTCGAGTACGTAAAGAAGTGCGACAAATACCAACGGTCTGCCACCATTTCTCACCAGCCCCATCAACCTCTGACATCTATCACCTCACCATGGCCATTTTCAGTATGGGGGATTGATTTGATTGGTCTTTTAACAAAGGCCATGGGCAATTACAGATATTTGATTGTGGCGATAGACTACTTTTGAAAATGAATAGAGGCCGAGGCTATGATCAAGATCACAAAAAAGAAGACGTTTTCATTAATATGGAAGAACATCATTTGCAGGTACGGATTTCCTACCACACTCATCTCAGATAATGGTACGCAGTTCAAAAACATTTCCCTAGAAAAATATTATACAAGGGTCGGCATCAAATAGTTCTTCTCATCGCCTGGATGACCCCAGGCTAATGGTCAGACTGAACTCACCAATAGAACTATTCTCGATGGAATTAAGAAAAGGTTGGAAGAGGCTAAGGGGAAATGTACTGGAGAAGTACATGCTATACTATGGTCCTACATGACGACAACCAAGATGTCAATAGGGGAGACCCCCTTTATGTTAGCATATGGATCAGAGGCAGTAGTCCCTACTGAGATTGGTCTGCCTACACATAGAGTTCAGACGTATGACCTTGAGAGAAACCTAGAAGAGAGAAGACTTGATCTAGATCTGATTGAGGAAAAAAGAGAGGATGGTGAGATCATAGTGGAAGCCTACCAGCAGAGGATGGTCAAGTTTTATCAAAAGAGGATAAAGCCGAGGCTGATAGTAGTGGGAGACCTTATTTTGAATAAGACTTGGCAAAAACCGAACCAGCTTCATTCTAACTGGTATGGTCCTTACAGAGATACTGATAAAGTAGTCCCAGGCACCTACTGGAATGAGAACCTACATGGGGAACCATTCTCTAATCCTTAGAACACCAACTACTTAAAAAGGTACTACCAATAGATGATTGTGTAGGAGATTTTTCATTATGAATCATTATAAAAGGGATTATTATGAATGAGAAAAGTGAAAATGGTTTATTCCCTCGTATCTTATATACTTTATTTCGAATGATTCGTTTCAAGTGCCCTAAAAAGCTATAAAACATCATTCGTGGTGAGATAGCAACAAACCCAACCTTGGTGAAATGATAACCTGGAAAGGGGCCAACCCCATCCATGGACTTTCAATAACACCAAGAAGGGTTAACATAATTATTAAAATATCATTAAATTGGTGATCTCAGAACTTAAACATCATTAATTTGGTGAATATTTTGTGAAAAATAAATACCTATCTCGGACGAGACGACAATGCACGGACGAGATGATGCTTAACCACACACTCTCAAAATGACGAAAGGGGATATGGCATAACACCATAATTTGGTGAGTCCAAATTGAAAATCACTTAGGTGTGGTTCATTACTTAAAAAATCATTAATTTGGTGAAAGAGAGATTAAACATAATTAATTTGGTGATATTAGACCTTAAACATCATTTATTTGGCAAATATTTGGTGAAACATAAATACTTCTCTCAGCCAAGATGACAATGAATGGATGAGACGATGCTCAGCCATGCACTCTCAAAATGACAGAAAATGATAGACCCCCAATTTTTATACTTCTTTGAAATAAAATCAATTTCCTATAAATGCGGAATAAAGATGGCTCAACATAACACACACAAACAACAAATTTTAATTTCTTTCAAATTAAAATTAAACAAAACTCACCGTGAAATTAAATTAGGCAGCACATGCATTTTTCACTTAAACCCAATTAATTCAACTCAAGTCGTAGAAATTTTCCTACCATATATAATTAATCCATTTTTGCAAATTAGGCCAAACCAAATTTTATCCAATAAAATTAATGACTTGAATTAAATTAATTTTTACCCAAACAAATTTAGCACCAAATTAAATATTCCAAATTTATCTTTTACCTAAGCATGCATCTAATGTGAATTTGCAAAAGATAAAATAAACAAACCGCTACGCCGCGATGTAAGATGAAAAACCCACAACGGGAAAAAACCTCGGACGACCCTAGCCTTAAGTCCACTAAGTATGATTTTATGATTACAAGACAGTTAACTTACAACAACTCGACTTGACTCTGTCTAAGCCCCTGACGCGTCTTCTTATAACTACCTCCGCCTAGCCGACAATCCTGGAGTCCACCGGAACCTGGGAATCCACCAATGAGGCCTTTGGAACAACCGTCAATCCGCACACGAAGCCTTTCTCCGAGTGGGAACGCTGCAGCATGAAACAAGTCTTCTTCTATGTGGGATGTAGAACTAAACCCAAACAACTCTTCAATTAAGTAGAGTAGAATCCTGTGCCAAGCACTCCATGCAAAGGATATATATGTAGAAACTTGGAATAAACTAAACAAATGGGTGTGTATGTGTTTTTGGTGAATTTAATACATAAAAATTAAACACAAAACATGAAATTTTTCTTGAAAGAATTTTCTCTCTAAAAGTCTAAGAATGTGAAAAAGTTACTTAAAAAAGGTTGGTTCCGGCACTTAGTAATTCTGTCAAAAAGTAGTTGGGAAAACATAGTGGGAACATGGAGAAAACTGCTAAAAACTGTTCCCGCCAAAGTCGATCGAACGACATTCTCGTTCGAACGACTTTACTAATGATGTTCCAGTGAAAAAAATGAAATCTCGTTAGAAGTCTCGTTCGAACGACTTACCAGAAAAATTGAATATTCTATATAAGCCTAAAACTTTTATGAAAAGTTCTTAAAAAATATTTTCTGAGTAAAATAAAGTCGTTAAAATTATTTATAAAAAATTATAAATTACACCCAATAAATTTTCAAGCTCCTATATATATATATATATATATATATATATATATATATATATATATATATATATATATATAATGCATTCATACTTAGGAGCATTGGAACCAATGTTGTTGACGTAGAAACGAGGTACAATAAACCCGACCTATGATGAATACACTTGGATGGATACACTTGAACACTATCCTATGACTCAAATGTTTTTTTCGGAATTGATCTAACACTACATTAAGACTCAATCGGAGACTTGTGTCCTAACAAATGTCTTCCTTTGGCTATTCCAAGACAAAAACCAAACAAAAATCCTAAAGGGCCGTCAAGCTCTACTAGACTAAAAAAATATCCCACCCAAAATAAAAATACATAGCTTGACTCAAAACTCAAGGATCAAAATCTTTGCCGAGGAAAGTTGAAAGTTACCATTTAGAAGAATTCTTGCATACTTAAGCAAACTATCAAACGCATAGGGAATAAGAATATTGAATGCCTATAAAATAAATACTCCCCCTAAAATAATTATCCCCTTTATCAAATGAATGACCTACTTAGAAAGACGTCTCCCCCTAAGATAAATCTCCCAAACTAAGATACGTTTATAATAGGATTAGATACCATTTCTCCCCCTATCATTCTCCCCTTTTTTGTTTAGGAATAGATAAAGGATTAAAACTAATTTAAACATGAAGCTTAGAGTGATAAGAGCATGAAAGCATATGGGCAAATAAATCAAAACTAATCCATACAAATAATAACCAATACCAACGAAGATGAAAAAAAATGATACCAATGTGATACATAAGATACAAAGCATATGATATCAACAACAATATGCAACAAGATAGATACCAATTATGAATTTGAAGCATAGATGGACTAGAAAGAAAGGTAAAGAAATAAAACAAAATACCATATATATATATGTAGACATAATGAATATCACTAACGCACACTCACATATGTATAGGTATAGACACCACACATGACACAAAATACAATAATCTTTTCACACTCGTATGAAAAAAATATTTCATATGAAAATCAAAATGTGTAGGGGTGTGAACTAGTAACAATTAAATTTAGACCCAATCACTTAAAACACGTTCATGGAGTTCTCATTTGAATGAAAACTTTATCACATTTGAATATAACCTTACGTGATAATATAAATTGAACTCATTGAACAAGCAAACACAATGCATACAAGCCTAGTATGTTGATGATTCTACAAACCAATAGAGTCATGACATTGAAGGCACAACTAGGATAAACGGACATTGTGCAAACCGTTGATATACCATCCAAACTCCCTCAAAATAAGCATATTAAATTTTTGAATGACCATATCAAAGTAAACAAAATAGGCCTTGGAAAATATTTTCTTTTAATGCCATTATTCTTTTAGGCCTTTGGACCTCGTATTTCTTTTAGGTCCAAGTAAATGGTGGCTTACTCGCAAAGGATGATATTTCCTTTCGGAGCCCTTCCCCGTGCGCATTTATATCTATAATCTTTTATCGCTCAATTCTCACGTGAAACGGATTTTAACATGCACTAGTCCTCCTAGGTTACATAACATGTATATGACAAGATTGGTAGGAGAACAACTCACAAAGCTCAAATATACATATGAAGCTATAAATTCAAGAGAGCTCGTGCATGTGTGAATTGAGGAATATAAAAATAGAATCCATTATATCAACACAAAATCCAACTACTCCATGTAATAATGGTAAAGAACATTTTATGGATTGACAATCTAAACCAAACATTCTAGCCACATGAAAGCAAAAAGAAGGGATTCAAACGCAAGTATATGCCACATAAAGTGTGTCAAACTAAAATACAGACAAAACAAAAATCTTTTTGAGTTTTTGACATTTTTAAACCAAACAAACAAAAATATTTACTCAAAAGACAAACAAAAATCATTTGTATTTTCATTAGGCCTAAATTACTAAAAAATTAAAACACGAATGATAAACAAAAACCATAATTCTAGCATGAAATATGTGGTAAAGCAGTGAATAGAAAATGATTAAGCATGCATACACCTAGCAATGATATATAATATGAAGCACAAAAATCTACAATATGCAAACAACTAACACATTCAACCTTTAGATTTAGAAAGAGAGGTTTCATGTGAAAGTAAATGAGAATCAACAAATCTATTGTCTAGCGCGTCTAAAAATGATTTCCTAACCCATATAGATGTATATTTAAAATGATGGGATTTGGAAACTAATGAAATGCTAGACATAGACTTCCTAGGACTTCTTTTAAGATCAAAACAAAATGACCTAAGGTGACATTTCCTACCACAATTCAAGCATGTGAAAACATGAGGAATGATACCTAAGGTGTGACCTTTTCTAAAGTCCTTGGATAAAGTTGACCCTTTAAAATAAACAATGGTCTTAGCTTTAGCAACGAAAATTTTTGAACCGGATGACCTAGAACCATTACAAATGCTACTAATGTCTTGTAAGTCATTTTTCATTTTTAAAATTTTGGACTCAAGTAATAAATTAGACTCCTCAATTTTACGGGACTCCTTCTTTAAATTTTCTATAACTCCTAGAGGGTTATCACGCTCCCCCTCAATGTGAGCAAACTTATCCCTAAGAGGCTTTTCTCGACTATCACTCTCTTTATTGGACATATTTAAAATATTAAAATTGTGATTTATGTCCATGAGCTTTTCACGAAAAATATCTTGTTGAGATATCGAGGTTTGCAGAAGTTCAATTCTAGATTTAAAACATAAATTTTCATTCTCAAAAAACTAAATTCTTTTTGCAAATCTCACATTTAATTCTCTTAAATTTTCATTACACTTATTAAGCCCATTAAATTCCTCTCGAATATCAAAAACTTCATTATCATTAGAAATGGACATTATCATTAAGACATCCCATCGAGAGATATATAACAAAAAAAATGAGAGTGAGTAAAAAATGATCAACCTAAAAATATACGGAGCACAAAAATTATAAAAGCCAAAAAACGGATATTTGACACAATAAATTATCGCTCTGGCTCTGATACCAATTTGAAAACGATAGCCCCCAATTTTTAAACTTCTTTCAAATAAAATCAATTTCCTATAAATGCGGAATAAATATGGCTCAACACAACACACACAAACAACAAGTTTTAATTTCTTTCAAATTAAAATTAAACAAAACTCACTTTGAAATTAAATTAGACAACAAATGCATTTTTCTCTTAAACCCAATTAATTCAACTCAAGTCCTAGAAATGTGCTTACCACATATAATTAATCCATTTTTGCAAATTGGTCCAAACCAAATTTTATCCAATAAAATTAATGACTTGAATTAAATTAATTTTTACCCAAACAAATTTAGCACCAAACTAAATATTCCAATTTTATCTTTTACCTAAGCATGCATCAAATATGAATTTGCAAAAGATAAAATAAACAAACCATTACGTTGTGATGTACGAGGAAAAACCCACAACGGGAAAAAACCTCGGACGACCCTAGCCTTAAGTCCACTAAGTATGGTTTTATGATTACAAGACAGATGACTTAAAACAACTCGACTTGACTTAGTCCAAGCCCCTGACGCGTATTCTTGTAACTACCTTCGCCTAGCCGACAATCCCGGAGTCCACCGGAACCTTGGAATCCACCAATGAGGCCTTTGGAACAACCGTCAACCCGCACCCAAAGCCTTTCTCCGAGTGAGAACGCCGCAACATCAAACAAGTTTTCTTTTATGTAGGATGTGGAAGTAAAACCAAATAACTCTTCAATTAGGTAGAGTAGAACCCGATGCCAAACACTCCAAGCAAAAGATATATATGTAGAAACTTGGAATAAACTAAACAAATGAGTGTGTATATGTTTTTGGTGAATTTAATCCATAAAAATCAAACACAAAACATGGAACTTTTTCTTCAAACAATTTTCTCTCTAAAAGTCTTAGAATGTGAAAACTTTACTTAGAAAAGGTTGGTTCCCGCACTTAGTAATTCTGTCAAAAAGTAGTGGGGAAAGCATAGTGGAAACATGGAGAAAACTGTTAAAAACTACCAAAAAAACTATTTCCGCCAAAATCATTCGAACGACTTTACTAACGATGTTCCAGTGAGAAAAAGGAAATCTCATTATAAGTCTCGTTCGATTGACCTGGGAGTCTTGTTCGAACGAGATTCCAGTTCGTTCAAATAACTTACCAGAAAAATTGAATATTCTATATAAGCCCAAAACTTTTATGAAAAGTTCTTAAAAAATATTTTATGAGTAAAACAAAGTAGTAAAAATTATTTATAAAAAATTATAAATTACACCCAATAAATTTTCAAGCTCCTATATATATATAAAATGCATTCATACCTTTGGATCATTGGAACCAATGTTGTTGACGTAGAAATGAGGCACAATAAACCCGGCATACGATGACACTTTATAATCTTGGTCGCTACGTCTTCAACTAACACGTCATAGGCTTGGATGGATACACTTGAACACTATCCTATGACTCAAATGTTTTTGTCCGGAATTGAGCGAACACTACATTAAGACTCAATTGGAGACTTGTGTCCTTACAATGACAAGAGGGGTTATGGTATGAAACCATAATTTGGTGAGTCCGAATTATGAAATTTGGTGTTGACAATACTACCACAACACAACAAGCAAATATTCAAGCAAGTAACATTCAAGCAAGCCGATATTTGTATTTCAAGAACTGATCAAAGCAAAAAGATAAAAGTGTTCACGTGTTACATCCGAAAAAGGGCAATAGGTCACAAATGATCGACCCGACGAAATGAAAAAAACTTAATACTGCATATTCGGATTAAGTGTAGTGTCATCATCTCCGATGAACGACCCATCAGGAGTTGAAACTTTGACAGCATCAACAACCGCGGTCCTCTCAACATCGTCATCCAACTCAATCATGTCATCATGAGCCTTATGAGCGTCAAGGTCAACCTCGGAACCTCCACCCGGTATCTCTACATAGGTAAGGGTAGTCTCAAGGAGAGGGTCGCAGAAGTCCAGACTCATAAAGTCCCGAGAGGTTAGGCTCCCAGTTTTTGCTTGCCTTAAAGCAGCCCATCGACAAGCAACTCTAGTGCCCCTCTCTAGGTACTCGAAGGGATGATCATTGTACTCCTTCAACTCCTTGTAGTCATCAATACCAACCTGAACTGTAGCATCAATCTCGGACTTCTTATCATCATAGAACTTCTTCAAAGTTTTGTAATGCTCTACCTTGAGGCAGGCTACCTCATCCTGAAATAGCTTGAGAGCCTTTTGGGAATCCTCAAGCTTATTTTTCGAATTCCTCTCAATCATATCGGCTTCTCTCCCCTTCTGGATCAAGGGTATCTTCTTATTAATCTAGTCCCCTAACCGATAGAGGGAAATAAGACCTTGCAACCAGAGAAGAGTTAATTAGTATATGAAGTAAAGTACGAAAGAACACTTGGAAATTTCTAACTGAATTTTAGAAAATATACCTGAATGGCCCTGTGGATGGAAAACTCGGTGAGAAGAGTGGCGTCGATGGCTTACAGAAAACACTTATCAACCTCAGATATTAAAGAGCTGACACCATCACAGGTTTTCCTACGATTATCGATGACGCTCTCGTCGTCTAATTTCAGCTGGGATAGACGAGCTGCAAGAGCCTCATCCGTGGAAAGTGGAATAAACTGATCGAATCGACTCTGCTTAGACTGATGAGAGGAAATTTTCTCCTCCTCTCAACTCTTCCTCTTCTTAGTGGCCTTAGTAGATCAGCCAGGACCGACCATAGTAGTCTTAGCGGCAGCAATAATAGAGGGGTTGGCTCCCTTACCATGCTTGTTAACTAGCTTGCTTAAATTTTTTGCCACCATCTCTCAAAAATAGTCTGACACGTCATTTGGACGATCTGCAAAAAGAAAACAAGATTAGCATTGAAAAATTAAAAAAAGTATAAGACATCAGTTCAACAAAAGTGGCCACTCACGTAGCTCGATTAAAGGGTCAACCCATAAACCTGTCTGAGATAGGTAGTAAGGGGTCATCAACTGCTCGAATATCACGAGATGAACTTGGTCCCCCTGATCCCTAAGCTTCTCAATATTCTCAGCAGCATCAGGGCTCATGCTCGGATCAAGCTTAACCGATATAGAAACTTTGGCCCACCTATGAGGAACCTTGGGCTTAGAGGTACCACAAGCATCAGTGGGGCCGAATTCCCAAGCCCCCTAAATAAATAAATATTGGGATTTCCAATCGTGATTGGAAGTCTGGGGTAACCAATAAGACCTTTTTAGAAGATTTCCTGGCTATAAGATGATAGTAGCCAGGCTAAGTTTTGAGGCATGACAGGGTATAACAAGCCATAAAAATGCCAATTGGAAGGTCGATTTGATGAACTATCTTCCAGAGAGAGACAAAGTCGACGATAACTGTCTACGCATTGGGAGAAAGCTAAGATGGGGAAACTCCTAGATAGTCTAGAATTATGCATATGATGGGGTGGATAGGTAGTCGAAAGTCGACCTTAAACATTTGCTTGTAGACACATAACTCACCCTCTCAGCCATTATAGGCTTTCTCGTCTGCAGATGGTTTCCTCATTTAAATAGATAGCCTGATGCCATACAAATGTCTCTAAGTCAACAAATTAACCTCGGTTATGAAACTCTCATATGACTCAGCTATGGATAAATCTAGAACGCTCTCTTCGCTATCATTATCAAACTCCTCAGCCTAGGGTTGGTTGGGATCACCACTTAGAAAATGTTTCATAAACTCATCCCTCATTACGATCGATAGACGAATAACATCAAGTGTAGGAGGGATGGAAACATTATTCTTATCAACTTCAATGGAGTCATCAGACCGATTTAAGGAATCGATCCTCTGAGAAGATGAGGCACGAGAAGAAACCGCATCGGCCTCAAACCCTTCATCATAAAATAATAATTGGGTCATAAACTCGTCAGAAGAGCCATCACTAACAGATGGTTCAAAGATGGACATACTCTCATCTTTAGAAGAAACCGACACAGGAATGGGTTAACTAGGTTCGACAAGTACAGGAGGGATGACAACTGACGATGCTAAGATTTATCTCTACCAGATAAGAGATGATGAGCTCAAACAGTAATAACAATGGCAACAATGGGGTTATGTATGTGTATAAGTATATATAAGGGGACGAGTATAAGAGGAATGAAGATAACGATGTATAATGGTTCAACCAAGTAGGCCTACATCCACTATGACTGTGTGATCCACTAAATATGGGCACTAACGGCCTTGGATACAATGCTTATAAACTCACTCTCTCTCTCCACTGTGTGTACAAGCAGATCTTTAGTTAGGGTTACAATTATCGATCCCCTTACAAGGTTGAAGATGACAAGTATATATAGGGCTTGGGGGGAGTAGTGTACCCCCCAAGCATGCATAGGGCATGTGAATGATGATCTAGCCAATCCCCTACTGACACCTGGATGTGCCACTTGCGATTAATGATGACATAATATTCCCTCATGTGAGGGGATGATATTGCTATAACGGTCTAATCCACGTGCTATATGAATCCCATGCACACTATTCCACGTGTCTCCCAAATCACGCACTGTGATGATGTCACCCTAGGCCTAGGACGCCAGGCCCAAGATAAAGTTGATGTTGGTATTGGGCCCGACTGGATGTGGGCCTCGTACTGTCATCCCCTCACAGGGTCATCTGGTCCATGATGAGGGGTCGGCCCCTTATAGGGTTGTTTGGCCTATGCTGGAGGGTCGGCCCATGATGTGGGGTCGGCCCCTTGTAGGGTCGTCTGGCCTATACTGGAGGGTCGACCCATGATGTGGGGTCGGCCCCTTATAGGGTCGTCTGGCCTATGCTGGAGGGTCGGCCTAGACTTGAGCCCTCGTTTAGGATGAGGACACCCTCGTCCTAGTCGAGGGTGTATATTGGTATATCAATCACCCCCAGCCCTTAGTCATCGATGTTGTTGAGATGGCAGAGGGATAATACTGCCTTTTGGGTGTCAATTTAGTGGCCTGGTGGATGAGTGACATCTGTCAAGTTGATTGACATATTCTCAGATATCCATCATCGTTTATGCTTCCCAGTTGTGACGGCTGCACACCACTCTTGGGGCTTTGTGCCCTAATGATGCCTCTCATCGTGGGTTGTGCCTTGCATCGATTACTGGGCCCACTATTAACAAGGTATTTTAATGATATTTTAAACAATCAATTCTTTTCTTTTTTTTCTTCTTCGCTTGCAAGCTTTTTCTCTCTAGCTCCTTACTAGTTCATACCGCCATTTCTGCGATGTCTTCTGCGTCTCAGGCTTTGCTTAATCTTTGTCTTCATCCTCAGGTAATTCCTCTACCTTAGATTCCTCTTTTAGCCTTCAATTTTTGCTTATTTCTTGATTTGGGTTTCTTTCCATTTTTTCTTAGTTGCTTTACCTTTCCGGTATGAAGACTCGCCTTGCTATGGTGGTTATAGGACTGAATATTATATTTTAGGCTCCTTAGGGTTCTCACCCCTCCTTTCGATGGTGGTTTAGTGCCCCTTTATGGCACTTCTTGGGTTTTCTTGTGTTTTTCACTGTTCTTCTTTGGTGAACTGCGTTCCACTTATTCTTGAGTGTTCATCCACAAAACCCTTTATTTCCTTAGGTTTGTTCCGAAAGTCAGCTTGGTCAAACTGTAAACTTGTTTGTAGTTAGTTTAAACAACTTTCTCAAGTGTAGGGTCTTCCCCTTAATGCTCAAAAGACTTTATGGCTTAGCCGCGGAATTTCCAACCCTGAGGGAGAAATTCTTTATTGAGATTAGGCGAATAGAGGAGGAGTACGAGCGAAGACAAGGGACCGACCCTAATTGGGTACGGCCCATCTTTCCTATTCCTTTAGCCACAATAATACCATCTGAGTCCTGTGGGTCTTCCTGTCGTCTAGCCGAGTGTCAGACGCAAGAGGGAGGAATGAACGAGAGAGCATCGTCTCTAATAGGTGCTGGGCCTTCTGGGAGAAGAGAGACATCGACACTTAGCCCAAGTCGAGAGGTCGAGGGGACAGTTCATTCTAAGGTTATCCCTGTGACGACCTTATCCCGTCTTACTTTTCAAGTAGCCTTTCCAGATGGCCCTCCGACTGGCGATGAGGCTGAGAGATCTTGAGGGGAAAGAGCTGAGGATGACACTGAGAATTCATATACTAACCAAGTTGATACTTCTAGTTCCTAGGCTTACATCTCATCCGTTAGGGATCGTGACCTCTTACTATGGAGGCACATCTTTGGTGTACAGCCCAATATAAATATGAGGGTCCCCAATGCAGACGAGAGGGTCTTTCAGGGGAATGATGGGGAAGTTGTTGTTTATGAGAAAATGCTCAGGGTAGGTGTTAGGTTCCCTCTGCACCCTGCAATAGTTGATATACTATCTGCCCTTGGGGTTTCTCCTTCTCAACTTCCTCTCAAATCATGGAGGACTATACTCGGTTATATCTCCCTTTGGAAGAATACTTTCACCGATGAGCCCTCGTCCGACTTATTCATAGCCTACTACAATATCACTTCCTCGTCCAAGCAGCCTAGGTATTTTCATCTAGGGGCGAGAAAGTTCGATAAAAAACTACTTCACGTGGCACAAACTTCCAACCATAATTGGAAGAAGAAGTTTTTCTTCATCTTTGGGGATTGGAATTCCCAATCGGGGATGAGCCCATAGAAGACAGTCCAAGGGTCCCAAGGGTATGGTCCAACCCCTCAATGAAAGCACGGTCAGACCCCGAACTTAGCTTGAATGAGAGGGATGTTGTTGACTATCTGAGGGAACAAGGGAAAGAGGGTGTACTTGTAAAATTTAAAGACTTGATGACCCCTCATTTCCTCAAAGAAGTTGGTCTGAGAGTTAGCCCCCTGACAGAATTATGTGAGTTGATATTTGTTCAATTTTATTTTTTCTTGTGTATCCTCATTACTACTGCTTGTTTATGATGTATCGTCTTTTTTTCAAGTCATCCTGCAAACATATCTGATCAACTCTGGGAGATGACTACCCCTAGTTTGATGTCTGTCCTAGGCAAGAGGAAAGGCAAAGAGCCTCAGTAGCCTCCTAAAAAGATAAAGGTCGTGGGGCTGACACAGGTGGAGCCGAAGTTGATACTCATAAATGGAAGGATCTCAAGGTCCCTGCTAGCTCTAGACCTGATTCCCGGATAAGGGTGAGAGTGGAGGTCCCTTAGACACACACTGAGGGGACCAGCTCCTCTTCAAGCATGGGTGCATACTGGGCTCAGAATCTGACCTTTTTGAAGGCTGAACCCTCTTCCCTTATAGCCAACTTGAGGGCAGGCAAGGTCTCAATGTTTTCTGCTCCCTCGACCGCAGATTATGAATTTTTATCAAAGATGCCCCCGGCCAAGGTTTATGACTACGGTCTTCACACTTTAGCTTAGGTATTCCCTTCAACTCACCTTTTGATTCATAAATATTGAACTGTTCCCTCGGCCTTTTAATATGAGCTTATCTTTGTACAGTCTGTTTGCGCCTTCACATCTGCCACCAAGTAGATGGCTGCAAACCAGTAAAAGTTCCATGAGGTCGAAAGAGCTATTCAGCATAAGGCCAACCTGAATACCGAGCTGGAGACTACGAGGGCAGAGTTAGAGAGTGTCAGGACCGAGCATACAAGGGTCATAGATGAGCTGGTAAAGTAGCATGAGGCCTACATGAAGGTGAAGGACAACGTCATCAAAGAGAGGGGAGAGTCCTTGACCAATCAAGGGGTCTAATTTAAGGCTGAACTCACTGAGGCAGTTAGAAAGGACGAGGTCGATGTTGTGGAGGCTTACAAGCTCTCCAATGAATTCCAAGGTTTTGGCCTTGAGTACCTGGAAAGAAGGATTAGGACAGCCTGTCGGTGGGTCATCTTAAAATTTACTGATGTCATGTCGTCTATCAGTCCCTCTATTGAAGTAGCGGAGATGGAAAACCCCTTATAGCATAGGCTCTAGCCCATGTAGAGTCTCAAGTGCACGTCAAAGGTACCAACACATCTGAGTATCGACCTATTTTGGTCATTGAAGAGGCTCCTCTGGTTGATGTTGAAGCCCCGCCTTCTGATATTGCTCAATATGGTGGCTGCCTGTGGCCCATTCCCTCTATTTGTAAAGTCTTTGTATTGAATTTTCTTTTGGACAAATATTTGTAACAATTTTATAATGGAATTTCTCTCTTCCTGTCTCCTATATTTGCCTTTTTTACGACTTGTCTTGGCTATGATATTTGTGTTAACCATCTTCCAAGTCCCCCCCTCGTCTTTCTTTAGAGTGAATGGAGGGTCATCCCTACCATTCACCCTCATCATAGCCGAGGGTGGTTTCCACCAAATTAATGATATTTTAAAATATAAGTCCCCCCTCATTTGTCTTGAGAGTAAATGGAGGGTCGTCCCTACCATTCTCCCTCATCATAGCCGAGGGTGGTTAACCACCAAATTAATGATATTTTAAATTTCAAGTCCCCCCTCGTCTTTCTCTAGAGTGAATGGAGGGTCATCCCTACCATTCATCCTCATTATAGCCGAGGGTGGTTTCCACCAAATTAATGATGTTTTAAAATATAAGTCCCCCCTCGTCTTTCTTGAGAGTGAATGGAGGGTCGTCCTTACCATTCACCCTAATCTTAGTCGACGGTGGTTATCCACCAATTTAATGATGTTTTAAAGTATAAGTCCCCCCTTGGCTTTCTTTAGAGTGAATGGAGGGTCGTCCCTACCATTCTACCTCATCATAGCCGAGGGTGGTTTCCACTAGATTAATGATGTTTTAAATTTCAAGTCCCCCCTCATCTTTCTTGAGAGTGAATGGAGGGTCGTCCCTACCATTCACCCTAATCTTAGTCGACGGTGGTTATCCACCAATTTAATGATGTTTTAAAGTATAAGTCCCCCCTTGGCTTTCTTTAGAGTGAATGGAGGGTCGTCCCTACCATTCTACCTCATCATAGCCGAGGGTGGTTTCCACCAGATTAATGATGTTTTAAATTCCAAGTCCCCCCTCGTCTTTCTTGAGAGTGAAAGGAGGGTCGTCCCTACCATTCACCCTCATTATAGCCGAGAGTGGCTATCACCAAATTAATGATGTTTTTGAATTTTATGTCCCCCTCGTCTTTCTTGAGGGTGAATGGAGGGTCGTCCCTACCATTCATCCTCATTATAGCCGAGGGTGGTTTGGTAAGAATTACCCCAACGTATCTAAACTGACAAACAATATGAAGAGCCAATATAATATTCTCATTAACATTCCAATTGTTCTATTGGAGCAACACATTCATTACAACTATGGTCCGATAGAACATTACATTATTGATAGTATTTCTTCAAATGATCTGTATTCCAGGGGTTTAAAAAGGGTTTCCCTACAAGGTTCTCTAGTCTGTAGGTTCCAGGGACACCTTCATCAATGACCCTATATGGGCCATGCCAATTTGGGTGGAGTTTATTAGGTTTCTGCCATGCCTTTTTGAGGACTGGGTCCCCTACAGCGATTGGTCTTTACTTCACCCTTTGGTTGTAAAACTTGACAGTCCTCTGCTGATAGGCTGTTTGTCTTATCTCAGCGTCTTATCTTCTTTCCTCGATTAAGTCCAGATTAAGTCTCCTTTATTTCACATTTCTCTAGGGGTCATACATTTTGACTCTGTGAGTAGGAAACCCAATCTCAGTGGGGATGATGGATTCTGAGCCATATGCCAGCATGAACGGGGTTTCCCCGGTAGGAGTCTTGGACGTTATCCTGTTGGCCCACAGTACAATGTATAATTCCTCAATCCATCTTCCTTTTGCCTCCTCAAGTTTTTTCTTGATCCCGTCTAGGATTGTTCTGTTGGTGACCTCAGTTTGCCCATTAGCCTGAGGTCGGCCTGGGATAGAGAATAATTGTTTAACACCCACTCTTTTATAGTATTTCTCCATGGATGTATTCTTGAATTGAGTCCCTTTATCTGAGATGAGGGTGTTGGGGAGACCATATCTGCATATAATGTTTTTTCCAGATGAACTGGAAGGTCTTTTGCTCGATGATTGTTACCATCGGCTCTGCCTTCACCTATTTTGAGAAATAGTCAATTCTTATGATCAAGTATCGATAGTTATTGACAGCCATAGGCAAGGGTCCTTCTAGATCAATTCCCCACACTGCGAATGGCTATGGGGACGTGATAGAGGTAAGAGGCTGATGGGGATGGTGAGGGATGGTGGAAAACCTTTGACATTTATCGCACTTCTTTACATATGCCATAGAATCCTTCCCTAAGGTCGGCCACCAATATCCTTGGGTGACTATTCTCTTTGCTAATGACCTGCCCCTAATATGGCTTGAACAAGACCCCTAGTGCACATCTTGCAAGATGTATGGAACTTCAAACGGGTGCACACATCTGAGCAAAGGGAGAAAAAACCCCTTTTAAGAAAGGTGTCTCCGATGACAGTGAACTTCGCAACTCTGTCTCTCAACTTCTTCATTTATTATATTGCTTCGGGCATCTCCCCCTCTTTGATGTATCGGACTAGGGGGTCAATCCATGAAGCTACCCTGGTAATATTAAAGCAAGAGCCAAGTGTTCCCTCTTCCTCTTCAATCGTTGGTCGAAGCAAAATTTCCACTGGGACTGTCCTCCTGATGTCTGTCCTAATTGCCGAGGCTAGCCTAGCAATCGCATCGGCTTGGCCATTATCAAGCCTAGGTATTCTCTTCAACTTTACTTATCTGAATCTCTTAAATAGTAACTTCACTCTTTAAAGATATTTGGCCATTCTAACATCCTTAGCCTCATATGCTCCTAGTATCTAACTCACTACCAATCTTAAATCACTATGGACTAAGATCTGGTAAACACTAAAAGACTTAGATAAGGAGAGGCCTGCTATTAGGGCCTCGTGTTCAGAATCGTTAGAGGCTTTGAAGTTGAACCTCAGGGCATACTCAATGTCCGTGTCGTCAAGCGCTGATACTATTAATCCAGCCCCACTTCTACTCTCACAAGAGGACCCATCAACGAAGAGATTCCACATGGCCTGTTCTGAGAAATTTCCCTCTGTGAGGGATCCCTATCTAAAGAGATATCTTCCCTCCTCATTTTTGATAACTTTTTCTCTAGTGGTGCTTGTCTCAGCCTTATCTGTGGTTGGGTTAACAATTATGCCTTGCTGGGTACCTGCTTTCTCGAGGTTCTCATCTTCAGCCTCATCCTCTTCCCAGGTAAATTCAGCCATAAAATCCGCTAATGCTTGCCCCTTAATGACCACCCTAGGTTGATACACTAGGTCGAACTCTCCTAGCTTTATAGCCCAGGCCATTAGCCTTCCCGATTTTTTTGGCTTGTGTATGACCTGCCTAAAAGGAGAGTTAATGAGGATGACCATTGTATGGGACTTGAAATATGGCTTCATCTTTCTTGATGCATGGATTAAGGCATAGGCTAACTTCTCCATCTTAGGGTATCTTTTCTTTGCCCCTTGGAGTGCCTTACTGTTGAAATACATAGGCTTCTGCACTCCGTCTTCTTCTCTCATAATGGCTGCGCTGATGGCTGACTCTGAGACGATGAGGTATATGTATAATCTTTCACCCTGCACTGGACGTGACAATAGTAAAAGAGACCCCAGGTATGACTTCAGTTCTCGAAAAGCCTTGTCACACTCTTCATTCCATTCAAAGGCCTTTCTGAGGATTTTGAAGAATAGTAAATACTTATCTGTGGCTCTGGATACGAACCTATCCAAGGTAGACACTCGTCTTGTGAGCCTGTGAACATCTTTAATGGTCCTGGGGGTCTTCATTTCTAACAGAGACTTTATCTTCTCAGGATTGGCCTTAATGCCTCTTTGATTGATGATGAAGACTAAGAACTTGCCTGATCCAACCTCGAAGACACATTTGGCTGAGTTGATCTTCATCTGGTACTTGTCCATCGTGTTAAAGGTCCTTTCGAGGTCGGACATATAATCCTTGACCTACAAAATCTTTGTCAGCATGTCATCTACATAGACCTCCATAGACTTCCCAATTTGGTCTTCAAACATTTTATTTACAAGGCACTGATACGTTGCCCCCCGCATTCTTTAGGCCAAAGGGCATGACAGTATGTCCCCTTATTGGTAATAAAAGTCATTTTTTAGAGTCCTCGGGGCTCATGAAGATCTGGTTATAACCTGAATAGGCATCCATGAAGCTCATTTGCTCATGGCTTGCGGTAGCATCTACCATCTGATCAATGCGAGGGAGAGGGAAACTATCTTTGGGATAATGTTTATTAAGGTCAGTGAAGTCTACACACATCCTCCACTTCCCATTGGCTTTTGGGACTATGACTGCGTTGGACAGCCATTCGAGATAGATGACCTCCCTGATAAACTCAGCATCTTCTAGCTTCTTGACCTTGTCCCTTATGACTTTATATTTTTCTCGAGAATATATTATCCTCTTCTGCCTTACCGACTTTGCACCCTCTACCACGTTGAGCTTGTGGCTCATGCTTTCGGGGTTGATCCCTGGCATATCTGCATGACTCCATGCAAATACATCATGTCTTCTTCTTAGCAGCTTGATGATGTCTTATTTTATGCCTGTCTTCAGCTCTTTGGCAACTAGATGGGTTTTTTTGGTTCATCCTCATTGAGGATGATGGATTCTACCTCTTCCGCAGCTTTTCCTTTCTTCAGTTTTATGTCATCCCGGGGGTCTAGGGTATCAATATTGTAAGTAGTTGTTGCCTTCTTGTGCGCCTTTCTTTCTTCGGTGGAGTTGAAGTAACATTCCCCTGCCGTCGACTGGTCTCCTTGAACTTCCCCTACCCCGTAAGGGGTCGAGAATTTTATCATCAGATGAACCGTATACGATACGGACTCAAATTCCTTGAGGGCCACTCACCCCAGTATAATGTTGTAGGCTGAGAAGATATGTTCATCCATCACGAAAAAGTTGACCTTCTTGGTAAGCCATCTCGGACACTCATCCCCTATCCTAACATCGACCTCATATACTCCTAGAGGATGAACTTTTTCCCTACTGAAACCAATCAAGGGGTGATGGTATGGGATAAGCCTAGCACGACTGAGACCTAAGGCTTTAAAGCACGGCTATAACTTCACATCTGCAGAATTGCCCCCTTCTACCAAGATCCTCAGCACCTCGCATATGTGTACCCTGGTAGTGATGACGAGAGGGTCATCATGTGGGGCTAAGAGACCTTTAAAGTCTATTACTGAGAATCCCACTATCAGGGTATCGATATTAACTTTTTTTTCTCTTTTTTGGCTTTGCTTCTATAGAGCTTGAATGCACAGCTTTTTTTTATTGCCTTGGCTTCAGCTACATGGGCCTTCCTATCGACAACCTCTGATCCCCCTCCTTCTAGTCCTTCGGAGATTATCCCAATGATGAATGAGATTATATTGAGTCTTTTCACAGGGCCATGGTCGTCTCTTGGTGGGAGGTCAGGGTCATCCTCATCATCTGAAGGGTCTTCCCTTCTATTTGGAGGATCTTCTCAGCATGTATTACCTCTCTTCTTCCTTGGGTTATCCCCTCGGCCCCTCTTGAAGTCACTCTTGTCAATGTATTTCCTTAACTTCCCTTCTTTTAACATTTTTTCAATTTCATCTTTCAGAGCAAAACACTTGTCGTCCACATGGCCATGGTCTTGGTGAAATTTACCCCACGATTTTTTGTGAAGCACCTTATACCTTTGACTTGCTTAAGTCTATACTGTATAAGTGTCAACTAGTTTGGAAATAGTGACAGAATTGGTTGTCTAACCTAGAATCCAAAGAGCCTCAGAACTTATCTCTCTAATCCTCTTCAATGATCCATGAAGGTATAAATTGAATCACACTACACACATTAGAAGTGCATACATGTGTACATATTGCTTTAAATTAATTGTGTGATTAATTCCCCTTAAATTGGTGCTTTAATAATTTTTTGGGAATTTTTAAACATTTTTTAAATAAATTTTTTCATTAATAAAATGTGATTATAAAATTTGTGGGGTTAATATTCTATTTTGGAAACTTCAGTTTTCATTGAAATGTTTGATTGGGTAGGATATAAATGCGCTAGAGACTTCAGGGGGGCTGCTTGTAAATATTTTAGACGCGCGTTTGTACACCTATCACATGCCAACACTTGTCACTTGGTTGTTGCATCAGTTTGTGTTTGTTATGTGAGAGGAGTGCCTGGTGCATTGATGAACGTTGGATCATTCCTAATCGATGGTCTGCATGTGTTTTTAGTCAATCCTGGTGCTATATCTATGAACCAATCACAATCATCTTAACCACCGCTATTTCATAACCCTTGGATCAAGTCAAAGTTAGAAAGACTTGATCTCAGCCATTGATTCCCTTCGTCGTTCCAGAACCTTCCCTCACCCTTATATAAACCCTCCACTTCTCAGCATTTCAAGACTTTTGGGCATTCGTCATTTCTGAGAAAAAAAATAGAGAGAAGAGAGGAGTGAGAGAGAAGAGAGAAAAGAAAAGAGAGAAGAGAGAGAGAAAGGAAAAACAGTTAGCCAAACCCTAACCCTAAACCTAAACACTTCATTTTCTGAATCAAACCTTCGTATATTCACAACCCCAAACACAACCTTGAGTGTTTGAAAGAGAGTGGTTTGTTCATATTGAAGCTGTAACCTCTTTGTCTATGATCTTGTTTACAACTTAAACATTCGTGTGAAGATCTGTGTTTCTTTTTCATAGAAACTTTAGATCTACACTCTGCATGTTACATTTTCACTAGATCTGCATATTTCCTTCTTGATTTAAGAAAATCTTTACTGATTTGGTTTTGAAAATGTTTTATGGTTTCTATTCTTACGAAACTTAACCTTGACCTAGTTGGATTCACACTTGGAGATTTTCAATCTCAAAAATATTTTTAAAACCGAGATTGATTAAGATCTTGACCAATTTAAAAGCAAGATATCCGTGGAATCTGGGATATATTTAAAGGTCAAAAAGGGTTCAAGTTTTGTGAGAAAGAAAGAAAAGAAAATCACAGCATATAGTCTTTATATGTAATTTTTCTAGGACTGTCTGTAAATCTAAGTTTGTGTGAGTTCATGCATGTTGATAGGAATCACTTCACAAACACTTAACACATTACTACACTGAAAGTGTTGTGTATAAGATCAAAGATCATTGAGTCGACATAAGGAAGCTAAAGCAAAGGAAGTTATCAAACTGGAAAAACATCATCAACAATCAGATCTATGAGAAGTTAGAAGGACACCAAGTGGGGTATATTCCTAAACTTAGAATAGGTTGATTTGTGTGCATGTATGTTGTATTGTTTGTAACTATTATTTGTTGTTAGTGGATTTTTACTTTTGTGACTTAGAAGTCACCGTGGATGTTTCCTCTGTTGGGAGAGGTTTTACCACATTAAAAACTGTGTGTTGATTATCTTCATCTACTCATCTCATTCTATAAGTGTGCTGAATTTTTGAAACTGTCTTAGTTTTAAAAACTGATTACAAAGTCTTGATTACTCTCGTACATAAGTTTTTGTAAACACATCTTGTTGTTTATAATTTTTATTTAGAAAAGGGTTTCTTCAACAAACATCTCGGAGTTGCTTATACAGTTTAATCTTGTATTAAACGGCATTAGCGACGTTTTTCAATTGGTATCAGAGCCCTGTTAACTTTTATTTCAAAAAGATCTTGTGTTTCTGAAATCGTTTTCTGAAAAACCTAACTATGGACGAGAAGAATGAAAGGTTTGGTAATCTGTCCAGACCTCCACTCTTTGATGGAAACAACTTTGCTTACTGGAAAGTAAGAATGGTTGCCTTCATCCAAGGGACTTTAGGAGATGATGTTTGGGACATTATTGAAAACGGATACACTTATCCTACTAAACCAGCCACTGAAGGAAGTGATGAGAGGGTAAAGAAAATCTTAAGTGAGTTTACCCAAGAAGAGAAAACTATTTCTCGAAATAACAATAAAGGCAAGAATGCCATTTTTATGTCTATTAATGAGTATGAGTTCAAGAGAATCTCATCTTGTGCCACTTCTAAGGAAGCGTGGGACACATTAATCACTGCCCATGAAGGAGACTCAAGAGTTAAAGCTGCTAAAACTCAAATGCTTATCCAGCAGTACAACTTTTTGATCATGTCTGATTCTGAATCTTTTGATGATTTTTACATGAACTTAACTGATATAGTCACTAAGTTGCATGCTAATGGTATTACTTATGATAGGAATGAAATTGTTTCTAAAATCCTAAGATCATTACCACAAAAGTTTCACAGTAAGAGGTATGTTATTGAGGAAATGAGTGATCAAAACCTTACCCCTGAGTTACTCAGTAGCAAACTTAGGACTGTGAAAATGGAATTAGACTTTAAGAAACAATTAAATCATTCTCTAAGAAAACAGCCCAACTCTAACTTGAGTTTTGCCTCTAAGATATCTAAACTTGAGTCTAATTTGATCAACTCTGACTCTGATGAGGAGTGCGATATAGACAATCTAGATAATCAGATTGCCTTGATGTCTAAACAATTTAAGAAAATTGTCAAATTTTGAAACAAACAGGCATCTAAACAAGGCAAGCCTAATTATCATACTCTGTCTAATCCCAAACCTCATGAGAGAGGTCTTGATAAACATCCTAAGGACAACAACTCCAGACCCACTAGAGACCTTAAAAAGATTGAATGTTTTAGATGTGGGAAACTAGGTCACATTGCTCACGATTGCAGAGTTAATCTGAATAAAGCCAACACACACAATATAGCCAATGTCTGTAAAACTTGGGATGATTCAAGTGACTCTGATGAAGAGGAACTTGAGGCATCAAATGTACTTGACCCTTGCATGTCTTTTTATGCTAAGATCATTTACAATGATGATATGCCTGTGTGTGATAATGATGCTTCTACTCTTGCTTGTGTGAATACTGTTTTGACTGGCCTAGATGCTTTATTATCTAAAAATGTTGCTAGTTCTAATTCCGTGTGTGTGAGTCAAAGTGATCTCGATAATGACGATGCAAATGGGTGCGTGAGTACTAAAACTGAATCGTTAGGGGTCACTACACACACTTCACTTAGCGACTCAGACACAGATGACCTCCCAGATATTCATACTTTGTATGCTAAAACTCTCAAAAAAGGCACTAGACTGGAGAAGACTATTAGAGACCTGACTAAAAAATTAGATGATCTAAGTCTTATTGTGAAGCTGAATGCCGAAGAGTACACTAACCAGTGTCTTTCCCATCAATCTGAAATTGAAACTTTTGATCAGAAATTAAAAGAGTTGACTAAAATTAATGAAACTCTGGAAATGAAATACAAGGGAACATTATTAGAACTGGAGGAAGCAAAAACAAAGACAGCTACTGTTTTCAAAAAAAATTCTAAGTTTGAGAGCAATTCAAATTGTTTTACTGACTTTGTCGTTGACTCCAAGACCAATTCTGATGATAGAATCGGTATTGGATTTTGCCCTAAGAACAAACCTCAAACTACAAAACTTGAACCTATTAAGTTTGTGTCTGGGGGCAAAAGACCAATTGAAACATGTCCAGATTTTCATTTTATTAAAAAAGAATTTGATCAAAAGCAACAACAGAAAGACATTGGAGAGTCTAGTAATTCTAAGGCTGACACTACAATTAAGACTAAATACGTCTGTCCTTTGATCAGAAAGGCTGAATCTACCTTTAAAACCATCCCTCCTAGGAATAGCACTACTGAACAGAATGCTGTTAAACCCATTTTTAGAAGTTTTCCTAAGGAAGTTCATCCCTCAAGCAATCAATATTGCTCCTACTGTGACATTTATGGTCATTCCTTTGAAGGTTGCTATGCTAGACGTCTAAATACTCCTGTGTATAACACTTCTGTCTACAAGAACTTTAACTATTCTAGGCAAAATCGTAACCATTATGTCCTTCCAAGACAACCTGACAAGAACTCTAACTACAGAAATAGAAAGACCAAAACTAAGAGTTCATTTAAGAGAAAGGCTCCCAGAAACTTTCCTAAACCAAAAGCTCAAATTTTCCACAATAATCAGTTTGTTGCCCCAAATGTTTTTCGACAAAAAGCTGTTTCTCGAAAGTTTTATCAAATGAGGGCAAACTTACGCAAAATTAAAACTAGAGCTATTTGGGTTAGAAAAGATGATCTTTTACCACAAATGAAGTGTAATATTGTCATCACTGCTTTAAAAGCTGAACACACTTCATCTGGTTGGTATTTAGATTCAGGATGCTCCAAACATATGACAGGAGATGAAACCAAACTTTTAAACAAAACCAAATTTGCTGGTGGCAAAGTAGTTTTTGGTGACGGAGTTTCATCCCAGATTATAGGTAAAGGAACCCTAAAAGAAGAAGGAATGCCTGTTCTCGAAAATGTTCTATTAGTTAAAGGCCTTAAAGCCAACCTCCTAAGTATATCACAATTTTGTGACTCTGACCATACAGTCACCTTTTCAAAGAACAATTGTAAAATTCTAAATGATAAAGGTGAATGCATTATTACAGGATTTAGAACACCTGACAATTGTTATACTGTCAAGACTAGTTCTGAAACCTGTAACATTGTCAGAATGGATGACAATGAAATCTGGCATAATCGTATGGGTCACTTGAGTTATGATATCCTTGGTAGATTGTCTAGTCAAGAGATAGTTAGAGGAATTCCTAAAATTAAACCTATTTCAAGTATTGTCTGTGGTCATTGCCAGGAAGGAAAAATAGTTAAGACTTCGCATAAAAAGGTTAAAGACATTCTCACCTCTAGACCTCTAGATCTCATCCATATGGACCTTATTGGTCCCTCTAGAACTGTTAGTCTATGTGGACACAGTTATATCCTAGTCATGGTTGATGATTTCACACGATTCACTTGGGTTGCCTTCTTGAAACATAAATCTGACACGTTTCAGAATTTTTTAAAAATCTTACTTAGAATTGAAAATGAGAAGGACACACAAGTTAATCGTATTCGAAGCGATAGAGGGGGAGAGTTCATAGACACAGGAATAGTTGAATATTGTGACTACAACGGTTACAAACACGAATTCAGCGCCCCTAAGACCCCTCAGCAGAACGGTGTTGCCGAAAGGAAAAGCCGAACTCTTCAAGAGATGGCACGAGTAATGCTCCATGCCAAATCCCTACCTACATACTTCTGGGTAGAATCTATTAGAACTGACTGTCATATCACTAATAGGGTCTATCTAAGGAAAAACTCTAAACAAACTCCTTATGAGTTGTGGTACGGTAAGAAGCCTAATCTGAAATACCTAAGAACTTTCGGAAGTCAGTGTTATGTCTGTAAAGACAGAGAACATTTGTCTAAATTCGAAGCACGTGGTGATAAAGCCATCTTCTTAGGATACTCCCCAAACAGTCGTGCTTATCGTATATACAATCTGCATACTAAGGCCCTTATGGAATCGATAAATGTAATTGTAAGCGACACTATTGTCGAAAATAAGATTTCTGAATCACCTATTGTGGTTAAATCTGAAAATGATTTCAAAACTGATTCACCAGAAATAGATGACTCATTACCTATTGAGAGTCCAGATGTACCTGGCTGGGTCTCTAAAGATCATCCCATTGACAACGTGGTCGGTAATCCTAATGAGCCAGTTCGTACTAGATCCCAGTTAAGAAATTATGCTAATTATGCATGTTTCGTCTCCCTTGTGGAACCGAAAAATGTTAATGAAGCATTGAATGACACACACTGGATTTCTGCTATGCAGGAAGAACTTTTACAATTTGTCATTCACGATGTCTGGTATCTTGTATCGCGGCCTCAAAACAAAAATGTTATTGGAACACGTTGGATCTTTAAGAACAAATCTGATGAAAATGGGGTAATCCTTAGAAACAAAGCTAGACTAGTTGCTCAAGGTTACTCTCAAATAGAAGGGATAGATTTTAGCGAGACATTTACCCCTGTCACTCGTCTTGAATCTGTTCGACTTCTTTTCGCCATAGCGTGTCACTTAAAATTCACACTTTATCAAATGGATGTCAAATCTGCTTTCCTCACTGGAATTCTGTCCGAAGAAACGTATGTAGAACAACCCAAAGGGTTCATTGACCCTAAATACCCTAACCATGTCTTTCGTCTAAAAAAGGCTCTTTATGGCTTAAAATAAGCTCCTCGAGCTTGGTATGAACGCCTTTCCAACTTTTTGTTGGATAAGGGTTTTAAGCGAGGAGGAAATGACCAGACTCTCTTTGTCAAACATTTTGACAAAAACATTATTATAGCCCAAGTCTATGTAGACGACATCATTTTTGGGTCTACTTCAAACTCTGAAGTTAAATCTTTTTCTGCTATTATGCATAAGGAGTTTCACATGTCCCTTATGGGGGAGCTACAACTTTTCTTAGGATTTCAAGTGAAACAGAATTCTGATGGTCTATTTGTATCTCAAACCAAGTATGCCTTAGACCTTGTTAAGAAATTTGGTTTAGAGAATGCTAAAGTTGCCAAAACCCCTATGAGTACTACTGTTAAATTAAGCAAAGATGAAAATGGTAAGTCAGTTGATTCCACACTTTATCGTAGTATGATTGGTAGCCTACTCTATCTAACTGCCTCACGACCAGACATAATGTATGCTTTATGTCTATGTGCTCGTTACCAGAATAACCCTAAAGAGATCCATTTATCGTGTATAAAACGTATAATAAAGTACATAAAAAGCACTCTCAATCTTAGACTTAGGTACACTAATGATACCTGCAGCACCATCATAGGGTATACTGATGCTGATTGGGCCGATTGTACTGATGACAGTAAAAGTACATCAGGTGCCTGTTATTATGTCGGCAATAATTTAGTTGGTTAGAGTAGCAAAAAACAGAATTGCACATCTTTATATACGTCTGAGTCCGAATATATAGCAGCAGGAAGTTGCTGTGCTCAATTGTTATGGATAAAATAGATGTTAAGTGACTATGGGATTAAAGAAGATCAATTACAATTGTATTGTGACAATCAAAGCGCCATTAACATATCTAAAAACCCGGTTCAACACTCGCGAACTAAGCATATTAAAATAAGACATCATTTTATACGCGAACTTGTTGAAACTAAGGAATTAGAAATTCATTACCTGCCTACTGATCTGCAACTTGCAGACATGTTCACTAAACCTCTAGACTATAACAGATTTCTGTATTTGCGAAATTCTATAGGTATGATATGCGCTGATTAAACTCTTAAGACCTTAAGTTTTACCCTTTGTCCATTTGAGACAAAATGGGGGAGAAATTTGAGTTTTATGAGTTCAATGTTTTGTTCACATTTCATCTAAACTGCTTGATCTTAGTGTGTATATTTGCAGGAATCTCTTCTATTGATTGTCTACCATTTCTAGTGTACAAATTTGTAAATAGTTGAGTTATGTAATTTTTGACTTTCTAGGAAATGGGTAGATAGTATCTTTTGTATAGGACTAGGTTTTATTTTTTTTCCCTACGAGTTTTAAGCTAACTCAAAGGAGATTTTGTCTCATATTTCCAAAGGGGGAGATTGAAGCACCTTATACCTTTGACTTGCTTAAGTCTATACTGTATAAGTGTTCAACTAGTTTGGAAATAGTGACAAAATTGGTTGTCTAACCTAGAATCCAAAGAGCCTCAGAACTTATCTCTCTAATCCTCTTCAATGATCCATGAAGGTATAAATTGAATCAAACTACACACATTAGAAGTGCATACATGTGTACATATTGCTTTAAATTAATTGTGTGATTAATTCCCCTTAAATTGGTGCTTTAATAATTTTTTGGGAATTTTTAAACATTTTTTAAATAAATTTTTTCATTAATAAAATGTGATTATAAAATTTGTGGGGTTAATATTCTATTTTGTAAACTTCAGGTTTCATTGAAATGTTTGATTGAGTAGGATATAAATGCGCTAGAGACTTCAGGGGGGTTGCTTGTAAATATTTTAGACGCGCGTTTGTACACCTATCACATGCCAACACTTGTCACTTGGTTGTTGCATCAGTTTGTGTTTGTTATGTGAGAGGAGTGCCTGGTGCATTGCTGAACGTTGGATCATTCCTAATCGATGGTCTGCATGTGTTTTTAGTCAATCCTGGTGCTATATCTATGAACCAATCACAATCATCTTAACCACCGCTATTTCATAACCCTTGGATCAAGTCAAAGTTAGAAAGACTTGATCTCAGCCTTTGATTCCCTTCGTAGTTCCAGAACCTTCCCTCACCCCTATATAAACCCTCCACTTCTCAGCATTTCAAGACTTTTGGGCATTCGTCATTTCTGAGAAAAAAAATAGAGAGAAGAGAGAAGTGAGAGAGAAGAGAGAAAAGAAAAGAGAGAAGAGAGAGAAAGGAAAAACAGTTAGCCAAACCCTAACCCTAAACCTAAACACTTCATTTTCTGAATCAAACCTTCTTATATTCACAACCCCAAACACAACCTTGAGTGTTTGAAAGAGAGTGTTTTGTTCATATTGAAGCTGTAACCTCTCTGTCTATGATCTTGTTTACAACTTAAACATTCGTGTGAAGATTTGTGTTTCTTTTTCATAGAAACTTTAGATCTACACTCTGCATGTTACATTTTCACTAGATCTGCATATTTCCTTCTTGATTTAAGAAAATCTTTACTAATTTGGTTTTGAAAATGTTTTATGGTTTCTATTCTTATGAAACTTAACCTTGACCTAGTTGGATTCACACTTGGAGATTTTCAATCTCAAAAATATTTTTAAAACCGAGATTGATTAAGATCTTGATCAATTTAAAAGCAAGATATCCGTGGAATCTGGGATATATTTAAAGGTCAAAAAGGGTTCAAGTTCTGTGAGAAAGAAAAAAAAGAAAATCACAGCATATAGTCTTTATATGTAATTTTTCTAGGACTGTTTGTAAATTTAAGTGTGTGTGAGTTCATGCATGTTGATAGGAATCACTTCACAAACACTTAACACACTACTACACTGAAAGTGTTGTGTATAAGATCAAAGATCATTGAGTCGACATAAGGAAGCTAAAGCAAAGGAAGTTATCAAACTGGAAAAACATCATCAACAATCAGATCTATGAGAAGTTAGAAGGACACCAAGTGGGGTATATTCCTAAACTTAGAATACGTTGATTTGTGTGCATGTATGTTGTATTGTTTGTAACTATTATTTGTTGTTAGTGGATTTTTACTTTTGTGACTTAGAAGTCACCGTGGATGTTTCCTCTGTTGGGAGAGGTTTTACCACGTTAAAAATTATGTGTTGATTATCTTCATCTACTCATCTCATTCTATAAGTGTGCTGAATTTTTGAAACTGTCTTAGTTTTAAAAACTGATTACAAAGTCTTGATTACTCTCGTACATAAGTTTTTGTAAACACATCTTGTTGTTTATAATTTTTATTTAGAAAAGGGTTTCTTCAACAAACATCTCGGAGTTGCTTATACAGTTTAATCTTGTATTAAACTGCATTAGCGACGTTTTTCATTTTGTTCCTCTTATGAGGGGTTGCCCTCAACTTCTCAGGCCACTTTAAGGATCGATCTCTCTTTATCTCATTCAAAATGTGTTCATAGCTGACCGTCAGAGGGCTGTAATCAGCCAATTTTTCATCTGCTAGCCTCTTCTTCCCTTCTTTATTCTTTTTTTGGTACTTACCCCCACTAATGCCTATTTTTTCATCTTCGTACTTTGCGGCCATCACCTCTTCGGCGTTCATCACCTTCCCTGCTGTGGCTAGTAACTCCTCTATTGTCTTCAGGGGGTCTTCAGCAAGCTTCCATAATACCTTTCCCTTTTGGAGTCCTCCGATGAGGGTTGTCATGGCTATGCTTTCCTCGTAGTCTTTGACCTCTAACTTTTCTTTGTTAAATCTGGATATGTAGTCTCTTAAGCTCTCACTCTTCCCCTTCTTAACATAGAGCATGTGTGTGGTCTTCTTATGTGGCCTCACTCCGAAGCAAAAGTTATGGATAAACCGTTCTGCTAAATGCTTAAAATTTTTAATGGAGTTCTTTGGAAGAGATATATACCAGACATGTGCGGCCCCTGTCAGAGTGCCGAAAAAGGCACGACACCTCATCTCATCTGAGATAGAGTATATATCTACCACTTATTGGTACATCTTAATATAATGGACAGGGTTGGTACTCGCATTATACCTTGGGGTGACTATAAGTGGTTTAAACTTGGATGGCGTTGGGAAGTTAATAATCTTCGCCACAAAGGGTGAGCCTATGGAGTATCCTCTTTGAAGGGGACCATAGTTTTCAGGATATCACCAATTTTATCCTCCTGCCTTTGGATCGAGTCATTCTATGGCCTCGTAGGGTCGGCTTGGTCGATTTTATCCCCTGTCGCCTCTTTAGGGTGAACTGAGGGTTCTGTTGCGGCTGGTCTGTGTTGGTTGTTCACTTCTACTTGACCATTGTCCTATTCGTGGGGTTGGCCATCTGTTGCATCCCTTCTGGACCTCGTAATACTTCTCGATCGGGATAATTTTTCTCATAGGTCATTTATTGGGCCCAGCCTCTCAAAGGCCGACCCCCTGCTCAGACGATCGAAAGCAAAGCCTTTCGGGTGATCATCAGGATTTTTCTTTGCATACTTCCCTATACTCTCCTAAATAGGTCACACAGTATTGTTAAAGACCTCATACGTCTCCCAACACTCTATAGGGGCCTCTTTCACCTCCAGATCATCATATCTATCTTCTGGGCAAGGGTTTCCTTACCTCTCCAAGCGTAGACGCCGAGGGTCAGCAATATCCCTCCATCATTGTGGAGGCGACAAGTCTTTGCATGGTGCCTGGGGTAGTCCCCTGGCCTCATGCTGCCCTGGGGCCGCTGCCTGAGTAATCATCTCCGACGAGACTTTTAGTGGTCTCAGTATGTTTTGGCTCAGAACTACAAATTGCTCCTACATAATCTGCTGACTTTCTGCTAAGGACTTCAGGGCAGCAACCACATCTGCCATCTCAGACTGAGGTGGTATTTGACTGGAAGAAGGTCCTACTCCACTAGCTGGTGGAGGAGGTGGTGGTGGTAACTCTGGAGCCATATGTTTGAGCTGTGATGATCAAAAGAGCTTGAGAACCTTAATGGGTCTCTTTCAATGGTGAAACAGCTCCACACGGAGGGGGAGTACTAGTTGACCACCATAGTTTTCGATGAGGTCAAGCTGTATAAAGGAAGAGATCTTCTCGTTCCCATAGACGACGCTAAACTGATGATACTAAGATTTAGCTCCACCAGATAAGAGATGATGAGCTCAAATAGTGATAATAATGGCAACAATGGGGTTATGTGCGTGTATAAGTATATAGAAGGGGATGAGTATAAGAGGAATGAAGACAATGATATATAGTGGTTCAGCCAAGCAGGCCTACATCCACTGTGAATGTGTGATCCACTAAATATGGGCACTAATGGCCTTGGATACAATGCTCATAAGCTTACTCTCTCTCCACTGTGTGTACAAGGAGATCTTTAGATAGGGTTACAATTATCAATCCCCTTACAAGGTTGAAGATGATAAGTATATATAGGGCTTGGGGGGAGTAGTGTAACCCCCAAGCATGCATGGGGCATGTGATTGATGATCTAGCCAATCCCCTGCTGACACCTGGATGTGCCACTTGCGATTAATGATGACATAATATTCCCTTATGTGAGGGGATGAATATTATTATAATGGTCTAGTTCATGTGGTATATGAATACCACGCGCACTGTTCCACATGTCTCCCAAATCACGCGTTGTGATGATGTCACCCTCGGTCTAGGATGCCAGGCCGAGGCTAAAGTTGATGCTGGCATTGGGCCCGACTAGATGTGGGACTCGTACTGTCATCCCCTCACAGGGTCATCTGGTCCATGATGAGGGGTCGGACCCTTATAGGGTTGGACCCTTATAGGGTCGTCTGGCCTATACTGGAGGGTCAGACCATGATGTGGGGTCGGCCCCTTGTAGGGTCATCTGGCCTATGCTGGAGGGTCGGCCCATGACGTGGGTTTGGCCCCTTATAGGGTCGTCTGGCCTATGCTGGAGGGTCGGCCTGGACTTGATCTCTCGTTTGAGATGAGGACACCCTCGGCCTAGCCGAGGGTGTATATTGGTATATCAACATCCAATGGGGGCAAAAATATAGGTCTGAGGGGAAATGCCTTGGCCTTTCTTCTCTCGGCTTCCTCAAGCTCAATCCTCCTAATCTCCTGAAAGTACCTCTCCCTAAGGTTTGGAAACTCTTCAGCAAATTCGTATAAACATTTTAACATGAACAAGACGAGGTTACACTTGACGAAATTGTGAAAGAGGGTAAATAAATTGAAGGACTGACTTTTGTTGACTAAAAGATCAAAGGAAAGAATCTCAACCGTTCTTGAGGAAGAACATTTAAGAAGCTCACCGGAGAAGGTGACCTAAGATCACCTACAAAACCTAAAAATTATGGTTTGGCGTCGGAATCCACCAATAACCTCCCCTACCACTGCAAACTAGACGACGAAGGCAAGAAAAAATAACACTCTAAACCCTAAGATCTACCCTAGTGCCTCGTCGGAAAGCTAAGCAGTCTCCGAAAAAATCAAATACAAAAAAATCCTAACTGAAAATGGAAAGTGAATTTAATAAGATAAGGATACATGGAAGAAGATGAACCTTGGGAAGAAGAGGGGACCTGAGCGAGGTCTAGAAGGCAAGTTAATGAGCAACTGGCGAGATTTGGCTATGAAGGTTTAAAGTTAGAGGTGGGAGTATGTTTGGAAATGGGAAGAAGAAAATAAAAACTTGATTTTGTGGTTTAAATACCACCCAATGATTAGGCGCGATTCCTTATACACATCATCAACTAGGGCACAAGGCCCGAAGCGCTCAGCTATCAGCTCAAGCTTGGGAAGACTCTACCCAATCAGAACTAATACATATGTCAATCGTCTATACCCTTTACAGAACCCTGCTAACTCATATCCCCCAATCACCTCTTCACATAGATGGCTGAGGGCTAGGGGTGACTGATATACCCAAGTATGATCTCCTCTGTTTATGAGGCCACATGGAACCAGAAAGCCGACCATCTCAGAAAAGGCTAGCAAGATATTGCCAAGACTCATCCAGTTATGGGGTCAGCTGCATAGGAATATGTACAACCTTGGCCACTTCTCACGATAATACATCAGCTAAAGTCCCCAGGCATCAAGAGCATCACTCGTCCTCTCATATAGCCGATACTAGGGGATGTAAGACCATACAACCTCGGCCAGAGGCACTCAGTAAAGGACACACTTTATTATTTCCTACATTGGGGAATTCGTTATGTTGGCAACATCATACCCATCCAAGCCGATGCTCTACAATATGACACCTACTATACGAGTAATATAAGGTTCCAACATGGAAGGTCTCACGTGGGGAAAATCGTTGCAACAAGATCATCCCCTCACGTGAGGGAAAATTATATCATCTTTGTATCCATGCACTAGGGACAAGTGTCTCCTCCTGATTTGGAGCCTCCTCATGTGCGTGTTGATTACATGCTTGGGGGGTACATTACACCCCCCAAGCCCTATATATGCACTTCATTTTCTCTATGAGAAGGGATCGAATATTAAAAACCCTAGCAGAACTCTGTCAAACTGACTGTAAGAGAGAAAAGCTTGAGTGATTATATCTATGGCCATTAGTGCCCTTATTTAGTGGATCACACACACACATAGTGGATGTAGGTCTAATTGGCTGAACAACTTAAATTGTTGTCTCATCTTCACTTTGCCTCATCTCATTCTCTTACAACTATATTGTTTGTTCCATTTTGCCATTGCCATACCTGTTTGAGCTCATCAGCACATTGACCTGGTGGTGTTATTTTAAGCATCATCAATAGTTCTTGTGAAATGATGTGGTGTTGATAGTTATTTATAGTAGATTACTAGAAAAAGTTCCTAAAGGTTGATACTTTTTTTATAATGGTTTGAGGGAAACTGTTATAACAATAATTTTCATAATGGTTTCATGTTCTTATTATGACGGTCTTTTGAGAAAAAGTGTCATCAGGAATACAATTTATATCCACCTTTAATAAACCATATTTAAAACTATCATACTATATTTTATAATCTTTTTTTTTACTTTAAAGAACTAAAATTTATAAGATTTGTATAATTTAAAAGTCCTTAGTCTTTTTTATAATTATTTTTAGTTATCATAAAAAAACCTTTTTTTATTCTAGTGGGCGGAGAAAACTTAAGAACAGACAATGTCATTACGTTTTAATTATGTTAGAGAGAAGATTAAGAAAATACATATCCTTATCTTCCAAAGGTGGTGGAGAGATGGGTAAGAAAATAAATGTCATTGTGTTTTAATGGTGGTGTAATGTGATAGACATATCCTTCGAATTGTATACGTAACATAATTGTTTTCAGCGAAAGGTGCCATCTTAAGAGCCACAATAAACTCTACAAACAAGGCCTCTCCTCCTACCTTTTTCACATTTCAATTTTTTAAGTGATCACTCTCCCTCTCTCTCTATCTGTGTATATATATATGATACCCCATACAATCCATAAATAGATTGATGAGGTCTGATATGAAAATCATGATAATAAAAAATTGGTAACATTCTTAGCACAATAAAATAATTAAAGGGGTATAAGTAAATGAAAGAGTGTTCCTTATGCGTGTGTTTCAAATCAAACCAATTTTCACCAAAAATTATCCAACTTTTAATGTGCACCAAAGCAAGCTGTGAAAAAACAATTTTTACTTTAAACCAATTTTATATTGATTAATCCTAAACATGAATCTAGTGATTAAAGCAAGTAAAGTAAAGTAAAGAATACTCACAACGTCAGATGTACGAGGAAAAAACCCAAGACGGGAAAACAACCTCGGACGACCCAATCCAGATAATCACTATGAATGTGGAATTACAAGGAACAGACAGAAGACTCACTCAACAACTCGATCCCCACGGGTCTTGACGCACTTCTAATCATCAACCACTCCTCTCACAGTGCCCACGCGGAAATTCCTTCTTCCACGATACCTGTCCACAACACACACGTCCACGTATGTCTCGGTGTCCACTGAATGGCTTTGATACGTCTACGATGTCGAACAAGAAGTCCTTCTCATTTCTTCACCGCAAAATCTAGATGTTTAAGTATAGAATAAACCTTCTTGGGGCAGCAAGATCACATAAACATATAATAATGATAACTCGGATCTTTGCAAACTCTAAGGATGTGTTTAAGCTTTGAAACCTTAGAAAAACATGTGCAAACACGTCTCTGGATCATAAACTGTTTTTCTAGAATGCACACTTGTAAATTCTGATGAAACCACGCTTTAAATACGAAAAATTCACCGCCTCAAAAAATGTGTCGCTCGAACAAGATTGGCCTGTCATTCGCGCGACATAGACATCTCCCTCGAACGAAGTACAACTATCGTTAGAGCGACTTGCGTGTCATTTTGACTTTCTCTTTAAAATGTATCTTCAAAAGAGATCCAATTAAGTCAAACTCTTTTTCGAGCTTATCAGAATAAAACGTAGTGTAAAACGTTTAAAACATTTAAAAAAACATTTTTCCTTACAAAATTACATCCATATCTTTTATAAAAGCAATTTCGAGCACCATTAATTATACGCATTCATACATGTGTGGTCTCGAAATGCAATTAACTTTGAAGACGAATAAACTTGCACCAATAAACTCCGGCATGATTAATTCTTTGAAGCTTTGCCGCAACGTCTTCAATTTCTTCAATACGTCATAGACTAAGTGGGATCATGACAAAATAAAATCTCCCAATGATATATTACAAACACAGTTTTATTCATGGAATTAAGTCAAAACAATACAGGAACTCAATTGGAAATTTATGTCTTGCAGTAAATAAATACAATACACAAATATAAAATGTTGAATGAAATAAAATATCTCTTATACCATTCAATAACAATAAACTCTTACTCCTGGAATATGAATATCTCATTAACAATAGTACTTCTCCTCTAAGTTCCTGACTCGGGAATCTGAAATAATACAATTAAAAAAACTAAAATATAAATGACCACACGAATGTAAAGGAGCGGCCCCTAGGAATGAATACATAATACAGGCACTGAAGAAACTCCTCCAACTAATATCTCAAGTCTTTGGCCATCTCTGCATCCAAGAACTATAGAAAAAAAGTTCAATGATAAGGATTAAATCTAAAATGTCTAAAAAGAGTAAGAATTTAACTGAAGTTGGGCCACAATAATAATAATAATAATAATAATAATAATAATAATAATAATAATAATAATAATAATAATAATAATAATAATAATAATAATAATAATAATAATAATAATAATAATAATAATAATAATGAATTTTACTCTCATTTTAGTATATTTGAAGTCCTTTAAGTTACCCAACCCATACAAGGTAAATAAATATGCAATTCTACTCCCAAACCCGTATATAACCTAATGTAATATAATCCCATATTTTGTTAAGTACTTATACTTTAACAATTTTGAGTCCATCGCTCATATTAAGATTCCCGTACTCTATAATAAACTCATACATTAATAATAATTATCTTACTAAATATTATTCTCTTCTTTTAACCGTGTCAAGTTATCTTTTCTAAATATGTACATCTCTAATGCATCAGTCTTTAACGTTCTCTATTCCCAGTTCAGTATATACAACTATAGTATATTATTCCAACATTATTCTCAAGCCATAAGCTTATGGTTACACATCACTAGCATAAACATAATTCAGTACAATGATCACAAAGTACCGCAATACATAATCATATAATCCTGAATATCCGTGAGTGTACATAACTTACCTCAAACCACATGGACAAGGATCAGGCCTACAAAAAAGATATGAATGTCTATCACTAATTCCTTAGGGGATCACTCCTGTAATATTTTTCATAGTTACAGTTTATCACAAACCTATATCCTTAAAACATCAGTAGGGGCAATCACTATCCATTTTCATCTATTGCACAACCTCCATACCCAAGTCTTTATAATAGAACTCCACCGTTTATCAAACTCAGGAAGGATATGTCAGCCATAGGATCGGGTTAAACATGATCTAGGTAGATCCCATCTCATCACCGAGAATACCACGTGTAGTCAATGTCGTACACACTCCATAAAAATCCCAATTAATAGGTGCCCCATAAACGCTCATAAACCATAGTATGCTTGCATATAAAGTCCAATAAACAAGTACGAACTTACTCAAATTGGACAAATAAAAAATTACAAACCCTACTCATTTGGTTTACATAATGCATTTTTTATTAATAGTCAATACACGTGCTTCGAATTCTAAGTATTGTCTCGCACCTAAAGTTCATATGAATTATTATAAAATAACTACTACCCTACCTGATGGGTTATGAAAAATTTATAAACTATCATATGATCTACACGCTCCTGAGAATCTCTCGTTCTCATAAATTATCCCAATCATCGAACCTATGCTTAAGGTCCTCAAGTAATTACATAGAAATCGCATCTACTCATGGATTATTAAAAGTGTCTTCTCTGCTAGATTAATTATCCCCGATTAATTAAGAACTAATCTCCAAATTCTATATAATTATTCGAGGGGGAACCCCAACTCGTTCAAACTAAAAACCTTATAAAAAGATCCTAAGATTTTCCATAAACTGTTTCTAAACATCCTCACGTGAAAACCAACACTCTAGGTTCCATGCCTGAAATCACGCACACGAGTCTCATGCGTATGCCTTCGTTTTCACTAAGCTACTTATCATTTCATAAGGGCTATTAATCCGTGTGCACGGCACCGCATGTCTAAACTTAAAAAAAGCAAGTTTCTTCTTCCCCAAACCTCAAGTTACGGACTTTGAAATCATAATTTTCCAAGAATGACCCAGCCAAAGGCTCTAACACTTATAAAATACCTTTTTGTGATATCC
Source organism: Sambucus nigra (assembly GCA_949130495.1). NCBI lineage: Eukaryota > Viridiplantae > Streptophyta > Magnoliopsida > Dipsacales > Adoxaceae > Sambucus > Sambucus nigra. Next base: position 619,805,768 of record OX422213.1, on the reverse strand, counting down.
AAATGCACTAAATTAGAATCCAACCTATAACTACAAGCTTTGAAGTTATTTAAATAGGGATTTAAGCATTAATTTCACATCGTGAGTTTTAGATCCCTAGATTCATAATTTTAACTAATTAATCTCAGATTTGATTCAACTATGGATCAAACACGAGGGGTTTTATATAAATCATTACTATAATTTAGAATATATAAATTTCATTCATATTTCAAGACTGATTCATAGGATTTGTCATCAAACTATTCAGATTCATTAACATGATATTAAAGCTTAATATACCAATTAATATAATTACAAAAATTAGGATTTAGATGATTAAAATCAAATTATAAAAGGGTTAATTCAGAATCCAATGACTACAATGATTCTAACACAAATCAAAAGTATATTCTTAATCAATGTACATGTGCCTTGGACCGATTGATGAATAAAAATCCTCAAGACTTAATTCCTCTTCAATCCTTATGCGCCTACTCTCCTTAACTCGCTAGTTTTTTCTGTAATGCCTTATGTGTGTTTTGGGTTTGTATAATTAACCTAAGAAGGGTGTTTCCCACAAAAATAAGCCCAATATGAGCCTCACCCCAATGATCCCAAATCATACATCAAATGGCCTGAAAGTGGGCCTCACTAATATACCAACCAAATAGACTTAAATTATATTATTTTAAGTCAAAATGGACTTTCTAAGAGTCCCGAAAGTCCAAACCAAACAAAACATATTTTATTAAATTAAATATCTTATTAAATTATATTATAAGTAGGTACGAGTAAATTACATTAAAACATAATTATTAATAAGTTGCGTGCAACTCAACATTATAAGAAACTACTTCACAATTGTTGGAACCCGATACCGAGGGATTAATTCAAATAAAGAAACTTGCAGCATCTAGTCCCTAACCATTCCATAGTCCCGATAATACTAAGTCACTTAAAATATTTGCTTAATGAATAACCATGTATGACGTCAATTTCTAAAGAGTGTGAATCTACATAACACATATACAATAACATATACGAATTTCATAACAACATATAAGAATATTAAAATGGACATACCACATGTCACATGCAAATAATAATCTATCACAAGAAACCAATCAATTTAAAAAATTAATACATTATTACAAAAAATATGGGGTATTATATTCCTCCCCCTTTAAATAAGGAATTTCGTCCTCGAAATTCGATTCTTTAAGATACCTAACTCGTAAGTCTAGTAATATCTCGACCGTAAAGCGTCCTCACGCTAATATACATATTATGCGCGTTCTTTGACCTAATACACACTAAGGCCTCTTATCATAAATCGCATCAAAATAATACTCATACTAAACTAGTCTAACCATTGAAACATAACCATTTCATCATCAATTTCCTCTATCATGTACCCATATAAGACATTGTGCTCACGCTTATAGTGTTTGGTAAGGTTAATTGACATCTGCCTCGCCTTTTCTAGGATTATGAAAAGGACCTTTGTATTGGGGTGCCATATTCCCTTTGGAACCCGAACTTCATAATTCCCTTCATTGGGGAGATATTTAAAAGCACCTAATATCCCTCCTAGGACCCCAAACCATGTTTGCACTTGTTTCCAAAGATCTTTTGTCTGCTTCGACAATCTTAAGACGCTCTATCATAAACATCACCTCCTCTGAGGTCTCCCAAACATATTTTAATACAAATAACATGTTAAGTCTTAGCTCTAATCAATTTGGTTAGTCTATCTCAAAGGAACCAAAACACACCATATCCCATTTGGGACCCCTTCACCTATGAGAAAATTCAAGGATCTATCAGCCCACTTCTTCTTTGGGATCATTAATAATAATAGTTCTTCAAATGTCTTGGATTCTCTACCTTAACTATTGGCAGAGGCACACCTAGACACCAACTGTGATACCTTGTAAAATTCATAAATAAACTAATTTGGTCTAATACAAACATTACTGGAATAAAAAACATTTGGAAACATTTTCAGTATAAAGTATAAATAAAATTGTACAAGTAAATACATTACATTACAAGAATATGAAATGCTGAATAAAATAAACGTCCCCGATACCATTCAATAATAATACAACTCCAACTCGTGGAATATGAATATCTAAATAACAATAATACAACTCCAACTCATGAAATATGATTATCTCAATAGCAATAGTACTTCTCATACAATTGCCTGACTCAAGAGTCTAACATAATACAACATAATGAAAACTGAAATATAAATGACCACAAGAATGCAAACGACCGACTATGATCTATACCTACATCCTAGGAATGAATTTATGAAACATGTGCTAGATAAACTCCTCATATAAAAGATAAATTGAGAGAAGATAAATTGATAGAAGATTAACTTAGTTGATTTGGACACGCCAAGCATAAACTAATTGTTGCTCCTGTAAGGAAGAGTAGTTTAGTTAGTAATAATGGTAACGCAAGAGGCGGAGGTATGTCTAAATTGACTTGGTAGGATATTGTAAAAAAATCATGATATTAGGTGGTTTAACCCAAGATATTGCACTAAACAGAATGGAATAAAAAACTAGGATTCATGTAGCTGACCCCAAATAATTGGGCAAAGGCTTTGTTGAGTTGAGTTGAATTGAATTGAATATATATATACCGACACATGCGTGTATGAGGTGTAATGGGTGCTGGGTTTCATTGGGTTTACCCATGTTAGGTAGGATAGTTGGTGTGGTGGTTAGTTTAGTTAGGTGGGTTAGATTGGAGAAAGAAATGGGTAAAAGAGAGAGGAAGTAGGGTGGCCATTCATGTGCATTAGGTTAGAGGTTAGGCTATGTTGATACATGTGAGCATGGGAGACAAAGGGAATGGGGTTGCTAGGTGATAGGTGTGTGGTGTGGTGTGTGGTGTTTGTGTGTATATTTATAAAATATATATTTTAATATATATACATATGCAATGGTTATGCTAAGAACCCTCGAAACTCCAAATCTAATTTTTTCATATTTTTGAATTTTTTTAAAATTAAAATATCATGTGTCACTTCTTTAAGACATTTTTATCATCAAATTCTGAAAAATTATAACCAGCAATGCACCCCACTAAGAGCATCCCTTATGGGTATGCTAAACATGTATAAATACCCTATATGGGTGTGCTGTGGGTAAGGCAAAACGTTAAATATAGAAATTGGTAGGCTATAAAATAACAAAGATACAATTGGCTTAGTTGGTTTTTTGTGGGACCCGCACCCAAAACGGAACATCATGTTCCGCGCAAGGAAGAAAAAAAAAAAAAAAAAAATTATTTGCTTAAGCGGAACATGATGTTCCGCCCAAGCAATTCCCTATTTCCACTATTTCCACTTTCATCCCCAACTGTTTCAAATGGTTTCAACGGTTAAATATTTTTTTTTTATCCAACGGTTACATTTTTTTTTTTTATAAATACGATTACATTTCTTCATTTTCATTTTTATTTGTATTGTAAACACTCTCAAACCCATTCTCTAGTGTCTTCATTTTCTTCATTTTCATCATTTTCATTTTTTTATTCAAAACATTCTCTAGTATCTTCAATATTATTATTACCAAAAAATATTTTTTTAGGTAAGTAAATATTATTTATTTACCCATAAAAAATTTCAAAATTTTTATATTTGCTTAACATATTTTGTGATTATTTTACAATGGTTCGAGGTCAAAATATGTCTCAACACGACGATGAAGTATTATGCACCGCTTACGTAAATCAAACAAATGATGGTTTACGAGGAACTAATCGACCTAGCACATTATTTTGGGATGCAGTCGCCCAAGAATATAATACAACGACAGGTATCACTGAACGACGGACGGGACCCAGCCTACAAACCCGATATAGTAAAATCTCGAGGCACGTAATGTTATATGTTTCTAAATTGAAAGATGCATCGATGACAAATCGTGCTAGTGGGACAGTTAACACAGATTGGGTAAAATCACTTATATCTTTTGTAATTTTTTTTAAATATTATTTCTCTTAAATCTGTTGCTAACGGGTTAATAAAATTACTTTGTTATTTGTTTTTAGGTTACTGCAGCTAATCTAGCATTCCAGCGAGAGAACAAGGGAAAATCATTTAATTTCGAATCTTGTTACCAAATTTTAAAAGAACTCCACAAATTTCAACTTTCCCAAACTTTTTTAGACTCCCCTCAATTTCATTTTGATTCGCCAATGACGGGTGCGACAGATACTCAAGGAAGTCTGAATCCTGGGTTTCACGAAGGAAATTCCAAAGATGGGGCAGAAGTTGATATAGAAAGGCCTTATCCGAGGCCACCTGGAAGGAAAGAGATGAAGCAACGGGCTAAAGGAAAAGCGAAGGCTACAAACATTGAGGTGAACCGAGAAATACTGAATAGTTGCTCTTCATTCAATGAATCATTTGAGCTATCATGTCAGGCTGATCGTGTACGTGACGAAGAGACCCGTTTGGGGCTTAACCGTTCACTGCAACTAAAGGAGCGAAGTTTGGAGCTAAACGAACGCAATATATTGGCTATGGAGAGGAAAGATATGCGTGAACAAATATTGCTTGATCAACAAATAATGAGCACTGACACCTCAAACATGAATTCAATCCAGAAGGAGTACCATGAATACCTCGTGCTTAATATAATCAACAAAGCACGGCGCCAATCGGAATTTCCAAACTATCCACCACACGGGGGTCAATCTAGATTTTAAAATTTCTATGCTTCTGAGTATGTAACATGTTATTTATTTTTATCGTTTGATCTACTATGTAATATTATTTTATGGGTTGTGAAATGAATTTGTTTCAAATTTCCAGAGATACACATTAGTAAGGTACAATAATAACGATACAACATTAAATTGGGTAAAATCACACACTATTATTGGTGAACACTCTATAAATTTATACTGAACACAGAAATTGGTTAAAAGCATACACTCTTCGTATTATTACATTTATATTTTTATACTGAACACTCTCTTAATTTATGAAATGCATTTGTGAAATTAAGCTTCATATTGTGAAATGAATTTGCGTCAATCTTAACAATACAACATTAACAACATTAATAATAAAGATAACAACATATTAATATTAATAATAAAGATAACATATTTATTAATTATCGAAATCCCAATCTACATCATCCAAATTTACAGCATCAGACATGTCATAATTTTGCGTTGACGGACCATGTTGGCTACTATCTTCTTGTGCACCAATTCCATCCATGTGTGGTCGATACACTGTGGTCGCAGGTCGGGGATCTTCTGTGGGGTTGTAAAAGGGCGAGGTTGTACCACTAAAAAAATTAGGCGGGGGAGGAGTCCGCTCGTGAGATACACCCAACTCTTGGAGCTTCCTTGTAGCTATATCCAACTCATGACTCCAATAGTTATTAAGATGCATGGCCGCACCTAGAGCGGTGGCTCTCGAGGACTGCCAATAATCAGAGAATTCCCGACTAGTAAATAGGAGGTCATCGTATGTGGGCAATTCTTCATCGACCGCAATCCTGTCCGGCCGTGGAACCGGAATCAATATGGGTACACCAGAAGGACTGCAAAATGGTAGATCCCAAGTCATTTGTGGTTGAGTGGGATTTACCCGACCAGTGGGAGTCTCATAAGCGCCAGGTGCCTGTGAAGGGACAGTCGGTATTTGGATGTGGTATGGCAGTGCGCTGGGACTTATGACATCCGTGTTGACTGCTCGATAGAGGGGTGGCATTACAAGGCCTAGGGACACTTGCTTCCAGTAACGGTCATACATGGGTTGAGAAACAATGGATACGCTCGGGTCCATCTCTTCAATAATAATCCCATGCCTATCAGTGTGAAAGGGTATCCTAATCATTTGCGCGGGAGGGTCATTTGGTATGCAAATTTCACCGGTGATCTGTCGGCGGCATCGATCACCCAAGTAATATACCCCCCCATATTGAGGATCCATAAGAACGCATCGTTTCAGTGATACGTACTTCGCATGTTGAACGTAGGCATGCATCTCCACAGTAGACTCCGAGTAAGGTAGCCAATTGATCGAACCTGGCGATCGCATTTCAATCTGACTCTGGGCTGTGGGAAAATTATACTGGATTGAGCCCTTTGTCTCCTTACGATTTAACCGATTTTGTTTCTTCCATCGATTAATCCTAGGCCAGCAATCACCAGTATCTTCCTTCAATAAGGGACACGCCCGTTGTATGTATTCAAACCCGAAAAACTGCAATACAGAAATGAGTATTATAAAACAAAATATTATTATTAATTATATATGAAATACAAATAATATCACTTTTAACACTTACCAAAACTAGTTGCCAAAAACAATTCATAGAGTCCACGCGACATCTTGACAAGAGATGGAGAGAGTAGTATATGCGAGCTAGAATTGCCGAACCCCAATCGTATGATCCCACAATCTCCATATCCTCTAAAGCAGCCAACCAACCAATAGGAACGCTGTCTCTTGCGGTCGGGAAGAAAATATGTCCCACACAAAAAAATAGAAATGCCCTAGCAGTGTCCTCAGGGCCAACAATCACAGTATTTAACTTTATGGCATCAAACCACTTATTTAAGCTGGACACTTTCACCCCACAAGAATCACTGCAATTTGGTTCGATGCCGGGAAAATATTTATGTATAATGTCATCCCGGATTTGAGTTCTTCCGTCAATTACGATCAAGTATTTTCTATCATCCATCGGTACCATAGGACCGCTGCCGATGGGAATACCTACAACATGGGAATGATAACAATCAATTGTAAATTTAATTATTCTACTAATCAATGTTTTTACTAAAGTTATATTTTATATACAAAAACTAACCAGACAAAATCGTAAAATCATAAGGAGTAATGGTGAGCTCCCCGGTAGGTAGTTGGAATGTATTGGTTGTATCCCACCAACGCTCACCGAGCGCTTGTACCAACCCCCAACTTGTCTTGGGAATTTGAGCATCCAACAATTCTCCCCAACCGCTACGGTGTATAAAATGCATGACATCGGGAGATGTCTTAAAATGTTGATATGTGGCTCTAAGACTATGCCAATTGCCACGCATCTTTATTGTGTTGCCGTTTGTGGCCGTGTCCGGAGAAGCTTTAATGTGATCTTCATCGTCCACAATACGCCTATAGTTTTCAAAAACTATAGGTCGCTCGGCAGTAGTTATTTCGGGCTCTCGACTTGCTTCTCCAATTTTTCTAGACTTTTTAACCCGAACAGCCCGTCTAATTTGTTTTCCAACTTGTTCCATTATCAACACTATAATGTCAACAAAAAATTTATTAATTTTCTAGCATATTGGTTAATGAACAAATAAATATAACATTAACATAAAAGATAATTATTTAAATTTACATGCTACTTGGTAAATACCTAATACTTTACATGATAACTTTATATTATTAAATTTTCATGATAATTATTAAATTTACATGAAAACATTAACACAACAGATAATTACTACATTTACATGATAATTACTAAATACCTAATAAATACTTCAGTTACAAATACACAACTAAAAATTATTTAAAAAACATAACAAAAACATATAATTTCTTAAATAATTTTATATAAACACTCACTAAATTATTTTAAACATTCACTTAATTAATTATTTATAACAGAATCGAAAAAAACAAAACAGAATATTAAATATTTACAAAAACCTTCACTTTAGTTAATTTCAAAAACAAAACAGAATATTAAATATTTATAAATATTCACTTTAGTTTATTTCATATGAAAAGAACCTTACAAAAACCTAACAAATAATATTCTGTTTATAAACATTTACTTTACTTAATTTCATATAATTTCTTAAATAATTTTATATAAACACTCACTAAATTATTTCTCTCATTCACTTAATTAATTATTTATAACAGAATCGAAAAAAACAAAACAGAATATTAAATATTTACAAAAACCTTCACTTTAGTTAATTTCAAAAACAAAACAGAATATTAAATATTTATAAATATTCACTTCAGTTTTGAAAAGAACCTTACAAAAACCTAACAAATAATATTCTGTTTATAAACATTTACTTTAGTTAATTTCATATAAATAATTACTGATATATTGTATATTTTGTATACTGATATTTTGCATATAAATAAGTACAAGTAAGAATTAAGTAATTAAATGGAACATTAAAATGACAAAATAAATAATTTACAAGGATAAAAAAGCAGAGGAATTACCTGCGTTCGATCTGAGTAGTAGTTATTTGGAAGTGTAAAAAAATATTTACGGGTGGTGATTTAAATAAGGTTGATAGCAATTAATATTGCAGTTGAAATATAGGTGGAGTTGTTGAGTAATTAATTCGGGGAGAAAGATCAAAGCTGTAAAACATTTGGGGGGCAAAATGAAAATAGGCAGAAGCTACCGCGGAACATGATGTTCCGCGCAAGCCTTCATCAAAACGACGTCGTTTTAGCCCCAGTATTGTATTTTTGCCTTTGCCCACAGCAGTTTCCATCTTTTTTTACGTGTAAATATAGCCTAGTAAAGTGTATATTTCCCTTACCCATAAGGGTTGCTCTAACAAGTTAATACAACATGTTTACCTTTAAAAAACTTCAACAATTAATCAAACTCCACTCATATCACCACCACCACTTTTTAACAATGAAATCATCACCACCTGTAACTTCTGAAACCACATACCATCAGATCCTCCGTACTCATCATCAAAAACTGTAAACCCACATATTTGATTAACTAAACCCACCTGCCACCACCTCTTCATTGACAACACCGTCACCAATTGAAAACCTATATTTCAAAATCATAATCACAACTGGCGAGTGCTTACCTTTCTATCAAAACAAACATCTTCGATTGGTGTCCAAATGACATCATATCTAGTTGGGTCAACCCCTAACTGTAGTGGGTTCATCTTCTTTTTTTAATAACTCAAGATCTCTCCTCACGCATAATATGTTTTTTGTGTGCGTCATGTAAAGCGGGTCTTCTAGATATGATTCAGATTGAATCCATGTGTGTAGAATATATTAAAAACCCCTTTCCATGGTTATGTCACGCGGGTCTTTCCTTTTATTCTTCCATTTTGCAGGTACTTCCATGGTTATCTTCCATTGCTAGTTCAAAAATATTTAAATCTTATAAGGATTTTTTTTAGAATTTCTGCCTTTTCGTAGTTCTTTGATTTTTTTTTTTGTAATTCGGGTACCGAATCAGTGTTCACAACCACGATGTATGTGTATCTATTTATGAGTTCTAATAGTTTTGGCAACATCACTTTATAATTCAAGTTGCTCAGAAACATGATTTGGGCTTATTTTTGGCTTTAGTGCAATTGATAGTATTTTGTTTGAATCTTTTTAGAAGTCAGATTCGGTGGGTCTTTGAATCATTGTCTTTTTTATCCAAAATGTTATAGGTTGTATAGTTGTTTTTTTATTGCAGTGCCTCTCTTTTTTTCATTCATTTTGCCTTTCAAGTTACTTGTTCTTTTCAAATCTATTTGACATATTTGGGTAGTTTTTCTTGAACTTTTTCTCTAATTAAATGCCATTTTATTATTTATTTAGTATGTAGCTCCATTTTCTTTCTCTTAAATAGTAGTTTTATGTTGGAAACTATTGAATATGGTGTATAGTTTTGATACTAACGCTTTTGCTGTTATAGGTGAGGGAAAGAAGTTGAGATCTAAGGCCTTCTCCAATGTGGGTTTCTAAATGCACAAATTTCTATTATAGAAAAGTAAAAACAGTAAAAACTTCTCCAGCAAGAGTTTCTTGGTAACACTCAATCCGATGTGGCTCATGAGTCACATAGAAATTTTCTATTATCATTTCTACATGTAGAAATGTAAAGTCAGTTAGAGAATGTGACATGGAGAAAACTCAACCAACCATGTTATATATTGGCAACAAATATCGGTAGAAACTGTTTGATAGAAATACAAGAGTTGGAGATGAAAAGAAAATGGGTGATACCATAAATGTCGGAAATTGCCACCTAGACTTGAAATTGATTTTAACCGACTTTAAGCAATGGTTATAGAAACCAACACATTGGAGAAGGCCTAATTCATTCTTCCATGATTTGTTTACTGTCTCCATCCCTAAACAAGTAGTTCTTTCTATTTTATTAATTTTATTTTCATTTTAAACATTAGAATTTATCTCTGTGTGTGTGTGTGGGGGGGGGTTTCAGATCCGAACATGAAAACACATTCTTCCCTGCATTCTAAAAGTTTTCACTTTTTTTATTCTTTGTTCCAAAGGTTTATATCTTTATCTTATAAGTATTCCCATAACACGTATATTTTTTGGGACTGTAGTTTGAGGTTTTTATTATCTGAGTATTGTGTTTTAACAATCTGGCCAAAGGCTGTTTGTTCTATAATACTAAACCATTGGCTCTATCTATAAGTTTCGTACCTGTTTAATATGTTAATTTTTTGGTAATATTGAAGACTGTCACATCGGGTTGTGGAATATTGCAACTGCTATGGCATAAATAGTAATTGCTTTTCTTTCTTTGGGTTCTATTATTAGTTGATTATAAATATGGAATCTTTACTCTTTTGGCATTAATATTAAGAATAATGGTAGACTCCCCGAATGGGGAGCTACCGATTCCTTCCCCACAAATCTCAACCCTTGATTCATTAGACCCCAAAATATTCTTGAGCCTTGATTTATTTTTAAAAAGTAATGCATTATAACTTTAGAGTTATAATTTATTTTATACTAAAACTAAAAGATATTCCTTTAATTTTTAGATTATTTATTTTAGATTGATAAATAACTATAGTTATGATTTATTTTAAAGTTCAATAAACAAAAATGCTATTGTGACCGAATTTTTGATGGACAAACTGACGTGGCGAGATTTTATTGGTTGGTTTTTGGAGTCCACGCCAGTGGAACCTAGAAACCAACCAATAAATGCCCGCCACGTTAGTCTGTCCACTAAAATTCTGTCAAAAATTCGGTCACTGTAGAACTACTCTTAAATAAATTTGTGGGGAAGGAATATTTAATGGATCAATCTTGACCCTTAGTGTATATTTAAAAAACAATACATTATATCTCTATACTTATTATTTATTTTAAACAAAAATTAAAAGATATTCTCTTAAAAAATTTAACAAAAGATTAATAAATAACTAGAGTTATGACTTATTTTAAAAATAAATAAACTTTACAATAAATTAATATTTAATGGATTAATTACCAAAAAGTCTTTCAAACATTTTTAATACACATTTAGTTCAATCATTTTAATTTTATTCCAAAAAGTCATCAAACACTAATTTAGCCAATATTCTATTATTTTTAAAGGTCCGCGCCAGCGGCACACTTTGAGTGTTTTTATTTTGAAAAAAATATTTGTTTAAATTTTAATGTTTTAGATTCACGATTGATTAGTGCTGCTGGCGCGAACCTACATTCCCGGGCCAAAATCATTTATTAAATGTGAGTCCGCGCCAGCGGCACTTATCCATCGCGAATCTAAAACATCTAATTAACAGGTTATTTTTTTTTTTATTAAATCTAAATTTATCAAAAAAAAAAAGCCCCCCCCCCCCCCCTTTTTCCATTGGTTTCTCATGTGAAAGGGTTAAAAATAATTATTTTTAACTCATTTATTCCATCAAACATCCATTTATTCAATATTCTCTTATTTTTATAGGTCCGCGCCAGCGGCACCCTTATTTTTAAACTTAATTTTTAACTCATTTAGTCCCTCAAATACCCATTTATCCAATATTATCTTATTTTTATAGCTTCGCGCCAGCGACATCCCTTAATTTTTAACTTAATTTTACAACATTTAAAACAATTTTGTATTTCTTAAAACCGTTTAAAGATGTAAAAAAAAAAAAGTTTCTTTTTATTTATATTAAACTAATTTTTATTTTTTAAAACAGTTTTTTTCAAAAAAAATATTTTTATATTAAAATAATGTTTTCGTAAAATTATCGCAATTAATTGGGTCGGATTTGAGTTATTTTAATTTAGTCATGTTCATGTTCCTTTTATTTTTTTTATATAAAACACTGTTTTTTTATATATAAAAAATACAGATTTTTATGTAACAAAACAATCTTTTAATTAAAAAAAAATAAATAAATAAGGGAGCTTTTGCATTCGGTATGGATTGGGGAAGGAAGAATCGGGAAGTGTAGCATCTCTCTAATATTAATTGAGATAACTTTTTTGATACAAAATGTTCAATATGCACTATTTTTCCTTATCTTGAATGGATGGTGTCCGACCAAATTTTTTAATCCACGTGTTGGGACTTTGATACTTCTTTTGTGTAGTTCGCACTTGAGGATTGTGTGTGTATTGGCAGTTTTAATTGGTATATTTTTCTCTTTGTTTTCCTTACCTAATGTTCACTAACTTATTGGACATGAACATTTATACCTCATCTAGTTTTGAAAGTCATCTATGATTTTGATAAGGTGTAGCTTTTGTTATTTGTTTTAATATATTGGATGTATGTAGTTTAAGTTTGGTATTAACTTAACTGTTATTATTACGCAGGATGCTTTCTAACCTTTTGTTGAGGACAAAACATTTTGTTGTTTTTGTTTTGTATTGCAAGCTTAGAGCATCCACAATGGTGGAAGGTTTGGACAAAAAAAATGGTAAAGTTACAAATTTGTAGGCGTGCAATGGGGATTGGTAATTGCCAAAACAGGAGAGAGGAATGGTAAGGGATTTGTAAATTTACCGGTTGGCTAGTGAATCAGTAAAACCTTCTTACGAACTTCTGAAGTTCGTAGGAACTTCCTACGAACTTCTTTTGTTCGTAGGAAGTTCCTATGAACTTCAGAAGTTCGTAAGAATTCCTACGAACAAAAGAAGTTCGTAGGAAACCCTTTTTACCACAGTAAAAACTAACACCGTTTGAGAGGGATTTCTTTATAAATAGCACACTGCTTCTTCCATTTCTTTATCACACCCCTTTATCCTTCTTCCATTTTGTTATTTTCATTATAAATATATTATATTTTTATAAAAAAATATGTCTTCTTCTCAATCAATTATTTCTGGTACATCTCGACAACCTAATATGACTCCTTTTGAGGATGAAATATTATGTACTATTTATGCAAAATATACAGCTCGAAGTATTGAAGGAAACTCAATATCATCGGACACATTTTGGGACACTGTGAAAGATGAGTATAATGTCACGCATGGAATTACAATTACTCGTACGAGATCCATGCTATCAACACGTTATAATCATATATCGCATCAAATAATGCTATATATTGCAAAGCTTTCTCACCAAATGAATAATATGGGAAGCGGGACGAACGAATTCCAAGCGGTTACTAATGCACACGACGCGTACCGCGCCGAAACCAACAAACATTTTACGTTCGATAACTGCTATCAAATTTTAAAAGATTTGCCAAAATTTGACTTGGAAAATACAGCGGGGAACAACGACAACCCTACACCTGTTCGCGAAGATGATACTCCGGGGGTACGAGACGTACCGGATAGACCCCCAGGTAGGAAGGGTGAGAAACAAAGTGCACGTTAACGAGCGCGTTCTGACAGCTTGGATTGCAACACGGCAGTACTCAAACATTGCGAAGACTTCAATGCAATGTTTAAAAGCAAGCAAGAGTGGAAGAATAATCGTGCCCTTAAATTTGACTCTCAAATGGATGCGTTCATTCAGATGAAGCGAGCTGATCAACTCACCAAAAAGCAGGATCAACTCGTGCGCCTAGGTCAAGAGCAATCGTACATCATGGAGCTGGATATGACCCATATGAATGAAATACAAAAGCAGTTTCATTTTAAAAGGTTCAATGACCTAACAACGATGGTTGTTGCGACCGAAGCTGCGATATCTGAGTTGCAATCGAACTCCGCTGGGTCGTCTGGTCCAAGCGGTTCAATTAATGATTAGTAGTGTTTTTAAATGATGTATTGAACCCTCATGATTGTAATTCGTTTTTTTTTCGGTATGTGGAGAGTGATTCATTATCCATCTTAATAAATGAAATGCCACCCTTAAATAGATGAAATGTGAGTATTGTTTAATAATTTTCCGCTTATATAATATTGTCGGTTAAACCATTATTTTATATACAATAACATGTATATGATCACTACGACAATACTACAAATACAAATTGAAAATGGAACAAACATAACATTTAACCACGGTTAAAATAAAAAATACAATAAATTCATCAACCGACCATTTCATCACCGTGGGTGTTCCAAATGTGCTCTACCAAATCATTCCGTAACTGTTGATGTTTAGTTACGTCTCTTATCTTAGCATCCCGTATGAGGTAGTCGTAGAAATTAGTTTGGCCCCTCATAATTTCAGGTGTTTCATCATTCTGTTCGTACTCATTTTGCCATGGACAATCTCTACGTTCATCGTCAATAATCATATTATGCATTATAATGCACGATTTCATAATGGTTGAAAGTGACGCCCTATTCCATAATTTACAAGGTTCCCGAACAAAAGCGAATCGAGCTTGTAATACACCAAACGCACGTTCTACATCTTTTCTGCACGCTTCTTGGTACTTGCAAAATAATTTCTGTTTTTGTGTAATACCATTTTGGTTCCTAAATGTTTTTACTATTGAAGCGTACGGAGGGTAAATGCCATCTCCAAGGTAGTAGCCCATGTCGTAAGAATTTCCGTTAACATTGTAATTAACGGGAGCTGCCGTCCCATTGCGTAATTCTTGAAAGACATTAGATCGGTGCAAGACATTCAAATCATTGCAAGAACCAGGCACCCCAACGAATGATTTCCAAATCCAAAGATCGTAGGAGGCAACCGCTTCAAGGATTATAGTTGGTGACTCTTTACGACCACTATATTGAGCGTGCCATGCTGTTGGACAATTTTTCCAACACCAATGCATGCAATCTATGCTCCCTAGCATTCCTGGGAAACCTCTGTTTGCCTTTTGTTCGAGTAACCTTGTAACGTCGCCTTGTGTCGGATTTCTGCCGTACTGGGGACCGAAAATTCGTACAATTGCCTCTGTAAATCTAATAACAGTTTCTAATAGAGTGGTTTCACTCATAGCGTACTGCTCAGACCACACGTCATGGGAACCCCCATTAGCTAACAGTCGAATTGCCCCCAACACTTTCTGATGAGAGCTCAAACCTTGACGACCGCAAGCATCATTCTTCTGAACAAAGTAGTTATCATAATGGCAAACAGATTCAAGGATGCGATTGAAAACACTATACCGCATCCTGAATCTCCTTCGGAAAAAATACTCATTGTATACCTTATCTTCCCCAAAATAATCTTCCCATAGTGCTGCATGTCCCCTTTCTCTCCTACGATTCACTCGACGCCTCGTTTCGAGTTCTTTTCCATCGCGAATTATATTTTTTTCAGCACACCACCGGGTAATCTCCATCATAATAATCATTTCCTCGTCTGAATCATCGGATGATCCACCGTCATTAAATTGTGCATATTGTAGCATAAGATTTCGGCCCTCATCGCTAGAACTGGAGGAGTCCATGATATAATATGGTTACAAATTAATTTAGGTGTAGATGAAAAATTATACTCTACCTGTATAGTTTTACGATACACAGGTATTTATAAGTTTAGATGTAGACGAGTAAATTATACTCTACCTGTATGATATGTGTGCCTTAACAATTATTATAAATATTTTTTATCATTGTAAAATAAATATCTCTGTCCTTCCGTAAAAATTATACTGTATGATATTGGTAAGTGTGCTCATGATTGATATTGGTATGTGTGTTAATTTAGAAAGTTACCTTGTACAGGTTCTTCAGGCAATCAATAAGTGACAATTGAAAAAGTTACCTTATACAGCTTTATGTGTGGCTTGGTATGTGTGCCTTTATATGGTTTTACTTCCACATTGGATATGTGTGCCTTAACAATTATTATAAATATTTTCTATCATTGTAAAATAAATATCTCTGTCCTTCCGTAAAAATTATATTGTATGATATTGGTAAGTGTGCTCATGATTGATATTGGTATGTGTGCTAATTTAGAAAGTTACCTTGTACAGGTTCTTCAGGCAATCAATAAGTGACAATTGAAAAAGTTACCTTATACATCTTTATGTGTGGCTTGGTATGTGTGCCTTTATATAGTTTTACTTCCACATTGGATATGTGTGCCTTAACAATTATTATAAATATTTTTTATCATTGTAAAATAAATATCTCTGTCCTTCCGTAAAAATTATATTGTATGATATTGGTAAGTGTGCTACTGATTGATATTGGTATGTTTGTTAATTTAGAAAGTTACGTTGTAGAGGTTCTTCAGGCAATCAATAAGTGACAATTTAGAAAGTTACCTTGTACAGCTTTATGTGTGGCTTGGTATGTGTGCCTTTAAAATTACCTATAAATAAATTAGAAGGATTGCAACAATTATTTATCTACCATTGTTTTATATTTCAAAAATGGCTTCATCTCCCTACTATTCATCCATTTACAATGGCTTTTACACAGATATTGTTGGTAACGATTGGTATGGGAAAAAAATAATTTTCCAAACATATCCAATTGATACTTCTCGACGTTTTCTCAATGACTTTGGTCATATATTCATAATCTCTCCCAATTCGGAACCGGAAGACGGAGTTGTGTATCCTTGGGAACACCTCACATGGCCAGATAAATATAATGAAAGGTGTGACCTGGAGGTGCTTTGCCATTACCATCACATATCCGTGCCAAAGAATTGGGTTGCCGTACTTTGGCCAATATCGTATCCCGAAGAAGCGGATATGTTTTGTCTTGATTTATTGGAGGAAGATATATGGCAGATGGAGAGGCGCCTACAACGTTATCACAAAGCACAACGCGCGATGCTATCAGGTCATCACATTCAAGAAAAATTAATTAACATATGTAACGACTCTACGTTGGCATCAGATAACGATATTTCAGACTACACGAATTCCTGTTATGATTACTTTTCGGAATGCATATATGAAAATGATGGGGAAGAGTACGAACCAAATATATCAAACTACAACGAAGAATATGTTGATTCAGATACGCAACGATCTTACTTACCTAAATATTTAGTGCGCAATGGGAAACCATATTGTTGTACTTCTACTAGGTTCGACCTAAGCGTTTGAACACATACTCCTAATAATCATTTTGATCGTGTATTATTGTTTTTACTACTTAAGTCAATAATAAAAAATGATATCAGAGCAATCGCAATAAATATGAGACATCATAACATTTATCACTGGCGCCCCGGGCCGAACTCAAAATCAGCACCTAAATCTGCATGTGAACCCGTGTAAGGGTCAGACCCAAATAAATTACCCCAACCTTATTGGGCCTCATATGTCGGGACCGGGTCAGAGGGTGGGGCTGGTCTGTAAACGCTCGGACGACTAGAACTAGTACCACCCTCCTCAAACCCTCGACTAGGCATAGTAAAACGTGCTAGTCTACGCTCCAACTCATCAATGCGATCATCACGTGCTTTGAGTTGATCCTCTCGCTGACGTGTCTCGTGTAATATTAAATGGCGTAGACCTCGAATGTTATCTGCTGCCTCGACGTAGGATTGACGCCATTCTAACTACGTCAAAGATTGAGCCGGAGGTGCATTGGTTGAAAACTCAGGTCTCGGCAGTGCCCTGTATGCCTCAAAGCGGGCATCAAAATTTGTGGGTGTCACCTGCGAACTCTGCCCCTGCTCTGCCATCCTAATCTCAGCCTCCTCGTCGTCGGGCTCATCAGCTACCTCTGCCCTCTGCCTTTTGTTCCCCGATTGCCCCCACTCGTGTTTCAGCATCTTCGAAATATTGTTCTTTGTGAGAAGCTCGAGTGGGTCCTTCTTGCGGTCAGTGTCGAATTCTGGGCAACCGTGCAATAAACAGATCCTCGTGATGAGGGAAGGAAAAGGAAGGGAGAATGTCCTGGCTCTCTCCTTAGCCGTCGCGCACATCATATCCAGAAATATATTGGGCAAGCTAATATCGCCCAAATTATTTATCAGTGCGTAGATAAATGTGGCGTGATTGTGACGCACATCTGACTGGTTGCTCGTCACCATAAATGAGTGGACATTGATATAGTTAAGTAGTCTCGATAAATCCTCCATTGCAGTCGAACAAAAGGCCATTTTTTTCCATTCTTCCCCCGGTGAAAGGGTCTCAATCAATGTCCTGAGTCCAAAAACATCTCCATCGGTAAAACTGACTGATTCCTCGGGGTTCAGGACATTCATAAAGACATCCAAATCAGAATGAGGGAATAGTACCCTCACCCCTCAGACCATGGCCTCGTATGTAGTCGGCCTGTCCCCTTTTACCACCACTAGTGTCGCATAAAAAATCCTGATCAACTCTTCATTGATGCGGCCATTAATGGCGAGAAAAGGTTGGGATTTGAATAGGAGGGGAGACAAATACACGTGTGGACCGAGAAAAATTCAATCAACTCCCAAGTATTTTAAAGTTGGAATAGGAGGCGGCGCACATGAGGGCAAAGATGTCGTTATGGAAATCGGCTCGAGCGAGTACTCCTCGTCGGTGAAAAGGTTTGGAACTATAAAGTTTTGAACCGACTCATCGGGTAATCGGATTGGTACGACAGTATAGAATAAAGACGGGGATGAGAGATATTCAATCTCAGGCGATGAATTATCATCGCTTGAAAATTTAATTTCGGAAGAAATAGGATCGTTTGCAATGAAACTTTCTTCTTTGAAAATCAAAGAAGAAACAAATTCATTACAAATGGATACTAAGCCCGTTTCATCCTCATTTTCATTCTCTACTATACCGTGGGTCAAGTCAAGGATGATTTGTTCCAAAGTAGGAACGAAGTCCTCATTTGGTTCAAAACAGTCCTTGACTTCGGCAGTCTCGGAATAAAAATCGTCGTTGGATTCGAATAATAAATCCACCTCTTGTTCCCAACAACGATTTTCTTCTCGATACCGATTTTCAATCCTCTCATTTTCAAGCATGTGCAAACCCTCCCCGAAAGTCATACGGCGAGGAGCAAATTCTTGAAAATTAGAAGTTTGGAAATTGTTCTCGGGACTACAATCAAAATCATTAACATAAGATTTTTGAAAATGATTATAATTTGTTTCAAAATTCTTATCATAAGGATCTTGTGACCCAGAATCAAAATGATCACACCCAAAATTGCTGTAATCCAAACTTTGACTTTCGTAATACTCACCCAATGTCATTTTAGATGTTGCAACTTTTTGGGATTGCAAGTATTGACCAAAAGTCATAGGTTTACCGAAATTTTGAGAGTTATCATTAGGATTCCTAGAAAAGTTAGAATAAGACATGCTTACCCTAAAATAAAGCTCGAGAGGGCGAATTCCACAAAGGAGATGTGCGCGAGGAAAAATTCAAGCGTTTCTAGGCGCTTAAATGTAGAAGTCCTGCAAAAAGGTTAAAAGAAAGAATACAAATACAAAGAAAGAATACTACGAATTAATAAGACAGTTACAATCTATTACAAAATAGTCCCCCGCAACGGCGCCATTTTGATCAAGGGTGAAAAGTAGCGCGTGTAAATACACTAATCATTGTATTCGTTTCACCGTGTTAATACAAAAACCTAAATATGACTACACTCAATTGGTGAGTACAGTGGTAAGTTGGGTATCGAATCCACAGAGACTGTTTGATAGATTGTAACAGATTATTAATCCAAGAATAAAAGTGTAAAAAAGTGGTGGTTGGTTGTAAATAAAAGAAAAGAATAAGTTAAGTCTAAATAAAAGTAAAGCGAGGATCGGGATATCATCCAACCATACGGCTCGAAACAACTAATAATCAGAATTTCGGATCGAAAGAAATTTAATCGAGCGTTATCAATTAAGCATAAACTTCGCACAATAAGGAATTCAAGCCAAAGTTGCGTGAATGAACATTTAACCAAAAATGTTCGCATGCGAATTAAACTCGGATTACCGCTATAAACACTAACATTGCATGACAATGAAAGTTAAACGCATAATAATTCGTCTTTAATTCGTGCGGGTTCAATTAAACGCAATTTTACACAAAACCTAATTTTCGGAGCTCGAGCCCGTTAATGGCGGAACGACATCCCGACCCTATTTATCTAAGGGCACATAATGAACTAAGATAATTTATACTAATTAAACTAGGAAAGAAAGAAATAAATTAGTCAAACTAATTTAGAAAGCATGGAATTTATTCTACAAAGCAAGGAAAATGAAGAACAAACTATATTAAAGGAGATGATAGTGAATAGTTTAATCTTACAAAACCAAATGGTTGTCAACCCAAGAAGAGAAGAAGATGATCTCTCAAAACCAAACCCTAACCTAAAATGTCTTCTAAAACTGAGTATATGGTTTATTACAACAAAATTGGCTTATATAGTAAGTTGGAAGAAAAGAAAAGAAGGCAAAAATATCTGCAGAAACAGGGGATCGATCGATCGACCCCTTTGGTCTATCGATCGACCAAGGCAAAATTTTGGCTGTACATAAGGATTGATCAATCGACCAAAATCGTCGATCGATCGACCAAGCAGGGGTGAGCCAAGCAACAGCACAATGCATTCTTTTCTTCCCTTTTCTCCTCCTCTTTTGCTTTCCATATTTTTCCCTTTGCTGAAATCGCCGTAACTTCTTTGTTATGAATCGGATTCATGCACCGTTTGCAGCCATGCGAAGCTAGCGAGGAGGGATACAACTTTCGTGTAGATGTCAGGCTAGGTGACCAAGTTGTGAAATGATCGAATTGCCCTTGAACGTGCGATTGCGTACGAAACATCATCGGAATGCATCTGAATCCCATACTTGGTACCTAAATACCTACAAAAGCCCAATTATACCTCATATAGCATGTTAACAATATAAACCGAGGTTATCTGGTTAACGGTCTTAAATATAGAGATTAAGGCACCCGAGGGGGATAAAATGCGCAGGTTCGACGGATGAAATACGCAATATTTGCTTATTATCACACCCCCTAACTTGCACATTGCTAGTCCCTAGCAATGAAATAGGATGCAACAAGAACAACAAGTAAACCAAAAGCAGGAGATAGTATAAAATCATGGTATAAAATCAAAAGGCCACTTTCGCGGGCGATTCGATTGCATTTAGCATATGCAATAAGTCGTTAAACCCCTAGGTCACCCTAGTGGATGAGTTTCGTCTCGTGAGGGTTTTCAGGGATGATACCCACAAACATCAATTGGTTTCCTCAAAATATGCCCAACCTTTTATAATATTTCTTTCATTTTTGTTTGCTCAAAACATCAATTGATTTTTGTTTATCTTTTGTATTATATTTCTTTCATTTTTGTTTGCATTAAATTAAAAATACAAAAAGATTTTGTTTATCATTTGTGTTTCACCTTTTATAATTTAGGATTAATGAAAAATACAAATGATTTTTGTTTGTCTGTTAAGTAAATATTTTTATTTTTGGTCAAAAATTAGAAAAACTCAAAAAGATTTTTTTTGTGCGTATTTTAGTTTGACACATTTTCTGTGGCGTATACTTGTGTTTGAATCCCATCTTCTATGCTCCCATGTGGCTAGAACTTTTGGTTTAGATTCTCAATCCTTATTATGTTCTTTACCATGCTTACATGGAGTAGTTGGATTTTGTGTTGATTAAATGGATTATATTTGTATATGCCTCAATTCACACATGCATGAGCTCCTTTGAAATTTAACTTCATATGCATATTTGAGATTTGTGAGGTGTTCTCCTATCAATCTTGTCAACTGCATAGTTTTGACCTAGGAGGACTACGTGCATGTCAAAATCCGTTGCACGTGAGATTTGTGAGAAATATATAAAAAATAATATTTATAAATGTGCACGGGAAGGGCTCCGAAAGGATTTATTATCCTTTGCGATAGTAAGCCACCGTTTGAAATGGACCTAAAAGAAATACGTGGTCCAAAGGCCTAAAAACAGAAAATATGGCATTAAAAAGAAAAATAATTGCCAAGTCCTATGTTTGACTGATATATTCATTCAAAAACATATATGCTTATTGAGGGAGATTGGATGGCATAACAACGGTTTGTACAATGTCCGTTTATCCTAGTTGTGCTATCAATGTCATGACTCTATTGGTTTGTAGAATCATCAACATACTAGGCTTGTATGCATTGTGTACGTTTGTTCATTGAGTTCAATCTATATTGCCACATGAGGTTATATTCAAATGTGATGAAGTTTACAATCAATTGAGAACTTTGTGAACATGTTTTAAGTGATTGGGTCTAAATTTAATTGTTGCTAGTTCACACCCCAACACTTTCGTTTCCATATGACACATTTTTGCCATACGAGTGTGAAAAGCTTATTCTATTTTGTGTCATTTGGTGTTTATATCTATATATGTGTACTTATACTTAGTTTGTATATATATATATATATATGATGTTTTGTTTAGTCTCAGCCTTGCTTTATAGTCCATCTATGCTTTAATTCATAATTGGTATCCATCCTGTTGCATTCTTTATTGATATCGCATGCTTAATACTTTATGTATCATATTGGTTTCATTTTCTTGCATCCTAGTTGGTATCCGTTATTATTTGTTGGATTAGTTATGATTTTATTTCCCATGTGCTTTAATGTTCTCATCACTTTATGCACCTATGCATTTTTAGATTGTTATCCCATTTTATTTATCCCTTGTTTAGTTTAGAGGGTGTATATGATTTAATTGGGGGCGATAAGTTAATGTTTTTAATTCTTTAGCCTTTGTCTATTCCTGAACAAAAAGGGGGAGAATGATAGGGGGAGAAATAGTAGTTAATCCAATTATAATGGTATCTTAGTTTGGGTGATATTTATCTTTGGGGGAGACGTCTTTCTAAGTAGGTCCTTTGTTTGATAAAGGGGAGAATTAATATAGGGGGAGTAATTTATTTTATGCATTTAATATTCTTGATATTCCCTATGCGTTTGATAATTTGCTTAAGTGTGCAGGAATTCTTCTAAGTGGCAACGTTCATCATCGAGCAAAGATATTGATCCTTGGGTTGTTTGAGTCAAGCATTGTATTTTATTTTGGGTGGGAAATTTTTGTCAGTTTAGTAGAGCTTGACGGCCCTTTAGGATTTTTGTTTAGTTTTTGTCCCGGAATAGCCAAAGGGGGAGATTTCTAAGGACACAAATTTCCAATTGAGTCCTTTGTAGTTTTGGCTCAATTCCGGACAAAAATGTTTGAGTTATAGGATAGAGTTATTGATCATCCTTCAAGCCTATGACGTGTTTGTTGAAGACGTATCGACCAAGAATATAAAGCTTCATCACATTGCCGAGTTTGTGTGCCTCATTTCTACGTCATCAACATGGTTCCATTTCTCCTAAGGTATGAATTCATTTTGATTATATATATAGGATCTTGGAACATTTTATATTGGGTGAACTTTTGTTTAAACTGTAGCTTATTTTCAGAAAGATTTTATTAAAACTTTAAAATAAAGTATATAAAGTTTCTGGGCAAAAATCAAAATTTTATAACTTTCTGGAAGTTCATTTGAAGTGTCGTTCGAACAACAATGTCGTTCGAACGAGTTTGCCAACTAGTTCCCAGATTGGCCACTAGAATGTCGTTTGAAGTTTCGTTCGAACAAAAAATGATGTTCTAACGAGATTCTAACGAGTTCACACTGGAACTTCCTTAAAAGGCTCGTTCGAATGAGACTTCGTTCGAACGAAAATCTCGTTCGAACGAGTTTTGGCGGGAACAGTTAAATGGCAGTTTTTTTCCCACTTTCCCACTTCTTTTCCCATTAACTTTTTACCTGAATATGTAAGTACGGGAACCAAGTTTTTTAGCTTAACTTTTTCACATCTTCCCATCTCTAAGAAAGATTTTGAGAGCAAAATTCAAAAGGGAAAAAGTTCATGTTTTGAGTGTAATTTTTCAAGAAAAATTCTTTTAACACTCTAGTTTTTCACCCAAAGTTTTTTTAATCCAAGTTCTTTATATATATACATTGCTTGGAGTTTTGGCACCGGTTTACTCATCCGTTTGAAGAGTTCGTTTGGGTTTTCTTCTAAATCCCACAAAGAAGAGCTTGTTTTGCCGCGGCATTCTCATGTGATGAAAGGCACCATGTGTGGTTGACGGTGTACCTATGTCTCATTGGTGAAGGCCAAGATTCCGGTGGAGCTTCGGGGTTGTCTACTAGGCGGAGGTGTTTACAAGAAGAAGCGTCGGGGCTTGAGAGGGATTGAGTCGAGTGTTGTAAGTCTTATTGTCTTTTAATTTGTAAATCCACACTTAGTGGACTTAAGGCTAGGGTCGTACGAGGTTTTTTCCTGTTGTGGATTTTTTCTCGTACATCGCGGCGTAGTGATTCATTGTTTAATTTTATCTTGCTATATCACCTAGAACGTATGATTAGGTAAAAAGATAAAATTTGGTTTAATCACTACTTATGTTTAATTTGGTGCTAAATAGATATTGGGTAATGTGTAGTTAATCCAAGTTGTTGATTTAATTTGATTAAATTGGTTTGGCCTAATTTGTTAAAATTGAGAAATATGACTTAGGAAATTTCTAAGACTTGGGTTAATTGAATTGGTTTAAGTGAAATTAACATAAGTGTGTGTTTTGACTTTATTTCACTTTGTTTAATTTAATTTGGAAAGAAATTAAAATTTTGTTAAATTGTTTTAATTTGTACCATCATCTTATTGCTTTCGCATCTTTCTATAAAAGGAAATAATTTTTGATAAGATTTATAAAAATTGGGGGCCTCGCGCACCTTCACAATCTAATGAGAACTCCGTGAACATGTTTAGGTAATTGGGTCTATAGTCCTTTAGTCTGTAGTTCACACCTCTTCACTTTCGTTTACCACTTGCATTTAGACACATTTTTACCATATGAGTGTGGAAAGCTTAATGTATTTTGTGTCTTGTGTGGTGTTTATACCTATGAATATGTGTGTGTGAGTTATTGATATATTTGTGTATATATATGTATGGTATTTCTTTGTTTTGAGTCTTTGCCTTGCTATCTAGTCCATGTGTGTTTAATTCATATAGGTATCTGATATGCCCAAGTATAACCTCGGCCCAGGGGTACCTACCTCGGCAGAGATAATGGCCGAGACACTAATCGACCCAATGAGGGGTAAGGGCCCACGATATCATCCCTCGGCCAGGACTAGGTCGTCCCGGGCCGACACTACTACTTGCACCTCCCCAAGGACACTACGCACGTCGCAGACATCAACAGCATCCTAAAGTACCCAGGAATAGCAACCTCGGCCATCAGTAGGCCGAGAGGACAAGAAGCCACTTCATCTTCAACACGGCTCCTACCTCGGCTTGGGCCGAGGCTACCATAGGTATTAATAATCATCAGCATGATGCATGCCCAACCTCGGCTCGGGCCGACCCAAGCATATGTCTCGGCTGATATCAGGCCGAGACTCCTCATGACACTTCGCGGATTGAGCGGACATCCAACCTTTACAACTCGGCCTCTCCTAGGCCGAGGTCATTCACCAACATGACTGCCGAGTTTCTGTTGACATTTGGATAAGGACACCTGGGCACAAATCAGTTATAACAAGATTATTCTCCACATGTGGGAGAATATTTCATCATCATTACCTACATGTGGCCATGACAGGTGGCACACCCCCATTGGTGAGGATACCACACACATGCACATTACATGCATAGGGGGTACATTACACCCCTTAGGCACTATATAAAGGGATCATCCCCTACCTTGCAAAAGGATCCAGATATTAAAACCCTAGCTAAAACTCTGTTTAAATACATACTGTAGAGAGAGAAAGAGCTTGAGAGGTTGTATCCATGGCCATTAGTGCCTTCTTTCAGTGATATTACTCACACACACTCACAGTGGATGTAGGACAAATTGGCTGAACCACTTATCTTTAGGTGTTATTCCCCTTATCCTCACCTCATTCTTATCTTCTTTACACTGCTATGTTGCCATTGTTGCATCTATATTGAGCTTGCAAAACACCTCACCTGGTGGTGCTGATTCCCAGCATCATCATTTTGGCGCCGTCTGTGGGAATCGAGAGGCTATCTCTTCCTCTTTTTCTGCTTTACCTCACCGGAGACTCTGGTGGTGAACCAGGAACCACCCCTTGTGTGGAGCTGTTTCACCATTGAAAGAGGTCCTTTAAGGTATTAAGCTCACTTGCTGTTCAAGCTCTTTATTATTGACACATGGCACCAGAATTACCACCGCCTCTTCCGCCGCCCGGAGGCGGAGGGGCTAGCTCCAGTCAGGTTCCTCCCCAATCCGAAATGGCGGAGGTGGCAGCAGCTTTGAAATCTTTAGCTGCAACACAACAAGCCATGAAGGAGCAATTTGCCCAGCTCAGCCAAACCATGATGATGAGGCCACCTGGAGTCTCCCCGGACATGATAACTCCGGCGGTAGTTCAACCCCATCCTGATGCCAGGGGACCACCCCAGGCGCCCATGAAGGACCAACCTGCACCCCAGCGGAGCAGGTACGTTGCTGACCCTAGGCGCTTGTGCCTGGGGAGGCAGGGAAACCCTTGCCCAGAGGACAGGTATGATGACCTAGAAGCTGAAGAGGCCCCGGAAGACTGCTGGGAGCCGTATGAGGTGTCAGATAACACCGTACGACTCCTTAGGCAGAGCCAAGGATGTGTCGGCCGAAGAAGAGACGAGGCCCAACAAAGAGGGTCGGCCTTTGATAGGCGGAGTCAAGGATGCATCGGCCGAGGAAGAGACGAGGCTCAGCAGAGAGGATCGGCCTTTAACAGGTTGAGCAGAGGGTCGGCCTTTGAGAGGCTAGGCCCAGTCAATGACCTAAGGCAGAGGCTATCGAGGTCAAGAAGCGCGGCAGGCTCTTAAAGAGGGAATAGGCAGGCTCGGCCAGATCAAGGCCGACCCTTGGAAAGAAGAGCTCGGGAGCAGGAAGAGGTCAATAGTCAGCGTGTTGTGGCTGGGGAACCCTCTGTCCATCGTAGGGAGGTGGCATGGGATAACCTCAGCCTAGCTAAAGAGAGAAGACCCTGGAATGACTCAATCCAACGTCTTGAAGAGAAGATAGGGGACCTCATCAAGAGCAGGGACCCATTGCAGAGGGGCTACTCGGAGGGCTTCCCGTTTGTAGCTAGGATAGTGGGATTCCCAACCCCAGCTAAGTTCAAGCCTCCTACAGTGACGCCTAAGTATGATGGCAGCACTAACCCAGTGCACCATATCGAGATGTATCAGTCGGCGGCAGATATTTACTCAATACCCGATGAGATGAAGTGCAGGGCCTTCTCAGGAACCTTGACAGGGGCAGCGCACAGCTGGTTCACCTCTCTTCCGAAGAACTCGATCGAGAACTTCAAAGGTCTGGCAGAACAGTTCATCCATAACTTCTGCTTTGGGGTAAGACCTCAGAAGAAGACTACCCACCTCCTATATGTCAAACAGGCTAAGGGAGAAAGCCTAAGAGACTATATAGCAAGATTTAACAAGGAGAAGTTGGAGGTAGAGTATTACGAGGAGAGCATAGCCATGACTGCCCTGATAGGAGGCCTCCAGAAGGGGAAGTTATTGTGGAAGCTGGCGGAAGACCCCCCCAAGTCTATGGCAGAACTGTTGTCCACCGCAGGGAAAGTGATGAATGCGGAAGAGGCAATGGCCGCCAAATATGAGGAGGAGAACCGTGGTAGCACTGGGAGGTCCCAGGGTAAGAAAGAGGGGAAGAAGAGGTCAGCAGATGACAAGTTTGCTCATTACACTCCTCTGACTGTGAGCTGTGAGCACATCCTTAATAAGATCAAGACTGACCGGGCTCTGAGGTGGCCAGAGAAATTGAAGGCCCCACCACATAAGAGGAATAAAAACCTCTGGTGTGAGTTCCATCAGGATCACGGCCATGTCACAGATAGATGCTTTGCTCTGAAGGATGAGATTGAGAAGATGCTGAAATCCGGGAAGCTAAGAAAGTATGTGGATGGCAAGGCCCCGAAGGGTGGAAGAGAAGACCCTAGGAAGAGAAAAGATGACAGGTGCCGTGGCGATGTCCCGGCTAGAAGGCATGATGATTCAGAGGGTGATGATGGAGATGACCCGGATCTCCCCCCTAAGGATGACAACGCCCCAGTGAAGAGGGTAGGGATGATCTCCTTTGGTGTTAGCACCATATGTGGGGGATTCACAGGAGGTGGCTCTGAGGTAGCCGACAGGAAAGCTCATGTAGCGGAGGCCAGGTCAATGGTCAAACCTGAGGTTGTGAATCTAACGTCTTCTGACACAGTGCAGAAGAGGAAGAAGGTGGACATGGACACCCTCGTAGTGGGGTTCTCCAGACTCGACTTCAAGGGCATCTTAGCCCCCCATGATGACCCTTTAGTCATAACAACAAGGGTACATGGGTGCGATGTAGGGAGAATCCTCATAGATGGGGGAAGCTCGGCAGATGTGATGTTCTGGCCTTGTTTCAAGAGCCTGGGTCTTAGCAGGGCAAGGCTGGTGCCCTACCATCACCCATTGATAGGCTTCAGTGGTGAGAAGGTACACCCATTGGGCATGTATGAAATGGATGTACGGATGGGAGATGAATGGCCTAAGAGGCTGACCAAGAAGATAAACTTTTTTGTCATGGACGAAAATGTCTTCTCGGCCTACAACCTCATCATCGGAAGAGTGGCCCTCAAAGAGTTTGAAGCCGTGCCATCAACGGTCCACTAGATACTAAAATTCCCGACTCCTTATGGGGTAGGGGAAGTGCAAGGAGACCAGACCACGGCGCGGGATTGTTACTTCAACTCGGTCGAAGAGCGAGAGGCCCATAAGAGAGCAACCGCCACTTACAGCATTGACACTCTTGATCCCAGAGATGAAACAAAACTGAAGAAGGGCGAGCCCGCGGAAGAGGTAGAATCCATCGTCCTCAATGAGGACGAGCCAGAAAAAACCGTCCAGGTCGGCAAAGCCCTGGAGCAAGGGATCAAGGAAGAGCTGATAGAATTCCTTAGGAGGAGGCAGAGCGTCTTCGCATGGAGCCATGCAGACATGCCTGGTATCGACCCTGAGATCATTACCCACAAGCTCAACGTGGACGGAGATGCTAGGCCTATTAAACAAAGGCGAAGGATCTACTCCAGAGAGAAGTACGAGGTCATCTGGGAAGAGGTGAAGAAGTTGGAAGAGGCCGAGTTCATAAGAGCGGTTACTTATCCAGTGTGGCTCTCGAATGCAGTCATCGTGCCTAAGGCCAATGGAAAGTGGCGGATGTGTGTAGATTTCACAGACCTGAATAGGTCTTGCCCGAAAGATAGCTATCCCTTACCCAGGATAGACCAGATGGTGAATGCAACGGCAGGGCACGAGCTTATGAGCTTCATGGATGCTTATTCAGGCTATAACCAAATTTTTATGGATACTGAAGACTCTGAGAAGACAACCTTCATTACTGACAAGGGGACGTACTGTTACAAGGTGATGCCCTTTGGTCTGAAAAATGCGGGGGTAACGTATCAACGTCTTGTCAATAAGACGTTCGAGGAGCAGATAGGTAAGACCATGGACGTGTATGTGGACGATATGCTAACGAAGAGCCTGAAAGCATGTACTCACGTAGCGGACCTTGAGAAGACCTTTGATGTCATGAACTCCTACAGAATGAAGCTCAACCCAGCAAAATGTGTCTTTGGAGTAGGAGCCGGGAAGTTCCTGGGGTTCATCGTTAATCAGAGGGGGATTGAAGCAAACCCGGAGAAAATCAAGGCATTACTCGACATGAAGACTCCTAGGAGTATCAAGGATGTTCAGAGACTCACTGGAAGGGTGGCAGCCCTGAACAGGTTTATTTCCAGAGCCACGGACAAGTGTCTTCCGTTCTTTAAAGTTCTGAGAAAGGCCTTCCAGTGGGACGAAGAGTGTGAAAAAGCCTTTGATCAACTGAAGTCCTACTTGGGGTCTCCATTGCTGCTATCCCGGCCCATCACAGGGGAGAGGTTGTTTGTGTACCTGGCAGTCTCTGAGTCAGCCATTAGCGCGGCCATCATACGGGAAGAGGATGGGGTTCAGAGACCTGTGTACTTCAATAGTAAGGCCCTTCAAGGGTCTGAACAAAACTATCCCCGCATGGAGAAGTTGGCTTATGCCCTGATACACGCCTCTAGGAAGATGAAGCCTTACTTCCAAGCTCACTCCATGGTAGTCCTCACCGACTCACCATTACGGCAGGTTCTGCACAAGCCTGAGAAGTTCGGAAATTGATGACCTGGGCCATCGAGCTAGGAGAATATGATCTTACCTACAAGCCCAGGACAGCCATCAAGGGGCAGGCCCTGGCAGACTTTGTCGCAGAATTCACCTGGGAAGAGACCGAGACAGAGAAGGGCTTGGATGGTGGCGAAGAGATGAACCGAAATGTCTTCCGAAATTCGGAAGAGACTGCCCCATACGTCTTTCGAGGCCGATATGAGGTTGTCCCAGGCTTAGCTCAGAGTAGAGTAGAATAAAATGAGGAGGATCGGTACCTCTTCGAAAAGGGGGTTATGAGAGAAGGGGTCTTCTCATCAGATACAGACGTATGGAGCCTCTTCGTTGATGGCTCTTCTTGTGACAATGGAAGCGGCGTGGGGCTAGTACTCTCGGCTCCAGATGGTGCCAACATTGAATATGCCTTGAGATTCAACTTCAAGGCCTCCAACAACGAGTCTGAGTATGAGGCCATGGTAGCAGGTCTCTTATTAGCAACAACTCTTCGAGTAAAGTATCTCCTACTCCACAGTGACTCGAGGTTGGTTATCAATCAAGTGCTGGGGGCATACGAGGCTAAAGATGAAAGGATGGCCAAATACCTGAAGAAGGTAAGAGGGTTGCTAGAGTATTTTGAAGAAGCAAAGCTGAAGAGAGTACCTCGGCTGAGCAACAACCACGCCGATGCGTTGGCAAGACTGGCCTCGGCAATGAAGACAGACTTGGGAAGAACCATCCCAATTGAAGTCTTAGGAAAGGAAAGTATTGAGGAGGATAAGGTATGTAACCCTTGTCTCAATGTAAACCTGGGAGACTCGTGGATTGACCCGCTTGTCAGATACCTAAAAGAGGGGGAGCTACCTGAGTCCAGGATGGAAAGAAGAAAGTTGAGATACAGGGCTGCAAATTTCTCATTGGTAGGAGATGTCTTGTACAAAAAGGGGTTTCTACTGCCTCTCCTCAGATGTGTGCACCCTGCGGAAGTGCCCCAGGTCTTAAGGGAGGTTCATGAGGGTTCTTGATCTAGCCACATTGGGGGAAGACCCTTAGCCAAGAGGATCATCACTCAAGGATACTGGTGGCCTACCCTATCTAAGGATGCCGCAGATTATGTGAAGAGGTGCGACAAATGTCAAAGGTTCGCCACCATCCCTCACCAACCTCATCAGCCTATGACGTCGATCTCTTCTCTATGGCCATTTACGGTATGGGGAATTGACTTGGTAGGACCTTTGCCAAGAGCAGTCAACAACTATAGATTCTTGATAGTTTCCATTGACTACTTTTCAAAATGGGTAGAGGCAGAGCCAATGATAACCATTACAGAACAGAAGACCTTCCAGTTCATCTGGAAGAACATCATATGTAGATATGGCCTCCCGAACACGCTCATCTCGGACAACGGGACCCAGTTCAAGAATGCCTCCTTGGAGAAGTATTGCCAAAGTGTGGGGATCAGACAGTTCTTCTCATCTCCTGGTCGACCTCAAGCAAACGGCCAGACCGAGGTCACGAACCGAACCATCTTGGATGGAATCAAGAAGAGGTTAGAAGACGCGAAGGGAGGATGGATAGAAGAGGTCTACGCCGTGCTATGGGCTTAAAGAACTACTGCAAGGACACCCACAAGAGAAACCCCATTCATGCTGGCACATGGCTCAGAGGCAGTCATACCAACGGAGGTAGGACTGCCAACTCATCGGATTCAGACCTACGACCCCGACAGCAATGGGGAGAAGAGAAGGCTAGACCTGGATCTCATTGAAGAGAGAAGAGAAGACGCAGAGATCAGGAAAGCAGCCTATCAGCAGAGGGCAGCAAGATTCTACAATCAAAGGGTGAAATCAAGACCCATTGCGGTGGGAGACCTAGTACTCAAGAAAACCCTACAGAAGACAAACAAGCTACACCCGAACTGGCATGGTCCCTACAAAATAACGGAAGAGGTGGTGCCTGGCACGTATAGGCTAGAGAACCTAGAGGGAGAACCTTTCACCAACCCGTGGAATGCTGATCACCTGAAGAGATATTTCATATGATGTTGCATAGGATTTGTAATTTGTAATTGTACCATCTTATCGAGAAAAGGTTATCAATAAAGATCAGTTTCCATATCAAGTTCTTGTTTTATTCATTATGAGGCTAACCTCTTAGGTGATGACCTCAGACCCTCATAACATCACTCGGTGGTGACGAGGTCTGAGCTCAGACACCTGGGTTAGATAACCTCAGACCCTTAACATCATTAATTTGGTGATATTCCTTATGAGGCTAACCTCTTAGGTGATGACCTCATACCCTCATAACATCACTCGGTGGTGACGAGGTCTGAGCTCAGACACCTGGGTTAGATAACCTCAGACTCTTAACATCATTAATTTGGTGATATTCCTTATGAGGCTAACCTCTTAGGTGATGACCTCAGACCCTCAAAACATCACTCGGTGGTGATGAGGTCTGAGCTCAGACACCTGGGTTAGATGATCTCAGACCCTTAACATCATTAATTTGGTGATATTCCTTATGAGGCTAACCTCTTAGGTGATGACCTCAGACCCTCAAAACATCACTCGGTGGTGACGAGGTCTGAGCTCAGACACCTGGGTTAGATGATCTCAGACCCTTAACATCATTAATTTGGTGATATTCATTATGAGGCTAACCTCTTAGGTTATGACCTCAGACCCTCATAACATCACTCGATGGTGACGAGGTCTAAGCTCAGACACCTGGGTTAGATGACCTCAGACCCTTAACATCATTAATTTGGTGACTTATTATGAGGCTAACCTCTTAGGTGATGACCTCAGACCCTCATAACATCACTTGGTGGTGACGAGGTCTGAGCTCAGACACCTGGGATAGATAACCTCAGACCCTTAACATCATTAATTTGGTGATATTCATTATGAGGATAACCTCTTAGGTGATGACCTCAGACCCTCATAACATCACTCGGTGGTGACGAGGTCTGAGCTCAGACACCTGGGTTAGATAACCTCAGACCCTTAACATCATTAATTTGGTGATATTCCTTATGAGGCTAACCTCTTAGGTGATGACCTCAGACCCTCATAACATCACTCGGTGGTGACGAGGTCTGAGCTCAGACACCTGGGTTAGATAACCTCAGACTCTTAACATCATTAATTTGGTGATATTCCTTATGAGGCTAACCTCTTAGGTGATGACCTCAGACCCTCAAAACATCACTCGGTGGTGACGAGGTCTGAGCTCAGACACCTGGGTTAGATGATCTCAGACCCTTAACATCATTAATTTGGTGATATTCCTTATGAGGCTAACCTCTTAGGTGATGACCTCAGACCCTCAAAACATCACTCGGTGGTGACGAGGTCTAAGCTCAGACACCTGGGTTAGATGATCTCAGACCCTTAACATCATTAATTTGGTGATATTCATTATGAGGCTAACCTCTTAGGTGATGACCTCAGACCCTCATAACATCACTCGGTGGTGATAAGGTCTGAGCTCAGACACCTGGGTTAGATAACCTCAGACCCTTAACATCATTAATTTGGTGACTTATTATGAGGCTAACCTCTTAGGTGATGACCTCAGACCCTCATAACATCACTCGGTGGTGACAAGGTCTGAGCTCAGACACCTGGGTTAGATAACCTCAGACCCTTAACATCATTAATTTGGTGATATTCCTTATGAGGCTAACCTCTTAGATGATGACCTCAGACCCTCATAACATCACTCGGTGGTGACGAGGTCTGAGCTCAGACACCTGGTTTAGATCACCTCAGACCCTTAAGTAATGGTTATGACAACATCATATTAAGTAATGACTTCAGAGATTGCATAGCATTCAAATACATTCAGAGATCAAGATGAAGAAAGACATTGACATTCAATAAAAGGAAGAAATTAAAACATTTAGGTGTCTGATAAATTACAAGTCCAGAGTTACAAGTCAAAAAATACAAAATACAAGGCCAAGTTAAGCATCCGAGGGAGGAACATTCAATGTCTCGTCTGGGTTGGCCTGTTCAGCATTGGTCACCTCAGCCACTTCATCGGCAGGGTCAGTCCCTCCGAGATCAGTCCCTTCCAGAGTAACAGTCTGACCAGGGGCAGCAGCCTCGTCCTCTATCTCTTGCAAGGCCTGGGCAAAATGAGGGTCGGCGAGGCCGAGGCCCACAAAGTCGGAGGCCTTTATAGTGCCAACCTCGGTTTCCCTGACCTCAGCCCATTTGGTGGTGGCTTTGATACCTCTTTCGAGGTATTCAAGACCAAAATCTACGAACTCCTCAGAGACCTTGTAATCAACAATTATTTTCTCTGAGGCATCTGCAAGAGAGGCCTTCACAACAGCATTGACCTTCCTCTGCAGGGCATCTTCCTTGTCCTTCAGGGCCTTGGCGTGGCTTTGGACAAGTGCAGAGATATCTTTTTCTAGACCCTGGGCCTTATTTTCAGAGTTCTGGGCCTTGGTCTCGGCATTCAGCAACTCTGACCTCAGACGGTCAACCTCGGCCTTCAGGGTGCTCTCAACCTTCTCAGCCTCTTACCCCTTCTGAATCAGAGGCAATTTCCTCAGGGCCCAGTTAGATAGCTGGTACATGGCGGTCACACCCTGCACAGACAATAAAGAGGTTAGAGGGAAATAAATTCAGACGTTGCACTTGCAAAATTATTGGCAAAAGGAACAAGCCATACCTGGACGGCTCTGTGGAGGCCGAACTCAACCATCATATGAGTGTCCATGGCCCTGTAAAAATGCTTGACGGCATCAGTCATCACATTGGCAAGGGCATCCATGGCCTGCCTGCTGTTGCCGACCACGCTGTCGGTAAGCTTTAGCTGGTCCAGACGAGTTGTTAATGTGTCGGCTGTGATAGGGATCGCAGCGTCTGAAGTCTTCTTTTGACTAGAGGTCGGCCTCTGATCCTCAGAGGCATGGACCTCAGGGGCCCTCTTCTTGGATTTGGATGTTGAGGGAGCAGGTGGAGGAGCGCTCAAACCAGTCTTCTTGACGAGCCTAGCCAAACTTGGAGCTGCCATCTCCCACAACTCGTCCGGAACGCCTGGTGGTTTCTCTGCAAAAGTGAAAAGATAAGAGTTAGGAATCAAATATGAATGATCATAGGTTAGACGAACTAAAAAGAAAAATCCTTACCAAAGTCAACTAGGGGACTTCCACCTAATCTCGTCCCCGAGAGATACTGGGGGGTCAGCAGATGCTCGAACTTGATAAACAGCCCATGTGCCCCTTGGTCTTGCAGGGCCTTCACCTTTTTGCTATTTTGAACACTTAGTCCAGGATCGGCCCTTGCAGACATGGTGACTTTACCCCATCTGAGGGGTATTCTCGGCTCAAAAATGGAAGAGGGAATAGACGAGCCAAATTCCCACGGCCCCGAGGCGAAAAAGTATTGAGGTTTCCAATTATGATTCGAGGTCTGAGTGACCAAGAGCATCTTTTTCTCAGGCCTCCGAGCTACGAAGTGATAGTAGCTCGGATGATTCTTTGCCGAGGTGGGGACGTAACACCCAGTAAAGACCTGAACTGGGAGGTCAGAGTGGTGGACTGCCC
This sequence comes from Sambucus nigra, assembly GCA_949130495.1. Lineage (NCBI taxonomy): Eukaryota > Viridiplantae > Streptophyta > Magnoliopsida > Dipsacales > Adoxaceae > Sambucus > Sambucus nigra. The sequence continues at coordinate 619,769,932 of OX422213.1, read as the reverse complement.
TCCACAAGATGATGGCCCCTATAATAACTCTCCAAGCATTGGAAGAGAGCTGCGAGGGGGCCAAGTTGATAAAGGAAAGAATGGACCTAATGACAGGGTGAAAGGGAAGACGAAAACCTAACTTGAACATCTGCTCGTACAAGCAGATTTCTCCATCTTGACCGTGGTAGGCCCTCTCTTCCCTCAGAGGTCTCCTTAATTGGATTGAGGGACTGATGGAGTATAGGTATCTGAAGTGCAATAGATCCACCTCAGTGACCGTGCTCTCGTACTCGGTCGCCTCAGATACGTCAACATCACTTTCGGCGTCCTCATCATCGTCAGGCTCAACGTCGGCTGGATCAGATGTAGACGGGTTACCAGGGAACCTCTGAGCAAACTCGGCCCCGGTAACGGACGACAGGGGGATAGCATCTAGAATGGGCGGCACAGCCACACTTGGCTCAAAAAGTTCAACCTCGAAAGAAGAACCTGAGGTACCTGTGCCGTTTTGAGATGAGGCGCGGCTGGAGACCTCGGCCTGGTCAGGGTCCTGACCAGTCTGAGGAGTAAAATCCATGGCCTCTTGGAAAGAGTCCACAGACATTGGGTCGGAGGTGGAAGACCCAGACTCAGACATCGGTAAGTTATTGGCAGAAACGTCTGTCTGATAGAAATTCTCAGGTGGACGAGGGTATACCACCTTGAGAGGTGGAGGAAAGAGGGGTCTGACAGGGAATTCCTGTGACCTACGAGCTTCTTCCTGAGCTCTCTCTATTTGCCTAATTTTCTCTAAGGTCTTTTCTCTATGAGAAGGGAAGTCCTCAAGAAGTTGGTACAGGGGTCTGAGCATCAGGGGACGACCCAAAACTTTGATCGACCCTAAACTTGAGGAAAACTCCTAAAACTACAAACAAGTTTGGCTTGAAAAATAAAGGAGCCCAAAGATCAAATTAAGGAGTTTTTCAGAAAACCTAGTTCACCGGAAAACTCAAAACCTCACCGGAAAACTCACAGAACCACCGGAAAACTCAAAACCTCGCCGGAAAATTCAAATCAAATGCCAAAAATGAAGGAAATTGAGAGGGAGAGGTACCTGAAGATGAGTTGATGGATGGAAAAGAAGAAATCTCGCAAGAAACTAGGCGGATCCTCTGCAGAAAAAGCAGTGGAACGAAGAAGCCTCGGAGAGAAAATTTGCAGAAACAGTGCGCGCGAAAGAGAGAAATGAGGAAGAAGAAAGAGAAAGAAAGGGTTTAACCCTTAAATACCTAGGCACACTTCCCAAGGCCCATCATTGCCTTGGGAAACCCAAGGGATAACTGACATCGCACGCAAGCCAAGTGGGCACGCCTTAGCATGGGACAGGTGTCACGCAGGTGTTGGCCTTGGGGTGAACAGGCCTCGGAGGTGAGAATCCCCTAGCCACCTGCTCTCGCAAATGACTAAGGGCTGGGGGGTGATTGATATGCCCAAGTATAACCTCGGCCCAGGGGTACCTACCTCGGCTGAGATAATGGCCGAGACACTAATCGACCCAATGAGGGGTAAGGGCCCACGATATCATCCCTCGGCCAGGACTAGGTCGTCCCGGGTCGACACTACTACTTGCACCTCCCCAAGGACACTACGCACGTCGCAGACATCAACAGCATCCTAAAGTACCCAGGAATAGCAACCTCGGCCATCAGTATGCCGAGAGGACAATAAGCCACTTCATCTTCAACACGGCTCCTACCTCGGCTTGGGCCGAGGCTACCAGAGGTATTAATAATCATCAGCATGCTGCATGCCCAACCTCGGCTCGGGCCGACCCAAGCATATGTCTCGGCTGATATCAGGCCGAGACTCCTCATGACACTTCGCGGATTGAGCGGACATCCAACCTTTACAACTCGGCCTCTCCTAGGCCGAGGTCATTCACCAACATGACTGCCGAGTTTCTGTTGACATTTGGATAAGGACACCTGGGCACAAATCAGTTATAACAAGATTATTCTCCACATGTGGGAGAATATTTCATCATCATTACCTACATGTGGCCATGACAGGTGGCACACCCCCATTGGTGAGGATACCACACACATGCACATTACATGCATAGGGGGTACATTACACCCCCTAGGCACTATATAAAGGGATCATCCCCTACCTTGCAAAAGGATCCAGATATTAAAACCCTAACTAAAACTCTGTTTAAATACACACTGTAGAGAGAGAAAGAGCTTGAGAGGTTGTATCCATGGCCATTAGTGCCTTCTTTCAGTGATATTACTCACACACACTCACAATGGACGTAGGCCAAATTGGCTGAACCACTTATCTTCAGGTGTTATTCCCCTTATCCTCACCTCATTCTTATCTTCTTTATACTGCTATGTTGCCATTGTTGCATCTATATTGAGCTTGCAAAACACCTCACCTGGTGGTGCTGATTCCCAGCATCATCAGTATCTATCTTGTTGCAAATTTTGTTTGATATCCCATGCTTATCATAATACATTTTAATGGTATCTTTCGGCATCGCATCATAGTTGATATCTATTAATTTTTTTTTGGATTTGTCGAATTTTACTGTTGTCATTATGTGTTATTGTTCTTGTCACTATTTACACCATCGCATGATAAACTTGTTTTTCCATTTTACTTATCCCTTGTTTCGTTTAGGGGGATATTTTGCTTTAATGGGGGAGAAATAAGTTATTTGATGATTCTTTAATTTTGTCTGTTCTTGAACACAAAGGGGGAGAAATGGTATCTAATCCTTTGAAAATTTGGAGAGATCTAACTTAGGGGGAGATGTCTTTCTAGGAAGATCATTGTTAGATAAAGGGGAAGAATTAATTAAGGGGGAGAATTTATTTTACGCACTTTAATTTGTCATATTCCCTATGCGCTTGATGGTTTATTTAAGTGTGTAGGATATCATATTTAGCGGCATTACTTAAAGAGACAAAGCATTTTCTATGAGTCGAGTCAAGCGTCTATATTTTATTTTTTTGGGGTAGGTTTGTGTCTAGATGTGCTTGATGGCCCATAGGATTTTTTGGTTTCGCTTTGTCCCGGAATAGACAAATGGGGAGATTTATAAGGACAAATTTCCAATCGAGTCAATTTGTAGTGTTGGCTTAATTCCGGAAAAAACACTTGTCATAGGATACTTGTGTGTTGTATCCTTTCAAGCGTATGACGTTTAAAGGTTGAGTTGAAGACGTAGCAGCCCAGATATTAAAGTTGCATCTTTGCCAATTTCAAGTGGCCATGTTTCACGTCATCAATATTATATCATTCCAAGGTCTCAAAGGTATGAATGCATTTATATATATTTAGGACCTTGGAAATTTTATTTTGGGTGTACTTTATAAAATATTTTTATCGAATTTCATTTTCTCAGAAAATCATTTTAGAACTTTTTATAAAGTTTTGGGCTTAAAATGAAAATTGGGATTTTCTATAAAGTCATTCGAACGAATTGTGCATCTCGTTAGAATGAGTTTATAGGTCGTTCGAACAAACTGTGCATCCCGTTCGAACGATATGTTTCGAGATATCACCTGTTTTCTCGTTAGAACGAAATAACAAACGAAAATATTTCTGAAATCTCGTTAGTGATCTCGTTTGAACCTGGTCGTTCAAACGACATTCAAATGTCGTCCGAACGACATTTTGTCAGTTTAATTTAAAAACCACCCACTTCCCCTCTACTTTTTTACCATCTTTAATAGTACGGGAAGACAATTTTTGGTAAGGACTTTTTCAGTTTTCACAGAGCCTTAGAGAGAAAAAATACTACCAACAAAAGTCCCCTTTCATATGTTAAGTTTTTTAAGATCAAACGTTTCCCCAAAACACAAAATATACACCCAATATGTTTGCTTAATTTAAATCCAAGTTCCTATATATACATATATACATATATATATATACATATATACATATATACATATATATATATATACATATATACATATATACATATATATATATATATATATATATATATCTTTGCTTGGAGATTGTTTGGCACCGGGTTTCTTCTTTAGCCATTAAGGAGAAAGTTTGGGTTCCTTCTCTACCCCCATAAGGAGAGTGTTTTTGCTGTGGCGAGCTCATACGGTGAAAGGCATCGTGTGTGCATTGACGGTAGCCAGGCCCCATTGGTGGATTCTAAGATTTCGGTGGACTCCGGAGTTGTCGACTAGGCGGAGGTTGAAGGGCGAGGGAGCATCAAGGCTTGAAAGGCGAGTCTGTGTTGTAAGTTTCTCTTGTTGCATCTTTTGTAAAAATACCATACTTAGTGGACTTGTAGGCCGGGTCTTTCGAGATTTTTTTCGTTGTGGGTGTTCCTCTTACATCGCGCTTTATGGTTGTGAATGTTTATTTTATCTTGCTAAAACACATAGATGTATGCTTAGGTTTAAAAAGATAAAATTTGGTTTAATTCATAACTTTGGTTTAATTTGGTGCTAATTCATGTTTGGGTAAAGTTTTATTTAATTTAATTCAAATCGGACCTAATTAATTTGGCAAAATACATGCTTGGTTTGTTTGGCCTAATTTATAACTTCAATTGAGTTAATTTTGTTTAAGAACAAAAATTCAAATATTAGTTTAATTGAACTTGTTCGTTTGTGTTTTTGAAGAAGAGAAAATTAACATAATTTTCCAAAAATTAAAAAGTTGGAATATTGTGTGAACCATCTCTTTTAGAATTTTAAAATTGGGGTATTTAAAGTATTAGGTATAATTGAAAGGAACTCACCGCTCCAACACTCTACCAGGAATAATTTTACTTCAATTGGAAATCAAAATGTCAAGAAGTGGCTCCTTAAAAAGGATAAGGATGAGAAGGATTGGGACATGTACAAGTATCGAATATTCGAAGGACACGAACACGTGTACAAAACACCTTTGTGGAAAAATTTAATTGGAAAAAGAATAATGGTGTATCTAAAATCCCCCAATCTTATTACCATTTTTCCCGAGTCTTATTACTATGAGTAGATTTGTGGGGTTTTATAAAAAATGATCCAGAAACCCCATGTTTGTGTGTAAATTTTGACATAAATAATATTGAGTATAAAGTATAATGTGATGGTTCCATTTGGGAACTACTTTTATTTTTTAATCCTTTTATTTGTCAATTACCAGACTTTCTAAAGTTGAAGTCGTTAATGATAATTATGTGGTAACTTATATCATTTTTTTATAAACTAAAGAGATCGCATAAAAGAAAATAGGAAAAACAGTAGATGAGTGAGCCCACCAATGCTTACAAGAATGAACTACACAAGTCACAAACACAAAATACGAAAGGCATATAATACTATCAACGTCGCAAGGATAGGGCTATAGACCAAACTATTATCTCATTTCATGTTTTTAAATCACGATAAATAGTGAATATTGGTTATTAACCAAAACAAATCTTATTCATTGCATAAGAAACTTAAATATTTTTTTCTTCTACTTTAATGTGGTATTTACATATTTTTGTTAGTTCTACACTTTATGGGGAGTTTTGTTTGAAAGACATATTCGATTCAAAAGATCTATTGCATTAATTTTTTGTCAATTAAGAGAATTATTGTGTTAATTTAGTTGTCACTTATTGATGTAACAATATTTTCCATCGTAAATTGTTTAGTGAATATACATGTGATTAATTTTGTTTTGGGGTTGTGTTTTAATCTCACACTACAGGACATAATTATATTTACACCTATTGATAACACAAAGACAAAATGACACTACTATGTACTTTTTATATGCACAAACACGATCTGAAACACAACACGACACACAAGATTTATTGAGTCAATTTAAGGATACTTGATTGGCTGTGTCATATCATCTTGTCCTGTAATTTGCAACTTTATTTCTATATTTATGCCAATTATAATTTTACACGCATACTCTAAATGTTATTTTCATTTTTTTAGGAATGTTATCCCACAAGTCAATAGAAGTGTTTACATATGTACATTTAAATTTTGAATTATTATTTTCTGTATATATAGATTTGCATAATGACAATGGAATTTTTGTATTTGTCATGGTTCAACAACAATTCGTACCACGCTTGAAAAAATAGTTTCTTTGTAGTTGCAATCATTACTCGATACGACTTACTACTTTGCCATGTATTACTCAATTTTTGTCCAAGTAATGTGGCTTCGTCATATTACTTAGTTTTTTATGTGTATGGATATGACAAACATCACATGTATTTAACTATTTATTAAAGTTTTACAATTTGATACTAAATAATAATTAACGTGTTGCATCCACCCATGCATCGCACTGGTTGCCATTAGTGTGTGTGTGTGTGTGTGTGTGTGCGTCTCTCTCTCTCTCTCTCTCTCTCTCTCTCTCTCTCTCTCTCTCTCTCTATATATATATATATATATATATATATATATATATATATATATATATATGTAGGGATATGACAAACATCACATGTATTTAACTATTTATTAAAGTTTTACAATTTGATACTAAATAATAATTAACGTGTTGCATCCACCCATGCATCGCACTGGTTGCCATTAGTGTGTGTGTGTGTGTGTGTGTGTGCGTGTCTCTCTCTCTCTCTCTCTCTCTCTTTCTCTCTCTCTCTCTCTCTCTCTCTCTATATATATATATATATATATATATATATATATATATATATATGTAAGGACATTTTTGTCCATTAACAATTTATTATGTCGCACGCCGTTACACCGTTGAAGAAATTCAAGATTCATACATTCATCAACGGATCCGATTATCAAAAGAAGAAGAGGAATCAAGTTTGACAGCCGGACCGGTCTGCCTCCCTACCGGACCGATCCGCCCTCAACCGGATCGATCTGCTTGCTGCAGATCCAGTATACCCCAGACCGCAAGCGAACCGATGAAGCCTCAGAATAAAAGAACCGATCCGGTCAATCGGACCGATCCGCCTCCAAGCCGGACCGGTTCGCCTGGGATAAACTCGAGCAGTTCCGTGAATTGTTTTACCACTAATTTGTTTTTCCTATATATATACCTATTTCGGTGGTGTATTTTTTAAGACTTTTCAAGACGAATTTCAGAGTCCTAAATAGTCTAAGTCTTCACCTATTGAGCCCAAGACTCTAGGTTTTTGATTCACACAATTTCCAATCCTTTGTGAATCTTTTTGGTAACCCAAGAACACAACTTTTTAGTTTGTTCAAACCTTTGTGGAGAGATCTTTGCAACCGAGGGCTGCGTGTCATTGCTGAGGGAGTCTCTACAAAGTTTTATGACTGCGTGTCATTGAGGAGTGTTGCGGTTCTTCCTTTATTGATTGGACTGAGGTTAATGTGGGTTCGCTGCGTGTGGATTCATTGCTTCGACACCGACCGACGCCTGCGGGTATTCGCGTGTCACTGTATTTCATTGTAATCCGTGTAAGTTGCGATTTACTTATTATAGTGAAATAAAAGGTTTTGCCCTGCGGGGATTTTTCCTTAAACTTGTTTCGCATTTTTGTTTATGGGATTGACACACGCACCGTAGATGGATGTTTAGGGGCTGAATTTATTTGATTTAAAAGTAGACTCTAATTAAATAAGGGTTACTTGAAAACTTGCGAATTTAAGTTAAATCGATATTACACGCGTTCTCAAATTGGTATCAGAGCAGGTTGCGCTAATTTATTGCGTATTCCTATTTTTCGCAAAATCGTGTGATATTGATTTTTTTTGAAAAATCAGTTTTGTGAAAATTCGCATTTTTTCTTATGGAGCACTTATATAATCAGATGCCTATTTTTAACGGGTCTAATTATGCCTATTGGAAAGCTCGTATGAAATCGATTTTAAAATCTATTGACGAGCGTGTTTGGTTGCTTTGCGAAAATGGTTGGACTCCTCCCACGGTCACTGTTAATAACATCACCACTTTAAAACCCGTGTCAGCCTGGACTGAAGATGATTATAAATTGTCCAATTTTAATTCCCATGGTCTGAGTGCTATTTCTGGAGCTGTCTCTCCTGATGAGTTTCGCCGAATTATGACGTGCACCACGTCTAAAGAGGCTTGGGATGTTTTGAAATTAACACATGAGGGTACGAACGCGGTTAAAGAGTCAAAATTACAAAGTTTGGCCACCCAATTTGAGACTATCACCATGTCTGAGTCCGAATGCTTTGATGATTTTTATGCACGTTTGTAGGACATTGTTAACACATCTTTTAATTTGGGTGAGGTGATTGATAACACGCGTGTCGTTAAAAAGATTTTGAGATCTCTCCCAAAACGCTTTATTCCTAAAGTCATTGTTTTGAACTCTTTGGGAAATTTGAAATCACTTAAGTTGGAAGAACTTGTAGGAGATCTTCAAACTTATGAGATTGATATGTTTCCCAAAACCATTAAGGCTAAGGATAATGGCATTGCTTTAAAAACTCATTTTAAGAAAAAGAAAGAAAAAGTTTGTGAGTCCGATTCTGAGGGAGATTTTAATTTTAATAATATAGCCTTGTTTGCGAAAAATTTCTCAACATGAACAAAAATAATTCTTCCAATAAAAATAATTTTTTTGAGAAAAATAAAAAGAAAGGAAAGGCCAAAGAAAGTGGTGAGAGGGAAAAAGGGAATGACTCCGATGAGGGGTGTGAGGAAGATTTTGAAAACGTCACTTGTTTTGAATGTGGGGGTAAGGGGCATAAGTCGTTTGAGTGTCCTACGTGGCTTAGAAAGAAAGGAAAGAAAGTAGCTATGCCCGCCACACTTAGTGATAGTAGTGAAGGTGAGGGTGATGAGACTAGTGGTGAGAAGTTTGTAGCTTTTTCTAGTCGTGTGAGCACACCCACCTTGTCCCACAATACTGCACACGAAAGTGATAGTGATGGTTTGAGCACTTCAAGTAAGGGAGAAAGTGAGAGTAAAAATGGAGATGAAAGTGAGCTCCAAAAAGCTTTTAGAGATTTGTACACCGAGACCTTGAAAATAAAGAAGTATAATCGTGATTTAGGTCGTCGGGTTTTATATTTGGAGAAAGAGAAGGAGGTTTTGAGAAAGGAGAAGTGTGATTTGACCAGCACGTTGTCTAGTCTGACGACACGTGTATCCCAACTCGAGAGTGATCTCGAACATGCCAGGGTGGTCAAAGTCAAGTTTGAGAACGCACCTAAGAAGGTTGAAAAGGTGGTTCTTAAGGGTAAAGGTGAGAATTTAGGAATAAGTCATGATGGTGCTTCTTCTTCCCAATTAGCACCCGAGTCGGTTCCCACTTTAATGACAGTTTCACATGTGTCTCACCCTAACCCACCTAGGCGTCCCATTCCTATTAGGAGAGTGCGTCCTAGAGTTTTTGAGAGAGGTGTTCCTAGGCCTATTTATGTTTGCTCACATTGCAAGAGGAGAGGACACCTTAGGGAATTTTGCTTTAAGTTGGGGTATGTGTCACGTTTTGCTTCTACACGTATTTCTGGCACACATGCACCCACACATGATACTTTACATGCTCTCGGAGACTACATGAGAGAGTTTGCACATTTAGGTGAGCAAGTTAAGTTCTTAGTCAAAACTTCACAAGAATTGATGGAGGTTTTTCATAAGTTGCACCACCTTTGGAAAACCCCTCCGCACCTAATGATTGAGGTTTGACTTGTTTACTAGCATAGGGTGATTTTCATGATGTCATTATTTGCCTATTGCTAGTATGTATCATTTTGTATGTTTTATTTTTTATTTTTGGAAATATTTTGAAAAATACAAAAAGATTTTATTTTGATAATTTTTTTGAAAAAAAAAATCCAAAAAGATTTTTGTATTTTATTTGCACCGTTTATGGATGAACACTTTGGATGACCAAGTCACAACATCATTCCATTATTTTCATGTGACTATTTGATAGTGTTTTGAGATAATAGGTCAATTCATCCATGTGCTTTATAATGTTTGGAGTCATTAAGATGTAATTAAGTGTTACTTCCTACATGTTTGACTCATGTTTCCTTTAATGCACACTTGCACGGATTTGTTTGATTATTGTGATTGTCTTATCACATGTTGGTTGGGTGTTTTCACTTCAATCCTGTCCTTAAAACGAACCAAGCGCGATAAAATTTTGATAAGGAAATTGTGCATATAAAAACCGTTTTGTGAGTTTGTGTGTTTTGTTTGATAACGGGGAGGGGCTGCGAAAGTTAATCATCTATCCTTTGCGCAAAAGCCACCGTTAAAAAGGACCTAAAAAATTGAGGAATTTTATTATCCGAGGTCCAAAGAGGTTAAAAGAGCTCGAAAAAATTTAAAGGCAATAAAAAGATATTCATGCCAAAATAGGGGCCATTTAGGTTTTTGCACCAATTCTCCAAAGTTTGAGAATTTAAATTACCTCTAAAAGAAAATATATATGAGGGAGTTTGGTTGGAGAATTTAAAACGGGTTTGCACGTTCTTGAAATGCTTGAAAATGCGCTACATAATTTTGGACGTTATTGGTGTGAAAATCACTTTGACTTTGATTTGTTGATTTGCATAAGACGATGTCATCTAAATTCAACAAATTTTTACACCTAAGGATACCTTTGATGTTCATTCGTTAGGAGTACACGTATGCATCGTGCACATATGATTGATTGAGTTGATTTACCTATCGAATGTGTTCACACCCATTCATTCCATTTCCATGACTTGGTTGTTTGAGTCTAAATCCATGGTGTGATTTTTGTATCATATTTGTTCAAATTGGTATCCTATCTTTGTATGAAAAATTTGAAAAATTCAAAAATAGTTTCTGTTTTTTTGTATTCCGTGATACCCCGATTTTGTTTATTTGATTAATTCTTCTCATTTGTCTATTTGGGGACATCATAAAAAGGGGGAGAAAGAATTATCTTATTATGGGGGAGATTTGAAAGTTTGAGTTTTCTCATAAATTGGTATATATGTTTATCTCTCATTTCAAACTCGATATGTCACTTGGTATTTTGCTTTTTCTCATGTGTGTAGGTACTACATGGATTATCATTGGATTGCACACCCTGATGAGAAAAGTGTTGAGATTCCTGAAAGAGTTGAAGAGCAAACGCTGTAGTCTTATTCAATTGTATCTTTCCAGTTTTGGGTTCATGGAAGGGTAGATTTGTATAGGCATTTTTAGTTATTTGATAATTCGGATGTTTTGTTTTTATGTATGTACCGGCATAGACATAGGGGGAGATTTGTAAGGACACTTTTGTCCATTAACAATTTATTATGTCGCACGCCGTTACACCATTGAAGAAATTCAAGATTCATACATTCATCAACGGATCCGAATATCAAAATAAGAAGAGGAATCAAGTCTGACAGCCGGACCGGTCCGCCTCCCTACCGGACCGATCCGCCAACGGACCGATCCGCCCTCAACCGGACCGATCCGCCTGCTGCAGATCCAGTATACCCCGGACCTCAAGCGAATCGATGAAGCCTCAGAATAAAAGAACCGATCCGGTCAATCGGACCGATCCGCCTCCAAGCCGGACCGGTCCGCCTGGGATAAACTCGAACAGTTCCGTGAATTGTTTTACCACTAATTTGTTTTTCCTATATATATACCTATTTCGGTGGTGTATTTTTTAAGACTTTTCAAGACGAATTTCAGAGTCCTAAATACTCTAAGTCTTCACCTATTGAGCCCAAGACTCTAGGTTTTTGATTCACACAATTGCCAATCCTTTGTGAATCTTTTTGGTAACCCAAGAACACAACTTTTTAGTTTGTTCAAACCTTTGTGGAGAGATCTTTGCAACCGAGGGCTGCGTGTCATTGCTGAGGGAGTCTCTACAAAGTTTTATGGTTGCGTGTCATTGAGGAGTGCCGCGGTTCTTCCTTTGTTGATTGGACTGAGGTTCATGTGGGTTCGCTGCGTGTGGATTCATTGCTGACGACACCGACCGACGCCTGCGGGTATTCGTGTGTCACTGTATTTCATTGTAATCCGTGTAAGTTGCGATTTACCTATTATAGTGAAATAAAAGGTTTTTGCCCTGCGGGGATTTTTCCTTAAACTTGTTTCGCATTTTTGTTTATGGGATTGACACACGCGCCGTAGATGGATGTTTAGGGGCTGAATTTATTTGATTTAAAAGTAGACTCTAATTAAATAAGGGTTACTTGAAAACTTGCGAATTTAAGTTAAATCGATATTACACGCGTTCTCAATATATATATATATATATATATATATATATATATATATATATATATATATATAGACTCCATCAACTATTAGGAAAGATCTTAAGAAATTAAACTTGAATGAGAATATTGCTTATAATAGATTCGAATGGAAAGGGAGAAATCATGTGGCTGACCCCATATGACGAGATTAAGGAAAGGATGATGATGATGATGATGATGATGATGATGATGATATATGTGTGTAAATAAATAAATATATATATATATATATATATATTACTTAAAAAGATGGAAGTTCCTCTTCAAATCTCAAAGTACAAAACTACCCTCATTAAATTAACATTTCCTATTATACCCTTAATATTAGTCTCAGACATTCATTAAATTAAAATCATTCCATGAATCTTAACTTGTTACGTTCTCTCTCCTAATACATTCATCTAACAAAACTTCCAAATATATTCATCTTGAAACCCTAGAAATCAAAAGTCAGCTGTCCAAGTTCCTTCATCTTCTCATCAGATTCATATTGCATAGTTTCTTCATTGCTGTTATTTTTTGTCCAAAAAACAAGGTCAATACTCCTAATTTCCTCTCTAATTTTTTACTCCTTTTTCATTTGCCATCAAAAGTACGCATTTGTTAATTTGAAAGCAAATACATAATTTTGTAATTATATCTATCGCATTCATGAATGTTGTCTCTCTTTTGTGCTCAGATTTTGTATTTTTAATTTTATTGTTGTTCTATTCATGTTTTATAATAATTCTAAATTCAATGTTAATTTCAAAAAAATTATATATATTTTTTAAGTTAAGGAATTACCAAGTTCACACCTTATTAGATTGTTGTTTTTTATGCATTCATATGTATTTCCCAGTTGGACATATTTGTTTTCATGTTTATTTCTTACAGATTCTAAAAATTCTTAAAACACTCCAATTACTTTTTAAAAGACAAACTTGCCCTTTGCTCTAAAGATCAAACAAATATTATTTTATTTGTTAATTTTTTTAAAAATAAAAAATAGTATTTTAAACTGTTTTTTAAAATATGTTTTTATTTTTTAAAATTAAAAAATAACTGTTTTTTATAAAAACTGTTAAAAAAACTGTTATGATAGTTTTAAAAACCCTTTTTTTATTTAAAAAAAACTGTTATGATAGTTTTATAGAAGTTTTTTTTTAAGATAGATTTGAAAACTGTTTTTTTTTTCAAAAAAAAATGTTTTTTACATAAAATTGGGAAAAAAATTAACAAATAAAAAACGGTTTTTTAAATTGAAAATTATTTTTTAATCGAACACGACTCAAATAAAAGCAACTCGACACAACACGAGAGGACAAATTTTTTTTTAACCAAACATGAACACGATCCTAATAAAAGTGACACGACACAACATGAAATACTATTTTTTTACAAAACACGAACATGACCTAAGTAAAAGTGTCATGCCACAATATATGTTATTTTTTTAACAAAATACGAACCCAACCAAAATAAAAATGACACGACATGCCTCAAAATCTTATTTTCACCTATAAAAGTAATATAACACAACAAGAAATCCCATTTTTAGCAAATACTAACACAACTCACTTAAAATGCAACACGACAAGTGGGCTGTGTTCACATTTCGTAAAAAAAAGGATTTTGTATCGTGTCATGTCACTTTCATATGTGTCATATTCATTTTACGTAAAATTAAGCTTTTGAGGTGTGTCGTGTCATGTCGTGTTAATTTTATTTTGGTTGCGTATTATAAAACATTTTTAAAAAAATGTACAAAAAAAAAGTTTTAATTAAATCGTTTTAAACAAATTTTTAAGTTCCTAAAGATTTTATTTAAAAAAATTAAGATTCTAATAGTTATTGTTTTGGAGCTACTGGCTTTTTATTTTTATAAAACAATTTTTTTAACTATTAGAATTTTTGTAACAAATTTTGAAACTATTAAAATTTTTGTAACATTTTTTTGTAAAACACTCCCATGCTTGGATTTTACTTAAAACAATTTTTTTTAAATAAAATCTTTAGGCACTTAAAAAATTATTTAAAACAGTTTTTTTTTTACATTTTATTTAAAATGTTTTATAATACCGCCTATACATACCGCTGGCGCGTTCCAAAATACTAAAAAAATTGACCCCGCCTATGCGTACCGCTGGCGCGGACCATTTTTTTAAATAGTAAAAAGATTATTTTTGAAATAATAAATAATGGTCATCGCCACTGGTAGAAAAAAAATACAACTCCATGTCACGTCGCGTTTTATTTGGATCGTGATCGTGTTACTTAAAAAATTTTAAAAACAGTTTTCAATATAAAGAATAGTTTTTTTATTTGTTATTTTTTTCCCAATTTTATGTAAAAAATATTATTTTTGAAAAAAAAACAGTTTTTAAATCTATCTTAAAAAAAAAAATTTAACTATCATAACGGCTTTTTAAATTAAAAAAAGGTTTTTAAAACTATTATAACAATTTTGATAAAAAAAAACAGTTATTTTTTAATTTAAAAAAATATTTTAAAAAACAGTTTAAAATACTATTCTTTATTAAAAAAAATTAACAAATAAAAAAGTATTTATTTGATCTTTAGAGCAAAGGGCAAGTTTGTCTTTTAAAAAGTATTTGAAGTGTTTTAATATTTTTTGGAGCGTGGTTAGTTATACCCGTTAATACCACATTGAAAATATTTCCTACAATTTGTATTTGAAATGGTTATATATTTTCTTTGAAACTTTTTAGGATATTGTCAATATTTGTGGTCAAAGCTTGGATTGTCCATCTTATAGTGAAGGAATCTCACTTTGATTTATGAGGTAATTGCAATTGATTAATGTATCATTGCTATTTTACTTATCATTTAGAAACTGATCTATATAAAATTCTCTTATGTTGACAAAAATGAAAAAGTAAGGTCCGTCATAACCGTGATGATAATCATTCATACGTTTGCCTAACAATTTTCTAATCTCAAATACCTTTTTGTAAAATAAATAAATGATTATATATATGGTTAGAGTATATGCTTTGATCCAATTATGTATTATTATTTTATGACTGTCGGACGATTAAACTTTGTTAGCATGAATGAAATCCACTGCATATCATGTGTTTGATAATATTCATCTATGCTTTTTTTAATATTTCTATCTCTGTTTTCAGTTTTGAGTATTCGATTTGCGAATTATAAAATACAAATGTATACATACATGGTACCTAATACTGAAAGAAATGCAGGTGATATAGTTCTGTAAAAGGGGTGTATTTATAAACTACGCGTGTATAACAAATTATAAAGTAGAACCAAGTAGACACTCAATTTTTTATAAAATAATGAAGAATATAATTGTTTGGATAAACAAAATTACGTCATTGTAATATACATATTAAACTTTCTGATATCATGATAAATGAAACAACCTATAAACCAAAATAATCAAAGACTCTGATGATTCATTATTTAGCGGGATTTTTTGGAGCGATTGGGTACTCAGTGAGTAGAATTTTGGGGCCACTAAGTTTAAAATGACATTCACGCACAACCCTATGTATTGATACATAATTTATTTTTATATTAGCCTAATATATATTTTTTTAACCTAAATTTTCAAACTATTTTCATTATGTCATAATTGTTGGATTCATATATATGGGAGACTAGATGGATACGTATGTAGAGAGAATGGGGATAGGTTTGGCATTAATTTTATAGGGTGCAACCTAAATTGTTGAATATAATGAAGATGGTGGCACATATTGTCCCATTTATTTAGTCCTGAAAATTTAGCACTTGGCAAAATACTATCGTCTTTCGCCTACATCGGAGAGAAGATTTTTTTCCTACGTGATTAGTGTAGGGTACATCTGATTGGTAAGTTATAAAAATGGTGAATAACATTTTAATTTTTATGGTAGTAAGAAAAAGTGACAAGTGGTTAGGTACCCAATTAATAAAGTCAATGATGAGAATCCTGTTTTTTTGGTACGGTATAAAAGTAGACCAATATCAAGTCAAAAGCGTTAGAAAAAAAATCCACCAACTTAATGGAAAATAATGCGACCCGTGGTTGCGATTATAACATCTGACTAGACATGGTTCAAGACCCTGTAACCACCTCTATTATTGCCCCTGTATTTACAAATGGATTCATTACCCAAGTGTATCTGCTGAAATTCAAGATCACCAACAGCCTCAATGCCCTGTGTGCAAGGCTGAAATTACAGAATAAACCTTAGTACCACTCTACGGACGCGGTCAAACAGAAAAATCATCCGAAGACAAAGTCCCACACGCGGATTTAGTCATACCACGAAGGCTTTCGAGTCCTAATTAGGATTTAGTCATCAGTCGATATCGCCCACATGCATGACACGCTGGCAATAATAGCAGCTGCTGCTGTTGCTTACAGATACCTATCAGTTGGGTGGCACAGAGGAGTAATCATGGATGAATGACTAAGCAAGAACAGTCGTTGCTCCTGTAACTAGAATTTTAGCGAGAAAATATAGGATTCTTTCAGCGAAATCAACCTTAGTGGATGCATAATATAATAATGTGTTGTCTTCTAAGTTGGTTTACTATTGAGCTTAGCATCTTTCAATTAATATAATTCATGGTGGAATTCAGTATATTTTCCTAGAATTTGTGACAACTTGGTTGTTGTGAATATTTGGAGTAATAATTTAACTAGTGAGATAGGAAATTCCCTTGATGTATGCTCTAATATTCATCATGTTGATCTGAGCGCTAACAAATTGAGTGTAAATTTAGGGTTTGAATTTGAGAACCTGAAAGAGTTTTGGAAAACGGAGAACAGATTAGGTAGCATAGTGTCACTCACGGAAAATTGCACTTTACAAACTCTGGACCCATCGAAAAATGATTTCAGAGGATAATAGCCTAGGGGAATTTTAAACAGCCAAAATTTACCTGTATTGACTTTGTGGGGTTACAGGGCCAATTCAACAAAAGATTGGTTTATTTTCGAATCTCCAGGGGATTTTGTTGGGTAACAAATCCTTAATTCTTGAGTCATTATTAAGCCTGAGAAAATTGTCTTTCCCATATCTAAGTACGAACAAATTTTATACTCCATATTAACATCCCCTCATATTTTACCCATTTGATGAGCCACATAAATCGTCTCAACCACTCGGAAGAGGTATTTTTACCTGAGTTTTTGCAGTACCTCTGTTGCAGTTATAGGGATTCTAAATGTCTCATTGTGGTTTGTCGAGGAGAAAATTTTGAGGATTGATTGTGAGTTATTTCTGCTGGAGGTATTAACCTATCATATGCTTTAAACTGATTTCAATTGACATTTTTATTGTGACTATTCGATAGATAATGATGTTTAGTTCACTCTTCTTACTATCTTGTTGTATATGTCTTAGGTTTATGTTATATATATTATGTGTGTAGGATATGTTTGATCAAATGTACCAAACACAAACTCCTACATTCTTCCTATTTGATATAAACTTAACTCCATAATTAATTTGTAATTTGGTGTATAGTTGTGTTATAAAGTAATAATATTTCTTAAATAGTTGTTGTTACTCTTTGTTTAAGTTTAACGTTCTCTTTCAGATTACACATAACATGTTTAGGTAAAATCTTCAATGAAGAGGAATAAAAGGAATATTTTTCGTTTTCTATTAATTTAAGGTAGATACCATGATGTTAGATTTTTTGGTTTGAGAAT
Organism: Sambucus nigra; assembly: GCA_949130495.1. Taxonomy (NCBI): domain Eukaryota; kingdom Viridiplantae; phylum Streptophyta; class Magnoliopsida; order Dipsacales; family Adoxaceae; genus Sambucus; species Sambucus nigra. The sequence goes on along the minus strand of OX422213.1, from coordinate 619,752,094 downwards.
TCAAAATCTCAAATCTTTTGATTGTTAGTGTTTTTATAATTTAATTTAATTCCAATTTCCTCTGTGTTGGAATTTTTTCACACTATATGGTTCAATGTATTTATTTTGTCTCTCTACATACATATATTCCGTGACACCCCGACTAATTAAATACCGGGTAGCTACTCCTTTATTAAATTAATTCAAAATGCCAAGTTGGCTCAGTTAATAGCATCACTGTCGAAAACATTTTTATTATTACTAACCACCTAGTATTTAAAAAGTAAGTGCCAAATTTTATTTAAAGTCTGATTAACATGAAACAAGTGTAATAAAGAATACTAACACCATTCACCATACTGAAGTAAAAAGAATAACCATCACATAATGTAAATAAAGTCTGGAAGAAAACTCCTCACTACAAATCCCACAACTGAAATAAATAAACCGAATACTAAAACAATACATGCCAGAGTCTGAAAACTGTAATGGAAATGTAACTCTAATTGAAATGGGCAACATGCCCTACAACTGATAGATAATGAATCTGGAATCCAAGTGATCTAAGCGTCTACAAGCAAATCCCTGTAGCTTCCACAAACAGCTACAGCTCGTCACCAGAATGAGTATCCTATGCATGGTGTCCTTGTGGCTGGGCACCTAAAATGGTTTTACAAGAAAAGTAGATTTGAAAGCAAACGGGGCAGAGCCCGAATGTGGAGTTGTATTTTAAAAACCTGCAAGTGCTTTAAAAACATTTAAAACATTAAATGCAAAGTACATGTTAGGACGTGCACTCACATTATATTCTCACCTCTCGTCTAACTGTGCACTCCTAACGTAAGTACCCATCTAAAACGACACATACCACTAGCTAAGTGACATCATATCTAGCTAGACTATCATAGGTCCTACCCATATTACTCGGTTCTATTACCATTATAACGCTCGCAATTAAATAGGGGTTTAACGTAAACTCAGATGCTCAATATGCAATATATTTCACTATCCGTTAACTCGTTATGTTTCTCGAAATAATACCGTAATTATATTCACAACATTAACATGAAGATTCCCATTAATTAAGTGTATATAAATCACAACATAAATATACAATATAAGCACCCCGAGAACTAAGCTGTGGTGCACACATACTCTGCTATCTATCCCGGTACATCACGTACATAAGGATTACATATTCTGAATCTCTCAGGAATAGTTCAAAGATAACAACATCACAAATAATGGAGGCGAACACAGTCACATCACATGGGTCACGCACATACCTACGCTCCCACGATCAGCGGACTTATCAATATCCCAATAAGTCTTTCTATGACCTATGTTCATCAAGGTAACCAGTCTAAATCCGGGCAACACAAGGATTAGAGGGCCCTAAGCGAACGCAAACCTCCCGTGATAGCAAGTATGGTAGGTATGTCATACACACAATTTATATACCAATACTAAGTAAACACACGTCTTTAGTAATCCCGTAGTTTAATCGTAGTACATATCGCATTCTCGTACCAACTTATAATTATCACAATTTATACTATTCCGGTTTATAATCATACGCGCCATAATTTATTCTCACGTCGTAGTAGACACTCACGTCTCAACCCAAACCGTCCAATTAATTTAACTCTCGTATATAATTTCCTTCTCATAAATACCCAAAAGTCCCAATTCTATCATTACATCATCATCGAAATGTTATCTATCTCCTCGAACAAGTTTACGGGACTCCAAAAATCAAAACAGTTCAAAAAGTCCCAGACTGCCAGCTCGTTAGAAGTCTCGTTCGAACGAGGCTGTTCGAACGAGATTCCACTGTCGGCTCGTTAGAAGTCTCGTTCGAACGAGACTGTTCGAACGAGATCCAGTTCGTTCGAACGAACTGTACCTTCTAACGAGATCTCGTTCGAACGAAGTTATCGAACGAGGTTCCCTTTCGTTAGAAGCGACTTGTCAATTCGTTAGAAGCTCGTTCGAACGAGTTCATTCGAACGACCTGGGCAGGGGCTTCTAACGACCTACCAGATTCGTCCCAGATTTGTCTAATCTCGTTTTTCACCATTCTTACTCCTCAAATCTCTTCTAAACTAAGTCCCAACAATCGTTTTAAGGTCTCTAAACAATCCTAAACATATTATAATCACATCCTAACACGTTTTGAAGGATTAATCCATCCTAACATCAACCAAATTTACAAATCTTTACACTTTTTCCCAATTTTTCAAGAACATGAACCCTAACTTTTTGAATCATGAATTAACCCAATATAAATCCGTTTTAATTTCTTCAAATCACAAACATCATGAGAATACTCATCTACCTATCATTCTACATGCAATTCTCCTCAAGATTTTCAAGTTCTAAGTTCCAAACTACATGGGTTTTCATATTTCACCAAGAACAAACATAAAATTTGAATTATCTAACATGGAAGGAACATTCTCTGAAATTAAATGGAATTAAGTCACTTGCCTTGATTGTCTCTGAGTTTGGTGTAGGTTTGATGAAGCTTTTCTGCAGAAATCCTTCTCTTTCTCTCCCTCTCCAAGCTATCTTCTCCAAAGGTGGCTATGGTGGCTAGGGTTTTCTTTGGGAAAGTTGGAAACCTAAATGATAACCTCCGTAGCTTAATGGGTTAATATGGGTTGGTTAGTGGGTTTAGTGGGTTAAATCCACATCAGATTAAGACTCCTAATTTTCGTCATTATTAATTCCTCAAAATACAAAATTACCAAAATACCCTTTAAGTTGCCGGTATGGCCTAAAAATACCCCGGGACCCAAACTACACCCCCGGCTAGTGTTTTCTGACTATCTCGACCCTTCCGGACGCGTTGGCGCACTCAAAACGACCATACGGATAATAGAAATAAAAATCACTTTTATAATTAAAATAATACACCATGACGCGGCGGTCACACGCGTCTCAACAAAATTCCCAAATTGCCGTATATAAATCTCACGACAAATTTCATAATTCAATATTCATATAACAACATGTATGCACATAATCAAATACCAACTCGCATCTCGTTAGTATTTTTAACCCGGATTAATTTCCAATTAATACGCATTTAATTAATTAATCCCAAAAATAAATATAGCCAAAAGTACGGGGTATTACATATTCTTCTTATTAAGTCTTACGTCAGTTCAGGTTGTAACTCCCCAAGTAAGAAAAACATAACTTCCAAGAACAACAAAATAAGTGAGCAAAATGAGTCCAAATTACCTTACTGAAGCTACAATTACATGCCTTGGTTAAATTATCTTTGTCAACTCAAACACACACTCTAAACTGTATCTTTAGCATCTTTAGATACATAGTATTCAAAGAATTTCAGTTTTTCTTCCCTGCTCTTAATATTTAATACTGAGTGTCACTTATTTAGTTCATGGTTTATGTATACTTATGGAATACATTGTACTTATTCAAGTACCATAATTTTTTAAAATTAATTTACAATTCTTGTTTTCAATTCATCTTATTGTTGAGTAAATTCGTTTTAATTTCTTAGAAACTTAGGTTTGGCCATACTTATTAACCAGATGGATTCTCTTTGTTATTTTGTAATTTAGATTCAATGAACATGAATGCAGTTTCTCTGTCTCACATAATTTATCTTTGAAAGTTGTTGTATTGATATGTTAAGATTGATAATCCATCCATCATATTATGTAAATATAATGACTAAAAAGAACTAATCCCTGTTTAACTTCATAGTGATGATTAAGTAATTAAACATTTGGGTATCAATTCCTCACTTATCTATTTCCTTCTAAGGATTGGCAATGGGATCGAAGCAACAACACATGATGAGGGTCCCGGAAAGTCTCTCATTGACGTTATATTCCCATCTATAAATATAAATGCCAACTCGCCAACCTTCTTGATAGATCGAGAAATTTTTGCAACAACAAACGAGCACGTAGACTCACTCAATGATATAATGATTGATATGTTCCCCAGAGAATTGAAGACATTAAATAGCTTTGATGAAGATGTGGATGACACACACAACTATTACCAAGAAGAATTTTTAAATTCTTTGATGCCGAATGGATTGCCACCACAGGCATTGAAACTGAAACATAATTGTCCAATCATTCTTCTACGCAATATAAATCCATCAATTGGATTATGTAACGGAACAAGAATGTTGTACAAAGGTTCTTCGGATAATGTCATCCATGTTTGTCGCTCAAAAAGTTGAAGAGGAAGAAGAACCTTTGAATACTAACAAACGTTAAAAGCAACATATTTAAGCATTAAATTTTCAATTTTTAGGATTACATAGTGTTTTTATCAAATGTCATCTTTCAATAACTGCAATTTGGAATTTGCTTGCTGAAGCTTTTTTTAACTTCTTTTTTTTAATGATATTTCCCTATAAATCATTTCAACCTAATTTCATTGTGATATATTTATTCGGATTATATATACATACATGTTCGTGTGTATTTCTTCCTGCTTTTGTGTAAGGAGTTTTGAGTTCGTTTGTGATAGATTTAGATTATTCACAGAAATATCTTGTATAGTTTATAGTTGAATGGAGGTTTGGTTTTTGGGGTAATGATTGATGTTTCGTACTAGGTACTTTATGTTATATTCTAACAAAACAGATTCTACATAATATGTTACAAGTATTTTTATTACTTTGTCCTTCACGAATTTACAATAGAAGATTAATATCTGGAAACGGCCACACGTGCAGCGCACGTGGGCACAACTAGTACTACTTAAAAAGAGGGAAGTTCCTCTTCAAATTTCAAAGTACTAAACTGCCCTCATTAAATTAACATTTCCTATCATACCCTTAATATTAGTCTCACACATTCATTAAAGTAAAATCATTCCATGAAACTTAACTTGATAAATACTTTCATCTAGAAACCCTAGAAATCAAAAGTCAACTGCCCAGGTTCCTTCATCTTCCCATCAGATCCATATTGTATAGTTTCTTCGTTGGTGTTGTTTCTTGCCCATAAAACAAGGTCAATACTCCTAATTTCTTCTCTAATTTTTTTACTCCTTTTTCATTTGCCATAAAAAGTATGCATTTGTTAATTTGAAAGCAAATACATAATTTTTGTAATTATATCTATCTCATTTATGAATGTTGTCTCTCTTTTGTGCTCAGATTTTGTATTTCCAATTTTATTGTTCTTCTATTCATGTTTTATAATAATTCTAAATTCAATGTTAATTTCAAAAAATTATATATATTTTTTAAGTTAAGGAATTACCAAGTTCACACCTTATTAGATTATTGTTTTTTATGCATTCATATGTATTTCCTAGTTGGACATGTTTGTATTCATGTTTATTTCTTAAAGATTCTAAAAATTCTTAAAACATTCCAATTACTTTTTAAAAGACAAACTTGCCCTTTGCTCTAAAGATCAAACAAATACTTTTTATTTGTTAATTTTTTTCAATAAAAAATAGTATTTTAAACTGTTTTTTAAAACATTTTTTTATTTTTTAAAATTAAAAAATAACTGTTTTTTTTTATAAAAACGTTTAAAAAACAGTTATGATAGTTTTAAAAATCCTTTTTTATTTAAAAAACTGTTATGATACTTTTATAAAAGTTTTTTTAAAGATAGATTTAAAAACTGTTTTTTTTTTCAAAAAAATATTTTTTACATAAAATTGGGAAAAAAAATTAACAAATAAAAAAAAGTTTTTTAAATTAAAAATTGTTTTTATAACCGAACATGACTCAAATAATAGCAACTCGACACAACACGACACGATAAATTTTTTTTTAACCAAACATGAACACGATCCTAATAAAAGTGACACGACACAACATAAAATATTATTTTTTTACAAAACACGAACACGACCCAAGTAAAAGTATCACGCCACAATATATGTTATTTTTTTAACCAAACACGAACCCAACCAAAATAAAAATGACACGACACGCCTCAAAATCTTATTTTCGCCTATAAAAGTAATATGACACAACACAAAATCTCATTTTTTACCAAACACTAATACAACCCACTTAAAATGCAACACGACAAGTGGGTCGTGTTCGCATTTCGTAAAAAAAGAGATTTTGTGTCGTGCCATATCACTTTCATATGTGTCATATTCATTTTACGTGCCATGTCGTGTTAATTTTATTTTGTGTTGTCTTCTAAGTTGGTTTACGCTTGAGGTTAGCATCTTCCACCTAATATAATTCATGGTGGAATTCAATACATTTTTCTAGAATTTGTGACAACTTGGTTGTTGTGAATATTTGGAGTAATAATTTAGCTGGTGAGATAGGAAAATTCCTTGATGTATGCTCTAATATTCAGTATGTTGATCTCAGCGCTAACAAATTGAGTGTAGATTTAGGGTTTGAATTTAAGAAGCTGAAAGAGTTTTGGGAATCGGAGAACAGAGTAGGAAGCATAGTATCACTCACAGAAAATTGCACTTTACAAACTTTGGACCCGTTGGAAAATGATTTCAGAGGATAATAACCTAGGGAAATTTCAAACTGTCAAAATTTACCTGTATTGACTTTGTGGGGTTACAGGGCCAATTCAACAAGAGATTGGTTTATTTTCGAATCTCCAAGGGCTTTTGTTGGGTAACGAATCCTTAATTCTAGAGTCATTATTAAGCCTGAGAAAATTGCCTTTCCCAGATCTAAGTACGAACAAATTTTATTCTCCATATTGACATCCCCTCATTTTTTACCCATTTGATGAGCAACATAAATCGTCTCAACCACTCGGAAGAGGTATTTTTACCACAATTTTTGCAGTACCTCTGTTGCACTTATAGGGATTCCAAATGTCTCATTGTGATTTATCGAGGAGAAAATTTTGAGGATTGATTGTAAGTTATTTCTGCAAGAGGTATTAACCTATCATATGCTTTAAACTGATTTCAATTGACATTTTTTTGTGATTATTCGATAGATAATGATGTTCAGTTCGCTCTTCTTACTATCTTGGTGTATATGTCTTAGGTTTATGATATATATAACATATGTGTATGCTATGTTTGATCAAATATACCAAACACAAACTCCTACATGCTTCCTGTTTGATATAAACTCAACTCCATAATTAATTTGTAATTTGGTGTATAGTTGTGTTATAAAGTAATCATATTTCTTAAGTAGCTACTGTTACTCTTTGTTTAAGTTTAATGTTCTCTTTCATATTACACATAACATGTTTAGGTAAAATCTTCAATGAAGAGGAATAAAAGGAATATTTTTGGTTTTCTATATATTTAAAATAGATACCATGATGTTAGCTTTTTTGGTTTGAGAATTCAAAATCTCAAATCTTTTGATTGTTAGTGTTTTTGTAATCTAATTTAATTCCAATTTCCTCTGTGTTGGAATTTTTTCACACTTTATGGTTTAATGTATTCATTTTGTCTCTCTACATACATATATTCTTCTTATTAAGTCGTACGTCGGTTCAGGTTGTAACTTCCCAGCTAAGAAAAACATAACTTCTAAGAACAACCAAATAAGTGAGCAAAATGAGTCCAAATTACTTTACTGAAGCTGCAATTACATGCATTGGTTGAATTATCTTTGTCAACTCAAACACACACTCGAAACTGTATCTTTAGCATCTTTAGATACATAGTCTTCAAATAATTTCAGTTTGTTCTCCCCCGCTCTTAATATTTAGTACTGAGTGTTACTTATTTAGTTCATGGTCTATGGATACTTATGGAATACATTGCACTTATTCAAGTACCATAATTTTTTTTAATTTTTTAAAATTAATTTACAATTGTTGTTTTCAATTCATCTTATTGTTGAGTAAATTGTTTTAATTTCTTGAAAACTTAGGTTTGGCCATACTTATTAACCGGATAAATTCTCTTTGTTATTTTGTAATTTCTATTCAATGAACATGAATGTAGTTTCTCTGTCTCATGTAATTTATCTTTGAAAGTTGTTGTATTGATATGTTAAGACTGATAATCCATCCATCATATTATGTAAATGTAATGACTAAAAAGAACTAATGCCTTGTTTAACTTCATAGTGATGATTTAGTAATTAAACATTTGGGTATCAATTCCTCACTTTGCGATTTCTTTCTAAGGATTGGCAATGGGACGGAAGCATCAACATATGATGAGGGCCCCGAACAGCCTATCATTGACGTTATCTTCCCATCATTAAATATAAATGCCAACTCGCCAAACTTCTTGACAGATCGAGCAATTCTTGCAACAACAAACGAGCATGTAGACTCACTCAATGATATGATGATTGATATGTTCCCCGGAGAATTGAAGACATTAAATAGCTTTGATGAAGTTGTGGATGACACGCACAACTATTACCAAGAAGAATTTTTAAATTCTTTGATGCCGAATGGATTGCCACCACACGCATTGAAACTTAAACATAATTGTCCAATCATTCTTATACTCAATATAAACCCATCAATTGGATTATGTAACAGAATAATAATGTTGTACAAAGGTTATTCGGATAATGTCATCCATGTGCGTCGCTCATAAAGTTTAAGAGGAAGAAGAACCTTTGAATCCTAACAAACGTCAAAACCAACATATTTAAGCATTAAATTTTCAGTTTTTAGGATTACACACTGTTTTTATCAAATGTCATCTTTCAATAACTGCGATTTGGAATTTTCTTGCTGAAACTTTTTTTAACTTCTTTTTTTTAATGATATTTCCCTATAAATCATTTCAAGCTAATTTCATTGTGAAATATTTATTCGGATTATATATACATACATGTTTGTGTGTATTTCTTCCTGCTTTTGAGTAGGGAGTTATGAGTTCGTTTATGATAGATTTAGAGTATTTCACAGGAATGTCTTGTATAGTTTATAGTTGAATGGAGGTTTTGTTTTTGGGGGTAATGATTGATGCTTCGTACTAAGTACTTTATGTTATATTCTAACAAAGCAAATTTTACATAATATGTTGCAAGTATTTTTATTGCTTTGTCCTTCACAGATTTGCAGTGGAAGATTAATATCTGGAAACGACCACACGTGAAACGCACGTGGGCACAACTAATATCTATATATATATATATATATATATATGTGTGTGTGTGTGTAGATTAAAACAAGACAAATACAAAATCATATGTAAGTATAAATACAAAAATATACACATACATATATACAATACATATTTATGATATTACACATAAATACATAAATGTTAAATACACATTACAACAACAACAACAACAACAACAACAACAACAACAACAACAACAACAACAACAACAACAATAACTGATGTGGCCAGTATTATTCCTACTGCCGCGGAAATTTAACAAAGGGGCCGCTGCGGGGCTCAGACAGGCCGCATCACCATACAACTATTGGGCTTCATAACCAGACTTGGTCAGAATCGACCGTTGCCTGGGCACAGACAGGCCATGGGCACCCCCTTCAATATGGCTACTGCCTGGGTCCAAACAGGCCGCAACCCTTATTCGTATGCCACAATTGACTGCTGTCTAGAAGGATTCATTCTCCATACTTATTCGTATGTCATGTGTTCTAAGCACGTGAAACCATATTTATATCTCCTATAAATATAGGTACTCACCTCATAATTAGGGGGAATGAGGTAAGAAATACCTAGCGAAGCCCTGTCAAACTCTCAGTTCTCTCTCTCTCTAGAGACCACCACACTCGGGGGCTCCCATTGTCCGTAGCTGCAGCAGGCCTAGCCTCTAACAAGCCACATGCTTGGTTACTTATCTAGCCAGTTACATGTATTTTTATCTATTCTCTCTCTTGTACGCCTCTTTAGGCCCAATCATATTGTATTATATAATGCATATAATGAGAGTATGGAGAAAAGTGAATGTACGCTCATTTTTTTAGATGAACTGCTCTATATTTTGTGTTCCTTCCCTTATTGATTGCTTACATTTATTCTACACTTGATATGGTGCTCGAGAGCGACTTGTGTTCGATTTCTCGTATCATCAATCTGGCTCCATCTGTGGCAAACGAGGTATTTTATCTTATTTTTTCTTATCTAGGGTTCCAAATGCCTTATTTCATCTACGGGGACCCCTAGGTCATGATCCCATAGGTGGGATTTTGGTTATCGAGCCCTTACATTTGTGTACAACTCGATAAGGGGATTATTCATTTTCAGATCTGTTATCAGTCTTCCTTTCTATGACCATAGATCTATTTTCTCTACCCTGGTGATGTTACCTTACCTAAATAGTGTTGAAAACATAAAAGGCGGTGGCCTCCTAAGGCTGGGTAACTAGGAAAGAGTTTTATTTACCTATTTCTATCTTTTACGCCTATGATCTAGGGCTTATTACCAAGTTGGTGTTATTCTCGTACCTAAAAGCTATTTTTCCATTGGTTAATTACTAGTAGGCACATCCTTTACATAATCTATGAATTGATCTTAGGTTGAGCCCATTCTTGGTATCACACCCTTCACTGCTACCTGAGGGATGTGGACAGGTAGTTTTATTGTCAGAATACCGCAGTGTTACTGAGGCCGTTGGTTTTTACAGCTTTTACAATTCACCTAGGAAAATAGAACTTGTCCTTGGGTTCAGTTATCGGAAATTCCCATTGATGTGACCAAGGCAGTACTTGCATATGTACCTCAAGCCGCGACCACGATAGAAAAATATTGCATATAGCCAAAGGCTACATGCCTATAATTATACTTCATTTTCCCCCAATTCCTTAGCTTCTCAACTTTTTCTAGTCGAGATCATAATATATATATTTTTAAAAGACTAACACAACAGAAGCCATGGAAGGAACCTCAAAGACAAGCACAGAGTAGAGTGAAGAAGTTGCCCAGTTACTGAGCTACGTTGATCACCTGTATGATTATCAATCCACACTCCAGGACCATGTTAACTTCCTGACGTAGAGAGTTTTGACACTGGAGTCTGCAGCCTTCACCTCTACACAAGCCGCGGTAGCAGGAGCTACAAACTTCACTTCTATGAAAAAGGTTGCGACAGAAGCAGCATTGGCTGCTGCCAAATTTCAAAAGAAGAAGGTGGAACAACCAAAGCCAAAGAGAGGCTATAGGACCAACAACCCACTGATTTGACCAAATTGAAGACATTTTAGAGCTCATCATAGAAGACAAATTGCTCCACTGGATCGATAATCTAAAGTCCCCTCCTCACAAGAGGGACCGGGCCAAATGGTGAAGTTTTCACAGCGATCATGGCCATGAAATGAACGATTGCCACACCTTGAAGAATAAGATTGAAAGACTCTTCAGGAAGCGAGCACTTCAGCGGTTCCTGAAGGATGCTTAGGGGGTGAAGCCAATACCTGGGAGGCCGTTTACCAGATTCCACCCTTATGTTCTACTTATTCACATTTTCCTATTCTTGAACTCTATCTATGAAGCTCTTCGTAGCTATATCTTCAAGACTTTTATATTTTGTTAAAGTCAATATATATATATATATATATATATATATGAATGAATGGAAATTGTTAGTCATATGTTAGTTCTTTCTTTCCTTCTTAAACATCTAATAAAAGACCTTCGTCTTAAATAGAATTAATGGAACTGATGACCAGTTATCCTGGAGATTATTTACTTGTTTAGGGAAGAAAAGTCTATTGGGGAAATAGCCTTGATTGGTAATTTGTACCCTTCGTAATGCGGGGCCACGGGGATTATAATGACAGTTCTCAGCTTTTGGATGCTTCAATTAGCCACGTGGGCTTACAATGCCCGTTCGCAGCGTCAGGATGCTTCAATTAGCCATGGGGGCTCATAATACCCAGCCAGGGATGGCTTGATATATATTCGATTACAGCTTGGGGAATCCTCATAATACCTAGTCTGGGGAGGCCTGGCAATAACCCAATTAAAGGGACCAGGGACTTAATTATCCGCGGACAATCCTATATTTCTGTAGTAACATTCAATTAAAGGGGCCAAGGACTTAATTATCCGCGAATAATTGCATATTACTGCAGTAATTCAGTTAAAGGTGCCAAGGACGTAATCGTTCATGGGCAATCCTATATTTCTTCAGAGAAGCCTATGGCCACAACTTTTTGGACCATAATTTCACCCAAATGCAGTCTGTTACTAAAGTTTGTAAAACCTATTACTAAGGTCTAAGGCCGACAAGCATTCAAGATTGCCACAATATTCAGCAGTGTAGAAAGCAATGCAAACAAAAAATGGTTGCAGCCTAATATCAATAATGTAGAGCTGATCATAAATGGTTGCAGCCTCACTGGCCACAGCTTATTCTCAAGATCACAACAGGAGCATGTAAGTAAAATAAAATCCGAAGATTATTTAAGATTGTAAGTGGTATCAATTAACGTCTGCAGCTTAACAGAGAAAACTTGCAAATATATAAAAATAGAGCAAAATAAAATAGGCATGCAGTCAAAAGGTTAAATATTCATTACTATGATTTGGGGCCGTAGCTTTTCCAAAACAGACGCAACCCTATTTAAGATTTGAAGTTCCAAAAAATTTGAAAAATATTTTCAATATGGCCAAGAGTATAAAAATTACAAGCCTATGAGGCTGCATCATCCTCAGCATTTGCATCTGCTGTAATCTCAGTTTCTTCATCTTCTGCCGCAGCCCCTTCTATTAATTGCTTCACTCTTGCCTCTGACGTAGCCCTGATTTCTGTCACACATTCGTTATGATCATCATCACCTAACTTCCAGGACATGATTCGCTCCTTTTTATTCAGGGAAATTGTTCACCACCCCGTGCCAAATTTCCCAGAAGCCGCGGAGATAGGCTTTATTGTTCGTAAGGAAGAAGTCCCTCAAGGTTATATATGTTTCCACAGCATCGACCGCGGCTTGCTTCAGAGCAACAGCATGTTCATTATCCTTTTGTTAAAGAGCTGCAGCATGATCAATATCCTATTATTTGAGGGCATAGGTACTCCTTAGCTCTATCTCATCATATTTATTTTAGAGCAAGGTAAGTTTATTTTCACAGGATGCAACAACTTGAGCAGCATCTACATCCTTTGCCTCAATAATTTTTAAGGACAGCCTGCTTGAAATTCTCCTCAGCGACCTTTTTAGCTTCAGTCGCGACTTACACATCATAATTTGCTTGCATCTTGACTGACCCAAGTGTTGCAGTTTAGGATTGCTTCCCCACCTCAAAAGATGTGATTCTTATAATTTCCAAATCAGTCTTGTGAGTTGATTCCGCAGCCCGATACAGTTTAAAGAGGCCCTCATACTTTAACCGCTAGGTCATAACAACGTCTGCGGCCTGTTATTTGAAAATTTTAGTACAAGGAAATGATCATAAATAGAAAATAAGCAAAGAAAGGCACTTACCCGCAACAAACTGTGGAGGGCTGCTTCTTCTAAATCTTCAGGGTCATATTCAACAAGATGGTCAAGATCAATGGTGTTTAGGACCTTCCTCATTTTGTGAACTTCCCTAGCAGTTGTGCCCCAGGAAGATTGAGTATTTTGCGCCCTCAATTGAGGCCGCACAAAACCATCAAGGCCCATACTTTCCCTACTTTGGGGTGGTGGTAAATTGGCATTAACAACCACTATTCTCCACGGAGGAGGATAGCTAGTGGGTGAGACGTGGAAGGGGTTGTGCCCACCTTGAAAGTCCCCATGGGACATTATTCCTGTTGCGATAAGCTGATCAACAATGTCATCATCCAGCTGCTTCTCCCCTATCGCAACAATGTTATTAGGGGCTGCAGACTTCTCTGCAGAATAGTCTACTCCAGTTTCAATCGCAGCAGTTTGCTGCGGAGGCTCAAGAGCTGGTTCATTTATCAGGGTTGCTTCCTTTTGTGCCCTCTTCCTCCTTTTTCCTTTTTTGTGGGCTTGCTTGAGGACCATGATATTCTCATCCATTTCTAAAAATTGGGCCGCCAGAAGCTCACGGTCAATCTCCTCACCTGAAATGAAGTTAAAAGATGTAAGGAGGCCGCAAAAAAATATCATAATGAAATATTATAAGTGAATTTTACCTTTCGCAATCATCTTTTTGGGGATCTCCTTGGATGTAAAGTATCCTTGTTCAAGAATGGAGGTAAAAGTAACAAGTTTAGAAAACTTTTTCTCTGAATCAGCTAAGTGGGTTGTGTCCCCAATCCTCTTTGCCTGATTGTCACTAAGTTTCAGGTTGTCAATATCTACAACGTAAGAAAACATGAAGTGTTAGTATGTGCTGGAAGTTTAAAATAAGAAAGATTAGTGTGGACTGCAGACTGTACATACCTTTTTTGGAAGGACTTCCCCACACCCGCGGCATGCTAACAGACTTTTCCCTATCAGTTTCTTCTGGGCAGATCTCCTAACTATCCCCAGACACAAAGAAATTCTTACCTTTCCAGTTTTTCACACTGGTTGGTCTGTCAGTGTATAAATACCTATCATTGCTTTGCAACGTGAAATAGTGGTACCACGTGAATTCTTTGGAGTTTTATTTTGGTATATAAAACTGAAAGAACTCTACATGTGTGATATCTTTATCAAAGTGCTTCTACCAAAGCACCAAACCAACAAGGATGTCGCTCCAATAGTTGGGATCCAATTGGGATGGGGCCAAGTTCATGGTATGCATTATCCTTCTGATAGGCACAAAAATAGGAAGTCGCATCCCTAAAAGGAATGCATGAAGAGGAAATCAAACGCCAAAAGGAACCACGACACATGACCTTTATTCTGTAGAAGGAAGTGAGCAGATTATTCCTTCAGGAAACTCAAAAGTTGTGAAAATATTAGCAATCCAGTCTTCGCTCATAATGCACTTGTGATTGAGCGCGACAGGGGACTTTTCAGAGGATTGGTCGTGGCCAAAAGCTTCAATTGTTGGATTGTAATACCCCGTAATTTTATTAATTTTTATTTAATGGATTAATTGAATTAAATGGGAATTAATTTGGAAATTAATCCGGAATTAAATACTAGAGAGACGTGAGTTGGTATTTGAGTATGATGTTAAATTAAAATATTACTGAGAATATATGGTAATATATGAGTATTGAAAATATTAAAATTATCGCGAGGTAGAAATACGATAATTTGGGAAATTAAGTTGGGACGCGCGTGTCAGTCGCGTCAGGAATGAAATTAATTAGATTGAAAATTAAATTATATTTTTATCAACCGAATGATCATTTTGAGTATGCCAACGTGTCCGGAAGGGTCGAAATAGTCAGAAAACACTAGCCGGGAGTTTAATTTGGGTCCCGGGGCACTTTTAGGCCAAACCGGCAACCCAGAGGGGTATTTTGGTAATTTTAAAAATTAAGGAATTAAAACCCACGAATTTTAGAGTTAAATTAAATATTATTAGAGAGGCCACTAAGGTCATTACCATCCAAAAGCAAAAGAATGGGCTACGGGAGTTTTGAGAGAAGTTAGAGAGAGGTTGAAAGAGGTTACAAACCAAACCATCTCTCATCATCATCATTTTGGAAGGGATTGTGACCAGAAAGAGGAGAGAATCACCCTATAATCATCGAAAACAAACCTGAAGAACAAACCTAAGGCAAGTGATTTGATGTTATTAGTTTCAATGAATATTTCCTCCATGTTTAGTGTAGAAACTTTATATGCTTTGAAAGTTTTGATGAAAACCCAATGTATTTGTCATGGAACTCATAAGTTTGGATAGGGATTGCATGTAGAATGTTTATGGACGAAATTAGTACCCAAAAACCTTAACTTCGATGATTTAAAAAAGGATTAATGATGAGTATTTAAGTGCAATAAAATTATGTGTTCATGTTCATAGGGTTTGGGGCAAGATTTGGGAATTTATGGTAATTACATGTTGATTAATAAGATTTGACCCCAAAAATATGTTAAGAAATGACTTAGGGTGACCTGGAGTAGGTTAGAAACACAAGAACGTAATTAGTATGAACTTTGGATGGATTTGGAGAAAGGAATTTGGTGAAAAACGAAGTTGGGAAAATTCTGGGCGTTTTCTGCAATCTCGTTAGAAGACCAACCCAGGTCGTTCGAACGACCTCGTTCGAACGAGATTCTAATGAGATTACAGTGTACCTTCTAACGAATTCATTCGAAGCCCTTCGTTCGAACGACACTCGTTTGAACGCGATTTCTAGCAAGTTGACAAAATGACCTTTTATGGCCGATTTTGTTTCGAACTTCACACAAGTTTATTTATGAGTATTATTTTGGTTGAAGTTTAATAATTTCGTCCCTAGAGAATTAATGTTGGGAACTTATAAATACTTAGACTTGAGGAAGACCAGTAGGTATGTTTGTGTGGTCGGAGTATAATTACGATTAAATTTGGAGAAGTATATAAAAGACTTAGTAACCTTTATAAGTTAGGTTTTAAGTACTTGGAGCTACGACGTGAGAAGTGTCGGCAGTCTATATTGTATGTTATCCGAAAACTTGTAAATGTGCACAAATTGAATGACGGTATAGCGATGTAAAATATACCTCTATTATTATTATTATTATTATAAGTTATCTAAGATGTGTGAATGCTTGGTATATGGACTCATATGTGTATAACATACCTACCATACTTGCTATCACGGGAGGTCGGCTTTCGATCAGGGCCATCTAATCTATGTGTGCTTACGGGGGGATTTAGATTGGTACCTCAAGGACATAGGTCAGAGAATGACTTATTGGTGAGTCAATAAGTCTGCTGATCATGGGAGCGTAGGTATGTGCGTGACCCATGGGATGTGAACTATGTCTGCCTCCATTATGTGTGTTTGTTACTTATCGAAACGGTTCCTGATAGATTCAGAATACGTGGTCCTTATGTACGTGATGTACCGGGTTTGATAGCAGAGTATGTGTGCACCGCAGCTTAGCCTAGGGGTGCCATTATTGTATATCTATGATGAGATATAATACTGATAATTGAAAATGGACTGCTTATAGAAGTGCAAGTGTGAATAATTTGTATTATTTTTGTAGAGTTAAAAATGGGAACTTCTTAATAATTATTATAACTAGTTATGAGAAACAAAAATTAAGGCTCTTAGCTTATATTAAGATATCGGGAATTGAATTCTAAACGAAAAAGTAAAGTCAGGTTATGGATTTGACTAGTTAGATAGTAGAATAACTCGAACGGGCACGGGTACGATAGGCGTGCACAATTAGTTGAGAGGTGATGATCTCATGTGAGAGCATGCACTATCATGTATTTTATATTCACTGTTTAATGACATTAAACACTTTCTATATTTTAAATTGTTTTCACAATCGGGCTCTGACCCGTTTGCTTTCAAATCTTTTTTTGGAAAAACCTTTTAGGTGCCCAGCCACAAGGACACCAAGCTTAGAAGTTCCATTCCAATGACGTGCTATAGCTGTTGTGGAAGTTACAGGACCTCCATATATAGACGCCTCTACTTTCTACTTTGATTCCAGTTCATACTTATTTATCTGCAGGGAATGTCGCCCCTTTTCTCTTATAGACAGTTTATTTGTTCAGTTTTATTTCAGTTTTGGATGTAATTAATTAGTGATTCAGACTTTATATTCGGTGTTATTCAGTATTCGGATTATTCTGAGTAGTATTCCTCCGGATTCATTATATTCCATTGATTATTCTATTGTGACTGTAATGTGGTTGTGGTATTAGTATTGCTTAATTTAAATTGGTTGTATATTAATCTAATTTAATTAAAATTGACAGCTCGCTTTTTAAATATTAGGTGGCTAGAAATTGTTAAAACGTTTTTGACAGTGATGCTATGAACTGAACCAACTTGTCATTTTGTATTAACTGGAATAAAGGAGTAGTTACTCGGTATTTAATTAGTCGGGGTGTCACATGGATTCCTAGTTTTAAGTGGGACAATCGTTATCCCAGCAGCTGTTGCAGCCACTACGTCGGTAGGAGGATTGTTGTTGGAGCTTGTGTCCTCCTCCATAATGTCTGCAGCCTCTCTTGTATCCCTATAGTTCAAGGAGTCCACAGAGTCAGAATCAAGGGTGATGCAGTTGGGGAAATCTTTAAGCAGACAAGGCCCAATAGACTTTAGAGGCTTTACAGATGGGATCTCGGGAGGAAAAATGCTAAAGTGAGACTTCTAGAAGTCGTCCAAGAAGTCTTGAGGGTTCCAATTCATAGGGTCGCTACAAGACCTAAAAATATGAAGGGCTCCGCAGTTAGGTTTCGTAGACATTATGGTTACAAAAGTCTCTTAGAGGCCGCAATAGATACAAGTAATAATTAAAGTTAGCTACTAGCTGTAGCCAATTGATTTAAAAGCCTAGCCAAAAACTATAAATCTTAAAGGATGCAACTACTGACTCCAAGGACTTTATTTTTCAAGTACGAGTTATAAACTGCATCACAAGTCATACTACCAGCCACGGCTAAATATACAAACAATATTTTGGATGAAGTATATGTTTGTAAAGATAAAAAAAACCCATAATTCTATGATTTTGGCCAAGAACATCATGAACATGTTCTTAGTGTTCTTGGCCAAAAATAAATTCCAAATGAGAGTAAGGTGTGAATCAAACCCAGAAAATTTAAATGTCTAACATTCCCTTCAATATAAATCTACCAAAAGCTCAGAAATGGTACCAAACAGAGATTAAGGATTATAACACGTTTTAATCCAAAAATTCAAAAGTTCAACATCGTTTATTCAAACCTAGAAATAAATTTAGAAATCAGATACAAAGAAGAAGGGATTTTTAATGTCAATTCAGCCATACAAATTTATTGGTAATCAAAGTAGATGATTTATACAAAGGTTATATAGAAGAAATAACCAGTCAAGATAGGTCTAGCAAAATGGATCAAAATTGCAAGAGGATGAACGGTTAATATGAAAAATTACCTGGAAACGGAAGAAAAATGAAGAATCACTGGTTGCTTGGCCTCAACTCCACCTCAAACTACCTTGAACCATAGTTAAACACTCATCAGAAACTATAAGTTGAAGCTGATAGAACTTCGCTCTCGATATGTTCTCAAGGTTTTGAAAAGGTAATGATCGGTACGGCCACAATCCATTTGTATAAGAGGGCACGGGAAGTTGAAGCGTCGCTTTGAAAGTTGTCGCGATAACCTTTGAATACTTACCACGACATTGAATTCCGCCGTAACCCCAACTCACGGATTCTTGGCACTACGTCTTAGGGGCTTATTGATGTGACCAATATTGTTCCTACTACCGTAGATATTTAACAAAGGGGCCGCTGACAGGTTGCGACACCATATAAATTTTGGGCCTCATACCCAACCTTGGTCAGAATCGATCACTATTTGGGCAGAGACAGGTCGCGGCACCCCCTTCAAGATGGTTGTTGTCTGGGTCCAAACAGGTCACAGCCCCTATTCATATGCCACAATTGACAGCTATCCAGAAGGATTCATTTTTTAGACTTATCCGTGTGTCACGTGTTCTAAGAACATGACACCATCTTTATATCTCCTATAAATAGAGGTACTCACCTCATAATTAGGGGGTCGGGGGAAGAAATACTTGGCGAAGCCCTGCCAAACTCTCATCTCTCTCTCTCTCTCTCTCTCTAGAGAACACCACACTCAGGGGCTCCCATTCTCCGCAGTTGCAGTAGGCCCAACCTCTTATAGGCCACATCCTTGGTTACTTATCTAGCCAGTTACATGTATTCTTCTCTATTCTCTCTCTCTCTCTCTCTCTATTTTATGCCTATTTAGGCCCAATCATATTGTATTATACAATGCATATAATGAGAGTATGGCGAAAAAGTGGATGTAGTCTCATTTTTATAGTCGAACCACTCTATATTTTGTGTTCCTTTCCTTATTGCTTTCTTTACATTTATTCTACACTTGATATGGTGCTCGAGAGCAACTTGTGTTCAATTTCTCCAATCATCATCATCATCATCAACAACAACAACAACAACAACAACAACAACAACAACAACAACAACAACAACAACAACAACAACAACAACAACAACAACAACAACAACAACAACAACAACAATAATAATAATAATAATAATAATAATAATAATAATAATAATAATAATAATAATAATAATAATAATAATAATAATAATAATAATAATAATAATAATAATAATAAGAAGAAGAAGAAGAAGAAGAAGAAGAAGAGGAAGAAGAAGAAGAAGAATAAACACTAAAACAGTCATACACATACTATGATCATGACACATCCACTTACTTACAATAATAAAATAAAATAACAAAAATATTAGGCAAGGACACGCATAACACACACACACACACACACACACACACATATATATATATATATATATATATATATATATATATATATAATAATAATAATACACACGCGCGCATGGGATAGGAATTTGGAAATGGTTTGTAAATTTGATAAGGGGTTGGTTTTTATTGTTGGGAACTCAGGTCACATAGGTTTTGACTTTACGCATTTTTGACCACATTTTTGCCATTATTGCCTTGGATTAAAACTTTTGAAACTGCAACTGTGTATTGACCTACAAGATAAATAATTGTACATATATGGCCAATATTAACGAAAACTAACAAATTACTCTATTTAGGGTATAAATATAACAACTTTTGGTGCTTATCACACTACCCCCAAACTAAAATTTGCTAGTACTCGAGTGAAAATAGATACAACCCAAGATAAGTAAACAAAATTGTAGCACTTTCGCACGCACTTGCGATTGCACTTAGTATGTGAAACAAGTCGTTAAACCTATAGGTGACCCTACAGGACGAGTGTTGTCTCATGAGGATTTGTAGTGAATATACCCACAAAATAAAAAAATAAAAAATTTATTAAAAATAATTTATCAAAAATTAGTTAGTCTCTTATTAAACGTAGAAAATATCACATAGTCCATCATTAAAGAATTCAAAGAATAGGAACGTTGAACTTTGAAGTGTATGAAGATATAGACTTACTTAATACCAAAGACATAATCTTTCCTTGAACTTAATAAATGTTGTGTTAATAAGTCAAAACAGTTTTAAGTCTCATAAGAGTAATTCTTAGATTACCTGTAGAATTAATACTTCAACTTCAAATCTCACTAGATGTATCTCCCTCAAGTGAATATCCCGAGAATTGGCTAAGTGTATATCTCTTGTGTATGAGGGGGTGAGTAAATGTAAGCAATGTCAAACTTCTCAAACATATATAAGAAAGAATGGATATAAGAAATAAAATTGATCTCGTGAAAGAATGTAAACAATAGTTTTGAGTTATTCACCATGTAGACTTTTTGTTCGCCCAAACATATCACCAAGGGTTAAAATAAAGTATTACATGATAGATGAAGGGGAAGTGGGCTGGAGATTATGGATAATAGGATGATTATGGGGTTTTAAGAAGAGTGGACTATAACTTGAAAAATTAATGTCTTCATTTCACAAAATTTTGATAGCATTTTTTTCCTTTTTTATTCCATTTGTTTTCTTTTTCTTACGATGCATTTTCCTTTTGATAATAAAAATGAAGATATTTTTACATTTAATGTTTCAATCATTATTTTTTTTCTCAAACCCAAAGTTAATTATGGGAAATGGTGGGGAGGGGGGATATTTGTGGGTAAAGAAAAGTGAATGGTGATATAATAGTGAAAACGCTAAGATATAGGTTAAAAAATTTAGTGCTTGGGATAAATTACAAGACACGCATTTCTTATAACTCAAAAGTTATGTTATTCTTAGTGGTTACACCAAAATGAAGAATAATGATATCGTGCAACAACTTTATACATTACCGAAACAAACTTGAGTCAACTTGCATCTCAAAGATTGCATAAAAACCCTTAAAAAAGCAAAAAACTCAAAAACTTACGGGTCTAAGTTTCCACTAGTGATATTTAAGGTTTTCTTGAGAATTATTTACACTCTTGAACTTTTAACTACATAATGTTATAAGTGCACAAAAAGGTGTTGAGTTTAGGAGTTCATAGTGCAAGTATGCCTAAGAGGTATTACTTAAGCTTATAAGATTAAAATATGACTTCAAGTTCGAACAAGAGTATTCCTAGACTTCTAAAACATGAATGATAGATAAATAAAACCAAAATAAAAAACTAGATGAAAAATTCTTAAAAGAGTTTTAAAAGGGTTATTTTTGACAAAAAAAAATCATAAGAGGCACAATTTTGATAAATTTCCCACTGACAAACAAAAGAGAAAATCATCTGCGATGTTAAAACCATTTTTTTTATTTAAAAGAACATTGTAATAAAGATATTACCATAATTAATTGCTAATGAAAGTGTATCACAAGACGTACCCTAAGATAAACCTTAATAAGTGTTACAAGACAAAATGTACAAGTCTAGAAAACATATTTAAAGCAATGGGAGAGGATAAAACACCACCTCGAAAGAGGATAAGACTCATGCTAAAAAATAAGATACAATGGGTTGCCTCCCGATAGCTTAAGTTTAACGTCTTCATCCTGACTAAGAGGTACTCACCCTTAAAATATAGTACCCATGAGAGAAGGGTGGCGGGGAAGCGAGGGTGATGTTATTGACCCCTCAATCAAGACCAAACAGTTAGTATTGAATAATCAAGTTAACACAGTCAATGCACTTGTATGGTTAAGTTCTTAACGTAAAGCAGAGCATCGATTGACCACGGAAGGGAGGAGGTAAGGCCATATGGAGGGAAGGAGAGGATGATGGACTATAGATTTCGTTCACGGGCCTTATTGTGCGTAAATATGATGCCTATATGGGCCCTATAATCATGTTTGTATAATTGAATGGGGAGGTGGAATGGTGTGGGAACAGTGATGGATTGGGACTCATGGAAATTGCACGACTTTTTTGTAAATCGACGATGATAATGATCACTCTGTGACACATCAGGGAATTCATGATAAGATAAATCACCATAAGAGGAAAATCTGCATGAAAGAACCAGTTGAGTGTCACCATAAACACTCTCATGGATGATGAGGTGGAGGAAGAACTCATGAGATGGCTCGTAGGGTAAGAAATAGGTTGATTCAAGGAAAAGCCCTGCTCTCGCTCTCACTCAAACTCAAATTCATTTAAGCCTTGTTTAATCCATCAAAGGGCTTGGTTTTTATATTAAGTGGCATCCTCTTGCTGGATGATGAATTTTTGCAAAAGATTTTTGAAGGTGGATGTGGATTGCGGTGGTGAAGTGGTGTATGCTTGAGGTGGGATCAACTCATTATTCACATTAGGAAGAGGAGAATACTCATATGATGTATGAGCTATGGGGTCAAGTTAGTCATACACAAGAGGTGGTACTCCATAATAGATAAACAATTGATGTTTGTGGTTGCAGTAGTGAGTGTATTATTCGAGGTAGGGTGTATATGGTTCCATGACGATTGTTGAAAAATGTGAGGATCCTCAACATGTGGTTAGAATTTGTATTATAGAGGAGGTTGATCATTCCTCCATGAAAATATCGATTGCTCATATCACTCGAGATTATAAGGCTCATTATATGATGACAGAGTGGGTTCCTAAATAGTGTCAAATGGATACACTTGTTCCAAAATGCAAGCATGTTGATGTAACAACCCCTATTTTCTCACGTAAAAGTTGTCTAGACCCTCATTCTTAGCATCAAACCATAAAATAATAATTTAATAGACACAAATGAATTTAACTGCAAGTGAATAAATAATCACACACCACTAAATCAACATCTAGAGTATGAATAACTAAATAAATAAAACTCCAACATAGATTAATATCTCAACCCAACTGAAAGGAAATAAACTTCAGGCTTATGCCCTTACAATAATCCATAATCAAATAATCAAAATGAAAAGACAACCTAAGATAGAATCAAGAACTGAAATCCCTGAAATGGAAGCAACAACAAGACTAGTCTCTTAATAATCTAGGTATCCTTTCCTAGGCACACCTGGGGGGAGAAAACATTTGGATTTTAGGTCAATTCCCTAAAGTGTGAAAGAATTAACTTACTCATTTTAATGGGAGCAAAAGTGAATTCAAAGTGAGTGTTCCCATCGTCACTCTCATGAATAATATATCTCACCCCTCACCTAAAAGTAATGATACTCGAATACCGACCCATAACCTGATATGGATACAGAATAAGTGCAATTGGTAGTATAAAGATGCATCTAGCAAGATAATGTACTGAAAAAAAGTTAAATACTCTCAAGTAATTATTTCCCAATTTACCCCCGATATACTACCCATAAAGAGATAACATCTAATATCATTCATACTACGTAATATTGGGTCTGTATCTTTAGTCGACAACATTAGACTTAGGAATTCTTTCATTTATTTCAATTAATTTTATATATGTCATTATATATGCGACACTAAGGCATCTGCCAATATTGTTTCGTTCGTGCTCTATCGGTGATTTTGTAGGAGTTTATTATCCAAAACGTACAAAACAAAATATAAGCAAGTGGGGCGGCACCTGCGCAATTTCACTATTGCACGACCCATACCAAGTGGTGTCACATGGATCCAGTATCAACACTTAATTCCTATAAATGGCACTGCCACGTAGTACCTAAAATATAACAAAACACTACGCCTAGCACACCTGTGCCGACGTGTACTCTGGTCCCGAACACACGCAACCGATAGGATGGTCCACAAAACACGGTATGTCACATACAATATAACTATATTATATACATATATATATATATACATGCTGGTAAGATAATTACCCTTGGTGCCTCCCGTAATAATCCTCACTTAATAATAATTCCACATTAAATTTATTAAATGACTATTAATTATATAGTACCCTTCTACATCCAGTTAATTAAATATGTCCCGTTTATTAACATCGTTGCATTACCTTTTTTTATAAATTCTGCAGTTGTCCAAACACGGTTTCGTTAACTCATATGAACTCCTAAAATTCACCCGGAACCAACGACGACCACGTGGCCAAACCCCCAGGAGCCGAACCGGTTCACTCCTCCAGAATTCATTTTCCCAATTTTTCTTCTATACGGGATTTACGCTTTCTAAAGCAAAACCTGATTTTCTAGGTTTCTACCAATATATGTTCCACCAAATGAATCTCTAATAATTACTTCACCAACTCAGGGTAATTAATCATGTATTTTAATAATGAATTCATATTCTAAAATCCCAAAATTTGAGTGACCAATCTATGTTCATATCAATTCAAAATTCCCATAACAATAAATCTCTCAAATTTCTCTTACATATAAGGGCTATAATCATCATAACTTTAGTCCTCGTAATCTGTGTAAAAGTCTTCTACATATGAATCAACACAACCATTTCAATAGGAGCCCTAAACATGATTTATATTCATTTAATCCTTATAATCGAACCATCCTAAATTTTGGATTCCCTAATTACTCATAAATGTTGCTTATATCATAGGTATATTCAATTTTTATCATCAAATCACCAAGATACATAAATGCAGAATTTCTACATGGATCACAACACACAATGAATAAAAAAATAATTTGAACCAATAAAAATTAAGTAAGAATACTCTTGCCTTGGATCTTGGAATGTTTCTTGGTTGGTTCTTGAATCCAGCCTTGATTCGTCCTCCCCACTTGTTTCTTCCAGGTGCCTTTCCTCTCTCTCTCTTTGGATAGGGTCTTATGGTTATTGGATGTAACACCCAAGGAGTTGTTTAACCCTTAATAAGTGTGATTAGATTACAATTCTCGAGTTGGGCCATGGGGCACAACTTTGGACCCCCAAATGAGCCCAAATAGTTTATTTCCTAAGTCCAACAACCTCCCAACTCATATATATATATATATATATTGAGACCATTCCTAAGGGTCTAAAATGTCCTAAAGAGCGCTTAAAACCTCCGAAAGTGCATATCGAATATATTTGTCCAAATATTATATATTAATTGAGTCACGCATAAATTATTTAATGCACATGCAATTATTTTTGTATTAAAATTTATTTATCATGCAAGGTCCATTTCACGTAACAGGCAACAATAGTAAATAAATTCACTCGCGACTTAATTAATTTGATTTCATCGATTTAATTTAAATGCTCTTGAATTTGAAGAGGCCCTTTAAAATGCTTTAGGTAAAACCAACTTATTCAATTACTTCCAATCTTATCTTCTTAAACCCTAAACATGCATCTAAATCATTTAATTCATCAAGCAATTAAAGCATGCAGTAATAGAAACAATTTTAGGAAAAAATCCCTAAAGGGCAAAAATCTTTTTATTTCACTATAATTTTGTAAATCGCAACTCACACGAATTACAATAAAATACAGTGACACACAAATACCCGCAGGTGTCGGTCGGTGTCGTCAGTAAAGGAACAACCGCAGCTACTCCTCAAGAACACGTGGTTCTGTTTTCAGCAAAGATCCAGATGTAGCGAACCTCAAAGACCACAGTCCAATCTTCAGCAAGATATACCCTCAAGCACTCCCAATGACCTCAGTCAGAAATCTTCTAGTGTATGTGTTCAAGATCACAAACCTTTGGAATTATGAAAATTGGATCTTCAATAATCTTTGGATGAAACTAAACAGAATGGGAATTTTAGAACTGTTCATCTCTCTGAAAAACGTCTATGCAGAGTTGTTTTTATAACTGAGCAAAACAGAGTCCAAGAAAATTGAAACACAAAATTTGAGTTGGTGATCTCGTTTGAGCGACAAACGTTGTCGTTTGAACGACAGCAAACATTTTTCCCATTTAAACTTTATCCTAGAATATTTTGAAAATAATTTAGCTCAGATATAATAAAAATGTTTTTCAAAAATTTTAATTTTAATTCCCATTAGAAAAAAAATATTTAATTCATCTAATATTTAAACAAAATTCTAAATCACATATTCCCTTGATTATTCATACATGTGTGATCTTAGAACAACATGTGAAATTGCAATTTGAATTGATTTGTTCTTCATGGCTTTAAATTGCAACTCCTTCAATCTTGAATCTTTGTAGACTTTGAATATTCTTGAATTAATAACTAGTCTAGACTCAATTTATTTTGTCCGGAATTAAGCCAATTAAAAAATAAATTGACAGATTAGAAATTTGTGCTTACAAATCTCCCGCTTTGGTTATTCCTGGACAAAACTAAAAATAAAAAACTAGTTGTATTCAAATGTCATATCCCAAAAACACAAATACGAAAATACAGGATATGAATAAATTATAAAGCAGCATTTGAGTCTAAGAAGTCTAAAACTGTCTCTGAATCTCTGAATGTGATGTAGCAATGAATATTTGAATCTCTAAACAAATATCTACACATATGAGACAAAAACAAATATACCCAAGTGAAGTATGGAGGAACAGAATAACATATCGATAAAATTTAAACTCAATTTGTAATTAAAATTCCATTTTTAATTAAATTGAATTTTTTAATTTAGACAGAAACTCCCCCTACATCACTGATCTCTCCCCCTTTTTTCCTGGAATAGACAAATCATGGGACATATAAAACTACCAAGTATATCAATAATAAGCAGGATTAACAGTGATCGTGAATATGAATAAATAGCAGCAAGTAAGTATCAGAATCAATAATAGTAGCGCTGCAAAATATATATCCAGTTACATACAGAAAATGTATCATCAAAAGTCCAAGAGTACATCATATGAGATAAATATCATAATACATATAATGCCCAAAAAAAACTCAAATAAAATGTCTCAAAAAAATACATCAACATGTATCCTCATCAGCATCAGCATCATCAGAATCAGAATCAGAATCAGAATTAGCATATGTGGCGGCTATGTTTCCCAATGCTGATGAACCTGCTCCTCTGCTCATCTCCTGTCGTCTCATCTCATCAAAGAAGGCAGTCATCTGCGAGTCACTACGAGCCCTAGCCTCAACCTCTACTTCAAACCGTTCCATCATAGAATCGTACATCTGTGACTGTGACGCCACATGTGTCTATAATGCATCAAACTCCTCCACAGTGGGTCATATAGAAGGTATAGAACTCAGCTCAACAAGAGTAGATGGCTCCCCATAAAATGATGTGTCACTCGGTGGAGGTCTCGCTCTCGCATCAGATGGTAGATGACTCTCAGATCGAGTCAAAGTACTACGATTAATGAAGGAGTGAGCAGAAATATAGAAATCATCCTCTAAAATCGAAACTCCAGCATAGGTGCATATACGAGATACAAGGAGTCTGTAAGGAAGAGCGGGGCATACAGGTGTGGTACCAATAATGTTAGCAGCGGGCGTAACGCGAAAAAGAAGTGACGGTAGAGTAATGTCCCGCCCCTGACATACTGCATACATAAAGTAAGTGATGTCGACGCCAATCTGAGTGTGATTGACTCGAGGATAGATGGATGAAGAGACAAATCGTTTAAAAATCCAGAATGCGGTGTGCAACTAATGATGATACATAGTACTCCTTATGTGAGGAATCTCCCAAAAATAATGTCGAATAATATCATCAGATGAAGGACAATCCTCAGAACACCTAGGAAATATCACATCAGGGACTCGAGGTAACTAAAGCATCTCAGAAATGAGATCAGAAGTGACTAACAACTGGACTCCCTTAACGGATGACTGAATACCATCAGGAGTATGCATTGCTCGAAAATAGAACTCGCGAACTATGTTAGGGTATACCATACCTTGAGCATCAAACAACCTATCCCAATCCCTACCAGACATCCAAGTGGTAATAGATAACTCAAAAAATTGATCGACACAAAAGACTTTCTCTCTAACAAGAGCGCGAATATGCGAACCCAGATGGTAATAGTAATCGTACTAAAAAATAGTGTGCCAACTTACAGGAGTGAAAGGCGACTTATTACTCCTAGCCCGTTGTTCCTGTGATGAGGTGGAGGGATCATCTTTCCTATGAGTAAAAGTTCCCCTACGTCTAGGAGGCATGAAGAGTAAGTAGGTTGGGGGAAAAATAGATAAAACGGAGGCTTACGAGCCTATCTCCGTACATATCCAACAGAACCACCAGATAATTCAAAAATAACAACCAACCAGCAAGCAGCAAAAGTAGTAATCAAAATAATCATAAACTATCACAGTGGCCAAAAAGAAACCACATATGATAGGTACGGTTGTTATCCGAAAAATATGATTTTTTTGAATAATACATGAACACCCCATTTTCAGTATATAAAAAAATTATTGCACAAAACTGTAATGGTGTCAATGTGATTTAATCAAAAAAATTCAATCTTTCAAAAAACCAACAGACTATTTTTTATTTCAAACCAAAATACACAAGAACAATACTACAAATCAGCTAATAATATGAGAAAAACATAATATTGTTCAAGATTTTTAACACATTATAATTTGAGCTTGAAATCAACAACACTACCACTAAAAACAAACCACAACAACTCGGAATAAAAAAAATACCTTAGTTCGAAAGCCGAAAAACTCCGAAGCAGCAAAGTGATGATTTTTGGTCGAAAAATCGATTCAAATCACAAGTTATGGGTCGAAAACGAAGTTCATGAGAAGTTCACCTTCGAATAGAAGAAACAAGGGTTTTGAGAAGTTGGAAACACACGAACTGAACAGACTTGACGAGCTTTAATAGTTAATCCACTGTCGTTTGAACGAAACAATTCTCGTTTGAACGAAAGGAAATGTTGTTTGAACGAAATTTTACGCGAGATGAAACTTGGTTCAAACGAGATGATTATATGATGTGACAAAATAAACCCATAAAATATTCAACACAAGCTGCTACAAAAAAAACTAATAAAACATACTCAATTAAATTTTTTAAAATTCATGCCAATTTGTTGTTAATGGGCTCAAACGTAGATATGGAGTGAATGGGGGTGTACTACGACAAATGAGTCACAATTTTAATACATCAAAACGTTCATGATGCTCTATATGATAGAAATAAGTCGACAAGCAATGATATAGCCATGTGTGATAATTAATAAATGAGCTTCATGAACTAAACAATCAACATACACACAAATCTTCTATGTATATTTTTTCAATGAAAAGTTTTAGAAAATAATGTAATTTACCGACTAATCTAGTGTTTCTTCTTTTTAATATTTGCCAAATACTTTTGACGATTCTACCAATAATAGCGTCATGATGCAATGTTTCATCACTAGGATTCTTGGTGCAAACTCATTTTTATTTTCCATCCGAACACCCTCATAAATGATCCATACTTATTTTTCGTTTGAGGTAATCTAAACTAAATGACCCAATTTTTGGCATAATTGACTTTTTATTTCCATTTAAGTTTTTGGGGTCTCTATTTATACAGTGGCTATCACGACGAGTCAACTTTACACTCTCGCAGTCCTTTCCCGTAAGCACTTAACATTTTTTGCAATTTTAATTCCTTAGTGTAAACGGTTCTTACATGCGCACCTCCTCCTAAGACTACTTACACATTGATGACAAAATTGATATAAGATCGTCTCACTAAACTCAAATATGTATGTGAAAACATTCATAAAAGCCCATGCATGTGTGTAAGAATGGCATATATACAAAGATGAATCCAAATGCATATCAATTTCGAGACAACTCCATTATGACAATGGTTAAGATCATTCAACGCTTCAATAATTATGACCAAATGCCCTACCCACATGGATAATGAAGTGATGGGGGGGAAAAGCACACCAACAAGACATATTAAACATGAAGATACAAGACTCAAAAATAAAAAAATCTTTTTGTGTTTTTTCAAAAATTTGACTAAAAAAATAAAATCTTTTTGAATTTTAATTTTTTAAATAGACGTAAAATGACAAGAGGATAAATGTAATAACTCTAGAGAAAGAATATATCGCAAAAACACACTAGAGTATACCAACCTAAGAACACGCTTAGTCAAAAGATGAGACATGTGGAGATCCACGTGAAATGACATGCGCATCACCAAGTCTAATCACTAATGCCTCTAAAACTGATTTTCTAACCCACGTGGGTGTGAAACGACGAGTGGGGGATTTTGAAACAGGAACGGTCGGATTCTTTGATTTTCTAAGAACGTGCTTAAGATTATAGCAAAAATTTCTAAGATGACCTCTCCTACCACAATGAGTGCAAGTGTAGATACGACGGGGAGTGTTTGCTACGGGACGATTACATCTGACGTTCATTGGTGGCTCTCTCCTAACAACCCTGGATGGCTCTCTAGCTAGCCTGGTATTATCTTTGGGAACGGGTGGAACATGTTTATCGAAGCCAATACCACACCTATTATCCTTGATTTGGACGCTTCCTAAAATTTTGTCTAACTTCTCGGACCTAGATTCCAAATCAAATTTAACCTTACTCGAATATCTCAATCTTTTTTCAAGTTCACCTATCCTTGACTCAAGTAAATGCCTAGAATACTCAAACTAAAGTAATTCCTTTTTCATAGCCTCCATTAAACCTCGAAGACTATCTCTCTCACCCTCGACATATTCTAGATTATCTCGAATTTTCTTCTCACGCGCCCTAAGTTCCTGAATTAACGTATTGAAATAATTATTTTCAATTGTACGTTCTTTCAATTTCGCTTCTAACTTCAAATTTTCCTTATTATCTTTCAAGGTTTATTCATATAACTCATTAAAGATAGTTTGAAAGGCTCTTATCCTCACTCTCGTCATCACTCACCTCACCCTCACTTTCTAGGGTATCATAACCCATGACTGCGGAAGAATCATGCAAAAGTATGTCGTCATCACCTACATGATTAGCCACACAGGTGGGAAGTTCTCGCTTAGTAGCATAAAAAATTTATTCTTCAGGGTCACTCTCACTAAGGGTATAAACATGATTTAACGGTTTATTAAAATTCTCCCTAAGTTTAGTGGGGCACTCATCTAACTTATGGCCAAACCCTTCGCAGCAAAGACACTTCTCACAATTCTCCTTTTTAACAAAATTTTTAAGAGCAAACTTCATGCGAGATTTAAAATTAGAAGTTTCAAACACGTGAGTGTTCTAAAATCATCAAAATTACCGAAAGCCATACCTAAAGACACGGGATCACACTCACAATAAAATAGTGCAACAAGCTCTGATACCAATTTGAAGAGGCCCTTTAACAAGTGCTTTAGGTAAAACCAAATTATTCAATTATTTCCAATTTTATGTTCTTAAACCCTAAACATGCATCTAAATGATTTAATCCATCAAGCGATTAAAGCATGCGGTAATAGAAACAATTTCAGGAAAAAAATTCCCGAAGGGAAAAACCTTTTTATTTCACTATAATTTTATAAATTGCAACTTACACGGATTACAATGAAATACAGTGATACATGAATACCCTCAGGTGTCGGTCGATGTTGTCAATAAAGGAACAACCGTAGATACTCCTCAAGAACACGCAGTTCTATTTTCAGCAAAAATCCACACGCAGCGAACCTCAAAGACCGCAGTCCAATCTTCATCAAGGTTTTACCTAAAGCACTTGTTCAAGGGCCTCTTCAGAATTTTATTTCATCCAAAAAATAGTTCTATTTTATCTTAAAAATACAGGGTATTACATTATTTCCCCCTAACAATGGAATTCCTTCCTCGAAATTCAGTGAAACTTTACCTTACAATTTAATCCGTACATTACCCTAAGTTTTACACCCACTCAGTACATTCTCATATCCCAAGGGATAAAAGAAAAAAGGTTATCTATGCCTATCATAACATCACTGGGGTGCCCATATATTCCACATTATTTGCACACTCACACACAAATATCAAATATGGATGACACCTTTACATCCAATCCTAAATCTAGCATACCATGCATATTTAGAAAACAAAGTATATCTCCATATATGTAAAAAGTAAAAAGTAAACATCTTAGTATCCAACTTCTCACAACTCCTAACTTTTTCCAATTTCGTGTGTGGATACACTACTGCAAGGCTTAGTCAGTTATAGAGATCCGTCGTCCCAAGGCTTAAAAGAAAATAAGAATAAATTTATATGCTAATCATATAAATTCCAATTTCTTCCCATTTCCAATAGAAGTATTATCACTCCTAAATGACACACTAAATCCCGATAAATTTGTCAATTCAATAATACTAAGAACATCAGGTTCATTTTTACTCACACGATAAGATACCCTCTGTCAATTCTTAAGTCTAGTAGAGCATCTATCCCTCGTAATCCTCCAAATACTGATTAATTCCCATAAGGGCTACAACTGGCCATTTTCGATAATATCATCATTATTATAACACTATTTGTGACCTTACACCTCTTCATGTAATCGAGGCTATCACTAGTCGTAAAGTTCCCCAAAGTAATCAAATACCTTTTACAATACGAATACTTATCATTTTGCATATCCTTTATAAAAAAAAAAGTGTTTGGATAACTATCACATGTATTCACCCTTTACGTATGCCATCATTAACATCTAGTCTACACCCATATCCCGGATTGAGAATTCGTTGTATTCATACTTTAAAAAATATGTCAGTAACCCATCCTAAAATCGTCACATTTTGTGCCTACTCTCAATAAGGCAACTTTTTTAATTCATGCGAATCCCACGTTTATAATCCCAGTTCCCGTATAAACTCTCATTATATCGGGTTTATAACTCCTTTTAACCATCATGGGTTCTACGATACTATCTCCAGAAGTTCATAATTGGACACCTACTTTTCCACTTATCTACCTTAGTGCATCAACAAAACACACATCTATGATGCACATGCCACACATACTCGTACAAGTTTTCTAATTGGGTCGTCGACCCTTATATTACTAAATTACATGGTGATCCTGCTCCTAGGGACAAACAATCGCACTTAATTTTCACCGAAATTACGAACGCTGTAACAACACAGTAATTTTTGCCCAATTTGAGCATATCATCAATTAATGCTCTTTACTAGGAAATGGTCCGCCCAGAACATCTCTCCTCAAAATTCCCACAATCGTATCTCTATGTAGTTCTCGCTAAAGTTTATAAAAATCATCATACTAATACGAAGTTTTCATCGCCATCCATTTTACCATATAATTATTTCTCGTCACTCATGTCCTTAATACAAAATAAACTCCTCATCGGCTAACCATCCCATGGATTCATCCCATAATGTATGTCTCCATCAACATATAGCCCAAGTCAATACTTCGAACTCGAAAATCACCTCCACCTGATAAACTCATGTCATCTGCCAAAAGAATCATCACATTCACTATGAGAATCCGCAGTAAGGCCACAACTGTCCAAGAATAGCAACTAGAACACATAAGGCATTTACGGATCAACCATTAAGTTCTCTCCTAATAGAAAAAAAATAAGTAATAAAAACTTAGGGGGCTCTCACATGCCCACTACTATCCAATGTCTAGAGGAGAATATCCACATAATCTACCCGTACATGATAAATCACATAGCCGCTTCTATATGGAAATGAGATCTCTCACGACTAACATCACCTCCTAATGAACACCAACCCATAATCCACATGGTTGCGTCAATATTCAATCAACCTATAAAGAGACAACTCTGAGAAGTACCATCATGCCCAAATAAAATACATCACCATATAATGTAGGGATATTATGAACATAATACTTTAGCATATCTATACTCCAATAACTTCGTTAGTAACCAACCCAACATCATAACATCATTGCACACACTCTCATCTAAGCATTACCTCTCTAACCATAAGAACCTTGCATCTATAACCCCAATGCCCGTAGAAATGTCCACCATATAAAATCTATAAAACATTAACCGAACCATCCTTGGTTATACTCTACCAAACCCAGAATCCACATTCGAGCAACTGGAAAACATGTTGCCACACATCACATGTTGAAAAATTTAAATTATAATTCACCCTTGTAGTCATCCCTCTTGGCTCAACTCTTCATTTCATAACATCATCTTTCCTTTTCCCCTAACTGTTTCTAATAGGGGTTCTCTTAATCCTACATTCGCAATTACAATCCTTAGTTAAAACTTACTCTTCCTTTGAGTTTCTTGGGACTCGTTTGTTCCTAAATCTTGTTTATAACTATTACAAAAACAATATACATGCCTATAATGCACTTGTAACTCCATCCTCTTATAATTATCTAGTTGGGTCCTCTCTACTCAAACCACCCAGAAAATTAACGCTCTCTTTTCCAATTCCCACTCACATAGGTGTATTATAAAATGTTTAATTAGTCTCCAACCTTATTACGTGACCACTTGATGAACCTACCACTAAGAATAAACACTCTCATTCTATCATCACCCAGATCACAATCGGTTTCACTCCATAGATGAACATGACTCGAATCTGAGCCAACACCAATTTAAACATTTAATTATAATTAATCCCCACTTAAATTTTTCATCAAAATCTTGATATTTTGCTAAAACATAGCAATCCATTGCCTTCTCTCTTATGTGCACAAAATTTCATAAGGTCATTCCATTAGGCTAAATTTCCATCACAACCCATATTACCATACGTAAAACCTAAAACTCCAGTAAGCCCCTCAACAACTAAAATCCCTTAATATATCTAAAAATGGACTCAATCATGAAATACATTTACTAATTTGTTCCCCCAACGGTCTTTAAGTTGCAGACTTTACTCCTAACCAAGATAATTTCCCATACTAATTTTTAATACTATGGTGAATACCCTTGTTAAACCACTCGTTCCACGCTTGACCACTAACTCATAACAATCCTCATCCTCATGATTTTCTAAGCTCAAATTCTCCCTAAGTCTTTCTAACACTCAAATTATAGCAAACGATATCGACACACACGTCATCGTGACCCCATATTACATCCAGTTAATTAAATATGTCCCCTTTATTAACATCGTCGCATTACCATTTTTAATATATTCTGCGATTGTCCGAACACGGTTCCGTCAACTTGTATGAACTCCTAAAAATCACCCGGACCTAACTACGGACCCCATGGCCAAGCCCCATGGAGCCGAATCAGTTAGGCCCAGGAGCGAACCGATTCACTCCTCCAGAATTCATTTTCCCAATTTTTCTTTTATACGGGATTTACACTTTCTAAAGCAAAACCTGATTTTCTAGGTTCATACTAATGTGTGTTCCACCAAATTAATCTCTAATAATTGTTTACCAACTCAGGGTAATTAATCATGTATTTTAACAATGAATTCATATTCTAAAATCCCAAAAATTTGAGTGATTAATCTATGTTCATATCAATTCAGAATTTTCATAACAATAAATCTCTCAAATTTCTATTACATACAAGGGTTATAATCATCATAATTTCAGTCATCATAATATGCGTAAAAGTCTTTTACATATGAATCAACATAACCATTTCAATAGGAACCCTAAACATGATTTCTATTCATTTAATCCTTATAATCGAACCATCCTAAATTCGGGATTCCCTAATTACTCATAAATGTCACTTATATCGTAGGCATATTCAATTTTCATCATCAAATCACCAAGATACTTAAATCCAGAATTTCTACATGGATCATAACACACAATGAATAAAGAAGTAATTTGAACCAATAAAAATTAAGCAAGAAAATTCTTTCCTTGGATCTTGGATAGTTTCTTTGTTAGTTCTTGAATCCCCCCTTGAATCTTCCTCTCCACTTCTTTCTTCTAAGTGTTATTGCCTCTCTCTTGGGATAGGTTCTTAGGGTTATTGGATGTAACTGCGAGGGTGTTTTTAAACCCTTAATAAGTGTGATTAGTTTATAATTCCCGAGTTGGGCCTTAGGCCATAACTTTGGACCCCCAAATGAGCCCAAATACTTTACTTCCTAAGTCCGATAACCTCCCAACTCATATATATATATATACTAGTACTGCCCGTACCCGTGCCCGTGCCGATGGCATGAAAAAAAACACATGCCCCCTGCCCTTGCCCCCCCCCCCCCTACACACACAAACAGCTACCCCCCAAACACCCCCCAGCCCATCCTTAAACCCCACCTTTTAAAAAAAACACCTTTTATATAAATAAAAAAAATTGCTTTTTGCATGACATTTCATGCATGACCATGCACCCAAAAATATCTGCATGAAAATATCATGCACAAAATATCATACATACCCCTATCTTAGTGTGTGTGTGTGTGTGTGTGTGTGTGTGTGTGTGTGTGTGTGTGTATATATACGAAAACCATTCTTAAAGGTCTAAAATGTCCTAACGGGCCCTTAAAACCTCCCAAAGTGTGTCTCGAATATTTTTATCCAAAAATTATATTTTAATTGAGTTACACATTATTTAATGCACATGCAATTATTTTCCAATTGAAATTTATTTATCATGCAAGGTCCATTTCACGTAACATGCAACAATAGTAAATAAATTCACTCCCAACTTAATTAATTTGATTTGACCGATTTAATTTAAATTCCCTTGAATTTTATTTCAACCAAAAAATAGTTTTATTTTATCTTAAAAATACGGGGTATTACAATTGATAATTAAGGAATGGGCAGGCATAAGACAAGTGATCGGAGTGGAAGCAAATTATGGAACATGAAGATGGGAATGGAACGAAGTACTACCTTAAAGGACGTTCTTTGGCCATGACAGGATGGATGGTGGGAGAAAAAGAATTCTCCCAAAAAATACATTGGAATTTAATTTTTTTGTTTTTTTGACAAAAATGAAAAAAAAATTCTTTTTGGTTTTCATTTATTTGAAAAATAATGAAAATATTTTCGTTAAATATAATAAAAGGAAAAAATATGTTTGGCCTTTTTAAAATGGGTAATGAAAATTATAACTTTTTTTCTTCTCTCTCTCTCTCTCTCTCTCTCTCTCTATATATATATATATATATATATATATATATATATATATCGTCGTGCCCTCGGCACGGGCATCCTTTAGTATATATATATATATATTGCGATGCATTTTTCTTTTGATTATAAAAATGAAGACATTATTACATTTAGTGTTTTAATCGCACTTCTTTTTCTCAAAACCAGAGGTAATGATGGAAAATGATATATGGATGGTGTGGGGGGTATTTTTGTGTAAGAAAAGTTAATGGTGATTTAATATGGAAAATGGTAAGATATAGGCGGAAAAAAAATTAGTATTCACGACAAATTATAAGACATATGTTTCTTACATCTCGAAAGTTATGTCATTCTTAGTGGTTATGCCAAAAATAAAGAATAGGTAGACCGTACAATGAATCTAGTACATTACTCAAAGAAAATTGAGTCAACTTGTGACTCGAAGATTGCATAAAAATCCTTGAAAAGGTGAAAAACTAAAAAAACTCATGAGTCTAAGTCTCCACTAGTTATCTTTAAGGTTTTCTTGAAAATTATTTACACTCTTGAACTTTTAAATGTCATGACACGATAAGTGACCTAAAAGGTGTTGAGTTTAGGATTTCATGGTGCAAGTATTCTTTAGAGGTATTACTTAAGCTTATAAGATTAAAATATAACTTCAAGTTCGAACAAGAGTATCCCCAGACTTTTAAAAGACGAATGATAGATAAATCACGTCAAAACAAAAAATTAGATGAAAACTACTTAAAAGAGTTTAAAAAGGGTTGTTTCTGACAAAAAAATCATAAGAGGTATGATGGGGTAAGTCGAATTTTAATTATCTAGATGCTAGAAAAAAAATGGAGCTTATATGTCGCCCATGAAAAATGCACTCCTACTTAGCTTGCTAGTTGATTAATTTTAGTTCAGTGATGGAACGGGTAACAAGCAAGTTGAATTAAGGGATTTAGTGGGAATTGAAATCCCACTCGATTCAATAATTGATTCTAGGTCTTAAGTCCAATTAATTGATCAAACCATTCAAAGTAAGACTATACGTAAAATAGAGTCACATAGAAGCAAATAGTCAAATAATAAATGGACTTGCTTGCAGGAGATTCGCGATTGATAAAAAAATATACCTCCTACAATATCTACATGTGGGGTGAAGACAAAGTTGAGTCGATCGGGGGGACGACAATAATGGCGCCATTTGATGAAAGGTTTTTTTGTGTGTTTTACCATTATAGTATATCCTCTTAAATCAAAATCCCTTGAACCTACAAAATACACTAAAAACATGATAGTGACAAGTAAGGGTATCAATCCAACTTCTTAATATAAAAAATAACAACATGACGAATAGCTTGGTTTTTTGAAATAATTTTCAAGGGCTATTTATCTAATTAACTATGCTAAAATAAAAATTAAACTAATAAGTAAATAAATGAAAAGATAAGAGAGATATGAGACTAAACAAGTATGAGATAAGTCAAGGGATTAAAATTCACCACTTAGCCTATTTATTTTTATTAATTAGTTTTATATTTTAAATACTCCAAGACATATTTAAATCCACAAATCAACTCTTATTGCAAATGTGAAATTAAACATATTCGTTTTAGAAAATTAATATTAAATTTCACAAACTCTATAAAACTTAAATTTGAACATTTTTTTATCAATCACACGTTGGGGAAAATCTACTAAAAATATTTTAAACCCATAAAATGAAGCATTAGAGTTGGAAAATTCAACTTACGATATCACTTAAAAATTGTCTATCTCTAGTTTAATTGATGAGTATATATATTGCAAGTCAAATTTACTATTTTCTTTCGAAAATAATTCACCCTCTCTCGAGGCATAAATATAAATTGTAAAATATAAATATTAATATTCAAAAAGTCATAATAAATAAACAAATTAAAAATAAAAATAATTAATAATACCAATAACAGCTTGTGAAAATGTAAGACGAAGAGAAAATGATCAACCAAGTCTACTTGCATATAACATAATATCCCAAACTTGAACTATATTACAACCCAATGAAATATGAGTTTACAATTAAATGAGAAAATAAATACTCAACTCATTATTTGTCTCTTATAAAATTGTCACAAACTCACACTCAACTCACTAAAAAAATACAAGAAAGAAACTAAAAATTACACTACACTACTCCTAAAATTATGCTACAAAAACTACTTCTAAAATAAGGAAGAGTGAACTCTCTAAACTGTGATGTGATCGGCCTCCTCCCTTGGTTTAGTAGAAGCTTCCTCTTGCATATATAAGTGAAAATGTAGGGAAAAGGAAAAACACTAATGACGAGGTGACCGATGGGGACAGATGGGGGAGAGAGAAAGGTGAGATGAGTGTGAGTTTTTACTTAATGGGGCAAGTGGGTCTTGTTCAGGTGAGTGTGTTCGAATTAGCAAAAGAAATCTTCGTGCATCCACACTTGTAAGGAGTCCTATTAAAATCAAGAAGCATAGGCTTGCCTTCTATCCACACCCGAATAAATAGAGTTTTTTGAAAAAAAAGGGGGGGGGGGGGGGGGGAGGATGAATACACTTACACACACGAAAATACATACACACACACACACACACACACACACACACACACACACACACACACATATATATATATATATATATATATATATATATATATATATATATATATATATATATATATATACTGTACTGCTCTTGTTCCAACTGAATATGTGTCATCTGGCGATGAGTCCAGGAGAGAGAGAGAGAGAGAGAGAGAGAGAGAGAGAGAGTATGCATATAATTTAGTCAGTAATTTCTAAGCTCACCGTCAGGTGACACATGTTCGGTCTGCACTCTTAAAATGCGGAGTGGTCTGCACAAGAGCAGTATTATACACACACACAAACACACCATACATACTTGCAAGAGCAAACCTATTTTTTTAAATATTAAAAAAATATATTTTGGAGTTAGAATTTTTTTTTACATGGTATTTAAACATTTCAAAGGAGCCATATAA
The DNA here is from genome assembly GCA_949130495.1 of Sambucus nigra. Taxonomy (NCBI): domain Eukaryota; kingdom Viridiplantae; phylum Streptophyta; class Magnoliopsida; order Dipsacales; family Adoxaceae; genus Sambucus; species Sambucus nigra. Next base: position 619,711,380 of record OX422213.1, on the reverse strand, counting down.
AAAAAAACTCAAAATAACTTTTTTTGCTATTTTTTAAAAATCGATCAAACTTCCGTAACTTTAAAGCACTTTAAAATCTGTAAAGGTTTGACCGGTTTTTTAAAAATTAAAAAAAAAAATATTTTGAGCTAATTTATTTTATATGGGTTCCTTGAAATGTTTCAATACCACACAAAAATACTCAACTCGAAAATAATTTGTTTACTATTTTGAAAAAATAGTAAACAAGTCACTATTTGCATTGACGAAGTTAAAAAAAAGGCTTTAAATACTTCCTGCATCCCATATTATTGTCTCTTTTTTATGTATATGCAAATTAATGATTAATTAGTGGACAAAATCAAAACTTATTCATCATTGCGAAATTTAATTCATTCATTTTGTATCAAAATGGATAGTGGACTCTTAATTTTAGATCTTCAAAAAAGCAAAGTCGGACTCTTAATATGATATGGATGGAGTATGTTAGAAGAAAACACAAAATAATCTTAAGTCATCCCTGGCCTTGAATCTTCGATCTATCGGCTTCCTGTCAAATTTTTTTTTTTAAATGTAACTCTACTTTAACGGTGATTCTTCAATATATTGCCTCCCTGTATATTAAAAAAAATACACCTTTAGTATCAGTTCTATGATTTACAACATTTTTATATAATAAAAAAACTTTGGACTTTGATTCTTCAATTTTGCCATCCTGCAAATAAAATACTTGTCCTTTTGGCATTAAATCTCAACTTATAGCCTTCTTATAAAAAAAATACGTGTGGTATGTGGATTTTTCGATTTATTACCTTCCCTCCTTTATAAAGAAAATAAATAACATGTGCTTCCAGATTGACTCTCAATTTATTATTTTGGCATTGATTCATCGATTTAACATCTCATTGCCTTCCCGTTAAAAAGAAAATACCTGTGACGCCCTATGTTTCACTCATACAACAATTCGGTTCAACATAATAAGTTTGGATATATAGCAAAATATTATAGAATAAAAAATAATAATGACTTATTATTATTTTAATTCACTCTCACACCATATATTTCATCTTGGAAAAGGACAGTTTTTTAAAGAGGCAGAGTCGTAAATCTGAGTTTTAAACTAGGATTCTTTAGTCAAGTGAACAAAATGACCCCATGATCAAAGAAACCCCAATTCACGTGATTGTATGCTTTCCTGAAACCAATATTAGACACCACTCCTTCACACCATTTGTAATACCCTGTAAAAATTTAAAGGTATTAAAGTAATCAAATCATTTTTTGTGGAAATCTATATTTTAAAGAATTGAATTTCGAAATAAAGTTTTATAGCAAACTTTGAAGTTAGAACATTTATCGAAAATATATATTTGGTAAAAGAAAGTAGTAGTTATGGGGTTTAACTGTGATCTGAAATTTTATGCAAGTAAATTGTAATTTAGAATTTTACCAATTAAGCAAAAGAAAGATTTACACTTAAGGGTTCGTTTGGTTCGGGGTAAAATATGTTTTAACGCGGTGAAAAGTAATATGGTGAAATACGTTTTCACCTTTTTAAAATTAATTTTTTGTTGGGTTGACATTGTGAATAAGTGCACACCCTATAATTATGAAACTTTAAACAAGAATTGAGAAAAAAATTTAACTTTAAATAGGTGAAAACGTATTTCACCATATTACTTTTCACCGCGTTGAAATATATTTTACCCCGAACCAAACGGACCTAAGAGCATGGGCATAGTTGTAACCAATGAATACTTGGGTAGAAAGATAGGGTTAAGGGCAAAAGAGGAAAGGCATAATTAAGAGAAGTTGGTATAAGAACCTAAGTAAAACCCAACCTCCTATTCTAAGCTCACAACAATTTTCAAACGTTCGCCAAACTTCACACAAATTTCATACTTTCTACAATTTTAAAGTTAGTTTTTAACCAATGTCAGAACAAAAGGCCTCGTGGGTATATTTTGAAGGAAAATTTCACCATTTTCTTGGTTGGGGGGGGGGATCTTTTCTATATCTCTGGGGATCTTCTTTCAACTAATTGGGATTTGTATTCATAATACAAGGAAAGATAATTTTACTCTTTCCTCATATGATGTAAATTATAATTTCTACCTAAAGAATGCTTTCACGAATTATAAAAATTATGTAGAGATAATTAAGGATTATCTCATGTATTGGGAAATTGAGATTTTGGGTAAATGACCGAATAAATTCAACTCTTGAAATGTCATGTTTAGTTTAAACTAGATTAATTGATTTGAATTGGGTATGCTCTATTAGAATTAGGGTTTACTTGTTGAATTGGATTGAGCTAGAGAATTTTATGCTCTTATTAATTGAATTTAGTTAAAGAATTTGATGCTCTTATTAAAATTAGTTTAAAATAATTCGATCATATTAAGAGAACTATAGTTTCGTATTATAATGGCCTATTTACATGGAAATATATGGTAGACTACTCCTTTGCATGGTCTTGGATATCTCCCATCTAAATTCAAATGTTGTAATCTAACATGAAATTATATGTTGTAATCTTCCAAATAACTATGAGAAAATGATAGTTTTAAGTAAAGATGGCCCTTTATAATCATCCTAGGCCATAATTGGGGACTATTTGGGATTGGGATATCGTTTTAAATACTTAAATGGTGATTTTAAGTTCTTGATTTGTAGCAGGTTGAAGACATAGTCAATCTTGGGAATTTTGGTTTTGTGCCCCGTGCACATCACCTTGTTTTGTACCCGTACGAATGGCTCCATGTGCACGACTGATATTTGGTACCATTCGCACTGTCCTAGTAAAGTTATGTAATTTTAGTTAAATGTTAAGGGCTTGTATCGTAATTCCATTTATGTAATGTTACTTCATGAATGCTTTTAATATGGGAAATGGTTGGGGGTTTAGTAGATGGTTATTGCTAATGCATAACATAGAAGATTTGGTTTGAGACCATTGGAAGTAGGGCATACCTATAACTTTAACAACTATATAGTTTATTATTTATACTCATGATTGATATTTTTACTACTTGAGTGCTTAACTATTATCTTTTTGCGGTATCCTTCACATTGTTACATGTGCTCTTGGGTACTAGCCTTAGCATCCTTTCGGAGATTCCAGTCCTTCCTCTCAATCACTAACGAGTTTGGACCCTTAATTCTATCTTTTACTTTTATGTATGAGTGATGTGGTTGCTGTTTAATTCCTAGCATTTGAACTCAATGTGGGTTTCTTTTTCAGATATAAGTACTTTTGGAATTTTGGCATGTAATAACTCAATCATTAGTACCTTTACTATGTAGTGGCGCTGATTGTATCTATCTATTTGGTCATCAAAGGTTTATCTTATCATTCTTATATTTGGTTATGGTATTTCTTTGATTCCTATATAACGCTAAGAATGATATACAAATTGCTTTGACAAACTGTTTTATTTAATAAATACACTTGATCAATCTAATTATTAAAAATAAAGGGTTGTCATTGTTGGGATCAGAGCATGGTCTTAGGCAACGTAGGTTCTATAAGTCCATTCTAGTTTTTTGAGTAGCATTCTTTTATATGTTATTCTCTTTGTACTCTTGTCATACGATGCGTGTTACTAATAAGCATTTCTTATTATATTTCAGATAGCACCAGAGAGGAAGACTCGTTTTGCCGCACGTGTTGCCTAGCCTGATCCAACAGTTTCAGTGCCCCTTGCACCATCTGTTATGAAACTTTATAGATGCCATCAATCCCAGCTCCTAATGCCCAAGGATAGTTTAATTTTGAATATTGGCAACTTTCTGAGTTGATCTCCCAGGCGGAGCAGGTAGGATTGGTCACAGGCAAGCAAGACAAACATGTTGATGCACCACAACTAGTGGTATGGGCTCACACAATAGATTGGGAGAAGATTCTTGGTTCATTCATGAAGAATAGTCTATCAATATTTTCTGGGTCGATAGATCCGTTGGTGGCACTATAGTGGCTTAGGGACATAGACCATTATTTAAGGTTTCTATCCTACATTAAGGTACAAAAACAGAGTCCGGCTACCTCCTATTTGATAAAAGACACTCTTCAGTAGTGGGATAGCGTGACTAAAGATGAGCAAGAGATACCAAATGGGGTCTGATGACTTCATCACAAAGTTTAATGATAATTTTTTCGCGAGTCCATTGGCAAGCAGAAACATATGGATTTTATAGCTTTTCAGCAGGAGCTATTACTGTTGTAGAGTATAAGAAAGAATTTGCCAATTTTTTGTTGTTATCCCTTGAGGACATGACCACAAAGAAGAAAAAGAGTAGTCATTTTATACAGGGTATCATATAACCTATTCTCCAAATTCTAATGGAGAATCTTGTACATGTCACGTATACCCAAATAGTATATGGAACATTCACTCTTTGTAAGGACCATTCTGAGCATAAGAATAAGTCTGAGAAAGGGGGGACAGACATGTGGACCTAAAACTGGGGGATAATCCGACAGTGATCAAAAGGGAGTTCGAGGTCAGCAAGGCCAGGGACTGTGGAAGAAGTTTTAACCTAATTAGCAAAATCTTTGGCATGGTGGGCAAGGTAGAAGTAGGGGAGGCAGGATGATACCCCCAGTGGGCAGTATTCATTATTCTGTTTTAAGTATAAGGGATTTGGTCATAAGAAAAAGTATTACGCAACTGAGGCTATGCTTGGCCAACAGAGTCAGTATAAAAGAGGTCAGCAGGGCTAGTTTGGTCAGGGCCAATAGAGCTAGTAGAAGCAGGGCTTTAGGACCAAACACCACTAGCAGCAGTAGAAAAGGCAGAATTCGGTGATAGGCCTTCCATCTCCTAGGCAATAGCACTTCTTGCACCAGTTGCAACACCTCATCCATAATAGTAGTATGGCAGGGTCTACCAGGTGGGACCAATAGATGATCAAGCACCTACTCAATCCATCGATGGTATGTTCTCTATTCATGGTAGTCTAGCGAGACTTTTATTCAATACGGGTGCCACACATTCTTTTGTTACATGACACTTCATGGGTTTCTTGAGGATGGTTTCGACTCCTTGTACACGAAGGTTATCCATAACTACTCCTTTAGGCGTATCCATGATTACTATAAATACTTGTGATAGGGTAGGCATTGATATTGGTAGACTAGAATTTGTTGCAAATTTATTAGTTTTAGATACCTACACTTACGATATGATTTTAGGGATGGATATATTATGTTTGTACTAGGATCAGATTAACTGTGTAGGTAGAGGGATTATATTCTATAACAAGACAGGAGATGTATTTGCAAGATATACCTAGATATGAGGGTATAAATACTACCCAATTGTATTTTATTGATGAGGAGATTTAGGAGGAGACCACAGTGTCACTAAATATAATTCTCGTAATTTAGGAGTTCGTCGATGTATTTAATGAAATTCTTGGGATACCATTTAGTAAGGGAGATTGATTTCGTCATAGATTTGGCATCGGACACTAAGTCGATAGCTAGGGCACTGTATCATATGGCCCCTATGGGGATGAAGGAACTCCGATATCAGATTAAGGAGTTTTTAGAGAAAGTGTTTATCCATCATAATACTTCGCCTTGGGGTGCTCTTGTGTTATATATGAAGAAGAAAGATGGGTCGTTGAGATTATGCATCGACTACCGTTAGTTGAATTAGGTGACTATGAAGAATAAGTATCCACTGTCGAGGATTGATGATATTTTTGATCAATTTGAGGGATATTATTTATTTTCAAAGATTCATTTGAGATTTGGTTACCATCAGCTAAGGGTTCAAGAGGATGATATGCCCAAGACAGTTTTCTTAACTCGATATGGGTCTTACGAGTTTAGAGTGATGTCGTTCGGGTTCAAAACTTCCCTAGAAGTATTCATGGACTTGATGAATTGGGTGTCCGACCGTATTTGGAACAGTTAATTATAGTCTTTATTGATGATATTCTGATCTATTCACTGGTTGATGATATTCTGATCTATTCACTGACTAAAAAGGAGCACAATCGAAATTTATGGATTACATTACAGACATTACGGGATCATAAGATTTATGCTAAGTTCTCTAATTGTGATTTTTGTAAACGCTAAGTGAAGTTTTGGGGCCATGTCATATTAGATAAAGGACTTTCAGTGGACCCGAGTAAGATGTCAACGTGTTGGATTAGGGACATCCTCTGACACCTACTAACGTTCGCAGCTTTTTAGGTTTGGTTGGTTATTACAGCAGATTCATCCGGGGATTTTCAAATATAGAGGGACCAATGAACGAATTAACCAAAAAAGGTGTGGTATTTTGTTGGAATAAAAAGTGTCAGTAGGCGTTCGACATTCTCAAGGAGAAGTATAATTCTTCACCAGTTATTGCCTTACCTAGGATTGGATTTGAGTTTTTAGTATATACAGATGCTTCTGTACAAAGACTAGGTGGGAGTAGTAATGCGAAAAGATAGGTCAATCTCTTAACGCCTCCTGAAAGTTGAAGTCGCGCAAGATTCATAACCCAACTCATGACTTAGAGTTGCCAGCCATTGTATTTGTGTTGCATGCAAGGATACGTTATCTTTGGGGTGAGAAGTTTAGGATCCATATGATCATGATTTGTTATACCATGGTACCCTTTAACCGTGGTTTATCCTCCCACGACCTTATAGTACTGTGGTCCAAAAAATAGAAAAGTCACTACATAGATTTCACGGTGACATGGAACCGTTGTGAGAGATTGCACGAGCATATGTTATCATAGCGTTTGAGTGATGAAATTAATATTATTTTTTCAAGTAACAACATTGTTACTTATCATCATGGTTTGACATTATATGGCCTCATGTGATATTCATGTTATATATCATGGTCTCATATAACCGTATGCTTTAAACACACAACTAAGAGTCACCATGGTATAGTTGAGGCACTATTTCCATTTAATAACATTTAATACGGTGACGGGGCACCCTGGGATGTCACCACCTACGATCTCCATCACTGCATGTCCAAAATCAAGAAACTAAAGTGATCTATGTTTCCAATTTAATTTTTTTGGTGTAGGATGATAAAATAATGATGAAAAGTTATAAACCGTGCCTCAAATGAGTCTGCGGATCACTGAATGTTATTTTTTTATTCATCTTCTTCCAAGTTGGGTTTGTGAGGTTCCATGGCAAAAAACTAGGGTTTTGCATGTAAAAAACCCAACAAAACTTCCCAAAACTATAATATAACAAGAATGGATGGTGTTAGTGGAGAAAAACGTTAGTGATTGGGTAGTGGTGGTATTGGTCGTGGGTCTCCTAAGCTCACGATGGTAATTGGTGTGGTGATGAGAAGTTGAAAATTTGGTACAGGTTTTGAGAGGGAAATGAATTTTTTGGTTATTTTTTTGTTTGTTAAGGGGAATTTTAGAAACTTCATTAAATTAAAAGGGACATCTACTTTTGGTATTGTAAAGTAAAAAGCCATTTTACTTTTAGTTTCGACGTGTAAATCTCCATGTGTGTTTATCTTGAATCCATCGTCGAATCTGCTGTAAATCTCTCGACATTTAGATTTAAGCTTGTTTGCAATCTTCTACGACAATTGGTGTTTCCTTCCTCTTCACCATCAACAGCCGGTGTATTCAATAAAACTCGAGATCTTTTCCAGTGATAATCTGGTTCCCTCATCATTAAGCCAAGCGACGACCTCGACATTATTTGAAACAAGGAGGCATGTGGAGCTTTTCCTTCATTATTAATCATGTGATTGGGAGGTGTTTAAAGTATGTGAAATTATCCTTTCACCTAATATCAGGCCTTTTGTTCTCATTTGGTGATAGAAACTTCAAATATTGTAATAAAATCATCATATTTTCAAAAATGTGGTATCAATGAGGCCCGTGAGATTTCAGTCCTTTTTTTAGATGATTTGTATTTGTGCAAGTGTATATACATATCAATTGATGACAACATTGCTTCTTGCATTCAAGATGCAATTTATAATTATTGCTACATTTTTATGTAAAATTTTATATTGAATTATATACTTATCATTTTCGTTTTGGATATTCATATCATAGTGCATATAACAAAGTGAAGAAAATATTGTTGAAGTCTATAGAAAAATCATTACTGGTTATGACATCTGAGATAATTAGTTTATGGTTTGATATTTTCGTAGTTTATGATTTGATATTTTCCAATATTTATACATCTAAAATTAATTTTCTTTTAGAGTTATAGTATTGTAATAGATCATCTTGAAATTGTTTTTAATAATAAAATTATAAAAGCATAAAGTTGTCATATAGTTTGCATTAGAATTCATTTAATTGGGGATAAAATCCATCAGTTAGTAATAAGACCCCCAATAAAATTTTGTGTAGAGATGAGACAAATATTATTAGACGGAACATAGCGATTTAGGTTTCATTAATTGAGTTGCACAATGTAAAAAGAACACATTTAGGAGATTGTTCCTCTATACAAATCGCCTATGCATCGCATGAGTTGCATGCTAGTAATAATTATTATAATTCAAAAGTAAGGAGTTATTCCTCCTTCTCATCCATCCTTCCATGTGGCCTGTTCAAATGTCATCTTCCAATATGCTAATATGTTATACTCTCTCTCTCTCTCCAATCTCTCTTTTCGGCCTCCAATCACATAAATATTAATTCATTTCACTCTATATTAATATTTATTTAATTTCCCATTATTTCATAAATTAAATTATGTGTCACACGCATAATTTAAATATTCAATTAAATATATCTATGTAACACTATGGGGTATTACAACACAAAGTTCGCTAGGTGAGTGAACTCCTCCTCATACTCAGACACAGTCTGACCCTCCTATCAGAGATCGAGAAATATTATCCTCATCTCTGTCTGAACTACTGATGGAAAGAAGTTGCAACCAAAATGCACCCAGAACTCCTCTGTAGTCATCGTATCTCTCTTCTTTGACATGGTAATCGACTCCCACCACATAGAGTTATCCCGAATAGCTTAAACATAGATAATACCTACTTTTGAGTGTCACTGCACCCAAATATATGTAAATGCCTCTGGATGTCCTTCTTCCATTGGCTAACTTCTACTACATCTTCTCTCCCCTTGAACTCCGATAAATGGCTTCTAGAAGGCCTCCCTAAGTCGCTCCCACACTGATGACACTGGGTGAGTTTGAACTGGTGTTGCTACTGGCGGCTGTGGATGCAGCTGGGGAAAGTGCTATTGTAGTGCTATTGTAGCTGCGACCTCTAATGTGGTCACATTCCCTTGATCTGCCTGCGGCTCCGACTGAGACTCCCCTTCTATGGTCCTCCTCGCTACACGTAATGGTCCACCTCTTATGGTGCTTGTCATTTAAAATAAAATCAAAATTGTATGAGATTCACTTCAAATACATATAATAGCAAAAGAATGTAAATGTGAATTATGAATGAACTATCCCAAGAATAGGGCTTTATCTCAAAGAAAATGGAATGCAGACAACGTAACAAGTTCGCACAGATCCTAAGGACACAAGAACCTGATACTCTCATGCCAACTGTGAGCAACTCGCCTATTGTAATACTGGGTTTCCAATCCTCTATTTAAATAAAATAGGCATCCAGTATGATTTCATTCTCATACAAATGAATAAAACCATACATCTGAATGACAAGAATGAACATAGCGAACATCTCGGGTTCGCTATGTTCATTCAAAAACCTCCATCACTTGTTCAAAACTTCTCTAAACTCCATGAAACTTTATCCAAGGATATAACCCATGATAATACATGCTTTTAAATATTTAAAACTATTACATTTACGCACACACTCCTCTATATACATCGATTAAAAGAAAAAATTAAAACAACCTACTTATTGTAACCAAATCGAACCTAAGAAAAAAATAAGTACGAATAAACCATTGTAGGACCTATTCATACAAACCAACATTCAATGACCATGATGGAAGGGATTTAAACATTAGAATATCAGTAAAACCATGTTAAAGGGAAGAAACAAGTGTATATATATATTCCTACAACATACAAGCTAGGATTATCATGGTGGACAACATGGATAGTTCTAAAGCATGATCAATCTAAACCTAGGCCTCTTATACTAAATATAGGGGATCAATATACACAGAAAAAAATCAAATTAAAGTTAAAAGAGGAAACCCTGTTGTGTTTCTCTTTAATTTTAATTTCAATTTAATATTCTCTCTACGACCAGACAAAACTAACCCAAATAGGCATCGGGTCACTGGCTTGTTTAATATAATTGGTTTTCTTATTCTACTGAGGCCATGTTTGATAGAAAAGTGAGAAAATATTAACGGTTCTAAGGCAATTGATTCAAGGGCAAATAATTTAGGCAAATCAATATTTTTCAACATGTGTCTATTTCATATAATTTGAAAAATCATCAATTTTTCACCCATCAAACACAAAGGCTCAAAAATAAAATATGAAAAATTTATTTAAGGATATATATATATATATATATATATATATATATATATATATATATATATATATATATATACACACACACACACACACGCACAGTCATGCTCTAATGCAGACGCAACTTGCGGATTTAACTTGTGAACGAATTTTTGTGTGTTTTTTAAAAATAGAAAAAACATGAAATTTCGACATGATGCTATTTAAGCATTTCAGGGACCTTTGTTAAAAAAATCAGATCAAAATGAATTTTTTTACTATTTTTAAAAAATCGGTCAAACATATGTAAGTTTTTAAGAGCTTTAAAAACTGACATATGTTATGCATCCCTACCTTTGAAAATCTAGCCTACCATGATGAAACTAATGAAAACGATTTTTAAATTGTAGGAAATCATGATTAAACTAAGTGAGAATTGAAGAATGATGTAGAAGGAAGATTAGACAAAAGAAATTAATCACTAATCTTACCAAAGCACTAAAAGCATCAACTAAAATTACTTGTAATCACAGAAATCTGAACAATCTTCAATCTTGGAATTAAAAGTGTAATCAATATTCAAACTAGGGTTTTTACAGAAAAAGTGGAAAGTTACATTAATTCTCCATGCTTAAAATGATAATAAATAGGGTTTAAATACCCTACAAGACTCTAAGAGTTTTATCTTAACCAGGACTCTCCATTGGAGGAAGGGTAAGAAAATTAAACTTCGACAGTCGGACCGGTCCGGTCCTCCTTCGGTTCGGTCTGGCTTGAATCCGAATTAGTTCATTTATTTCTTGGTCGGATCGATCCGATACAGATCAGTTCGTTTATTTTCTCTCAGATTCGATCCGTCTTAGGTCCGGGGTTCACTGGAAGTTTGCATTTCGGATCGATCCTATTATTCTTTGACTTTTTTTTCCATCTTTGACTGCTCATAACTTTCACACCGGGACTCCGATTGAGGTGTCGTTTCTTCCTATGCACTCATAAACTTGATATCTTCAACTCTTCTTTATAATTCCGGGTAAAAATTACAACTTTAACCTGTTGAATTTCTTTCTTTTCTTTCTCGATTCTTTTGGTTTCTTTCGTTCTTTATTGATATCGAATACCTGTAAAATTAGTACGAAATACCAGAAACTTGGGTTACTCATTAGAATAAGTCAATAGCGAGATTATGAGATAAAATTAAATCGATTACATTGTTCGAGGTGCTAAAAGTAACTAAATTAAAGGGATAAATTTGGAAGAATTTATGCCTAATCAATACCCTTGGCCAGGCCGAAGGTGTCCTCAACCCAGACGAGGGCTCACTCCCAAGATGAGTCCAATGACCATAGTACCATTACAGGAAGGATCGGCCAGGATGATCCCTCAGCCAAGATCATATGACACTTCAAGGGGCTAACCCCTCATCATGGACCAGACGACCATACAAGGGGTCGACCCCCTCATAGTGGCCCAGATGACCCCTCAAGGGGCCGACCCCTCATCATGGACAAGATGACCACACAAGGGGCCGAACCCCTCAGAGTGGCCCAAACGACCCTTTAAGGGGTCGACCCCTCATCATGGCCCAGATGACCCTATGAGGGGACGACAGTACGAGGCTCACATCCAGTCGGGCCCGATGTTAGCACCAACTTTAGCCTCGGCTTGGCATCCTAAGCCGAGGGTGACATCATCACAACGCGTGACTTGGGAGACGCGTGGAACAGTGCGCGTGGGACTCATATAGCACATGGACTAAACCATTATAACAATATTATCCCCTCACTTGAGGGAATATTATGTCATTATTAATTGTAAGTGGCACATTCAGGTGTCAGCAGGGGATTGTCTAAATCACCATTCACATGCACCATGCATGCTTGGGGGGTACACTACACCCCCCAAGCTCGATATATACTGGTCATCTTCAACCTTGTAAAGGGATCGATAATTGTAACCCTAGCTAAAACTCTGCCTGTACACAGTAGAGAGAATGGTGGGGACGACCCCTCACTCACTCTCAAGAAAGACGAGGGGGGACTTCATAGGATGGTTAATTCAAATACCATAAGCTAAGACAAGCATAGAAGATAGGAAGAGGCATTATATTATAAATCAAGTGTTACAAATGCTTGTCTTAGCTTATGATATTTGAATTAACCATCTTATGAAGTCCCCCCTCGTCTTTCTTGAGAGTGAATGAGGGGTCATCCCCACGATTCACCTTCATCATAGCCGATGGTTTCCACCAAATTAATGATGTTTTCAATTATTTCAAGTCCCCCCTCGTCTTTCTTGAGGGTGAATGGGGGCTCGTCCCCACCATTTACCCTCATCATAGCTGAGGGTGGTTTCCAGCAAATTAATGATGTTTTCAATTAATTCAAGTCTCCCCTCGTCTTTCTTGAGGGTGAATGGGGGGTCATCCCCACCATTTACCCTCATCATAGCGAGGGTGGTTTCCACCAAATTAATGATGTTTTCAATTATTTCAAGTCCCCCCTCGTCTTTCTTGAGGGTGAATGGGGGGTCGTCCCCACCATTTACCCTCATCATAGCGAGGGTGGTTTCCATCAAGTTAATGATGTTTTCAGTTATTTCAAGTCCTCCCTCGTCTTTCTTGAGGGTGAATGGGGGGTCGTCCCCACCATTTACCCTCATCATAGCCGAGGGTGGTTTCCACCAAGTTAATGATGTTTTCAATTATTTCAAGTCCACCCTCATCATTCTTGAGGGTGAATGGGCATCCCCACCATATACCCTCATCGTAGCTGAGGGTGGTTTCCACCAAATTAATGAAGTTTTCAATTATTTCAAGTCCCCCCTCGTCTTTCTTGAGGGTGAATGGGGGGTTGTCGCCACCATTTGAGCATGCGGCTGCATTAGACTTATCGTGCGGAAGTAAACTTATTTGCCGAATAAACCCATAATACCTACAAGTTAACGATGTTATCCTTTAGGGGACCAAATTAAAGTTTTACTTAATTTGTTAACTTTATGAAAATGAATATGATTTTCAAAGTTAATTAACAGTCCAAATTATTATCTTGTTAAATCAAGGTGATTTACAAAAATAATAAACAATTCAATTTTAGGCGAGTTTCTAATTAGTTGATCCTACTTTTTCATGTAAGGTGATATACGAGAAATATAAAGTACCCTATGTTTAAGTTTACGTCGCAAAAACCCTTCCCCGGGAAAAACGACAGACTCCTCTAGGAGTCACCTAATCTGCTTCTACTAAAATAATAAATCAATCGGGACGATTTACAAACAACAAACTCGACAAATAAAGAAGAAATATATAGTGATTACCCCACTCGACCAAGACTCCTGCCTGGTTACTTATTTTGTTCTCTCTTTAATTCTTTCCTCACTTGTTCTTGTGTTCTACACTTCTCAGCTTCTCCCTTTTGCTCTTCTTAGCTCAAGATTAGCTCAGTGCCTATTGTGTTATTTTTTAGTGAAGTGATTGTGTGTGGTGTACTATCCTATTTGAATACACACCCACACTACAGAATGGAGTGCAACAGATTATATTTCCTCTATATATCCTCGCAAGTCTTATGTCATTCAAATCAAGTCTTCTTGACTTTGAATATAATTTTGAAAACTTTCTTTTCTTTCTTTCAAATCTTGAACACTAGACTTGTTCAGATATTCACACAAATAAATGTGTCTACATCAATATAACATGAATAGGTATGTGAGTGATATGAGATGTAAACAGATCCTAAAAATCACTTACACAATCAAGTAATCATATTCACAGAATAATGATTTCAAATATATTCAATAAAAACAGACAGTCAAATATTCACAATCTTACTTTTCAGAAAAGAAATATTGGATTAAATCAGATTTTAATCTAAAATCTCATCATGACTATTTTCACAAATATTTCAGATTAAATCAAAACAGACTTTCACACTCAAGAAATAATATTCAGTCAAGATTTTAAATCTTCACAAATCAGATCTCAAAAATCTTAGGTTTAACTTTCTAAACCACAAATAATACAAATCTTAATATTAACAAATACTTTTTGAAAAATCTGTTTTAAAAAAAATGTTTTAAAAACATTCAAGATCTCACAAATAAGTCACAAGCAGAATATTCAAACAAAAATTCATTTCGTGAATAGTGTGTGTTGTGTACAAATATTAGATCTAAAGACTGATCTAAATAATACACACAAAAATGAGAGAACTCACTTACAAAAATAATATGCTCTTGAAAAATCGTAAGTGCAGATTTACAATGAGAGAAGTCCAATCTTCATTTTTGTTTTGATAGAAATCAATACTTGAAGATGACACAAAAATAATTCTGGTTTAATCTCTCTTTCTCTCTAAAAATTTTGACAAAGTTTAACTACAAAAATTATTTTCTCAGCTCTGCAAAAAAGATACACAAAGGGTTCTATTTATAGAGTGCACAAGTGTGTGCAGATTGGTGTAAAATAGGGTCACATGGATCACCAAAGAAATACACACAACCATAGATAAAAATAGATCTGAGGACTCACAAAGAAACGCAAAGTGATGTGTTAAAAATGTGACACGTGTAGTGCAAGATGTAACACACTAACAGAAATAAGAATCAAAACGTAACTTCAGTTTTATAAAACTCAGTCGTTTTAAAAAGTTCAAGGCCAGCTGTAAACAAACATTGCGTACCACAGACGCTACAGATATTACCGTTGTAACAAGATGGATACCGACATCGTTTTTTTTTTTTGAAAAAAAAACACCATTTCTGGTTTTTAAAAGAGACCCGTGGGCGACGTCGTTTAAAGTAGAAAAGCCAAAAACCATTTTCGGTTTTGAGAAAAACCGTGAGCAGTTATAAGGGACACAACACGTGACAGCTAATAGAAATAGCAAGGGTCAAGTCGTGTAACAAAAAGGACACGCCAACATTTATGGCATGGTCAAATTGTAAAGGGGAGCACGTCACGCTACACAGCACATGGCACTAGGCCTGCGAAGGCTAAAACGCCAACAGTTACAATGAATAGCTCAAAGGCTAGGGAACAAGCAACATGCACATATCAACATAACTACACATTACAGGAATAACCTAAAGTTATATGACACGCATACATATATATATATATAATATGCTAATATATTATTTACACACATAATAATACGCATACAAACATACAATATAACATATCGCGTATACATAAAATTATACATATAAAAATAGTATGGCACGCACATGTATATAACATAAAAAAATATTTTTAACTTCAAAAAAAATATTCTGCAACTTTTATTAAAAAAAATATTTAGTGTCAAAACTTATTTTCCAAGAAATATTTTTCTTATAAAAATTTCAAATAAAGTTTTTGAAAAAAAAATTATTATGACAGATATTGTGCACTATCATAAGGTATGACAAATGCAAATGCACATGCAACGTGGTGTCGTGTCCTACATGACAGAAATTCCTATGAGCCATAGAAAATGAGAATTACCTTTTCCTGATAGGGTGCACTGAATCGAGAGCTCATTTGATGTAGATGGACAAGGAGAGCTTATGTTGATAGGGGCGACACACAATCCTATATTACAAAAATATTTTGTCAAAATTCACGTCCAACTAGATGAAGTCCTATATATCTAAAGCACGGAAAGCAAACCCTAGGAGTGCTCAATATAGGGACCTTCACCATTTACCATCATCATAGCCGAGGGTGGTTTCCACCAAATTAATTACGTTTTCAGTTATTTCAAGTCATCCCTCGTCTTTCTTGAGGGTGAATGGGGGGTCGTCCCCACCATTTACCCTTATCATAGCCAAGGGTGGTTTCCACCAAATTAATGATTTTTCAGTTATTTCAAGTCCTCCATCGTCTTTCTTGAGGGTGAATAGGGGGTCGTCCCCACCATTTACCATCATCATAGCCGAGGGTTTTCCACCAAATTAATGATGTTTTCAATTATTTCAAGTCCCCCCTCGTCTTTCTTGAGGGTGAATGGGGGGTCGTCCCCACCATTTACCCTTATCATAGCCAAGGGTGGTTTCCACCAAGTTAATGATGTTTTCAATTATTTCAAGTCCCCCCTCGTCTTTCTTGAGGGTGAATGGGAGGTCGTCCCCACCATTTACCCTCATCATAGCCGAGGGTGGTTTCCACCAAAGTAATGATGTTGTTAATTATTTTAAGTCCCCCCTCGTCTTTCTTGAGGGTGAATGGGGGGTCGTCCCCACCATTTACCCTCATCATACCCAAGGGTGGTTTCCACCAAATTAATGATGTTTTCAGTTATTTCAAGTCCTCCCTCGTCTTTATTGAGGGTGAATAGGGGATCGTCCCCACCATTTACCCTCATCAAAGCCGAGGGTGGTTTCCACCAAGTTAATGATGTTTTCAATTATTTCAAGTCCTCCCTCGTCTTTCTTGAGGGTGGATGGGGGGTCGTCCCCACCATTTACCCTCATCATAGCCGAGGGTGGTTTAACGAGGATGACCCTAATCATACTAGAATTAACAAACAGAAGATGAGTGGCCAATATGACATTCTCATTAACATTCCAGGTGTTCTGTTGGAGCAACACATTCATTACAACTGTGGTCCGATAGGACATTACATTATTGATAGCATTTCTTCAAATGGTCTGCATTCCAGGGGTTGGAAAAGGGTTCCCCTTCAAGGTTCTCTAGTTCGTAGGTTCCAGGAACAACTTTATCAATGACCCTATATGGTCCATGCCAATTTGGGTGAGCTTGGTAGGTTTCTGCCATGTCTTTTTGAGGACTAGGTCCCCTACAGCAATTGGCCTTTGCTTCACCATCTGGTTGTAAAACCTGGCAGTCCTATGTTGGTAGGCAACTTGCCTTATCTCAATCTTCCCTTCTCTCCTAGATCAAGTCTAAGCCAAGTCTCCTTTCTTCCATATTCCTCTGGGGATCATACATTTTGACTCTGTGAGTAGGAAACCCAATATTGGTGGGGATGACGGCTTCCGAGCCATACGCCAGCATGAACGGGGTTTCTCCGGTAGGAGTCTTTGCCGTCGTCCTGTAGGCCCACAGTACAGCGTATAATTCCTCAATCCATCTTTCTTTTGCCTCCTTGAGTTTTTTCTTGATCCCGTCTAGGATCGTTCTATTTGTAACTTCAATTTGCCCATTAGCCTGAGGTCGGCCTAGGGTAGAGGAGAATTGTTTGACACCAACCCTTTCGCAGTATTTCTCCAGGGATGCATTCTTGAATTGAGTCCCATTATCTAAGATGAGAGTGTTGGGGAGACCATATCTACATATAATGTTTTTCCAGATAAACTGGAAGTTTTTCTGCTCGATAATTGTAACCATCGGCTCCGCTTCCACCTATTTTGAGAAATAGTCAATTGCTACTATCAAGTATCGATAGTTATTGACGGCCCTAGGCAAGGGTCCTACTAAATCGATTCCCCACACTACGAATGGCCATGGGGATGTGATGGAGGTAAGAGGATGATGGGGCTAGTAAGGGATCGTGGCAAACCTTTGACATTTATCACACTTTTTTACGTATGCCTTGGCATCATTCCCCAAGGTCGGCCACCAAAATCCCTGGGTTACTATCCTCTTTGCTAAATACCTGCCCCCAATATGTCTTTAACATGACCCCTCGTGGACATCTTGCAATATGTGTGGGACCTCAGACGGGTTCACACATCTAAGCAAGGGGATCATAAACCCTTTTTTATACAAGGTGTCTCCAATGATAGTGAATTTTGCAGCTCTCTATCTCAACTTCTTCCTTTCTTGCTTTGCTTCTAGCATCCCCCCTCTTTAATGTATCTGATTAGAGGGTCCATCCATGAAACTTCCCTACCAATATTTAAGCAAGTGCTAAGTGTTCCGTCTGCATCTTCAATCGCTGGTCGAATAAAGATTTCCACTGGGACTATCCTCCTGATATCAGTCCTAGATGCTGAGGCCAGTCTAGCAAGTGCATCGACTCGGCCATTATCAAGCCTAGGTATCCCTTTCAACTTTACTTCTCCAAAGCTCATTAATAGTGACTTCACTCTTTCCAGGTATTTGGCCATTCACGCATCTTTAGCTTCGTATGCTCCTAGTATCTGATTAACTACAAGTCTTGAATCACTATGGACCAAGATCTGGCCGGCACAAAGAGACCTGTCCAAAGAGAGGCCTGCTATCAGGGCCTCATATTCAGACTCGTTATTGGAGGCTTTAAAGTTGAACCTCGGGGCGTACTCAATGTCTGTGACGTCTAGTGCTGATACTATTAATCCAGCCCCACTTTTGCTCTCACAAGAGGACCCATTAACGAAGAGGTTACACACAGCCTGTTCTTCTAATAAATTTCCCTCGGTGAGGGACCCCTGTCTAAAGAGAAATCTACCCTCTTCATTTTTGGCAACTTTTTCTCTAGCGGTGCTTGTCTCAGCCTTATCTGCGGATGGGTCAGTAATTGTGCTTTGTCGGGTATGTATCTTCTCTAGGCTCTCCTCTTCAGCCTCATCATCTTCCCAATTAAATTCAGCTACGAAATCAGCTAATGCTTGCCCCTTAATGGACATCCTAGGTTTATATATAATGTTAAACTCTCCCAGCTCTATAACCTAGGTCATTAGCCTCCCTGATTGTGTTGGCTTGTGTAAGACCTTCCTGAGAGGAGAGTCAGTGAGAATGACCATTGTATGGGACTGGAAGTATGGCTTCATCTTTCTTGATGCATGGATCAGGGCATAGGCTAACTTCTTTATCCTAGGTTATCTTTGCTCTGACCCCTGGAGTACCTTATTATTGAAATACACGGGCTTCTATACCCCATCCTCTTTTCTTACAATGGTCGCGCTGATGGATAATTCTGAGATGGCTAGGTACACATGCAGTCATTCACCCTACACTGGCAGTGATAACAGCAAGGGAGACCCTAGGTACGACTTCAATTTTTTAAAAGCCTGGTCACACTCTTTGTTCCATTCAAAGGATTTTCTTAGAATTTTGAAGAACGGTAAACATTTATCTGTGGCTCTGGATACGAACCTATTCAAAGCAGCCACTCACCCTGTGAGCCTCTGAACATCTTTAATGATCCTGGGGGTCTTCATTTCTAGGAGGGCCTTTATCTTCTCAGTATTGGACTCAATGCCTCTTTGGTTAACGATGAACCCCAAGAATTTCCCTGCTCCGGCCCTGAAGACACATTTGGTCGAGTTGAGCTTCATCTTGTACTTGTCCATCATGTTCAAGGTCCTCTCGAGGTCGGTCACATGATCCTCGGCCTTCAAACTCTTGATCAACATGTCATCTACATAAACCTACATAGACTTCCTAATTTGTTCTTCGAACATTTTATTCATAAGGCGCTGATACGTTGCTCCCGAATTCTTTAGGCCAAAGGGCATAACCCTATAACAGTATGTCCCCTTGTTGGTAATGAAAGACATTTTTTCTGAGTCCTCCGGGCTCATGAAGATCTGGTTATAGCCTGAATAGGCATCCATAAAGCTCATTAGCTCATGGCCTGCGGTAGCGTATACCATCTGATCAATACGATGGAGAGGGAAGCTTTCTTTGGGATTATGTTTGTTGAGGTCGGTGAAGTCTATGCACATCCTCCACTTCCCGTTGTCTTTTGGGACTATGACTGCGTTGGACAGCCATTCAAGATAGATGACCTCCCTGATAAACTCAACATCTTCTAGCTTCTTGACCTCGTCCCTTATGACCTCATATTTTTCTTGAGAATAAATTATCCTCTTTTATTTTTCCGACTTTTCCCCCTCTACCATGTTGAGCTTGTGGCACATGATTTCGAGGTTGATCCCCGGCATATCTGCATGACTCCATGCAAAGACGTTATGTCTTATCCTTAATATCTTGATGAGGTCTTTTTTTATGTCTGTCTTTAGAGCTTTGCCTACTTGGACGGTTTTTTTCTGCTCATCCTCATTGAGGATGACGAATTCTACTTCTTCTGCGGCTTCTTCTTTCTTCAGTTTTATCTCATCCCTGGGGTCAAGGGTATCAATATTATAAGTAGTTGTTGCCTTCTTGTGTGCCTTTCTTTCTTCGATGGAGTTGAAGTAACATTTCCGTGTTGTCGTCTGGTCTCCCTGAGCTTCCCCTACCCCATAAGGGGTCAGGAATTTTATCATCTGATGAATCGTGGATGGCACGGCCTCAAAATCCTTGAGGTCCACTTGCCCCAGTATAATGTTGTAGGCTGAGAAGACATGTTCATCCATCACAAAAAAGTTAACCTTCTTGGTAAGCCATCTCGGCCTCGTCCCCCATCCTAACATCGGCCTCATACACTCCTAGAGGATGAACTTTCTCCCCATTGAAACCAATCAATGGGTGATGGTATGGGACGATCCTAGCAGGGCTCAGAACTAAGGCTTTAAAGCATGGCCAGAACATCACATCTCCAGAACTTCCCCCATCCACCAAGATCCTCGTCCCCTCACACCCGTGTACCCTGGTGGTGATGACAAGAGGGTCATCATGTGGGGCTAAGAGACCCTTGAAGTCTATTTTTGAGAAACCCACTATCAGAGTATCCATATCAACCTTCTTCCTCTTTTCTTACTTTGCTTCAATAGAGGTTGAGTGTACAACTTTCGTTACTGCCTTGGCTTCATCTACATGGGCCTTCTTGTCTGTGACTTCTTACCCTCCTCCTGCCATGCCCCCAGAGATTATGCCAATGCTGAGTGAGATCATATTAAGTCATTTTATAGGGACATGGTCATCTCTTAGTGGGAGGTTAGGGTCGTCCCCATCATCCTAAGGGTCGTCTCTTCTGTTTGGTGGATCTTCTCTGCACGCATCACCTCTCTTATTTTTAAGGTCATCCCCTCGACCCCTCTTAAATGCACCTTTGTCAACGTACTTCCTAAGCTTCCCTTCTTTTAACATTTTCTCAATTTCATCTTTCAAAGAAAAACACTTGTCGGTCACATGGCCATGGTCTTGGTGAAATTCACGTCACAGATTTTTATTCCTCTTGTGGGAAGCTGCCCTCAACTTCTCAGGCCACTTTAAGAACCGGTCTCTCTTTAACTCATTCAGAATATGTTCGCAGCTGATCGTCAGAGGGGTGTAATCAGTGAATTTTTCATCAACAAACCTCTTCTTACCCTCTTTGTTCTTTTTTTGGTACTTACCCCCACTAGTGCCTCCTATTTCATCTTTGTATTTTGCGATCATCGTCTCTTGGGCGTTCATCACCTTTCCCGCTGTTGATAGCAATTCAGCCATCGTCTTCGAAAGGTCTTCAACAAGCTTCCATAAAAGCTTCCCCTTCTGAAGTCCTCCAATGAGGGTTGTCATGGCTATGCTTTCCTCATAGTCTTCGACCTATAACTTTTCTTTATTAAATCTGGCTATGTAATCTCTTAGGCTCTCATTCCTCCCCTGCTTAACATAGAGCAGGTGTGTGGTCTTCTTCTGTGGCCTCACTTTAAAGAAAAATTTATGGATAAACTGATTTGCTAACTTCTTAAAGATTTCAATGGAGTTTTTTGGAAGAGACATATACCAGACATGTACGGCCCCAGTCAGAGTGCCAGATTTGGCACGACACCTCATTTCATCTGAGATGGAGTATATGTCTTCCGCTAATTGGTACATCTCAATATGATGGACTGGGTTGGTACTCCCGTCGTACCTTGGGGTGACCACAGGTGGCTTAAACTTGGATAGCGACTATCTTCGCCACGAAGGGTGAGCCTATGGAGTATCCTCTTTGAAGGGGATCCCTGCTTTTTAGAATATCACCAATTTTATCCTCCAGCCTTTGGATCGAGTCATTCCATGGCCTCGTAGGGTCGGCTTGGCCGATGTTATCCCCTACCGCCTCTTTGAGGTGAACGAAGGGTTATGCTGCGATAGGTCCGTGTCGGTTGTTTACTTCTCCCTAACTATCATCCCGTTTATGGGGTCGGCCATCTGCTTCCTCCCTTATGCACCTCGCAATACTTCTTGACCGGGATAATTTTTCTCGCAGGTCATTTACTGGACCTAGCCTCTCAAAGGACGACCCCTGCTCAGACGATCGAAAGCAGAGCCCCTCGGGCTATCATCGGGGTTTTGTCTTCCAAACTTACCTTTCCCTTCCTGGATAGGTCACGTAGTATTTTTGGAGACCTCATACAGCTCCTAGAATTCTATCGGAGTCTCTTCCCCCTCCACATCATCATATATGTCCTCTGGGCAAGGGTTTCCTTGCCTTCCCAAGTGTAGACGCCGGGGGTCAGCAACATCCCTCTTCCGTTATGGAGATGGCAAGTTTTTACGTGGTGCCTAGGGTGGTCCCCTGGACTCATGTTGCCCCTGAGCTGCTTTTGGAGTAATCATCTCCGGTGAGACACCTGGTGGTCTTAGTATTTTTTGGCTAAGAGCTGTAAATTGCTCCTACATAATTCGTTGGCTTGCTGCTAAAGACTTCAGGGCGGTAGCCATATCTGCCATCTCAGACTGAGGTGGTGCATGACTAGACCTAGGTCCTACTCCACTATCCGGTGGAGGAGGTGGTGGTGGCATCTCTGGTGCCTTGTATTTGAGCTATGAAGAGCTGAATGATCAAAAGACTGATGAGCTTGAGAACCTTAATGGACCTCTTTCAATGGTGAAACAGACCCACACGAAAGGGGAGAACTGGTTCACCACCAGAGTTTTCGGTGAGGTCAAGCTGTATAAAGAAAGAGATATCTTTTCATTCCCACAGACGACGCCAAACTGATGATGCTAAGATTTAGCACCACCAGATAAGAGGTGGATAGCTCAAACATTAATAACAATGGCAGCCATAGAGTTATGCATGTGTATGTGTATAGAAGGGGATGAGTATAAGAGAAATAAGATAATGATGTATAGTGGTTCAGCCAATTAGGCCTACATCCACTGTGAGTGTGTGATCCACTAAATATGGGCACAAATGGCTTTGGATATAGTGCACATAAGCTCACTCTCTCTCTACTGGGTACAGGCAGAGTTTTAGTTAGGGTTATAATTATCAATCCCTTTACAAGGTTGAAGATGACCAATATATATAGGGCTTGGGGGGTGTAGTGTACCCCCCAAGTATGCATGGTGCATGTGAATGATGATTTAGCCAATCCCCTGCTAACACCTGGATGTGCCACTTACAATTAATGATGACATAATATTCCCTCACGTGAGGGGATAATATTGTTATAACGATTTAGTCCACATGCTATATGAGTCCCACGCGCACTGTTCCACGCATCTCCCAAGTCACGCGCTATGATGATGTCACCCTCGGCCTAGGATGCTAAGTTGAGGCTAAAGTTGGTGCTAGCATCGGGCCCAGCAGGATGTGAGCCTCTTACTGTCATCCCCTCATAGGGTCATCTGGGTCATGATAAGGGGTCATCTGGGCCACTCTGAGGGGGTCGACCCCTTGTGTGGTCATCTAGTCCATGATGAGGGGTCGTCTGGGCCACTCTGAGGGGGTCGACCCCTTGTATAGTCGTCTGGTCCATGATGAGGGGTCGGCCCCCTTGAAGGGTCATCTGATCTTGGCTGAGGGATCATCTTGGCCGATCCTTCCTATAACGGTACTGTGGTCATTGGACTCATCCTGGGCTTGAGTCCTAGTCTGGGTGGAGGACTCCTTCGGCCTGGCCGAGGGTATATATGGGTATATCACATATCAACAAATCAAAGTCTATATGATTTTCACACCAATAATGTCCAAAACTATTTAGTGTCGTTTTGGGAATTTTTTGAAGGACGTGCAAACCCATCGAGACATATCCAACCAAAACTCCCTCACAAATAATAATCTTTGTATTTTGCTAATGAGGTTCTAAAATTCTCAACTTAGAGATAATCCTATTGGCCCAAATTTTGGCATATTTCATCTTTTAATACCTAAAGAATTTTTGTGCGGGCTCTTTTAAACAGGTGGCTTTCACGACGTGATTATTATTCACTCGCATCCCTTTCCCGTGTTCACTCATCATTTTTTCAATTTAAACAAATTCCTCACGGGCAATGGATCTTACATGCACTACTTTTATTACTCTCGTATTGTTGCACTTGGTTTGTTTTAAGGACAGAATTGAGATGAAAACACCCAACCAACATGTGATAGATAAGCGCAATAATCAAACAAATCCGTGCACGTGTGCAATAAAAGACATAATGAGTCAAACTAGTAGGAAATAACAATGAATTACATCTCAATGACTCCAAACATTATAAAGCACATGGATGACATGATATATTGTCTCAAAACACTATCAAAAATTCACATGGATAGCGAATGACGTTGTGTCATAGTCATCCTACGTGTCAATCCATAAAAGGTGTAAATAAAATACAAAACTCTTTTTGGATTTTTAAAAAAAAATTCTAAAAAAATAGAAAATCTTTTTGAATTTTCCAAAAAATTTCAAAAAAATAGAAAACAGATAAACATGGTACACACTAGAAATAGGCATATAATATTATCATGCAAACCATCCTATGCTAGTAAACAAGTCCAAAACTTAATCGTTAGGAGCAGAGAAGTTTTCCAAAGGTGGTGACAACTTGTGAAAAACCTCCATCAAATTTTGAGAAGTTTCGACCAAGAACTTAAATTGCTCACTAAGATGTGCAAACTTTCTCATATAGTCTCCAGGAGCATGTAAAGTGTCATGTGTGGGTGCATGTGTGGCAAAAACACGTGTAGTAGTAAAACGTGAGACATAACCCAACTTAAAACAAAATTCCCTAAGGTGTCCTGTTGCCCAGATTATACTCAAGAGGGGGGGTGAATTGAGTTTTTACAAACTTTAAAGTCAAATTAATATTTTAGAAAAATAGTAAATTTAAATCACTTAAACAAATTTCA
The DNA here is from genome assembly GCA_949130495.1 of Sambucus nigra. Lineage (NCBI taxonomy): Eukaryota > Viridiplantae > Streptophyta > Magnoliopsida > Dipsacales > Adoxaceae > Sambucus > Sambucus nigra. Next base: position 619,686,139 of record OX422213.1, on the reverse strand, counting down.
GATTAATAAATCTATAAAGAATAAATCCAATAATATCAAATAAATGCAACTAAATAATTTAAACAACTAGAGATGCAGATTTTAACACTCTAGAAATATTAAATTAATTTTCGTATTTAATTTAAAGTGATATTCTGAAATTAATTATTTAACTCAAAAAATAATTATTTTACCCTTAAAATTAATTTAGTCAAATTTCGGAATTAATTTATTTGCAAGATAGTGTGCTGAAAATATTAACTCAAGCAAGCATGTGCAAATAAATAAATAAGAGTGCGGAAAATAGATGACACCGAAATTTAACGTGGTTCGGCCAAATCCCGGCCTACGTCCACGCGCCTAGAGCCCCCGACTCCTTTGCGCTTCACTAAACCTGATCCACTTGCGGGTAGGATCAAATCACCGCGTACAACTGTTTGCAAGCTAACTCCGAGCTTCAAACCCCGTGGCCCACTTACGGGTAGGAACCAATTACCGGTACAAACCGAAGCTTCAACAAAGCTTCACAACAAATCTGAATTTTTGTAGTACAAGGTAAAATACTGAAACTCCTTAAAATACAATTTGTAATCTGAGTTTCTCCTTCTTGAATCAGACTTCAATAAATGATGTTAAAGTAGGCACAAGTCTTCTTCTCCAATGATTGAGCAGATAATTAAATTTATTGCTCTCTTGAATGTGTAGCTGAGTAGTAAAATGAATGCTCTCAATAATATTTCAAGTCTGTCTCATATTTTCGTTCAAGTATGTCTCTTAAATGCAGCTCTTCAAGGCTTTAAATGAGTCTACAGATAACTAGCTGTTAGACACAGCATTTTAAGCATTTAATGCTCCGGATTTTCTGAGATGTTGTAGCTTCAAAATGATCTTCAAGACTGATATGTAGATATTCAATATTTTTATCTTCTCAATAAAAATATGACTGTTGAGATGTGATATTAAAATTCTCACAATAAATGAGGCTCTTCAGATATAAAAGGATGGCTCTGCAAAAATACTTTAGTCCAAGAGATAAAAGAGAATAAAATGATACAAAGTCTGATATGTTGGTAGTACTGTTTTGGTCTAGTGATACTAGCAGGTATCAGGTATGAAGATACAGATTTTGGAGTACATAAACGAATCTCATTAACTTAGTATTGTCGAATAGTAAAAGGACTAGAAAAATATTAAAAGCTCCAATCAAGTCAAAACCGTGTACAGTAGATGTTCAATTCAGTCAAGGTTTGCAAGAATATATATATATATATGTAAATATATATAAGAAAGGTGTACATATATATATTAAAAAATATTTCTTACACTGATAAAAAATTTCCGAGCAGATATAAAAATAAATTTATTTAGGATAGATATAAAGAAATGACTAAAAAAAAATAAATTATACGCATAGATTTAAAAAAATATCAGATCATTAAATGAGAGGACTGCATGTAACAAGACTCTACATAGCTATTGGATAAAACAAGGAACCTTTTACAAGTATCAGACAAAGGTGCCATCACCTAAGTGTGAGGCCAAAAGTATTTAATGGAGATGACTTGAGTTGTAGCAGGTCCTTATATTTTTTGAGTAGTCATATCTCACAGATTATAAGACGCCTAAGGTGGTACGGCCAGATGACTTCCGGTTGGTCAGGATTAACTCGTTTTGAACTAAAGTGTATATAAAAAATTCGATTTTGGACAGATTTAAAGTATTTGATAGAACTGATTGTATATAGGAAGATATAGGTAGAGATCTTCTGTACCAAATAATATAAGTATATACCAGATATCAAGGCTCATAAATGAGAAGTCGTGGCTATTTGCAGGGAGATATGACCTTGCAAAAGCAGTTTGTGAGTTCCCATACATGACAGATAGGACCATGGTAGGTAATAGTATATTATATACACGCACAGTATTACACGCACATGCATAAAATAACAAAAAGTATTTTTAACTATAAAAACAATATTCAGCAACTTTTTTTTTAAGAAAATATTTTGTGTCAACTTATTTAAAAAAACATAATTTCATTTTTAGAAAAGAATGTTTCGGCTCATAATTAATTAGTCACACAATTAAAATCATTGAAGAAGAAATATGCATGTGTGCCTAATGTGTCAAGTACAAATGTGCAATATACGTGAATACCTTTACCCGGATATGTCATTGAATAGAGTCGACGCGTACTGAATCATGAAAATAAAACTTAAACATAAACAGATTTAACTCACTCAGAATAAATATATGTATATCATGGTATATTAACAAGATTATATTATAAATAATATACAATAATAAATATCTATAAAATAACCTAATAGAAATATGTTTGGAATCATCAAAATCAATATATTAAGTTAAACTAAAAATGTAAATTAATTAAACTAATATAATTAATTAGGGATAAAGTAAATTTATAATAACAATCTCCCCCTTTTTGATGATGATAAACAATGATTCACATATTTTCATAAAATCAAATATTAAGCACAAATAGTGAATCATAAATATTTCTCCCCCTTTGACATTATCAAAAAGATATTTTAAATAAATCTCGAGTGTCATCGGGTTAAAGTGCGAAGCTCCCCCTATCAAAAATAATTCATACATGGGGTTCAACCATAAATCTCAAGGGACATATAAATGACATGAAAATTTTCAATACGCACACAAGTCATCATAGATTTTTCATAGCATGTATTTGAATGTGTAGATAGACAATAATATCATCAAATAATGCATAAGTCATAAAAAATGATAAATGATAAATGATATCAATAGTTACACACTAATCTGATACCAATTGTTGTAATCACACACAAACCGTGCGTTGCACACAATGATTTCTCGGAACAACTTTTTACGCATAAATCGGAATCACAACTCAATGTTCTCAAATAATGCAATTATGAGAGATATATCAATTAGCATAATTAACTCTCTCACTAATGTAATAAAATTGCAATGAATAAATTTTCAATAAGCGCAATATCAATTGTTGTATACATCCTCATGATAGAATAAGCTTTTAAGCGCACAACATGAAACATTTCATAACTCGATGTTTTCAAATAATTTGAATTAAGCACATAACATGAGTTAGAGATAGCGACAAGAGAGAAAAACAATTAGCATTTTTCTCAAGCTTTGCCGTTTTCAAGATACGAGCTTAAATTTTGGAAAATTCAATCATATTTCAATAAAAATTTTGATCAAACATTTTTCTATGAATAATTTCCAATAGACATTTATCTCCCCCTAAGGGATACCAATGAAGGTATATATGCATATAACAAATATGGTGCATCTATTTCATGAGATAAAATATATTTAAAACTTGACTTCATAAAATCATTTTTGAAAAATCACACAAGTGATACCAATTTGATACCAATTGTTGATCATGTGGTTTCTCAATTAAAAAATCATCGTGAATAAATATTCGAACAATGAAATTAATCAAGTAGTATGCAATAAGACTAACTCATAGAGATTAATATGTTCATATCATCAAAATCAATGAGTGAATGTTACAATATTAACATGTAGCTCATAAAACTAATATACAAGAATGTACTCAAATATCATTTTCGTTTCAAATTAAAGTACAATAAAATCATGAATTAATCCAATATTATCCACAAATATAAGTCTAAATATATAACACCTAAAGATTATGAATTTTCAAAAAAAATTATTATCAAAATCCAATGTGTGATAAAAACAAAGAATCATCAAAAGTAATAAATATACAAATTCATATGTGAATACTAAATAATCAATCAACACGCTCATATGATATAACAAATATTCCATTCATGGAAATGTATCAATTATGAAATGAATCATTAATAAACATATGATATTAAATTCAAGAAAGGTGTTCCTTACCACCTTACCAATACCAAAGATATATTCAAGCAACTTCTACCAAGTGTGGCATTTCCAACATTAGGCAATGATACTTGAAGTATGTAATATGACCAAATCATATGCCTTGAAAATCCACATTCCTTCTCAAAATGCAACCTACACAACTTTGAAAATTTTCTCTTTTGGTACCCAAAATGTGTTAGGTCCATAGGGGTTAGTATACATCTTGGTTCCTTTAGGAATCCATGCCAATTTTCTTTTTCTAAATTTATATGGACACAAATCTGAAAAATGTGTGTGTCTACCACAATAAGAACATAAATAATTAGGTAGACTAGATGAAGCATCAAATTTCAATAAATTGGAATAAGTCTTTTTCTCATTTCCTTCATCATATCCAATACCATTATTATTAAATCGAATCCTTTGTGTCTCAATAATTTTATGAAAATACTCATTTCCTTTTGTAAAATTATCTAATGATTTCTTTAAATATTCAATCTCCCTTTTTAACTCAATATTTTCAATTTCAAGAGGAGAAGTGACAATAACAGATTTTTCCTTTTTCAAAGATTTAATTTCATTTTTCAAAGATTCATTTTCTAATTTCAACTCATCAAAATCATTTGACATATAATCATATTTAGTTGAAATTAATGAATGAGACTTCTTAAGTTTAATATATTTATTTTTAAGTTCTTCAAAACTTTCACATAATTCATCAAAAACGTTTTGTAAAACTTCATAATCATCAACATCGTCATTATCACTATCACTAGAGTTAGGGTTAGAATGTACCCCATTTTCCATAGCCATGTAACATAGATGAGCAGCTTCATTTTCATTCGAACCTTCATCGGAAGAGCTTGTGTCGGAGTCACTCCATGTTGTGGCTTTCAATGCCTTCTTCACTTTCTTATATTTTGGACAATTAGGCTTAATGTGTCCAACTTCATCACAATGATAGCATCTTGGTTCAGATTTGGATTGATGATCATCATTGAACTCTTTTGAAAAATGTTTCTTTCTCCTTTCCTTGGCTTTCTTTTTAGAATTGAGATATTTTTTGAAATGTTTAGCCAATAGGGAAATATTATCATCATCATCATCTTCACTTTCTATATTTTTGCTTGAAGATTTGAGAGCAATAATTTTGTTTGCTTTTGGTTTCTCTTCTTCAACAAATTCCTTAAGTTCTATTTCATGGGTGATTAAGGAACCCAATAGCTCATCAAGAGAGATAGGTCTTTCTCTAATTGCTTCCTTGATAGCTAACTTTTTGGTCATCCAATTCGCCGGTAATGACCTGAGAATCTTATTCACTAATTCAGAGTCAGTATAAGATTTGCCAAGAGATTTAAGACCATTAATAATATTAGTGAACCTAGTGAACATATCAGAAATAGATTCATCAGACATCATCTTAAATAACTCATAATTGTGAACAAGCATACTAATTTTATCTTCTTTAACTTGACTAGTTCCTTCATAAGTAACTTCTAGTCTGTCCCAAATTTCTTTAGCAGATTCACAACAAAAGATTCTGTTATACTCATTTACATCAAGTGAACAATGCAAAATATTCATAGCTTTAGCATTTATTTGAATTTTTCTAATATCAACATCATTCCATTCATTTTCTTCTTTAGGGACAGAAGCATTATTTTCCATTTTAATAGGAATATAGGGACCATTCATGACAACTTTCCAAACTTCATAATCATGTGACTGAATAAAATATTTAATTCTATTTTTCCAATAACTATAATCTTTTCCAGAAAATAGAGGAGGTTTAAAAATAGATTGACCTTCACCAAGAGATGTAGTAACATATGCCATTGATCTTTAACTCTAAGATTGTTAAATCTAAAAATAAATAAGAAGAGCACTAGCTCTGATACCAATTGTTGCCCAGATTATACTCAAGAGGGGGGGTGAATTGAGTTTTTACAAACTTTAAAGTCAAATTAATATTTTAGAAAAATAGTAAATTTAAATCACTTAAACAAATTTCAGATTAATAAATCTATAAAGAATAAATCCAATAATATCAAATAAATGCAACTAACTAATTTAAACAACTAGAGATGCAGATTTTAACACTCTAGAAATATTAAATTAATTTTCGTATTTAATTTAAAGTGATATTCTGAAATTAATTATTTAACTCAAAAAATAATTATTTTACCCTTAAAATTAATTTAGTCAAATTTCGGAATTAATTTATTTGCAAGATAGTGTGCTGAAAATATTAACTCAAGCAAGCATGTGCAAATAAATAAATAAGAGTGCGGAAAATAGATGACACCGAAATTTAACGTGGTTCGGCCAAATCCCGGCCTACGTCCACGCGCCTAGAGCCCCCGACTCCTTTGCGCTTCACTAAACCTGATCCACTTGCGGGTAGGATCAAATCACCGCGTACAACTGTTTGCAAGCTAACTCCGAGCTTCAAACCCCGTGGCCCACTTACGGGTAGGAACCAATTACCGGTACAAACCGAAGCTTCAACAAAGCTTCACAACAAATATGAATTTTTGTAGTACAAGGTAAAATACTGAAACTCCTTAAAATACAATTTGTAATCTGAGTTTCTCCTTCTTGAATCAGACTTCAATAAATGATGTTAAAGTAGGCACAAGTCTTCTTCTTCAATGATTGAGCAGATAATTAAATTTATTGCTCTCTTGAATGTGTAGCTGAGTAGTAAAATGAATGCTCTCAATAATATTTCAAGTCTGTCTCATATTTTCGTTCAAGTCTGTCTCTTAAATGCAGCTCTTCAAGGCTTTAAATGAGTCTACAGATAACTAGCTGTTAGACACAGCATTTTAAGCATTTAATGCTCCGGATTTTCTGAGATGTTGTAGCTTCAAAATGATCTTCAAGACTGATATGTAGATATTCAATATTTTTATCTTCTCAATAAAAATATGACTGTTGAGATGTGATATTAAAATTCTCACAATAAATGAGGCTCTTCAGATATAAAAGGATGGCTCTGCAAAAATACTTTAGTCCAAGAGATAAAAGAGAATAAAATGATACAAAGTCTGATATGTTGGTAGTACTGTTTTGGTCTAGTGATACTAGCAGGTATCAGGTATGAAGATACAGATTTTGGAGTACATAAACGAATCTCATTAACTTAGTATTGTCGAATAGTAAAAGGACTAGAAAAATATTAAAAGCTCCAATCAAGTCAAAACCGTGTACAGTAGATGTTCAATTCAGTCAAGGTTTGCAAGAATATATATATGTAAATATATATAAGAAAGGTGTACATATATATATTAAAAAATATTTCTTACACTGATAAAAAATTTCCGAGCAGATATAAAAATAAATTTATTTAGGATAGATATAAAGAAATGACTAAAAAAAATAAATTATACGCATAGATTTAAAAAAATATCGGATCATTAAATGAGAGGACTGCATGTAACAAGACTCTACATAGCTATTGGATAAAACAAGGAACCTTTTCCAAGTATCAGACAAAGGTGCCATCACCTAAGTGTGAGTCCAAAAGCATTTAATGGAGATGACTTGAGTTGTAGCAGGTCCTTATATTTTTTGAGTAGTCATATCTCACAGATTATAAGACGCCTAAGGTGGTACGGCCAGATGACTTCCGGTTGGTCAGGATTAACTCGTTTTGAACTAAAGTGTATATAAAAAATTCGATTTTGGACAGATTTAAAGTATTTGATAGAACTGATTGTATATAGGAAGATATAGGTAGAGATCTTCTGTACCAAATAATATAAGTATATACCAGATATCAAGGCTCATAAATGAGAAGTCGTGGCTATTTGCAGGGAGATATGACCTTGCAAAAGCAGTTTGTGAGTTCCGATACATGACAGATAGGACCATGGTAGGTAATAGTATATTATATACACGCACAGTATTACACGCACATGCATAAAATAACAAAAAGTATTTTTAACTATAAAAACAATATTCAGCAACTTTTTTTTTAAGAAAATATTTTGTGTCAACTTATTTAAAAAAATATAATTTCATTTTTAGAAAAGAATGTTTCGGCTCATAATTAATTAGTCACACAATTAAAATCATTGAAGAAGAAATATGCATGTGTGCCTAATGTGTCAAGTACAAATGTGCAATATACGTGAATACCTTTACCCGGATATGTCATTGAATAGAGTCGACGCGTACTGAATCATGAAAATAAAACTTAAACATAAACAGATTTAACTCACTCAGAATAAATATATGTATATCATGGTATATTAACAAGATTATATTATAAATAATATACAATAATAAATATCTATAAAATAACCTAATAGAAATATGTTTGGAATCATCAAAATCAATATATTAAGTTAAACTAAAAATGTAAATTAATTAAACTAATATAATTAATTAGGGATAAAGTAAATTTATAATAACAATCTCCCCCTTTTTGATGATGATAAACAATGATTCACATATTTTCATAAAATCAAATATTAAGCACAAATAGTGAATCATAAATATTTCTCCCCCTTTGACATTATCAAAAAGATATTTTAAATAAATCTCGAGTGTCATCGGGTTAAAGTGCGAAGCTCCCCCTATCAAAAATAATTCATACATGGGGTTCAACCATAAATCTCAAGGGACATATAAATGACATGAAAATTTTCAATACGCACACAAGTCATCATAGATTTTTCATAGCATGTATTTGAATGTGTAGATAGACAATAATATCATCAAATAATGCATAAGTCATAAAAAATGATAAATGATAAATGATATCAATAGTTACACACTAATCTGATACCAATTGTTGTAATCACACACAAACCGTGCGTTGCACACAATGATTTCTCGGAACAACTTTTTACGCATAAATCGGAATCACAACTCAATGTTCTCAAATAATGCAATTATGAGAGATATATCAATTAGCATAATTAACTCTCTCACTAATGTAATAAAATTGCAATGAATAAATTTTCAATAAGCGCAATATCAATTGTTGTATACATCCTCATGATAGAATAAGCTTTTAAGCGCACAACATGAAACATTTCATAACTCGATGTTTTCAAATAATTTGAATTAAGCACATAACATGAGTTAGAGATAGCGACAAGAGAGAAAAACAATTAGCATTTTTCTCAAGCTTTGCCGTTTTCAAGATACGAGCTTAAATTTTGGAAAATTCAATCATATTTCAATAAAAATTTTGATCAAACATTTTTCTATGAATAATTTCCAATAGACATTTATCTCCCCCTAAGGGATACCAATGAAGGTATATATGCATATAACAAATATGGTGCATCTATTTCATGAGATAAAATATATTTAAAACTTGACTTCATAAAATCATTTTTGAAAAATCACACAAGTGATACCAATTTGATACCAATTGTTGATCATGTGGTTTCTCAATTAAAAAATCATCGTGAATAAATATTCGAACAATGAAATTAATCAAGTAGTATGCAATAAGACTAACTCATAGAGATTAATATGTTCATATCATCAAAATCAATGAGTGAATGTTACAATATTAACATGTAGCTCATAAAACTAATATACAAGAATGTACTCAAATATCATTTTCGTTTCAAATTAAAGTACAATAAAATCATGAATTAATCCAATATTATCCACAAATATAAGTCTAAATATATAACACCTAAAGATTATGAATTTTCAAAAAAAATTATTATCAAAATCCAATGTGTGATAAAAACAAAGAATCATCAAAAGTAATAAATATACAAATTCATATGTGAATACTAAATAATCAATCAACACGCTCATATGATATAACAAATATTCCATTCATGGAAATGTATCAATTATGAAATGAATCATTAATAAACATATGATATTAAATTCAAGAAAGGTGTTCCTTACCACCTTACCAATACCAAAGATATATTCAAGCAACTTCTACCAAGTGTGGCATTTCCAACATTAGGCAATGATACTTGAAGTATGTAATATGACCAAATCATATGCCTTGAAAATCCACATTCCTTCTCAAAATGCAACCTACACAACTTTGAAAATTTTCTCTTTTGGTACCCAAAATGTGTTAGGTCCATAGGGGTTAGTATACATCTTGGTTCCTTTAGGAATCCATGCCAATTTTCTTTTTCTAAATTTATATGGACACAAATCTGAAAAATGTGTGTGTCTACCACAATAAGAACATAAATAATTAGGTAGACTAGATGAAGCATCAAATTTCAATAAATTGGAATAAGTCTTTTTCTCATTTCCTTCATCATATCCAATACCATTATTATTAAATCGAATCCTTTGTGTCTCAATAATTTTATGAAAATACTCATTTCCTTTTGTAAAATTATCTAATGATTTCTTTAAATATTCAATCTCCCTTTTTAACTCAATATTTTCAATTTCAAGAGGAGAAGTGACAATAACAGATTTTTCCTTTTTCAAAGATTTAATTTCATTTTTCAAAGATTCATTTTCTAATTTCAACTCATCAAAATCATTTGACATATAATCATATTTAGTTGAAATTAATGAATGAGACTTCTTAAGTTTAATATATTTATTTTTAAGTTCTTCAAAACTTTCACATAATTCATCAAAAACGTTTTGTAAAACTTCATAATCATCAACATCGTCATTATCACTATCACTAGAGTTAGGGTTAGAATGTACCCCATTTTCCATAGCCATGTAACATAGATGAGCAGCTTCATTTTCATTCGAACCTTCATCGGAAGAGCTTGTGTCGGAGTCACTCCATGTTGTGGCTTTCAATGCCTTCTTCACTTTCTTATATTTTGGACAATTAGGCTTAATGTGTCCAACTTCATCACAATGATAGCATCTTGGTTCAGATTTGGATTGATGATCATCATTGAACTCTTTTGAAAAATGTTTCTTTCTCCTTTCCTTGGCTTTCTTTTTAGAATTGAGATATTTTTTGAAATGTTTAGCCAATAGGGAAATATTATCATCATCATCATCTTCACTTTCTATATTTTTGCTTGAAGATTTGAGAGCAATAATTTTGTTTGCTTTTGGTTTCTCTTCTTCAACAAATTCCTTAAGTTCTATTTCATGGGTGATTAAGGAACCCAATAGCTCATCAAGAGAGATAGGTCTTTCTCTAATTGCTTCCTTGATAGCTAACTTTTTGGTCATCCAATTCGCCGGTAATGACCTGAGAATCTTATTCACTAATTCAGAGTCAGTATAAGATTTGCCAAGAGATTTAAGACCATTAATAATATTAGTGAACCTAGTGAACATATCAGAAATAGATTCATCAGACATCATCTTAAATAACTCATAATTGTGAACAAGCATACTAATTTTATCTTCTTTAACTTGACTAGTTCCTTCATAAGTAACTTCTAGTCTGTCCCAAATTTCTTTAGCAGATTCACAACAAAAGATTCTGTTATACTCATTTACATCAAGTGAACAATGCAAAATATTCATAGCTTTAGCATTTATTTGAATTTTTCTAATATCAACATCATTCCATTCATTTTCTTCTTTAGGGACAGAAGCATTATTTTCCATTTTAATAGGAATATAGGGACCATTCATGACAACTTTCCAAACTTCATAATCATGTGACTGAATAAAATATTTAATTCTATTTTTCCAATAACTATAATCTTTTCCAGAAAATAGAGGAGGTTTAAAAATAGATTGACCTTCACCAAGAGATGTAGTAACATATGCCATTGATCTTTAACTCTAAGATTGTTAAATCTAAAAATAAATAAGAAGAGCACTAGCTCTGATACCAATTGTTGCCCAGATTATACTCAAGAGGGGGGGTGAATTGAGTTTTTACAAACTTTAAAGTCAAATTAATATTTTAGAAAAATAGTAAATTTAAATCACTTAAACAAATTTCAGATTAATAAATCTATAAAGAATAAATCCAATAATATCAAATAAATGCAACTAACTAATTTAAACAACTAGAGATGCAGATTTTAACACTCTAGAAATATTAAATTAATTTTCGTATTTAATTTAAAGTGATATTCTGAAATTAATTATTTAACTCAAAAAATAATTATTTTACCCTTAAAATTAATTTAGTCAAATTTCGGAATTAATTTATTTGCAAGATAGTGTGCTGAAAATATTAACTCAAGCAAGCATGTGCAAATAAATAAATAAGAGTGCGGAAAATAGATGACACCGAAATTTAACGTGGTTCGGCCAAATCCCGGCCTACGTCCACGCGCCTAGAGCCCCCGACTCCTTTGCGCTTCACTAAACCTGATCCACTTGCGGGTAGGATCAAATCACCGCGTACAACTGTTTGCAAGCTAACTCCGAGCTTCAAACCCCGTGGCCCACTTACGGGTAGGAACCAATTACCGGTACAAACCGAAGCTTCAACAAAGCTTCACAACAAATCTGAATTTTTGTAGTACAAGGTAAAATACTGAAACTCCTTAAAATACAATTTGTAATCTGAGTTTCTCCTTCTTGAATCAGACTTCAATAAATGATGTTAAAGTAGGCACAAGTCTTCTTCTTCAATGATTGAGCAGATAATTAAATTTATTGCTCTCTTGAATGTGTAGTTGAGTAGTAAAATGAATGCTCTCAATAATATTTCAAGTCTGTCTCATATTTTCGTTCAAGTCTGTCTCTTAAATGCAGCTCTTCAAGGCTTTAAATGAGTCTACAGATAACTAGCTGTTAGACACAGCATTTTAAGCATTTAATGCTCCGGATTTTCTGAGATGTTGTAGCTTCAAAATGATCTTCAAGACTGATATGTAGATATTCAATATTTTTATCTTCTCAATAAAAATATGACTGTTGAGATGTGATATTAAAATTCTCACAATAAATGAGGCTCTTCAGATATAAAAGGATGGCTCTGCAAAAATACTTTAGTCCAAGAGATAAAAGAGAATAAAATGATACAAAGTCTGATATGTTGGTAGTACTGTTTTGGTCTAGTGATACTAGCAGGTATCAGGTATGAAGATACAGATTTTGGAGTACATAAACGAATCTCATTAACTTAGTATTGTCGAATAGTAAAAGGACTAGAAAAATATTAAAAGCTCCAATCAAGTCAAAACCGTGTACAGTAGATGTTCAATTCAGTCAAGGTTTGCAAGAATATATATATGTAAATATATATAAGAAAGGTGTACATATATATATTAAAAAATATTTCTTACACTGATAAAAAATTTCCGAGCAGATATAAAAATAAATTTATTTAGGATAGATATAAAGAAATGACTAAAAAAAATAAATTATACGCATAGATTTAAAAAAATATCAGATCATTAAATGAGAGGACTGCATGTAACAAGACTCTACATAGCTATTGGATAAAACAAGGAACCTTTTCCAAGTATCAGACAAAGGTGCCATCACCTAAGTGTGAGTCCAAAAGCATTTAATGGAGATGACTTGAGTTGTAGCAGGTCCTTATATTTTTTGAGTAGTCATATCTCACAGATTATAAGACGCCTAAGGTGGTACGGCCAGATGACTTCCGGTTGGTCAGGATTAACTCGTTTTGAACTAAAGTGTATATAAAAAATTCGATTTTGGACAGATTTAAAGTATTTGATAGAACTGATTGTATATAGGAAGATATAGGTAGAGATCTTCTGTACCAAATAATATAAGTATATACCAGATATCAAGGCTCATAAATGAGAAGTCGTGGCTATTTGCAGGGAGATATGACCTTGCAAAAGCAGTTTGTGAGTTCCCATACATGACAGATAGGACCATGGTAGGTAATAGTATATTATATACACGCACAGTATTACACGCACATGCATAAAATAACAAAAAGTATTTTTAACTATAAAAACAATATTCAGCAACTTTTTTTTTAAGAAAATATTTTGTGTCAACTTATTTAAAAAAATATAATTTCATTTTTAGAAAAGAATGTTTCGGCTCATAATTAATTAGTCACACAATTAAAATCATTGAAGAAGAAATATGCATGTGTGCCTAATGTGTCAAGTACAAATGTGCAATATACGTGAATACCTTTACCCGGATATGTCATTGAATAGAGTCGACGCGTACTGAATCATGAAAATAAAACTTAAACATAAACAGATTTAACTCACTCAGAATAAATATATGTATATCATGGTATATTAACAAGATTATATTATAAATAATATACAATAATAAATATCTATAAAATAACCTAATAGAAATATGTTTGGAATCATCAAAATCAATATATTAAGTTAAACTAAAAATGTAAATTAATTAAACTAATATAATTAATTAGGGATAAAGTAAATTTATAATAACAATCTCCCCCTTTTTGATGATGACAAACAATGATTCACATATTTTCATAAAATGAAATATTAAGCACAAATAGTGAATCATAAATATTTCTCCCCCTTTGACATTATCAAAAAGATATTTTAAATAAATCTCGAGTGTCATCGGGTTAAAGTGCGAAGCTCCCCCTATCAAAAATAATTCATACATGGGGTTCAACCATAAATCTCAAGGGACATATAAATGACATGAAAATTTTCAATACGCACACAAGTCATCATAGATTTTTCATAGCATGTATTTGAATGTGTAGATAGACAATAATATCATCAAATAATGCATAAGTCATAAAAAAAATGATAAATGATAAATGATATCAATAGTTACACACTAATCTGATACCAATTGTTGTAATCACACACAAACCGTGCGTTGCACACAATGATTTCTCGGAACAACTTTTTACGCATAAATCGGAATCACAACTCAATGTTCTCAAATAATGCAATTATGAGAGATATATCAATTAGCATAATTAACTCTCTAACTAATGTAATAAAATTGCAATGAATAAATTTTCAATAAGCGCAATATCAATTGTTGTATACATCCTCATGATAGAATAAGCTTTTAAGCGCACAACATGAAACATTTCATAACTCGATGTTTTCAAATAATTTGAATTAAGCACATAACATGAGTTAGAGATAGCGACAAGAGAGAAAAACAATTAGCATTTTTCTCAAGCTTTGCCGTTTTCAAGATACGAGCTTAAATTTTGGAAAATTCAATCATATTTCAATAAAAATTTTGATCAAACATTTTTCTATGAATAATTTCCAATAGACATTTATCTCCCCCTAAGGGATACCAATGAAGGTATATATGCATATAACAAATATGGTGCATCTATTTCATGAGATAAAATATATTTAAAACTTGACTTCATAAAATCATTTTTGAAAAATCACACAAGTGATACCAATTTGATACCAATTGTTGATCATGTGGTTTCTCAATTAAAAAATCATCGTGAATAAATATTCGAACAATGACATTAATCAAGTAGTATGCAATAAGACTAACTCATAGAGATTAATATGTTCATATCATCAAAATCAATGAGTGAATGTTACAATATTAACATGTAGGTCATAAAACTAATATACAAGAATGTACTCAAATATCATTTTCGTTTCAAATTAAAGTACAATAAAATCATGAATTAATCCAATATTATCCACAAATATAAGTCGAAATATATAACACCTAAAGATTATGAATTTTCAAAAAAAATTATTATCAAAATCCAATGTGTGATAAAAACAAAGAATCATCAAAAGTAATAAATATACAAATTCATATGTGAATACTAAATAATCAATCAACACGCTCATATGATATAACAAATATTCCATTCATGGAAATGTATCAATTATGAAATGAATCATTAATAAACATATGATATTAAATTCAAGAAAGGTGTTCCTTACCACCTTACCAATACCAAAGATATATTCAAGCAACTTCTACCAAGTGTGGCATTTCCAACATTAGGCAATGATACTTGAAGTATGTAATATGACCAAATCATATGCCTTGAAAATCCACATTCCTTCTCAAAATGCAACCTACACAACTTTGAAAATTTTCTCTTTTGGTACCCAAAATGTGTTAGGTCCATAGGGGTTAGTATACATCTTGGTTCCTTTAGGAATCCATGCCAATTTTCTTTTTCTAAATTTATATGGACACAAATCTGAAAAATGTGTGTGTCTACCACAATAAGAACATAAATAATTAGGTAGACTAGATGAAGCATCAAATTTCAATAAATTGGAATAAGTCTTTTTCTCATTTCCTTCATCATATCCAATACCATTATTATTAAATCGAATCCTTTGTGTCTCAATAATTTTATGAAAATACTCATTTCCTTTTGTAAAATTATCTAATGATTTCTTTAAATATTCAATCTCCCTTTTTAACTCAATATTTTCAATTTCAAGAGGAGAAGTGACAATAACAGATTTTTCCTTTTTCAAAGATTTAATTTCATTTTTCAAAGATTCATTTTCTAATTTCAACTCATCAAAATCATTTGACATATAATCATATTTAATTGAAATTAATGAATGAGACTTCTTAAGTTTAATATATTTATTTTTAAGTTCTTCAAAACTTTCACATAATTCATCAAAAACGTTTTGTAAAACTTCATAATCATCAACATCGTCATTATCACTATCACTGGAGTTAGGGTTAGAATGTACCCCATTTTCCATAGCCATGTAACATAGATGAGCAGCTTCATTTTCATTCGAACCTTCATCGGAAGAGCTTGTGTCGGAGTCACTCCATGTTGTGGCTTTCAATGCCTTCTTCACTTTCTTATATTTTGGACAATTAGGCTTAATGTGTCCAACTTCATCACAATGATAGCATCTTGGTTCAGATTTGGATTGATGATCATCATTGAACTCTTTTGAAAAATGTTTCTTTCTCCTTTCCTTGGCTTTCTTTTTAGAATTGAGATATTTTTTGAAATGTTTAGCCAATAGGGAAATATTATCATCATCATCATCTTCACTTTCTATATTTTTGCTTGAAGATTTGAGAGCAATAATTTTGTTTGCTTTTGGTTTCTCTTCTTCAACAAATTCCTTAAGTTCTATTTCATGGGTGATTAAGGAACCCAATAGCTCATCAAGAGAGATAGGTCTTTCTCTAATTGCTTCCTTGATAGCTAACTTTTTGGTCATCCAATTCGTCGGTAATGACCTGAGAATCTTATTCACTAATTCCGAGTCAGTATAAGATTTGCCAAGAGATTTAAGACCATTAATAATATTAGTGAACCTAGTGAACATATCAGAAATAGATTCATCAGACATCATCTTAAATAAATCATAATTCTGAACAAGCATACTAATTTTATCTTCTTTAACTTGACTACTTCCTTCATAAGTAACTTCTAGTCTGTCCCAAATTTCTTTAGCAGATTCACAACAAAAGATTCTGTTATACTCATTTACATCAAGTGAACAATGCAAAATATTCATAGCTTTAGCATTTATTTGAATTTTTCTAATATCAACATCATTCCATTCATTTTCTTCTTTAGGGACAGAAGCATTATTTTCCATTTTAATAGGAATATAGGGACCATTCATGACAACTTTCCAAACTTCATAATCATGTGACTGAATAAAATATTTAATTCTATTTTTCCAATAACTATAATCTTTTCCAGAAAATAGAGGAGGTTTAAAAATAGATTGACCTTCACCAAGAGATGTAGTAACATATGCCATTGATCTTTAACTCTAAGATTGTTAAATCTAAAAATAAATAAGAAGAGCACTAGCTCTGATACCAATTGTTGCCCAGATTATACTCAAGAGGGGGGGTGAATTGAGTTTTTACACACTTTAAAGTCAAATTAATATTTTAGAAAAATAGTAAATTTAAATCACTTAAACAAATTTCAGATTAATAAATCTATAAAGAATAAATCCAATAATATCAAATAAATGCAACTAACTAATTTAAACAACTAGAGATGCAGATTTTAACACTCTAGAAATATTAAATTAATTTTCGTATTTAATTTAAAGTGATATTCTGAAATTAATTATTTAACTCAAAAAATAATTATTTTACCCTTAAAATTAATTTAGTCAAATTTCGGAATTAATTTATTTGCAAGATAGTGTGCTGAAAATATTAACTCAAGCAAGCATGTGCAAATAAATAAATAAGAGTGCGGAAAATAGATGACACCGAAATTTAACGTGGTTCGGCCAAATCCCGGCCTACGTCCACGCGCCTAGAGCCCCCGACTCCTTTGCGCTTCACTAAACCTGATCCACTTGCGGGTAGGATCAAATCACCGCGTACAACTGTTTGCAAGCTAACTCCGAGCTTCAAACCCCGTGGCCCACTTACGGGTAGGAACCAATTACCGGTACAAACCGAAGCTTCAACAAAGCTTCACAACAAATCTGAATTTTTGTAGTACAAGGTAAAATACTGAAACTCCTTAAAATACAATTTGTAATCTGAGTTTCTCCTTCTTGAATCAGACTTCAATAAATGATGTTAAAGTAGGCACAAGTCTTCTTCTTCAATGATTGAGCAGATAATTAAATTTATTGCTCTCTTGAATGTGTAGCTGAGTAGTAAAATGAATGCTCTCAATAATATTTCAAGTCTGTCTCATATTTTCGTTCAAGTCTGTCTCTTAAATGCAGCTCTTCAAGGCTTTAAATGAGTCTACAGATAACTAGCTGTTAGACACAGCATTTTAAGCATTTAATGCTCCGGATTTTCTGAGATGTTGTAGCTTCAAAATGATCTTCAAGACTGATATGTAGATATTCAATATTTTTATCTTCTCAATAAAAATATGACTGTTGAGATGTGATATTAAAATTCTCACAATAAATGAGGCTCTTCAGATATAAAAGGATGGCTCTGCAAAAATACTTTAGTCCAAGAGATAAAAGAGAATAAAACGATACAAAGTCTGATATGTTGGTAGTACTATTTTGGTCTAGTGATACTAGCAGGTATCAGGTATGAAGATACAGATTTTGGAGTACATAAACGAATCTCATTAACTTAGTATTGTCGAATAGTAAAAGGACTAGAAAAATATTAAAAGCTCCAATCAAGTCAAAACCGTGTACAGTAGATGTTCAATTCAGTCAAGGTTTGCAAGAATATATATATGAAAATATATATAAGAAAGGTGTACATATATATATTAAAAAATATTTCTTACACTGATAAAAAATTTCCGAGCAGATATAAAAATAAATTTATTTAGGATAGATATAAAGAAATGACTAAAATAAATAAATTATACGCATAGATTTAAAAAAATATCGGATCATTAAATGAGAGGACTGCATGTAACAAGACTCTACATAGTTATTGGATAAAACAAGGAACCTTTTCCAAGTATCAGACAAAGGTGCCATCACCTAAGTGTGAGTCCAAAAGCATTTAATGGAGATGACTTGAGTTGTAGCAGGTCCTTATATTTTTTGAGTAGTCATATCTCACAGATTATAAGACGCCTATGGTGGTACGACCAGATGACTTCCGGTTGGTCAGGATTAACTCGTTTTGAACTAAAGTGTATATAAAAAATTCGATTTTGGACAGATTTAAAGTATTTGATAGAACTGATTGTATATAGGAAGATATAGGTAGAGATCTTCTGTACCAAATAATATAAGTATATACCAGATATCAAGGCTCATAAATGAGAAGTCGTGGCTATTTGCAGGGAGATATGACCTTGCAAAAGCAGTTTGTGAGTTCCCATACATGACAGATAGGACCATGGTAGGTAATAGTATATTATATACACGCACAGTATTACACGCACATGCATAAAATAACAAAAAGTATTTTTAACTATAAAAACAATATTCAGCAACTTTTTTTTTAAGAAAATATTTTGTGTCAACTTATTTAAAAAAATATAATTTCATTTTTAGAAAAGAATGTTTCGGCTCATAATTAATTAGTCACACAATTAAAATCATTGAAGAAGAAATATGCATGTGTGCCTAATGTGTCAAGTACAAATGTGCAATATACGTGAATACCTTTACCCGGATATGTCATTGAATAGAGTCGACGCGTACTGAATCATGAAAATAAAACTTAAACATAAACAGATATAACTCACTCAGAATAAATATATGTATATCATGGTATATTAACAAGATTATATTATAAATAATATACAATAATAAATATCTATAAAATAACCTAATAGAAATATGTTTGGAATCATCAAAATCAATATATTAAGTTAAACTAAAAATGTAAATTAATTAAACTAATATAATTAATTAGGGATAAAGTAAATTTCTAATAACATGCCCTCTCTTTTTGCAATGGGAGCAAACATAAATAGGCCTAGGAACACCTCTCTCAAAAACTCTAGGACGTTCTCTCCTAATAGGAATGAGATGCCTAGGTGGGTTAGGGTGAGACTCATGTGAATCTAACACTAAAGTGGGAACCGGCTCGGGTGCAACTTAGGAAGTAGAAGCATCATCATGACTTATTCCTAGACTCTCACCACTACCCAAACTGGGATTGAGAACCATCTTTCCAGCCTTTTTAGATGCGTTCTCTAAAGGGACTTTGACCTCCCAGGCACGTTCGAGATCTCTCTCGAGTTGGGATACATGTGTCATCAGACTAGACACCGTGTTGGTCAAATCACACTTCTCCCTACCTAAAGCAATCAACTGATCACTTAAACTCACTCTCACCTTCTCAAGTTGACTTTCTTTGGCCTCAAACTCACCTAAAGCCTCAAATTCTCTCTTCAAATCTCTCACCCTAAGACTTAACTCTTTATTCAATTTTTTAGTCTTTAAAGTCTTGGCATACAAATCTCGAAAAGCAATTTGAAGCTCACTTTCATCTCCACTTTCACACTCACCTTCATCCTCACTCGAAACACACAAATCATCCTCCTCGAGGGTCTCACGAGTACTAGTTCCCTCACCGTCGTGCAAACTAGGTGTGCTAACCCGACTAGCTAAAAACGCGACATACATCCCATGAGATGATCCATCCCCCAAATCATTCACCTCCTGGTCTCTATCACTAAGTGTGGCAAGCATGGAAATTTTCCTTCCCTCTCTCCTAAGTCTAGTGGCACACTCAAACGCCTTATGCCCTTTACCCTCACACTCAAAACACGTCAAATTTTCTAAATTTTACTCACTCTCCTTTCCTTTTTCTTTCTCTTTCCCTTTTTCACCGCTTTCTTTGGCCTTTTTATTTTTCTCAAAAAATCTTTCATTGGAAGAATTGTTTTTGGTCATTTTGAGAAACTTTTTAAAAAAATTCGCAAACAAGGCCATATCATTAAAATCAAAATCTCCCTCAGAATCGAGCTCACAAACTTTTTCTTTCTTTTTTCTTAAAATGAGTCTTTAAAGCAACACCTTTATCCTTAGCCTTAATGGTTTGGGTAAACATATCAATCTCATAGGTTTGAAGATCTCCTACAAGTTCTTCCAACTTAAGTGATTTCAAATTTCCCAAAGAGTTCAAATCAGTGACTTTAGGAATAAAGCATTTTGGGAGAGATCTCAAAATCTTTTTAACGACACGTGTGTTATCAATCGCCTCACCCAAATTAAAACTAGTGTTGACAACGTCCGATAAACGTGCATAAAACTCATCAAAGCATTCCGACTCAGTCATGGTGGTGATAGTCTCAAATTGGGTGGCCAAATTTTGTAATTTTGATTCTTTAACCGCGTTCTACCCTCATGTGTCAATTTAAGGACATCTCAACCCTCTTTAGACATGGTGCACGTCATAATTCGGCGGAACTCGTCGAGAGTGACGGCTGTAGAAATAGCACTAAGTCCACGAGAATTAAAATTAGACATTTTAAAATCATCCTCACTCCAGTCCGACACGGATTTTAAAGTGGTGATATTATTAGCAGTGACCGTGGGAGGATTCCACTCGTTTTCACACAATAACCAAACACGCTCGTCAATAGCTTTTAATTGTAATTTCATAAGAGCTTTCCAATAGGCATAATTCAACCCGTCAAAAATATGCATCCTATTATAAGAGTGCTCCATTGGAAACGTTGCGATTTTTTACAAAACTAATTTTTAAAAAAAATCAATATCACACAATTTTGCGAAAAATAAGAATACGCGATAAATTAGCGTAACCTACTCTGATACCAATTTGAGAAAGCAGGGTGTGATACCGATTTAAATTAATTCGCAAATTTCTAATTTGGCACACTTAGTTAATCAGAGTCAATTTTTAAACCAAATTAATTCAGCCCCTAAACATGCAACTACGTGTCAAACCAAATAAGATATAACATGCGACACAAAATTCAGGAAAAATTCTTGAAGGGAAAAACCTTTTTATTTATAGAACTTTGACAAGTTTACAAGACCATTAACTTACATACACCTTGATATCGCCCACAAGAGTAACGCACGATGCCTTCGTCAAACCTTCAAAGGTCGGATAGAAATCAGAAATGGTTCGGACGCAACTATACCACAAGGACTCGCAGTCCAGACTTGCATTCTTAAATCTTCATAGAGACTCCCTCCACAATAGCACGCAACTGTCAGTTGTATATCTTTCCCCACAAAGGTTGAACAAAACCAAATATGTTCTTGGGTTCCAAAAGATTCATAAAAATGATTGGGAATTTTATATATGAAACAAAAAGATGTTTGGGAGATCAAAACTTGAAGTCTTGTTGTGTTTGAACTATTCAAAACATTTTCCCAAAGACTTGAAATAAACAGCTCTGAAATAACCCTTATAAAGAGAGTTTGAGTCGGTAAAAACAAATCTCGCAGATCTGGGTCTATCTGCGGAGGCGATCCGGATCTCACCTAGGAGGTCGGTCCGGATCGGTACCTAAATCTGTCCAAAAATTTGTCTTTAGGAGGTCCGAATTGCCTGGGATACCCGGTCCAGATCGTTGCTCAATTTCATTCAGAAACTTGAAGGCATCCTCGGATCCATCTTTAAATAGAATATGGTCATGAACATTCTTCGATGGTGTATCGGTATATAACATACTAAATTGTTACGAACATTTATAAAATTATGTCCTTACAAATATCCCCCTATGTCTATGCCAGTACATAAATAAAAAATCTGAATTATCAAATACCGAATGACCTATTCAAATCTAATACCCTCCCATGAACCCAAAATAGAAAAGGTATTAATTTTCCAGTTCTCAAAATTTTCTTCAAAAATTCTTCAACTTCAAATCTCCTCAAATCTCCAAGCTTTTCTCAGCATGATGTGCAACGTAGAATCTTCAGTCTTCATACCTACACACATGATACAAAGCAAATACCATCGTGATGTATCTAGTTTGAAATGATATAGGTATAAATCATTAATTAATCAAATCTCCCCCATACTCTAAAAAACTCCTTCATAATTGCATAATTCTTTCTCCCCCTTTTTATTATGTCCCCAAATAGACAGATAAGAAGAAACAATACACGGAGTGTCATGATAAAGCATAGAAAATATGAATCAAACTACGCTTGCAAAGGAGTAACTCAAACGGCTTCCAAATCATCCACAAACTATTTTTGATTTTTCAAATTTTTCATACACAAACCAATTTCAAAAATCACACCATGAATTTACATTAAAACAACCACATCATGGAAACGGAATGAATGGGTGTGATTAAATTCGATCGGTAAATCAACTCAATCAAGCATATGTGCATGATGCATACGTATACCCCTAACGAATGAACATCAAAAATAGTCTTTAGGTGTAAAAAAAGATGAATTTAAATGACATCGTCTTAATCATATCAACAAATCAAAGTCTAAATTATTTTCACACCAATAATGTCAAAACTATTTAGTGTCGTTTAGAGAATTTTTCGAAGGACGTGCAAACCCATCGAGACATATCCAACCAAAACTCCCTCATAAATAATAACCTAACCGATGGAAAAGAAAACGAACCGATTCGATAGATTAAAAACATCCTGTAAATGGCGAACCGAACCGATTCATCTAGACCGTATCGGTTCGGCTGGGTAGAAATTTGGGGCATGATTGTATAGCTATTGTGGACGTGGTGGGTGATGTATAGTGAATTGAAATGTGTATAAACTTCTTTATAAATACAAATTTGGTTCTGAGGATTAACAAATGGGTATCATTATGTATGGTCGAAATTAATTTGGGGCTTAAAAATTTTATGGTTGGGTTAATTAAATTATGAAACAAAATTATACCCATACCCAAATTAATAATAATTACCTATGACTAAGTGGTAAATAAATTATTTAGATGATAAATAATTGATGGATGAATGATGGTATGGGTTTTGGATTGAAATTTTGTGGTAATTTAGGGATAATTACCTTACATATTTTAGGAAAAGTAATGTGTATTGTATTATATTTGTGTGTGGACATACCAGTGGACTTTCCTATCGGCTCGGGGGTTCGCGCATTCGGGCCAATGACCACACGTCGGCGCAGGTGGGCTTGACGATGTGTACGCATATAGGTATTACGTAGAGGCTCCACGCACTAGAGGTAGGTAAGGTGCTAACTGTTCCTATATCACCCCTGGGTATGGGCCGTATATAAGTATCCTGCGTAGGGACCGCCCCCAACTTGTATGTGTTTTGTGATGTCTGCTTAGGATGTTAGGACTCCTTCAGACCGTCCGATTTGGATGTTAGGATTCCTTCGGACTTGCCGATAGAGCACGAATATGACACCAACGATAGATGCCCTTGTGTGTCACATATATGGAAGGACATATATTCTTAGTTACCCGAATGTTGTGGAAATAAGTTTAATTGTCTAAGAATAATGGCATTAAATAATATTTGATACTGTAACGCATAATAGATGTTTATGCTTTATACTCAATAAAGTGGGAAATTTGAATTAATGTAAGTTGCTAAATTTTAATAATGAAAGGATTTCATATAATTTAAGCAATTGGGAAGGGACTTCCTCTAAAATTTAGATGATGTCACAAATGATTGTTTGGGACGTTTTGAGGTGCAAATGATATTTCGTTTAGATGAGGAGTGAGGTGTCATACGCATGTGAGTGTCGAAAAGGGGGAATATTTATTGTGCATTAACTATATAATTACATTCATATTTTATTCAAGTTAATTCTTGCACACCTCATGCTCTGATCCAAAATTTAAATGCCCCCACCCCCCAGTGCTCCTAGGGAGGAATAATTGAATTGTGTTGTGGCAGTCCCGCGACCTCGTTTACTCTCCAGATTCAGATTCAATCATTTATTATTTGGAATATTTGTAAAGGCATAAGCCCGGCACTCTTTTATTCCTTATCAGTTGGGATTTATTATGTTATTTGGATTTTTATTATTATTATTATGGTGGTGTGGATTATTGGATCATTGTGTACGTGTTCCTCATTTATAAATGCCAAAGTTTTGGAAAAATAACTTATTTATACTCACTATGGTGGTAAGAATGGTATTAATTGACCAGCAAGCCCTATCTTCGGCGTATCGTGCCTGACCAGCCTTTACGTGAGAAAATAGGGATTCTTACAGTTGCTCAGAAACTGAAGAAGCTTTTGTAATGGCCGCTTGGACGTTACTATACTTTGAAGGTTCATCAATCTAACCTCATCTTGGATGATGCTGAAGAATATTTAAACTACAAGCTACGTTACATCATATTATCCATTTGCCCCCTTTATTTTATTTTTATCTCAAGATAAAATAAAATAAATTACATATATCATTTACAGTGCCCGCCCAAAAAAATTAAAACAACCTACTCATTACATTTCATGGGGTATTTCTCAAACTACCATATCTTTGAACGATGGCTTGATGCCAGCGTCGCTCCATATATGCTCATTTAGAAGCCTCTGCAAAAAAATATCTTTCTAAAACAATAATATAATATTGCAAATGGTTAGTAAAACTCCGGAAATATCCAAGTACAATTCTCATCATGCCCCATTTATTTTATTTTTATTTGATGTCATAAAGTAAAAATTAAATAAAGTCCGGGGATATTTGTGTAATGAATCATAACCACCCATACTCGTAGGTGTATATTGCATAATTTAATGTCATTTAAGCACATGCCCTATCGAGTTCGAAAGTGCGTAAAATATCAAGGTGAATTCTGAATAGTGAAACATACTCAAGCTATTTCGTAATATATTAGTCATGTTCAACATGGTCTCCAACTATAAAATAACATTTACGAAATATTTTATTAAACACTCGGTATTTAGATAAAGGTTCATTATGCTCCATCTAACTCATTTTTAGCTTTATGATATAACATAACATATAGATATATCATGCGATAAATCGTACTAGCAAACGACGATAGTTATATCTTAGGTGGCGAGGTTCATCTCGTAAATAGCCTCTAAGTGTATCGTATATAAATTCAAGAATGATGATCCATGTTCAATATGTTCTAAAGTCATAGAATATGTTTTTGTAAATTATTATGGGATGTCATAAAATATTCAAATGTGCCCTTAATTATGCCTCTCTTATTTTGATGTTTGAACAAATTCAAATCAAATAGGCTCTTTATGCATACACTCGAAAAAGTAATGTTCAATCATTTACTCATATATTTTTTTCAACGAACTTTAAAAAATATGCTCATATCACGATTTATCACAAACTTCAGAGTAATCACAATATTAATGTAATGGGGGTATGAACAACCTAAATTTTCATAAACCACAATACACAGTTTAAAAGGGTGATTCCAAACAAAGCACTTGATGTGTCACTGTGTGGTCATTAAATTAATAAATGCTTTGAAAACAAAGTATACTGCTCAACTAATCATATAATTAATATTGCATACAACTTTGAAAAAAAAATATCTCTGAAATTGTGAATACTTTTTTTAGGCAGCAGTCAAGTCTCATCTCTACTGATACACCCTGTCAATCCATCAATACAACTCAATAGGAACTACTGATATATGTTATCCATGGTTTAGAACAACCATAAAACCTCAATGTGTTTGTTTTTTAAAACAAAATACCAATGTAAAATGTTCCTTACTTGGAACTTTGGAAACCCAAATAATATATGCATTTTCAAAGGTTTGGCGCAACTCAGAGGTTCATCGGTTTGGGAAAAACAGAGGTGGGTAGGCTTGGTGTAAAAGCATTTGAACATCCATGGTGATTCGGTTTCAAGTAGACCCTCGTGAGTACTCTGCCATTTTAAGATGAACCTCAAATGTGAAATCAACTTGCATGTAATTGTTTGATTTTACCTGAGAGTGTATTTTGCTCACAATACACTCGTGTATAACTCAAACAATTAATAAAATAACTTAAAATTAACTTATTCAAAGGGAGAAAGAAGTAAGCACCTTAAATACACCTTGGGATGCAGTCAAACACACCAACAACCTCTGAAAGATCTCTAGCTATCTATTAAAAGCTTCATATTAAATGACAATGGTGGATGAATAAGAACTCTAATTTGCAATAACTTATCTCTGATATATATTCTTTCTCTAGCAATAATCTCTAAAAAGAACTCTCTCTCAGAAGTGGTTGAGGCCAATAAATATCCCCCACACTACTCTCGAGATGCCTCAATCCTTCACAGCTGTTAAAAGACATCCCATCATACATTACGTCACAAATATTAAATGGATGATGGACTAGTCATCTCTATGTCATAAACATTAAATGCCAATACATGCCTTTTGCCCAACCATTATGCGTTAGAGGACTGTCACCACCGAGGTGGCTCACCAAACTATCTGACAACCCTAATACCACAATGGTTTACTCGAGTTTAGATTTGACAGTGACTATCTAGCTAGTGACATCATATAAAGTAGATGTGACATTAGGTAAATGACTGTTTGGCTCAAGGGTCAACAAATGATGGAACTCAAGGTTACTCTGCACAAGATTTCATGGTGAAAGGTTACTCGGTGTTTTACCAGGTGTATTTAAGATGGTCAAGACAAGTCCTAACGCTGCCTCACTTCTCAATCTTCCAAACCAAGTCCCTCTGAAGTTCCCACGTTCAGGTCATTCGATAGAGCAAGTAAGCTCTCCCAAGCCCAACCAGGCCTAGTCTCTCACGAGTTGTTTTTTACCTCACATTGAATACTAACGTTATTACATCATTGCAATCAATGTTAATAATTAAAATAAAAGATGGTTCAACACAACATACACAAACTTCAAATTTTAATTTCTTTCAAATTAAAATTAAACAAAACTAAAAGTGACATAAAATTAATCAACACATTAATTTTCACTTGAGGATGTTGTTCGAACGACTTTGGCAGGAAAGCTAAATTTCTGGCAGTTTTTGGTCTCGGTCAACTCACACCCGAAACCTTTTGGTCTCGTTGGAAAAACTCGTTCGAACGAGGTCATTAGAACGAAACTTCTAACGAAAAAATAGAGAGTTTTGGCAAACTCATTCGAAATCTCATTCGAACAACATTTCGAACGAAAAAAATAGAAAATCCAGATTTTTCCATTTTAAGACTAAAACCTTTATCCAAAGTTCTAAAGAAAATTCTGAAAATAAAAGTCATTTTAAATAAAAATTACACCCATAATAAATATTCCAAGTCTACTATGTATATTAAATGCATTCATACCTTTTGGAGACAATGGAATCCAATAGTTGTTGATATATAAACGAGGCATTAAACTCGACAAAGGAGTGAACTTGAAATCTTGGTCGCTACATCTTCAACTCAAACATGTCATAGGCTTGGATGGATACACATTACATTACATCGTATGACTCAAATCGTTTTGGGCGAAATTGAGCCAACACTACATAAGACTCAATTGGATATTTGTGTCCTTACAAATCTCCCCCATTTGGCTATTCCGGGACAAAACCAAACCAAAAATCCTAAAGGTCCGTCAATCTCGTCTAGACACACATCCCACCCAAATAAAATAAAAAATACAGACGCTGACTCGACCCAAGGATGAATAGCTTTGCCGATATAAAGATGCTTCTAGAATAAATCCCTGCACACTTAAGCAAACCATTAAACGCATAGGGAATCTCAAGATTTTAAATGCAATTAAACTAAATACTCCCCTTAAATTAATTCTCCCCTTTATCAAATATGATCTACCTAAGAAGGTCGCGACTCCCCCTAAGTTAAATATCCCAAAATAAAGGTTTAGATACCATTTCTCCCCCTTTTTGTTCAGGAATAGACAAAGGGTAAAGAATTAAAGCATTACTTATTTCTCCCTCTAATTAAAGCAATATATAATTTCTCCCCCGCAAATCGAAACAAGGGATACAAAATATGGGAAAACAAGTAAAAACATGATGGTGCATAAAGTGATAAGAACATTTAAGGATATGGGTGACATTAAAAGATAATAAATCCACAAC
This sequence comes from Sambucus nigra, assembly GCA_949130495.1. Taxonomy (NCBI): domain Eukaryota; kingdom Viridiplantae; phylum Streptophyta; class Magnoliopsida; order Dipsacales; family Adoxaceae; genus Sambucus; species Sambucus nigra. The sequence goes on along the minus strand of OX422213.1, from coordinate 619,657,048 downwards.
AAGGGTAAATAGATACTAACTTACGATGCGAAGAAAAACAATGATACCAAGTAAAATGTATTCAACATAAGCATGGGATATCAACCAAAATTCGCGAAAAGATAGATACCAATTAAGAATTAAAATCATAAATGGATTAGCTAACATGGAAAAGACTCAAAAAAATAAACAAAATATCTTCTATATGAATACACAATAGATATAAAATAAGCAAAATTACACACATATAGATATAAAAACACAAATGACACAAAATAAAATAACATGAGTTCTCCACACTCTTATAGCATAAATGTGTCATATGAAAACGGAAGTGAAGGGGTGTGATAAAGATACCAATGAATTAAAACTCAATCACTTAAACATGTTCACGGAGTTCTCATTTGATTGAAAAACTTTATCAACTAAGATTTAGCCTTATGTGACAAGATAATTTGAACTCTATAAACAAACAAGCATAATGTATACAAGCCTAGCATATTAATGATTCTAAAAACCATTAGAGTCATGACAATGATAGTGCAACTAGGAAACAAGGATATTGTGCAAAACCATTTATATACCATCCAAACTCCCTCAAAATATGCATATTATACTTTTGAATGAATATACCAAACTAAACAGAATAGGCCTTGGCAAATATTTTTCTTTTAATGCCATATTTTTTCTTTTAGGCCTTTGGACCACGTATTTCTTTTATGTCCATTCCAAACGGTGGCTTACTCACAAAGGATAATTTTTCCTTTTGGAGCCCTTCCCCGTGCACATTCATATATCAATTTTTTTATATCTCTCAAATCTCACATGCAACGTATTTAACATGGACAAATCCTCCTAAGTCACAAGATATTTATATGACTAGATTTATAGGAGAACACCTCACAAAGCTCAAATATACATGTGAAGTTAAAATTTCAAAAGAGCTCGTGCATGTGTATGAAAAGGCATATAAAAGAGAATCCATTAAGCAAGTCAAACTGAAATTACTCCATGTAACCATGACAAAGAACATTTTAAGGATTGAAATTTTTTAACCAAAAGTTCTAGCCACATGGAAGCGAAAAGAAGGATTCAACACAAACATATGCCACAAAAAGTGTGGCAAACTAAAATACACAAAACAAAAATCTTTTTGAGTTTTTCAAAAAATTTCAACAAACAAAAAAATTCAACTCAAAAGAAGAACAAAGAAAATATTTTTGTATTTTTCTCAATAAGACACAAAACAAATAAAAGTAAATACACAAGATATACACAAATCATAATTCTAGCATGTGAATAAGCATGGATTATACACTAGAAAATGACAAATAATACATACAACTAGTAAGAAATATATCATGAAGCACATAGGCTAGAGTATGAAAAATAATGCTAACACATTCAACCTTTAGATTTTGCAAAGGAGGAAGCATGTGAAAGCAAATGAGAATCAAAAATACTATTTTGTAAAGCTACCAAGTCGGATCTCCTAACCCAAACTAGGGGAGAATGATAATCTCGGGATTTGGGGATCTTAGCTACCTCGGTTACCTTACTCTTGGATTTCCTAAAAATTCTTTTAAGATAAAAACAAAACTTCCTAAGATGGCCTTTTCGACCACAATGTGAACAAGTAAAGACACGTCGAAAAGTGGTACCTAAGGATTGACCTCTAGAAGTGTTCCTAGATGATTATCTCAAAACATTAGTTTGGCTTTATTAGTGGAATTGTTACAAGAATCGAAGCCTAAACCACAAGTATCATTTTTTACTTGGAGGGTTCCTAATAATTTATCTAATTTAGCGGACCTACATTCCAAATCAAATTTGACCTCTCAATTTTTCTTCCAATTTTAAAATTCTAGACTTAAGCAAAACATTCCTTTCTTCAAAAATAAGAAGCTCATTTTTCATTAATTCCATCAAACCTCTAAGGTTATCTCTCTCGCCTTCTACATATTCAAGATTATCTCGAAGAGCTCTCTCATGTGTCCTAAGGTCTTCAACCAACGCACTCTCATCAACGACCTTGCCACGCTCTCTTAAACTAGCTTCTAACTTTAAATTTTCTCTTTTTAATTTAATATATTCTTCTTATAATTCTCTAAATTCACTTTGAAGTTCACTCTCTTCAACCTCTTCATCATTTTCACTCTCTATTTCTTCTCCACTCTCACAACCATCAACTTTTGGGGATTCACAAACAAAAGCCTCGGAAGAGTCATGTAAATGTATATCTTCATATGAAGATTTATTATCGGTGCTCACATGACTTGCCATGAACGCGGTAAAGTTGCGTTCAATGGGGAAATAGGGTCCCTCTTCCTTTTCACTCTCATCACTAAGGGTGACATTATAGGAAATTGGTTGTTTGCCTTCTCTCCTTAGTTTAGTGCGGCACTCTCTTGCCCTATGGCCATAACCCTCACAACCATAACACCTATTTGACTCGTCCCTATTAAGATTTTCATTATATGTTTTAGGGATCTTGTCGGCTTTATCAAGCTTAGATTTTTCAAATTTCTTATAATCATTTTTAAACTTATCTTTATTGAATTTAAGAAATTTTTGAAATTTTCTCGCAAACATAGCCATGTCCTCCGAGTCACTATCACTCTCATCATCCACAACTTGTTTCTCCTCCTTTCAGGCTTTCAAAGCGATGCCCTTATCTATTTTCTTTTCAGTTTTGGAGGGGAACATATCTAGTTCATAGGTTTGCAAATCACCTACCAGTTCCTCAAGTTTGGTAGAGTTCAAGGTGGGTAAAGAAGTTAAAACGATCACTTTAGGCATAAATCTATCGGGTAGGGACCTTAAAATTCTCTTTACTAGACGGTCGTTGGGTATTTTCTCTCCCAAATTAAAAGATGAATTAACTATATTGAAAATTCTAGCATAAAATTCATCAAAGGATTCATTTTCAAGCATTTTTATGGTTTCAAATTGAGTGGTGAGGTTTTGGAGTTTAGAAGCCCTAATGAAACTAGTTCTCTCCTGAGTGAGTTGTTATATATCCCAAGCTTCCTTAGAGGTTTCACAAGTCATGATACAACGAAATTCATCCGTAGAACCGCACTAAACAGGCATTTAATCCTCGGGAATTAAAATTGGCTTGTTTAAATTCATTTCCACTACATCTATCTACGGGTTTGGGAACACGCTCATTTTCTACCAAAAAAGTGGGTGGGGACCACCCGTTAACAATTGACAACCAAACCCTCTTTTATATAGACATTAGTGCCGATTTCATACGTGCTTTCCAATATGCATAATTGGAACCATCGAAAACAGAAAACGGGAAAAATTCCACTTTTAAAAACAAAAATTCTAAAAAGGACCTTAACGCAATAAATTAGCGCTCTGGCTCTAATACCAATTTGAAAATGTTAGATTTCCCAAATTTAAAAATCACTTTTCTATTAAATATTAATTTTCTTTAAGTGCGGAATAGGATGGTTCAACAAAACATACACAAACTTCAAATTTTAATTTCTTTCAAATTAAAATTAAACAAAACTAAAAGTGACATAAAATTAATCAGCACATTAATTTTCACTCGAACAAATTAACTCAAGCCAAGTCCTAAAAAATTTCCTAACAAGATTAATTCAATTTTTTACTTAGGCCACACCAAATTTTATCAAATTATAAATTAATGACTTGAATTAAATTAATTAAACATTACCCAAATTAATTTTAGCACCAAATTAAGGAGGAGGAGTGATTTAAACCATATTTTATCTTTTATTCCTAAGCATGCATCTAGGTGATATAACAAAATAAAATAAATCACAAACCACTAGGCGCCGATGTACGAGAAAAATCCAAATGGGAAAAACATCGAACGGCCCTGGCCTTAAGTCAGCTAAGTATGGATTTATTATTACAAGACAGATGACTTACTTCACACGACTCGATTTCGCCCAAGCCTTGACGCGTCTTCTTGTAACTACCTCCGCCTCATCGATAATCCCGAACTCCACCGGAATCTTGGAATCCACCAATGAGGCTTTTGGTCTCGGACAACCCGCACACAAAGCCTTTCTTCAAGTGGAAACACCGCAGCACGCAAACAAACTCCTTTTGAGTGGACAAGAACCCAAGCCCTCTTCTTTCATGGTGTAGAGATGAACCAAAGGTTCCAAACCAAACTCCAAGAAAGATATATATATATATATATATGGGAACTTGGAATTTAAATAAAAACTCAATTGGTGTGTATGTGTTTTTATGAAATCAAATCATTTAGACATCAAAACACAAAATGGAACTTTTGGTATAGAAAGATGTGCTCTCAAGGTAGGTGAAAAACTCCCAAAAGTTCTTTTGAAAAATGTTCCCACGAAATGGTTAAAAGCAGGTACAAAACAAGTGGGTTAGTGGGTAGTTGCCAAAAACTGCAAAAAATTTAGCTTTCCCGCCAAAGTCGTTCGAACGACTTTCCCAGGTCATTCGAACAACATCGTTCGAACGAAATTTGAAAGGAAAAATAGGCCAAAATCTCATTGGAAAAACTCGTTCGAACGAGGTCGTTAGAACGAAACTTCTAATGAAAAAACATAGAGTTTTGGCAAACTCGTTCGAAATCTCGTTCGAATGACATTTCGAACGAAAAAAAACAGAAAATCCAGATTTTTCCATTTTAAGACTAAAACCTTTATCCAAAGTTCTAAAAAAATTCTGAAAATAAAAAGTCATTTTAAATAAAAATTACACCCGTAATAAATATTCCAAGTCTCCTATATATATTAAATGCATTCATACCTTTTGCAGACAATGGAATCCAATAGTTGTTGATGTAGAAATGAGGCACTAAACTCGGCAAAGGAGTGAACTTGAAATCTCGGCCGCTACATCTTCAACTCAAATATGTCATAGACTTGGATGGATACACATTACATTATATCCTATGACCCAAATCGTTTTATCCGGAATTGAGCCGACACTACATAAGACTCAATTGAAAATTTGTGTCCTTACAACAGGAAGCAAAGGGCCAATCTCCTGGATGGCTTGCCATGCTGAGTTGTCTCGATATCTTCATATTACTTCGTTCCGTTAAGTCTCTTCTATTAGCTGAAAAGGCTTATCCCTAATTCAGAGATTATCTTGAAGCCCCCCATACACTATGCTACACATATAGTATTGTATAATGAATTGTTGCAGTTTAGCTATGGCAATTCCAAACTATAGATATTAGTTTAGCTATGGAAATTCCAAACTGCAAATATTTATTTTAAGTGTGAAAGACTTCTTTCGATTGATGATAAATATTTCAAGTGTCATAGTTAAAGGTCAAATAGTACAAAAAAATCAAATGCCTTTTTTTGTTCATATTTCCCTAAAATTGGAAGAACCATAAACAATGCAAAATAACTATAGATGACATGATGAGGATTCAAACAGTAGGTTAAAGGGAAAATAGTTCAATTATTTCAAAAAAAGACGAAATATTGTTTTTGTTCCATATATTTAGATTCGTAAAGTTTTAGTAAACAATATTGCCACATTAAACAGCACTTCAATAACAAAAAAATTAATATGAACACTACAATAACAAAACAATTATAATGAAAGAAGTTCTATTCAATTCATCAACTTTCAAAATAAAAACTTACTCAATCAAATCGATTATTCACTACATTTATTCCAAACTAACAAATTGACACTAAAAAGCATTTAAATTGGACACTGAAAAATAATTAACTAACTTAAAACCATTCAAATAATCATTTAAATCGATATTAGTCCCAAAAGCATTTGGGATCTTATTGTTCAACACCAGTCCAACTGCCTTATAACGATCAACAATAATAGATTGTTGGAGCTTCCAATAAGAGTGTTGCTCAGGAGTAAGTCCAACCATAGATTGACTCATTACTTTCATTTCTTGGTTCAATGATTTTTTATCTTCTTTTTTGTTGTTTGCCTTCCACTTCTCCTTTTCACTTATTTCAGCTTCTTTAAGTGTTTCATTGATACTTTTCAGATATAGAATCGACTCTTCTTCTTTGTTTTCTCTCTTTCTCTTTGATTTAACCTTTTGTCGTCCCTCGGGCTGCACTAAGTTTTGTTCGCTATTCGGTGAAGCATCCTCACTGTGGGAGTTTTCTATCGTTGAATTCAATAATGGTGGACTACCCAAATTTTCCACATCAATTGTTTGTGACTTTGGATTTAATGTCCCTTTTGGTGCCTTGGTTGTGTTCCGAACCACAACAAAGTTATTCCATTTTGCGATGTCCTTCAAAAGCTTCCAACAATGTTCAAACTTGAATTTATAAAATTACAGTTTTTTTATTTTCTACAATTTATAAAATTGTATAGAAAGTGTCGCACGGGTTTGATTCTCTCTCTAAAAGTTAGGGTTTGTTTATTTTCTTGGCCATTGACGTGTAGTTTACGTCATGTAAATCTGAATTTTTTAACTGTAAATTCAACATGATGCTCCTATCAAGAACCTGTATGGCCCATAAATTCGTGTTAAACTAAACCACAATAATGATATATGTTGTGATAAAGATATCAAATTATCATTTCACCATGGAATGAAACAACATTACCTAGTGTACAAAATATCAATTCCTGAGCTAAATAATGAAATTATGAATAGACATCCATTAAACAAGGGGTGCATAAAAAGATAAAAACTATAATCAATCGAAGCACAAACTTTAGAATTAATTTATATGGGGTAGGTAGGAAAAGAGAGAATAACAGGGCTGTGGAGCATGATTAATAAATATAGATAGTTAAAAATTAAAATGTTAGGGGGATTAATCACTAAGGGTGAAAAGTAGCGCGTAGTCAGCACGTCGATCGTTGTCTTCTGTTCACAACCTTAATACAAAAACCTAAACTTATGACTACACTCTTTTAAGAAAGTATAGCGGCCAAGTCCGGGTATCGAAAAATTCACAGAGACTAGTGCTAGAATTTACTAGGTTTAATATTTCTAAAATAAAAGTGTAAAAGGTAATTTCCTAATTAAAAAGAAAGAAAAGGTAAAATAGGCATGAGTGTATTTAAACTGCGTTAACAAAAGAATAAAAACTATATGATGTGACTAATATCCCTCATATTGAGTTAAACGCGTATAATTATAACATGGTTCTACGCATTTAATAAGATTGAGTCTCGCTTCGTCAATTAATTAAATTAAGAGTTGTCACACCCCTAAATTCTCATAAGAGACTAATATGATTTTGGCATCAACAAATACCTCAAAAATTACGGACACAAGGTCATAAATACGAGGCATACATGATATACCCCGTTAAATCTCCTAGGCATAATAACAGGAACAACCCAATCGAATTTAACAGATAAAATACATCACCAAAGTAAAGCAACACATCAACCCTAGGTGAGTTCCATTAATCGCACCCTAATCTAAATTATCCGCTAAGCATGATTAAAAGCATTAATTAAAAACAACTAATTAAATTAACTACAATAATTAACTAGGCATGGAATTGAACTACAAAGCAAGAAATAAGCAAGAATAAAGGAAGAAGAAGATGAATAGTATACTTACATACAAAAATGGACAAATATCCAAGAGAAATGAAGGATTAGGGAAAAACCTCCCACTAACAAAACCTAAAACTCATACATGATAAAGATATATCTTCAATTGAAGAGGAAAAATTATAAATACACAAACCCTAGGATGGAAAACTTGTTAATAAGAAGGCTGAAAACAAGGGACCGAATTGATTCGAAAACAGGGTAAGAAAAAAAAGTTACTTCTGTGGCAAAACGAATCGATTCGCCCCTGGGCGAATCAATTCTCACCTGACAGTCTGCTTGCTGGAGCTTTGTCCAACTTTACGGAAAATACCATAACTTCTTCGTTATAACTTGGAATTAGGCACGATCGGAGGCTACGTGAAGATAACTCAGACGGATACAACATTCAAGAAGACATTAGGCCAAAGAGCCAAAATATGAAATGAATAAAATGCCCTTGAATGCGCCATTGAGTGTGAATTTGAAGTAAAAACCATCCTAAAAATGCCATAACCTCTTCATTACAACTCGGATTCATGCACCGTCGGCGGCCACGCGAATATAAATCAAAGGGCTTTAACTTCTTTGAAGGGCTGAAGATGTAAAAGTCGATGGAATTTCACCGAAAAGCTATCTAACTTCACACTAAGCAACGAAATAACTATAAAGCTCAATTAATCCCTGCAAAGCATATATATATATAAATCCGAGGTTTTCTGATTAACGAGCATAAATATAGGGATTAAGATACCCGAGGGGGCTAATAACGCGTAGGTTAATGGGTGAAATACGCAATATTTGTGTCGTATCACACCCCCTAACTTACACATTGCTAGTCCCTAGTAACGAAATAGGAAACAACAAGAACTACAAGCAAACCAAAAATAGGATACAAGTACAAAAATGATAAAAGCTACTTTTACAGGTGAATGATTGCATTTAGCATATGCAATAAGCCGTTAAACCCCCTAGGTTACCCTGGTGGACGAGTGTCATCTCGTGAGGGTTTTCAGGAATGAAACCCACAAACATAAAAGTTTCCTCCAAAATATGCCCAATCAACAAACATACATGCTCAATAATAACGAACAAGACTTCAACATGTTATTAGAAAAGTGAATGAATTCACACAAAAGTCCATAGTTATTAACATTATAGAACGAACTTCATCGAATTAAAACCTTAAAAGTGGGAGGGGAGCGAGCACATGCAAAGTATGATTTGGCCAAAACGTAAATAAACTAGATAATAAACATAAAGCATGCATATGTCATCCTCACCAGGCATTACACTCAACAAATGAAATCATTATGAAATGGGAGGTAATACACGGGACATGCGGGCATAAAAAGTAAATATAAATGAAAACTAGGTCGCGCACATATCACAAATGAAGAACGCTATATATAAAATGAAAATTTATAATCTCAATGAAAGATACGCTCATTAAAGGAGGCGAAATGTATTTTCACATATTATCAAAACTATTATGACTTTTAAATAAAATTCACCATAAGATCACATAGGACTTTATATGGTTGTAATGTAAGTTTTGGGGCTAGGTTTATGAAAGGAAAGTAATATGTATGGATTCAAAGTGTTCGAGGATGAAAACTCGAGATAATGCAAAATTGCGAGAAATTCCAAAAATTGGAAAATACAATCCATAAAAGGCATTGAATATAACAATGGGGAGAGTAAATAAAACTTATTGAACACTGTACACAACATATACACATTTCTCTTTCTTTTCTTTTCTTCTTTTTCTCACTTTTTCTTTTGTTTTCTTTTGTTTTCTACTTTCTCTTTTTCACTTCTTTCTTTTCTTTACTTTTCACTCTCACATACCTAATTTACAACCACATAACAAGAACATCATTCAATCCTAAATAACATTCCAAACAAAGGTATGTAAGGTATATATATGGCTTAAAACTCCAATACGAAGTTAGTTATGGGCTTAGGGTTATGAAACGAAAGGCTATATTTAGGCTCAAAGGGGGTTGACGAGGAAAAAAATTTAAGTCGGTGTAAAGGTAAATATGGGTGATATAACAAAGATGGGCTATGATCATTTCCTAAAGTTTACGTAATTCTCGAGTCAAAACAAACTTTCAAAATCATGCTCAAGTAACACCTTTCAAGAATGAACTCAATTAACGAACGATCAAATGAAAGAAATGTGAGATTACCAATGATTGTAACGTTTTCAAAGAGGAAAGAGAAGTGTATAACACTCACAAACGAAGAAAATCCCAAAGCTCACTCGGTGTAAGTATATATAATGCAACAAAAGATTACCGAGTTATAAAAATCTTATACCAAATCAATAGAACAAGAAAAGTGCATGTGCTCATGGAATTAAAGTTTAATTCATGAAGTTATTCATAACATCAATGATTGAGGACTAAAGTCTAATAATTTCTAAAATCGAGAACATGCATAATTAAGTTGTATTTGGATCAGGCAATTATAAATAATTTATCATCGAAAACAAAGGCAAAAAAAAGAAAAAAAGAAAGAAAATCTTTTTGAAATTTTTAATTTTTTACAAGAAAAGCATGCTTGGAAATAACATATAATCAAATCAATGAAACTACCAATGAATGGATAGAATATCCCACACCCCCTAACCTAAAACCTGATATTTTCCTCAATTTGAATTAAGAACCAAGTTAAAGAGAGGAAAAGAGCGATATTTCCCAAAATAGAGCGATCTCGTGAAAGTTTAAGTCCAATGATTCTACAAAATATGTTAGTACCAAAGCATAACAAAAAGAGGAATAAAACTTTATCTAATTACACTAGACTATAAGAAAAATAAGAAAAATAAAACTAACTATTTACAACCTACAATTTTAACTTCTAGCTAACTATACACTAGAAGTTGAAATTTTTTAGGGTCCACCCAAAACACGATTTGGAATTGAAAATTCCACGGGGGACCCTCCCTTTCATGCACGCCTCCGAGAAGATAGGAATTTCGTTCGAACAACGAAACGCATGTTTAAGGTGGAAGAAATGAACCATCCCCAATTAAAAAAAATGGTAGGGAGGATGGGGGATTTAGATAACACGGGTGACAAATACACAAGAGGTCCAAGAAAAATAGAATTATCTCCCAAAGATTTTGAATTTGGAATGGGAGGGGGCTCACATGAGGGCAAATATGCCTTCATGGAAGGCTACTCGAGCGAGTACTCCTTATCAATGAAAAAGTTTGAAACTATAAAGTTTGGAATCGATTCATCGGGTAATAGCGTCGATGTGATGGTGTAGAATAAAGATGGGGATGAAAGAAATTCAATCTCAAGAGATGAGTTATCATCGCTTGAAGGTTGAATTTAGAAGGAAATTGGATCGTTTGCAATGAAACTTTCTTCTTTGAGAATCAAAGAAGAAACGAGTTCATTGCAAATGGATACTACGCCCATTTCTTCCTCATTTTCATTCTCTACTATACAATGGGTCAAGTCAAGAATGATTTGTTACAAAGTAAACACAAAGTCCTCATTTGGTTCAAAACATTCCTCGACTTCAAAAGTCTAGGAAGAAAAATCGCCGTTGGATTCAAATAATAAATCCAACTCATGCTCCCAACAAAGATTTTTCTCCCGATAAAGATTTTCAATTTTCTCATTTTCAACCATATGTAAACCCTCACCGAATGTCATAGGTAGAGGCACGGATTCTTGAAAATGTGAACTTTGAAAATTATCATCGGAACGACTATCAAAATCAGATTTATAAGAATTTTGAAAACTATTGCAATCTATTTCAAAATTCTTATCATAAGGATCCTGCATCCCAAAATCGAAATGATCATTCCCAAAATTTTTGTAATCCATACTTTGACTTTCGTAATACTCACCCAAAGTCATTTTAGATGTTGTAATTTTTTGGGTCTCTAAGTATTCACCAAAAGTCACAGAGTTACGGGGATTTTGAGAATTATTACGATTATCGAAAGAATTGGAATAAGACATGCTTACCCAAAAAAAGTCTCGAGATGACGAATTCCACAAAGATATGCACAAACGAAAATTCAAACGGTTCTTGGTCCTCAAATGTAGAAGTCCTACAAAAAATATGAGCAAAAAAAATACAAATATAAAGAAAATACCACGAAATACTAAATCAAATAAATTCTAAAACAACAAGTCCCTGGCAACGGCGTCATTTTAATCAAGCGAGAAAAACAGCGTTCCGCCAAAACACTGATCGTTGAATTCATTACACCGCGTTAATACAAAAACCTAAAATACGACTACACTCATTTAAGAGAGTATAACGGCCAAGTCCGTGTATCGAAAAATCCACAGAGACTAGTGCTAGAATTTACTAGGTTTAATATTTCTAGAATAAAAGTGTAAAAGGTAATTTGCTAATTAAAAAGAAAGAAAATGTAAAGTAGGCATGAGTGTATTTAAACTACGTTAATAAAAGAATAAAAACTATAGGATCCGACTAATACCCCTCACATCGAGTTAAACGCGTATAAATGGTTACATGGTTTTGCGCATTTAATAAGATTGAGTCTCATTTCGTCAATTAATTAAATTAAGAGTTGTCACACCCCTAAATTTGCATAAAAGACTAATATGACTTTGGCGTCAACAAATACCCTGAAAATTATGCACACAAGGTCGTAAACACGGGGCATACATGATATACCCCGTTAAATCTCCTAGGCATAATAATAGGAACAACCCAATGGAATTTAACAGATAAAATACATCACCAAAGCAAAGCAACACATCAACCCTAGGTGAGTTACATTAATTGTATCCTAATATAAATTAGCCGCTAAGCATGATTAAAAGCATTAATTAAAAAAACTAATTAATTTAAGCAATAACTAATTAAATTAACTACAATAATTAACTAGGCTTGGAATTGAACTACAAAGCAAGAAATAAGCAAGAATAAAGGAAGAATAAGATGAATAGTATACTTACATACAAAAATGGACAAATATCCAAGAGAAAGGAAGGAGTAGGGAAAAACCTCCAACTAACAAACCCTAAAACTCATACATAATGAAGATATATCTTCAATTAAAGAGGAAAAACTATAAATACACAAACCCTAGGATGGAAAACTTGTAAATAAGAAGGCTGAAAATAGGGGATCGAATCGATTCGGTAGAAACCGAATCGATTCGAAAATAGGGTAAGAAAAAAAAGTTACTTCTGTGGCAAAACGAATCGAATAGTCATTTAATATTTTGAGTTTTGCGCCTAATGTCGACGAATCGATTCGCACCTGACAGTCTACTTGCTGCAGCTTTGTCCAACTTTACAAAAAATACCGTAACTTATTCATTATAACTCGGAATTGGGCACGGTCAGAGGCTCAACGAAGATAACTCAGAGGGATACAATATCCAAGAAGACATTAGGCGCAAAACTCAAAATATTAAATTACTAAAATTCCCTTGAATGAGCCAGAGTGTGAATTTGAAGTAAAAACCATCCTAAAAATGCCATAACCTCTTAATTCCAACTCGGATTCATGCACCGTTAGTGGCCACGCGAAGATAAATCAAAGGGATTCAAATTACATGAAGGATTCGGGATTAAAACGTAAATGTTGAAATTACTAAAATGCCCCCGAACATGTAAAAGTCGACGAAATTTCACCATAAAGCTATCGAACTTCACACTAATCACCGAAATACCTATAAATGCTCAATTAACCCCTGAAAAATATATATGTATACAAATTCGAGGTTGTCTGGTTAACGAGCATAAATATAGGGATTAAGATACCCGAGGGGGCTAATAACGCGTAGGTTAACGGGTGAAATGCGTAATATTTGCGTCGTATCAATTAAGTTCGAAAAAAGGTTAGGATTATTAAAGATATTTTAAATAAGAAATAACTAGATATTGTGGGGTTACAAGAAACTAGTGAAGAAAAATTTAGTAAAAAAAACTGATAAGGGTGAGGGGATGTCGTTTAAAAAATTTAGTTATCCTTACCATTGATTGGTATGTAGTGGCATTCTCTTATAAAGACATCAATATGGTTATCGGCTATGAAGTCATTGTTTGAGAATTTTTTTATTTTAAGTCATCCTAGAGGAGAGTTAGTGGCTCGAGGTTTGTGCTCCATGTAAGAAATGATATGCAATATAATTTTTGAGGGAATTTGCGTCTTTGTATAGGTTTGTGGTTGTATATGGTATCTTGGGGAGGGGATGAATTTAGTACAGTGTGTCAAAAAAATTACAATGGTAATAGATTGACTTGGAGCATAAAGAATTTTGACAGATTTATTAGGGATAAAGAATTAAGGGATGCCGAATTGAATAATTCACGATACACTTGGTTTAGTATGAAAGAGAATTTATCTCACTCTAGAAGTGGTAGATTTTTGTTCTTTACTACATGGAAGATGTGTTATCTTGTGTGAAGCATGGACCTTTTGTGAGACTTTAGTCCCATAATAATATGTTATAAGACCTTATAATTGCAACAGGAAGTAATACAAGAACATGGCATAAAGAAATAAAGGGAAAATAAATACTACTTCGAGGATAGAAACCTCCCGGAGATAAATCTCTAATTTTTTATGCATGCCTTCTTTATTTGCATCAACACTTAAATAGATACAAAGCTGGAGTTGTTGCTTAACAAACTCCTACAAAAAGGGAACCTCCTTGTGGCAAATTCTAACTAAAAAGATAATTCAAAGAGAGAAAATATAGGGAATGCATAGAGTAGTTCTAATGGACCTACAAACTAATACCAATAGACTTTTGATGCAAATTAGGGTGCGAAAGCGTAAAATAAAGAAGTTAACTACACAACATAAACAATAACAATAACAACAACATGAAAATGTAGGAGGGTCTATTATTTCTCTCTTTAATCTCTTAATCTCAGATGGTCAAAAAGCGATACAATGAGGGCCTCAATAGCTATTTATACTAGGAGGCTAAAAGGGGGGAAATAAAGAGTAAATGCTAAAAAGACGATTACATCCCTATGTTCCTGCATGATTCTCCCCCCTTGAGAGGAATCCATATAAGCATAGTACTGGCGGAAGAAGTCAGGATCAACATGCTGCAGTGTCGCCTCAATAATCCAAGAGTCCTCGACTGCAAAACGTCCAACCCAACGGACCAAATAGCGCGTGTAATCACTCGAGGTAGAGGAGACAAAGGTAGAGTCAAGTATGCCCTCAATACAATCAACATAAGAACGAACTGGCTGAGTCGGCGAAGATGGAAGAGGGATAAGAGGAGGATGTGTACCCCAAAAAGGAGAAAGGCCTGCCACATTAAATCTATGATGCATGTGAAACTCCGGAGGAAGATCAGCCTCATATGCATTCGACCCACAAGCGCGAAAAATAGGAAACGGCGCATAAGAAGATTGTTGCCTTTGCCGACACGCTGTGGTTTCTGGAGATACACCATGACCAAGTCACTGGACTGGTATGAAATGAAACGGTGATGCGCTTTCGCTGCCTCTTTGTAAGAAGCATAAATAGACTAGAGGCGAGAACAAACATCGGCATGTACGGAAGTCAAATGGGTTGCAAACACCTCAGCATAAGGGCAAGTAAGAACTATCGGTGGGAGCTAGAAGAGGTCAATAGGCATAATGGTGGACTGGCCTATCACAATCAGGAAAGGGGAGAAACCAGTAGAACGGTTGACGACATTGTTGAAAGAAAATTCATGACGCACAAGGAGACATGCTCAACCGTATATACCCTTTCTCACACAACTGGGTGACGTTCCTATGTAGCTCCGCATGCTCTGTAGTGGACATGCAATAGTGGGAAGGTTGAGGAGATGCGCCCCAAGGGTGAAGTCAATCGCATGTTGTATATCCCATAGGGGAGGAAGCTCGTCGGGGGGAGTGCACACATCACTATAAGAATCCAGTAAATTCGAAACACACGGTGGGACGGAGGCCTTCAGAGTGGTGATGGGACTAATAAGAGCATAACGCATTCCCATTTCTGCGGCCTTAGTGGCTAACTCCTCATGGGAAACAAGTAGGGCCGAAGTTCGAGTCATCGGAAATGGTTGTATTGGGCGAAGAAGAAAGTTTCGCCCTCCATGTGTAAAAGAGTAAGTATTGTCTCGACCATCATGCATACTACTATGGTAAAATCTCCATGGCCTCCCCAATAGCAAGTGACATACCCTCATGTCAACCACGGTGCAAAGAACGTCGTCATGATAATCCCCAATAGAGAAAGTTACTCGACACTATCGGATAGGAGTAAGTGTGGCTCCGCTACCCAACCACCCAATGCGGCACGGTGTAGCCAATAACTTTGCGGAAAGAATTAGTTTATCTACCATCTTTTGTGAAATCAAATTATCATTGGCTTCCCCATCTATGATTACCGTGCACAACCTACCCTTCACGATGCAACGAGTAAAAAAAATGCTCATTTGAATCCACGTGTCATCGCTAAGAGGAGGTGATTGAGGATCAACGGACGTTGTTATCATCACGGTATGTGTGTAGGTAGTAGAGATATTCGCGAGTTTCGCTTTATTCGACAAAAGGAATCACGTTTGTGACAAAGGGATTGAGCGATGAGTAATGGGACATTGGTAGGAATGGGAAGAATACCCAAGGAGGGATAACCCTTATATACGAAATTGGGGTTTTTAGGAGGTGTGAATGTTACGGTTTCTTGAGATTGGGGGAAATAGGGTTTGGGACTGATTTTGTGTTGTGGAATTTGGTTAGCTTTTATGTTTGAATAAATCTTGGGTTTAATTTCAGTTTTGGTGTCTTCAACTAGGTTCACGGTTAGTGCGGGATCATCTCGGGACTGACCCGCTTGGTTCTTTGAGTGAAAAGACATTATAGCAATAGTCGGCCATTTTTTTTGTTCAGAACTCTCGACGGGAGGGCGGATCATATCAGGGGGCTCGGTCTGATCTATCAGTGATGAAAACGTAGGACCCCAATTTTTAAAAATCTTTCTTTTTAATTCAATATTAAATTTCCTTTAAGTGCGGAATAGGATGGTTCAAACACAACACACACAACTTACAAATTTTAATTTCTTACAAATTAAAATTAAACTAAATTAAAAGTGATATCAAAATAATCAACTAACAAATATTCACTTTAAACAGATTAACTCAATTCAAGTCCTAAAATTTGCCTACGCAAATTAATTCATTTTTGCAAATTAGGCCAAACCAAATTTTTAACAAATTAAATTATCTTGACTATAATTAAATTAATCTAAATATCACCCAAATTAATTTTTGCACCAAATTAAATTAGAGTAGTGAATTAAATCATATTTTATCTTTTAGTCCTAAGCATGCGTTCTACGTGATTTACAATATAAAATAAATTTACAACACACTACGTCGCGTTGTACGAGGAGAACCCAAATGGGAAAAACCTCAGACGACCCTAGCCTTAAGTCCACTAAGTACGGAATTTTATAAATACAAGACAGATGACTAACACAAATCGACTCGACTCCTTCAAGCCCTTGACGCGTCTTCTTGTATCAACCTCTGCTTAGCCGACGATCCCGAAACTCCACCGGAACCTTGGAATCCACCAATGAGGCCTTTGGACAACCGTCAACCCGCACCCGAAGCCTTTTTTCGAGTGGGAATATCACAGCAACAAATAAGTCTTCTTCTTTAAGGGATGTATAAGTAAACCCAAACAACTCTTCAAACGGTAGAGTAGAATCCAGTGCCAAACATAACTCCAAGAAGATATATGTATGTAGAGATACTTGGATTAATCAAATTAAACATATGGGTGTATAAACATGTGTTTGAGGAAAAATTTCTATTGAAATTTAACACATGAAAACATGGACTTTTGGTTGGAAGAATTTTCTCTCAAAAGATATCTAAGAATGTTCAAAAGTATTGGAAAAGGTTCTGTCACGAAAAATGGTTAAAAACTGTCAAAAAGTAGTGGGGACAAAAGGTGGGAAAATGGAAAAAAACTGTCAAAAACTAAAACTCGTATGAATGACTTTTTCGTTCGAATGACATTTTGTTCGAACGACCTTTCTAATGAAAAGTCAGTGTTCAAAAGGGAAACTCGTTGGCAAAACTCGTTCGAACGACATTCTCGTTCGAACGACAATTTCGAACGAAAAGTCAAAATGTTCATTTTTCATTTCAAGCTTTATCTTAAATAATGTAGGAGGGTAGTGAGACTGGGGTCTATGAATAACTGAAAAGGGTAAGGTTAGACCCACTCCAATGGATGATGTCTGCAAGGTTCTCAAGAACTTCAGGAGCAGCTTCTGGTAAAACCTTCTCCTTTTGGTAAAAATGGAGCTCAAGCTAGAACTCCCTCCCTGTAAGAAGATGAAATTCCACAAAAATAATAGTAATTTTCTCAAGAGGAGCTCCTGAGAATGATGGCTGTCAGTGGGGAGTGAAAGAACAAGGCACTTAGCACTAGAGAGAGAGCAGCGAGAGAATACTAAGAAGTCTAGTGTGATTTTTGCAGATTAACGGTACTATTGAGTTTTCTATCTCTTTCATGACCTTGCCCAGGGGTCCTATTTATACTTGGGCACTAGGGCTGGGTTAGCACTTTTGGTGCCAAAACTTAGACGGTTGGTGAGGGACAAAGTCTGTACTGTACTATTTATCCCTACCTGCAGGCACCTCTGCCTGTCCCCTCTGGCAGGTGCCCCCTGGTGCTAACCAAAGTTCAAAAGAAAATATGTCTTTTAATGGAGACAAAATATCTGATTTGCTAAATATCTTTTGAAATGGTAACTTTTGGTACAAACTTTGTAAACTTGAGGGGGGTCTCGAGGACTACCTCCTCTAAAATCTTTGTAAGCTTGAGGGGATCTTGAGGACTCCCTTCTAAAATCATTTTTCTTGAGAGGGGTCTAGAGGACCCTCTCTTTTAAAATCATTTTATAAACAGTTCTTTTTTTGTGAGCAGCCAGCCCTTTGGTTGCTCCCTTCACTTGTGACTAAGTGTGAGGTGTGTGAGGATTGGGCGACCCTAGGGTCTTCCTACTAGTATTCTCTCAATCCTATAGTGCTAAGTGGTTGAGATTGCTCAACATACCTTGTCCCTCAATCGCCAAGCCAAAACTCCCAAGAGATCCCAACTGGCCTACTTGAGCCCTGCTTGCTCAACTAGGCAACGTGTACAAGAAAATAAGTGTTAGTACTTCTGTTCTTTTTCGTGATGAGGGGTTGCTTATAGTAGACACCCCGTCGTCTTAATTTTTTCTAGGAGCTGAGGGGGGAAGGACCTTGTGGATCCCTCTTCTCAAATGTCATTTCTACGGGGGCCCTTGCGGAGTCCCTCTCAACTTGGGCTTCTGTAGGGACCCTTGTGGTGGCCCTTCTCAACTTGAACTTCTGCAGTGGCCCTTCTCAACTTGGACTTCTGCAGTGTCCCTTACGAGGCACTTCTCAAATGTCATATCTGCAATGACCCTTCTAGTGGCCCTTCTTAACTTGGACTTCTGCAGTGACCCTTACAGGGCACTTCTCGAATGTCATTTCTGCAGTGACCCTTGCGATGGCCCTTCTCAACTTGGACTTCTGCAGTGGCCCTTGCAGTGGCCCTTCTCAACTTGGACTTTTGTAGTGGCCCTTACGAGGCACTTCTCATATGTCATTTCTACAGTGACCCTTGCGGTGGCCCTTCTCAACTTGGACTTCTGCATTGTAGTGGCCCTTATCAACTTGGACCCTTGCGGTGGCCCTACTCAACTTGGGCTTATGCAGTGGCCCTTGCGGGGCACTTCTCAAATGTCATTTCTACAGTGACCCTTGTGGTGGCCCTTCTCAACTTGGACTTCTACAGTGACCCTTGCAGTGGCCCTTCTCAACTTGGACTTCTGCATTGCAGTGGCCCTTGCGGGGAACTTCTCAAATGTAATTTCTATAGTGACCCTTGTGGTGTCCCTTCTCAACTTGGACTTCTGCAGTGGCCCTTGCGGGGAACTTCTCAAATGTCATTTCTGCGGTGACCCTTGCGGTGGCCTTTCTCAACTTGGACTTCTGCAGTGGCCCTTGCGGGGCACTTCTCGAATGTCATTTCTGCAGTGACCCTTGCGGTGGCCTTTCTCAACTTGGACTTCTACAGTGACCCTTGTGGTGGCCCTTCTCAAATATGGCACTTCCGTGGTGGAGAGACCCTCGGGGTTCCTTCTCTAATATGGCACTTCTGCGGCGGAGGGACCCTGGGGGTTCCCTCAACCTCATATTTTTTGTAAGCTGAAGGGGGGTCTTTGAGGGACCCTTACCCACAAATATAGTGGTGAAGCTTGAACACCCTTCTACAAATAAAAAATTACACTCATTAAAAATTATTCCAAGTCTCCTACGTATATATATATATATATATAATGTCCATTCATACCTTTTGGAGATTTGAAATATGAATCGTTGAGGACGCAAAACTAGGCACTATGTAAACCCGACATTTTGATATCTTCACTTTGAAATACTGGCCGCTACGTCTTCAACTTAAACTTCAAACGTCATAGGCTTGGAGGATACTCATGACTACTATCCTATTACTAAAAAATTTTTTGTTCGGAATTGAGCCAACCCTACATTAAGACTCAATTGGAAATTTGTGTCCTTACAAATCTCCCCCTTTGGCTATTCCAGGATAAAAATCATACAAAAATCCTAAAGGGCTGTCAAGCTCTACTAGACTCAAAACATTCCACCCAAAATAAAAAATACAAGCTTGACTCAAAACCTAAGGATGACTATCTTCGCCGATATAAAGATACCACTAAAAATTCTGCTTACTTACACTTAAGCAAAGCATTAAACGCATAGGGAATATCAAAATATTAAATGCAATTAAAATAACTAATCCCCCTAAATTTATTCACCCCTTTATTATAAATGACTTACTTAGAAAGACGTCTCCCCCTAAGTTAAATCTCCCAAACTAAGATATGATTACAATAGGATTAGATACTATTTCTCCCCTATCATTCTCCCCCTTTTTGTTCAGGAATAGACAAAGGTGAAAGAATTAATTAAATACTATGTCTCCCCCTAAAAACTACATAAGAGATATAAATATAGAAGAACAAGTAAAACATGATGGCGCATAAAGTGATAAGAAAATGAAAGCATATGGGAAATAATAACAAGAACTAATCCACAACAAGGATAAATAGATACCAACTTATGATGCGATAAAACAAATGATACCGACTAAAATGTATTTAACATAAGCATGGGATATCAACCAAAATTCACAACAAGGTATGTATCAATTATGAATTAAAAGTATAAATGGACTAGCAAGCACGGCAAAGACTCAAAAACAAATAATATACCATATATATGTATACATAAAGAATATTACTAATGCACACGGACATATATATAGGTATAAACACCACACATGACACAAAATACATTAAGCTTTTCACACTTGTATGGCAAAAATGTGTCCAAATAAATGTGGTAAACGGAAGTGTAGGGGTGTGAACTAGAAACAATTAAATTTAGACCCAATCACTTAAAATATGTTCACAGAGTTATCATTTGATTGCAAAACTTTATCACATTTAGATATAGCCTTATGTGATAATATAAATGGAACTCAATGAACAAACATACACAATGCACACAAGCCTAGAATTTTGATGATTCTACAAACCAATAGAGTCATGACAATAAAAGCGTAACTAGGATACAAAGTCCTTGTGCAAACCTATTAATATATCCAACCAAACTCCTCATAATTTTTTTTAACATATTAACTAAACTATTTATGGCCTCGGCAAATATTCTTTTTAATGCCAGGTTTTTAAGGCCTAAATTTTAATAGTGGCTTTTCACGCAAAGTAATTTTGACTTTTGTAGCCCGATTCCATTGATGAACAACTACACTGAATAAACATATTTTTGTATTTATTTTTTTTAAATCCGGGAAACGGTTATTACATGCACAAATCCTCCATAGTCATAGCAAAATGTAGATAACTAAATTGATGGGAGAACATCTCACTTAGCTCGAATATACATGTGATGATTAAAATTCAAATGAGCTCGTGCATGTGTGAATAGAGGCATATAAAAATAGAATCCATTAAGCAACACAAAATCCAACTACTCCATGCATGCATGACAAAGAACATTTTAAGGATTGACAATCTTAACCAAAAGTTCTAGCCACATGGAAGCGAAAAAGGAAAGCATTCAAACACAAGTATATGCCACATCAAGTGTATCAAACTAAAATACACACAAAAATAAATAAATAAATATTTTTGAGTTTTTGAAAATTTTGACCAAACAAACAAAAATTTACTCAAAAGACAAACAAAAATCATTTTGTATTTTTCACTAGGCCTAAATTAGTCATAAATATAAAATACAACTGATAAATAAAATCATTTTGTATTTTTCATTTAATGAATATTAAAATGAAAAGAATATAATACAAAAGATATACACATATCATAATTTTAGCATGTGATTAATTATGGAGCTTGGGCTAGAAAAATGACAAATAAAACATATAAGTAGCAAGGAATATATCATGAAGCACTTAGGCTAGAGTATGCAAAACAATGCTAACACATTCAACCTTTAGATTTTGCAAGAGAGGAAGCATGTGAAAGCATATGAGAATCAAAAATCCTATTTTGTAAAGCTACCAAGTCGGATCTCCTAACCCAAACTAATAAAGAGTGACAATCTCGAGATTTGGGGATCTTGGCTACCTTGGTTACCTTACTCTTGAATTTCCTAGAAACTCCTTTAACATCAAAACAAAGTTTCCTAAGATGACCTTTTCGACCACAATGTGAGCAAAAAAAGACACGTCGAAAAGTAGTACCTTAGGATTGACCTCTAGAACTTTTCGTAGGTGATTCTCTCAAAAAATTGGTGTTAGCTTTATTTGAAGAATGATTACAAGTATCGAAGCCTAAACCACAAGTGTCATTTTTTACTTGAACGATTCCTAAAATTTTATCGAGTTTTTCGTACCTACACTCCAAATCAAATTTGACCTTACTAGAGTCTATTAATTTTTCTTATAATTCTAAATTCAGACTCTAACAAACCATTTCTCTCTTCAAACTCGAGAAGCTCCTTTTTCATGGATTCCATTAATCCTTTAGGGCTATCTCTCTCGCTTTCTATATATTATAGCTTCTCACGAAGAGCTCTCTCACGTGTCCTAAGGTCTTCAACCAACACACTATCATCAACGACCTTGACACGCTCCCTTAAACTCACTTCTAACTTCAAATTTTCTCTTTTTAATTTGATAGATTCATCATATAATTATCTAAAAGAAATTTGAAGTTCACTCTCATTAACCTCCTCATCACTTTCACTCTCTCTCTCTCTCTCTTCTCCACTCTCACTACCATCATCTTTTTTAGCTTCACAAACAAAGGCCTTGGAAGAGTCGTGTTTTAAGGTGTCATCGTCGGACAATATCTCACACTCACTAACATGACAAGCCATGAACGCGGTAAAGTTACGCTCAATGGGGGAATTGGGTACCTCTTCCTTTTCACTCTCATCACTAAGGGTGGCATTATAGTAAATTGGTTCTTTGCCCTCTCTCCTTAGTTTAGTGGGACACTCTCTCGCCCTATGGCCATAACCCTCACAACCATAGCACCTATTTAACTCATCCCCATTAAGATTCTCATTAGATATTTTAGGGATCTTTTCGACTTTGCCATGCTTAGAATTTTCAAATTTCTTATAATCATTTGTAAGCTTATCTTTATTAAACTTAAGAAATTTTTGAAATTTCCTAGCAAACATAGCCATGTCCTCCGAGTCACTATCACTCTCGTCAATCACAACTTGTTTTTCCTCCTTTCGAGCTTTCAAAGCAATGCCCTTATCTATTTTCTTTTCATTTTTAGAGGAAAACATATCTAGGTCATAGGTTTGCAAATCACCTACTAATTTCTCAAGTTTGGTAGAGTGCGAGGTGGGTAAAGAATTTAAAACAATCACTTTAGGGATAAATCTCTCGGGTAGGGACCTTAAAAAAAATTTACTACTCGGTCATCGGGTATTTTATCTCCCAAATTAAATGAGGAATTAACTATATCAGAAAGTCTAGCATAAAATTAATCAAAGGTTTTATTTTCAAGCATTTTGATGGTTTCAAATTGAGTGGTGGGGTTTTGGAGTTTTCAAACTTTAACGACACTAGTTCCCTCGTGAGTGAGTTGTAATATATCCCAAGCTTCCTTAGCTAATTCATCCGGTGTGACCGCACTAAATAAAGCATTTAATCCTCGGGAATTAAAATTAGCAAGTTTAAATTCATTCTCACTCTACCTATCTACGAGTTTAGGAACACACTCATTTTCTATCAAACATGTGGGCGGGGACCACCCGTTAACAACTGACAACCAAAACCTTTCATCGATAGACTTTAGTGCCGACTTCATACGCGTTTTCCAATACGCGTAGTTGGAACCATCGAAAACAGGAAATTTTGAAAATGGAGAAAATTCTATTTTTTAACCAAAAAATATTTAAAAGACCTTAACGCAATAAATTATCACTCCGGCTCTGATACCACTTGATGTAAACGTAGGACCCCAATTTTTAAAAATATTTCTTTTTAATTCAATATTAAATTTCCTTTAAGTACGGAATAGGATGGTTCAAACACAACACACAAAACTTATAAATTTTAATTTCTTACAAATTAAAATTAAACTAAACTAAAAGTTACATCAAAATAATCAACTAACAAATATTCGATTTAAACATATTAACTCAATTCAAGTCCTAAAATTTGCCTACACAAATTAATTCATTTTTGCAAATTAGGCCAAACCAATTTTTTACCAAATTAAATTATCTTGACTAGAATTAAATTAATCTGAATATCACCCAAATTAATTTTTGCACCAAATTAAATTAGAATAGTGAATTAAATCATATTTTATCTTTTAGTCCTAAGCATACGTTCTAGGTGATTTACAAGATAAAATAAATTCACAACGCACTACGCCGCGATGTATGAGGAAAATTCAAATGGAAAAAACCTTGGATGGCCCTAGCCTTAAATCCACTAAGTACGTAATTTTACAAATACAAGACAGATGACTTACACAACTCGAATCGACTCCTTCAAGCCCCTGACGCGTCTTCTTGTATCAACCTCTGCTTAGTCGACAATCCCGAAACTCCACCGGAACCTTGGAATCCACCAATGAGGCCTTTGGACAACCGTCAACCCGCACCCGAAGCCTTTTTTCGAGTGGAAACGCCGCAACAACAAACAAGTCTTCTTCTTTAAGGGATATAAAAGTAAACCTAAACAATTCTTCAAATAGTAGAGTAGAACCAAGTGCCAAACATAACTCCAAGCAAGATATATGTATGTAGAGATACTTGGATTAATCAAACTAAACTATGGGTGTATAAACATGTGTTTGAGAAAAAAATTCTATTGAAATTTAACACATGAAAACATGGACTTTTGGTTGGAAGAATTTTCTCTCAAAAGCTCTCTAAGAATGTTCAAAAGTCTTGGAAAAAGTTCTGTCACTAAAATTTTGAAAACTGCCAAAAACTATTAGTGGGGACAAAAAAGTGGAAAAACGAAAAAAACTATCAAAAACTATTCTCGCCCGAAATCTCATTCGAACGACTTTTTCGTTCGAATGACATTTGGTTCAAACGACCTTTCTCACGAAAAGTCAGTGTTCAAAAGGGAAATTCGTTGGCAAAACTCGTTTGAACGACAATTTCGAACGAAAAGTCAGAATGTTCATTTTTCGTTTTAAGCTCAAAAATTTTATTTTTCATTTTAAGCTCAAAAATTTCTGAAATTTATTTTAAATAAAAATCACACCTATTAAAAATTATTCCAAGTCTCTTACATATATATATATATAATGTGCATTCATACCTTTTGGAGATTTGAAATATGAACCATTGAGGACGCAAAAACTAGGCACTATGTAAACCCGGCATTTTGATATCTTCACTTTGAAATACTGGCCGCTACGTCTTCAACTTAAACTTCAAATGTCATAGGCTTGGAGGATACTCATGACTATTATCCTATGACTCAAATATTTTTGTCCGGAATTGAGCCAACACTACATTAAGACTCAATTGAAAATTTGTGTCCTTATAGTCAGCAGTTGGTTCTGGTTGATGGGCCCTAGATTTGTACCGTCCGACCTAGTGAAGAAGAATTAGTGGTTGGAATATAACCTTTGGTCTGTTGAAATGGTGCCGGAAGCAGTCCGAGAAGATCTTGGGGCTTTTTCGGTATGTATTGGATTTCAGCAGGCAGGGAGTGTTTTTCGGTGGTCTTGACACAGTCGGAGGAGGGACAGTTAGGTTTATATCCCTATAAGGTTTGATACGATTTTTTTTTATGGGAAAGGGTCATTTGATTAAGGTTTGATTGAAAGCTATCCGGGTGAATCCAATTTGAATCTCAATCCTCAATAAACATGGTTGACCCGAGAACAAACCTCACTCTGATACTAATTTAATGTGAATTAGGGTGCAGAAGCGTAAAATAAAGAAGTTAACTATACAACAACAACAACAACAACAATAACACAACAACAATAACAATAACAATATGAAAATGTAGGAGGGTCTATTATTTCTCTCTCTATTCTCTTAATTTCAAATAATTAAAAAGTGATACAATGTGGGTCTCAATATCTATTTATACTAAAAAAATTAATAAAGAGAAAATAAAAAATAAATACTAAGCACTAACTTTTCTCTATGGCTAGTCATATGACAACGCCGCCCTCTTAAAATTAACCTCGTCCTCAAAGTTAAGTTGTGGAAAACGTCTATTCAAGTCTAGAAGCCTTTCCTATGTCGCGTCGCCCTGGGACCCGCCTTTCCAGTGGACTAGCACCTCTATGATATCTCTTCAAACCCTCCGCACGATACGTCATTCTAGAGGCGTTGCAGGTTTGGGATCGAAAACACCTTTCTGAGAAACATCACATAGAGAGACTTGTGGGACTTGACGATTTCCCAAATTTTTCTTTAGTTGGGAGACGTGAAAGACATTATGGATTTTATGGTGTAATGTCGGTAAGTCCAACTTATAGGGAACCTCCCCAGTTTTTTCTATAACTTGAAAAGGGCCATAGAAGTGAGGAGATAGGTTAAGTGATTGGCGCGCAGATATTGAACTTTGACGATATGGTTACAGCTACACAAAATCCCCTGGTTCGAAGGACCTTTCAGACCTCTTTTGATCAGCATAATTCTTCATTCTGTTTCGAGATTCATACAAATTAGGTCATGACAAATGCATTACTGAGTCACGGCCTCTCAGTTACTCCACAAGATGAGGTAGACTGCTGATCCCTTCAGTATAAGAAACAAGCTTTGGAGGCGCGTATCCATAGACAACTTCAAATGGCCAGAATCCAGTAGAGGCGTTGATGTTAATGTTGGTGTTGTGCAAAATTTGGCCATTTGAGCCAATCTTTGGGTCGGAGGCTAGCAAAACACCGAAGATAAGTCTCAAGACATCGGTTTATGACATCCGTTTGAGGGTGGCAAGCTGAACTAAAATTCAGGTTAGTACCTTGTAATTTAAATAGCTGTTTGCAAAAGTTACTGAGAAAAACCTTGTCTCGATGGCTCACGATTGACTTAGGAAACCCGTGGAGCTTGAAGATATTCTCAAAGAATGCTTGAGCTACTGAAAGTGATGTATAGGGATGAGATAAAGCAACAAAGTGAGAATATTTTGATAATCTATCCTCGGCGACGAGGATAACATCCATGCCCCCAGGGACGTAGCCACAAATTTTTATATGTGGAGGCTACAAAATTGTTAGGATAAAAAATAACAAGCATAACAGAAAAGACTTAATATTCGATTAAAAATTTGTGACATAATTACAACTACAATTGTCCTCGACGGCTTTTCATAGATTGAAAGCGTTGAATGATACACTCATTATCAATAACAGCAAATACATCTTTTTCTACATACACGATCATATTATCATTCATCCATTGATTTTCCATCCGATTGCGCAATGAAGTCTTTATGAGATTCATAGCCGAAAACACCCTTTCCACGGAAGCCGTGGCAACCGGTAATATCAACGCCAAAGTCACAAGCAAATAAACCAACGGAAATACCCCACTTTTCTTTGTCTCAACCATCTTTTTTGCAAGAGAAGAAATTCCAAACAATCCTTGAAAGGTGGGATTAGATTGCACATCAAGAAAATAAGTTTCAAGTTGAATATCAAGTTCAATGAGTTGGACGCTTGAAAATTCATTAGGATAAAAATGGGCAAGGCGAATTAATTTTACCTTGTCAAATGAAATAAACGAATCATCGGGACAAAGGCATGCCACACATAGTAGTAACTCGGTGTTCGCCTCAGTGAAACGTTCATTAAGCTCATGAAGTTGCATATCAATGACCGCATAAAATATCTCAACGCGATAATGATGCAAATTTGACCTTTTCGCCGCTTTACGTTGTGATCTTTTTATAGCAATGTATACATCCTCCATAATAGGAACTTCAATTTCAAGTTTCTCACAAAATGTACAAACTTCATCCAACAACAAGACCCATCCATCATCCCGCATCCTTTGTAGTCGTTGCTTGCATACCCGGACCAAAGACATGGCATTTACAATATCTTGATCTTTCCTTTGCAATGCCTTTGATAATTCATTTGCAAACCCCAATACATTTTTCATTAAGTGCATACAAAAAACAAATTCAAAAGTATGCAATGAATCTATTACATTTTTTGCATCAAATCTATGCAAGGGGTTGATTGCATCCACTTTGACAATCTCAAGAACACCAATTACGGAGGGGAACATGCTCATCAAACTAAGTAAAGTGCGAAAATGTGATCCCCAACGAGTGTCACCTGGACGTTGGAGAGATGTACTCTGATTTAGTCCTTTTCCCGTTTGAATCTCACCCTTTCCAATTGCACAATTAATGTTTTGAAGTTGTTGCTCACGAAGAAGGTCACGACGCTTACACGAGGCTCCAACTAGATTAAGAACACTAGAAACCAAGATAAAAAGAGTCATAATATCATCATTTTTCTTTGCCACCGCAACAAGAGCCAATTGTAGTTGGTGAGCAAAACAATGAACATAAAAAGCACATTCATTCTCCCTCAAAATAATTGTTTTGAGACCATTGAATTCACCTCGCATATTACTTGCTCCATCATAACCTTGCCCACGTAGTCTAGAAATGCTCAATCCATGGTTTGCAAAAAGACTATCTATTGCCAACTTAAGCGACACGGCCGTTGTATCCTTAACATGCACTACACCAATAAAGCGTTCCATGATTTCCCCCCTTTTATCAACATATCTCAAGACGACAGCCATTTGTTCCTTAATCGACACATCACGGGACTCATCAATTAAAACTGCAAAAAATGAATCTCCGATGTCTTTGATAATGAAGTCCACAATCTCACTTGAAATCGAATTAACAATATCTTTTTGAATATCCGGTGATGTCATTGTGTGATTTGAGGGAGCATTCTTCAATGCAACGGCTCTAATATCAGGATTTAAATCACAAGAAAATTTCATAAGTTCAAGAAAGTTCCCTTTATTTTTTGACTCTTCCGATTCGTCGCTACCACGAAATGCAAGCCCTTGGCGTAAAAGAAATCTAATAGAGTTGATTGATGCACTTAGTCGTGTTCGGTAATCCATACGAGCTTTGTCCGATTGCTTGTGTAAAATTGTCTCAATGTGTTGACTTTCATTCATTAAATTCGCACATGCCTGCAAAGCCTGATTATGGGTACTAGTAGGACCTCCCACGTGAGTAACAAATCTCTCTTTCTTCTTCCAATTAGAAAAACCTTCGCCCACAAATACGTCCCCACCTGCTTGGTCACCCACATTTTTCTTGAAAAGATAACAACACAAACAATATGCAGCATTAGTAGTGATGCTATATTCTAGCCATTGAGAAAATTCATTAAACCAAGCAGGGTTAAAACGCCGCAATTGTTTGCCCATAGTTTTATACGGGAACGTGTGGCCACGAGGTTGACAAGGCCCCTTTTGTATATAGGCTCTACGGAGTTTATCTTCCAGTTTAGGATTGCCACGAGCAATTGGAGTTCGTAGGGCGGGATCGGCATGTAAATCCTCCAAAATAATTTCATCCGGTTCTATATTGCTGTCAATATGCGGTGTCGATGTCGACTCCAATTTTCTTTTATAAAACCTCTCCATAAGTTGACTGAATTGACAAAAAAAATTAGGTCCATTAATAACGCCAAAAAAATTTAGATTCAATAATATCCCCCAAAAAATTAGGTTCATTAATATCCCCCCCCCCCCCCCCCCCCAAAACCAACTAAATACCAACACCAACTAAATACCAAAACCAACTAAATACCAACTAATTACCAAAACCAACTAAATACCAACTAAATACCTAAACCAACTAAATACAAACTAAATACCAACTAAATACCAAAACCAACTAAATACAAACTAAATACCAAAAACAACTAATTAGGTTCTTTAAATTAACAAAACTAAATACCAACATAAATTAACTAAACCCAAAAAACCACACAAATTTGAAATACAGTACCTGTAGGCAGCGACGGAGCTGGTCCGGAAAAGGCTCCGGCCGGAAATGGCGAGTCCTGCCAGAAATGGGGCTGTTGCTGGGACGGAAATGACTTCTCCTCTCTCTCTCTCGGCAGTTGGCGCAGGCAGCCGCTCTCCTCTCCTCTGTTTCAGACTTTGAAACATGAGATAAAAGGTTTAGGTTTTAACATTTGGGTTTTAACATCTGTTTCAGACTTTGTAAATATAACTCCCAAAACTTTTTTATTTCAACTTTTACCCCAAATATTTTATAAACCTACATTTCTAAAAAAAAACAAAAAACCTCCGTGGGGGCTGGAGCCCCTGCTCGGCCCCATGTAGCTCCGTCGCTGAATAGGTGCTATTTTAATGCAGTCAGGGCTCCAGCCCCCACGAAGGTTTTTTTTTTTTTTTTTTAGAAATGTAGGTTTATAAAATATTTGGGGTAAAAGTTGAAATAAAAAAGTTTTGGGAGTTATATTTACAAAGTCTGAAACAGATGTTAAAACCCAAATGTTAAAACCTAAACCTTTTATCTCATGTTTCAAAGTCTGAAACAGAGGAGAGGAGAGCGGCTGCCTGCGCCAACTGCCGAGAGAGAGAGGAGAAGTCATTTCCGTCCCAGCAACAGCCCCATTTCCGGCAGGACTCGCCATTTCCGGCCGGAGCCTTTTTCGGACCAGCTCCGTCGCTGCCTACAGGTACTGTATTTCAAATTTGTGTGGTTTTTTGAGTTTAGTTAATTTATGTTGGTATTTAGTTTTGTTAATTTAAAGAACCTAATTAGTTGTTTTTGGTATTTAGTTGGTTTTGGTATTTAGTTTGTATTTAGTTGGTTTAGGTATTTAGTTGGTTTAGGTATTTAGTTGGTGTTGGTATTTAGTTGGTTTTGGGGGGGGGGGGATATTAATGAACCTAATTTTTGGGGGGATATTATTGAATCTAAATTTTTTTGGCGTTATTAATGGACCTAATTTTTTTTGTCAATTCAGTCAACTTATGGAGAGGTTTTATAAAAGAAAATTAGAGTCGACATCGACACCGCATATTGACAGCAATATAGAACCTGATGAAATTATTTTGGAGGATTTACATGCCGATCCCGCCCTACGAACTCCAATTGCTCGTGGCAATCCTAAACTGGAAGATAAACTCCGTAGAGCCTATATACAAAAGGGGCCTTGTCAACCTTGTGGCCATACGTTCCCGTATAAAACTATGGGCAAACAATTGCGGCGTTTTAACCCTGCTTGGTTTAATGAATTTTCTCAATGGCTAGAATATAGCATCACTACTAATGCTGCATATTGTTTGTGTTGTTATCTTTTCAAGAAAAATGTGGGTGACCAAGCAGGTGGGGACGTATTTGTGGGCGAAGGTTTTTCTAATTGGAAGAAGAAAGAGAGATTTGTTACTCACGTGGGAGGTCCTACTAGTACCCATAATCAGGCTTTGCAGGCATGTGCGAATTTAATGAATGAAAGTCAACACATTGAGACAATTTTACACAAGCAATCGGACAAAGCTCGTATGGATTACCGAACACGACTAAGTGCATCAATCAACTCTATTAGATTTCTTTTACGCCAAGGGTTTGCATTTCGTGGTAGCGACGAATCGGAAGAGTCAAAAAATAAAGGGAACTTTCTTGAACTTATGAAATTTTCTTGTGATTTAAATCCTGATATTAGAGCCGTTGCATTGAAGAATGCTCCCTCAAATCACACAATGACATCACCGGATATTCAAAAAGATATTGTTAATTCGATTTCAAGTGAGATTGTGGACTTCATTATCAAAGACATCGGAGATTCATTTTTTGCAGTTTTAATTGATGAGTCCCGTGATGTGTCGATTAAGGAACAAATGGCTGTCGTCTTGAGATATGTTGATAAAAGGGGGGAAATCATGGAACGCTTTATTGGTGTAGTGCATGTTAAGGATACAACGGCCGTGTCGCTTAAGTTGGCAATAGATAGTCTTTTTGCAAACCATGGATTGAGCATTTCTAGACTACGTGGGCAAGGTTATGATGGAGCAAGTAATATGCGAGGTGAATTCAATGGTCTCAAAACAATTATTTTGAGGGAGAATGAATGTGCTTTTTATGTTCATTGTTTTGCTCACCAACTACAATTGGCTCTTGTTGCGGTGGCAAAGAAAAATGATGATATTATGACTCTTTTTATCTTGGTTTCTAGTGTTCTTAATCTAGTTGGAGCCTCGTGTAAGCGTCGTGACCTTCTTCGTGAGCAACAACTTCAAAACATTAATTGTGCAATTGGAAAGGGTGAGATTCAAACGGGAAAAGGACTAAATCAGAGTACATCTCTCCAACGTCCAGGTGACACTCGTTGGGGATCACATTTTTGACTTTACTTAGTTTGATGAGCATGTTCCCCTCCGTAATTGGTGTTCTTGAGATTGTCAAAGTGGATGCAATCAACCCCTTGCATAAATTTGATGCAAAAAATGTAATAGATTCATTGCATACTTTTGAATTTGTTTTTTGTATGCACTTAATGAAAAATGTATTGGGGTTTGCAAATGAATTATCAAAGGCATTGCAAAGGAAAGATCAAGATATTATAAATGCCATGTCTTTGGTCCGGGTTTTGTAAGCAACGACTACAAAGGATGCGGGATGATGGATGGGTCTTGTTGTTGGATGAAGTTTGTACATTTTGTGAGAAACTTGAAATTGAAGTTCCTATTATGGAGGATGTATACATTGCTATAAAAAGATCACAACGTAAAGCGGCGAAAATGTCAAATTTGCATCATTATCGTGTTGAGATATTTTATGCGGTCATTGATATGCAACTTCATGAGCTTAATGAACGTTTCACTGAGGCGAACACCGAGTTACTACTATGTGTGGCATGCCTTTGTCCCGATGATTCGTTTATTTCATTTGACAAGGTAAAATTAATTCGCCTTGCCCATTTTTATCCTAATGAATTTTCAAGCGTCCAACTCATTGAACTTGATATTCAACTTGAAACTTATTTTCTTGATGTGCAATCTAATCCCACCTTTCAAGGATTGTTTGGAATTTCTTCTCTTGCAAAAAAGATGGTTGAGACGAAGAAAAGTGGGGTATTTCCGTTGGTTTATTTGCTTGTGACTTTGGCGTTGATATTACCGGTTGCCACGGCTTCCGTGGAAAGGGTGTTTTCGGCTATGAATCTCATAAAGACTTCATTGCGCAATCGGATGGAAGATCAATGGATGAATGATAATATGATCGTGTATGTAGAAAAAGATGTATTTGCTGTTATTGATAATGAGTGTATCATTCAACGCTTTCAATCTATGAAAATCCGTCGAGGACAATTGTAGTTGTAATTATGTCACAAATTTTTAATCGAATATTAAGTCTTTTCTGTTATGCTTGTTATTTTTTATCTTAACAATTTTGTAGCCCCCACATATAAAAATTCCTGGCTACGTCCCTGCACCTATTCCAACCCTGAAAGCATCACATTCGATCACAAACGCCTTGCTGAAATTTGGGAGTGCAAGTACTGGAGAACTAGACATAGTTTTCTTAAGAGTTTCGAACACTACTTCAGAAGTATCCTTCCATTGGAAAGCTCCCTTCTTTAGCATGTCAGTGAGGGGCGATGCTGTCTTTCCATAACCTTCCAAAGGAACCTCGTAGAGATTTTAATGAAGTAGGTAAAAGCCATTGGAGGATAATTTCAACCTTCTTTAGATCCACTGCAACACCTTCAGTTGATATGACATGCCCCAAGTAATCAACCTCTGAGCAACCAAACTGGCAGTTTGACTTTTTCACGTGCAGTTTATGATGTCGAAGTAGCTCTAGAGTTTTCCTTACATGAGTGACATGGTCTTCCTTTGAAGCACTATAAACCAATATATCATCTAAAAAACACCGAAATAAATTTTCTAAGAAATGGGCGGAATACCTCATTCATAAGGCTCTAAAAAGTTTATGGTTTGTTGGTAAGGCCGAATGGCATCACCAATAACTTGTAGTTGCCATCATGTGTCCAAAAAGCTATTTTGGTAATATCGTCCTCAGCCACACGAATTTGATGGAATCCTGACCTTAAATCCAACTTGGAGAAAATAATAGCACTATAGAGTGCATCAACCACTGGAATTGGATACTGATCCTTGACAGTGGAGGTGTTCAAAGGTCGATAATGAACCCATAATCGCCAACTTCCATCGTGCTTGCAAAGTAGTAATACCAAAGAAGAGAATGGGATGCGACTTGGCCTTATTATCCCTTCTTGGAGCATTTCTTTCGCAGCGCGCTCGATTTCAGATTTTTGAAGCAATAGATACCTATATGGCCTGACATTAGTGGGAGTTAATACCGAAAGAAGAGTAATGTGATGATCATGAGACCGCATGGGAGGGATTCTTAATGGTGGTGAAACACGTCCGCAAATTCTGTGAGGATGATCTGAATGCTAGGCGGTGGTTTTGTAGAGTTCTCAAGGGAATAAACTTGAGAAATTTGCAACACCATGGCAGGAGGTGCATCTCCTATAACATGCTTCATTTGGCAACAAACTAGGACTGAAATTGACGTAAATGACGTCAATGGGAAGAAGAAAAGATAATTCTCTCTCTAATAAAATCTCATAAAATGGAAGAATGACTCAAATGAGTCTACATAAGGGTTATTAATAGGAAGGAGGTTTCTTGGCCTCTAAGCTAAGTATATAATTACAAATACGCTCTTAATGCCAATTAACCTTCCTTCTCTTAAATACTAAACAAAAGAGAAAATACAACGAAATACTAAAAATAAAAGAAATACCAAAAATGACTAAAATACTAAAAATAACCCCTATTCTTCATTCACATAATTCTCTCTACCTTCGAAAAAGTTCATCCTCGAACTTTAAAGTTGAGATAGAATGCGAAAATTCCCAAAATGTGCAGAAGAGACAAAACTTGAGGGACCAAAACTGAATTCCTAAAAATTTTGAGACAGAGGGAATTCATTAATTCTTGGTTCAATATTCTTCTTCTTCCTCTCGCCTCTCATGTGAATCGTCAAAAATATCTACCACCCGGAAGCAGAGGCTGAGTCTTGCACTGTCGGAGAAGATTCTGGGACTGTCGGAGGCTGGTTCTGGCCAGAATAGAGTCACGATCTCCACAGGCTGCTGGAGACGCGCTTGGGAGTTGATCTGGTGCCTCCTGGGGCTGCGTCGGAGCCTTGTTTGGGTAGATTCTGCCTTCCATGGCAGCAGTAGGTTAACTGGGCAACAGTGATGGTTGTGCGAGGGAGAAATCAGTGATGGAAGGGTCTGCTGCATTTGGGCAAGGGTTCTGCCCTTGTCGATGGGGGAAAATTTCTGCCAAGGGGTGTGGACCCTATTGTGGTTGGTCGGTGATTAAAATTGGCCAAGAAGTGGTGGTGGTTGCATTTTGGGGGTAAATGAAATTAGGGTTTTGATTTTCTTGGGATAGGGGTGCGGAATGGGTTGCGGAAGTGTGAGTGGAGGGATTTTGGGAGCTAGGGTTTAGGTTTCTTGAATCAGGGTTAGAGTTAATGGTGGTGGTTGGCAATTTGTGTGGTGGTGGATAATTTCGTTCGTCGATCTCATCTAATCGGGTCGTCAATCGGTTGAGGGCCTCCAAGATTTGATTGAAAGTATTTTCGTCGGAGGTGTTCATCTTTTCTTAAACCCACTTGACGTTGTTTACGAGTTTTTATTTTTTTACAATAACAACAACAACGGGTGGAGCGACTAGGCTCTAATACCAATTGGCGTAAATGACATCAATTGGAAGAAGAAAAGATAATTCTCTCTCAAACTCTCTCTAATCAAATCTCATAAAATGGAAGAATGACTCAAATGAGTTTACATAAGGGGTATTTATACGAAGGAGGTTGCTTGGCCTCTAAGCTAAGTATCTAATTATAAATATGCCTTTAATGCCAATTAACCTTCCTTCTTCTAAATAGTAAACAAAAGAGAAAATACAACGAAATACTAAAAATAAAAGAAATACTAAAAATAACTCCTATTCTTCATTCACATCAGAAATCTTCTTACTAGGCAAACCGATCAGTTTGATTGGAGTTCCATTATAACAGAATCGCATATGAAACTTGGAGAAGTCCCATATAATAGGTCCCAAAGTCTGAAGCCAGTGTTCACTGAGAACAGTGTCATATCCACTAAGAGGAAGGAGATAAAAATATGTATATCGAGTTGTACATCCTAGCACTACCCTTCACTTGATAATCTATCACCATTAGCCACCATTACAGTAAATCTATACTTGCAATAAAAAAGGGAAACCGGCCTTGTGTGAGCAAGAGATGGATCTAAAAAGTTATGGGTAGAACCCGAATCAATGAGAATATAGATTGGCTTACTGCATAAGATTCCTATAACACGCATAGTCTGGGGAGTTTCTGTACCAGCTAGCATGGAGAGAAATTGTCGAGGTTAATTCCTTAGTCGCATCATGTGAACAATCCATATCCTCATCGATATAAGGATGCCCCTCCATAATGAACCGAGTAGGAGGCTTGCACTTGTGATCTGGCTGGAACTTTTCATCGTAATTGGAGCAAAGTCCCTTCTCACGACAGGATTTCGTCTGCTCATAGGATATCTTCTTCATATGTGGTTGTAAAGGGGTTGTAGAAGGAGGTTTAAAGACATAAGTTTTGTGATCCCTAGAGAAGTATTTTTCCTGTAGACGAGCAATTCCAATGGCGTCTTTGAGAGACATTGGTTGAAATGACTTCACCCTAGTCTTGATGTCTTCCTTAACCCCACTAATGAATGAGTAAGTGAGGAACTTGTCAGGAAGGCCATCCACCCTCTGAGCAAGGTTCTCAAATTCTTTTTGGTAGCCTACAATAGTTGTGGACTGTCGTAATTTTGACAAGTCCCCTTCCGGATCTTCATAATCCATAGGTCTAAATCATTTCTCAAGGGCTTAGATGAAAGAGCCCCAATCATTAAGATCCCCGGCATGTTGGAAATACTTGTAGTATTGAAGAGCAACACCCTTCAAGTGAAAAGAGGCATATAAGAGACGTTGCGCAGAAATCTGGTGCAATAAGAAATACTGATCCACTGGAAGAATTCGTCCTGAAGGACCCTCCGAGCAATCATACTTGAAAAGGTCAATCTTGGGCCCCTTGTGATGCACTTCACCCTTATTATACGTGGTTTGGATTGAGGAATTGACAGAAGCTTCGCTGCTCTCTGAAGTATTTGAAAGTTGCTCCATTGATAGGGTAAAAGCTGTAAATTGTCGTCGTACTTTGTCCATAAAATTTGCAGTATTTTGTTCAAGTCGTTGCAAGACTGAACCTTGTTTCACCACACTATCTGATAACTCCTTAAGCCGAGTGGATGGAGCCTCTTGATTAGCCATAGGTTGCGGGAAAGAAGATCTGATACCACCACTATAAGACATATTATAACCAGCAAAACAAATCATAAAGGTAAAAAAGGGAAAATAAATACTACTTCTAGGGTAGCAACCTCTAGAGATAAATCTCTAATTTTTATGCCTGCCTTCTTTATTTGCATCAACACTTAAATAGATACAGAGCTGAAGTTGTTGTTTAACAAACTCCTACAAAAAGGGAAACTCCTAGTGGAAAATTAAAACTAAAAAGATAATTCAAAGAGAGAAAAAATAGGGAATTAAGGGATATCGAATTGATTAATTCACTATATGCTTTATATAGTATGGAAGAGAATTTATTATTCACTATATGCTTTATATAGTATGGCAGAGAATTTATCATTCTCTAGGAGTGATATATTTTTATTCTCCATGGCATACGAAGAAATGTTCTTTTGTGTGAAACATAGAAAGGTCAGACTTTGGTGACTTAATAATTTAATTAATTTATACATGAATCCATGTATTTGGGGGGCATTGACCTGCTAGATTTAAAACTATGTGGATATAATACAAGGACCTGCATAATCACTTTAAAGAGGTGGGATAATAGCGATGTTAGATGTTACAAAGGCTATAAAGTCATGTGAAAGTTGGAGAGATGAAAGTGAAGTTGAAGAAGTGGATTTCGGAGGTGTTTGGGGATGTAAGAATAAAGGAGAGTGCTGAAGAGATTGACTGTTTGGGGGTGGGTGGAAGAGGATTAAATCAAAGAATAAATTAGAGGAACTTGTAAGAGAAATAGAGATGTAGTGGACTAAATGAAATCTTAGTGAAAGGGGGGAGAGAATGGGAGAACAAGATTAGATCTTTTTCATAAGATTGCGAGTAGGAGCTAAATTACCAAACTCAAGTTGAAGCTAGAGATACATAATGGAGTTCTTTTAAGTAAGATATACGAAATTTTGGAGGAGGTGATATGAATTTTTGAGAATTTGTATATAAAGAGAGAAGATGAGGTATTCTGATTGAAGAGTTTAGATTGGAGTTTGATTTTTGACAACAAAAGTTTTTAGTTGGAAAGGGCTTAGTTAGGTGGACGTCGTTTGAATGCGAGGGTAATAAAGCACAGGGGGCAAACAATTTAGTTATGGATACGCTTTAAGAATGTTGGCAGTTATTAAACAGTGATAGTATGAATGTGCTTGAGCAATATTTTGAGAGTGGTGTTGTCAATGCCAACACAAATGCCTCATACAGTGGTGTTCCCAGAAAAGCATAGTTAATTGAACTGAAAGATTGTACACCAATTAGTGTCGTCAATTATTTATATAAACTATTGGGTAAGATATAAATTGTGTTTTGAGGGATACTAATGATGTTTCTCAAGGGGACTTTGGGGGAGTTGGACAAATGTTAGTGCTTGTGTTGATAGAGAATAAGACTGCGGAGGATTGTTTTAGCAATAATATTGAAGACACAGTGTTTAAGATTGATTTTAAGAAAGAGTAGACTCATGTGGTTAGTATTTCTTGGATCGTGAAGTCATTCGGGTTACTTGACTAGGTAATCATACTTTATGTCCTTATCTTTATATTTAGATTTATGGTATCGCCTTTTATAAAAATTGCCCCCTTCATCTTATATAGTAGATTAAATATATGGTGTAATAGGGAGTTAGTGAGTGCAATAATAACTAGCCATTTTTATTTGTATTTTCTCTCTCGTTTATTCGCCCAATTTATTATTATTTAAATTCACCTTAGTATAAATGAAAGTTGTTGGGTTCTAACAACTCCAATAAAATATAGGAACCTGAATTTGAAATGTATAATTTTTTTAATTTTTGAAAGCAAAGCGATGAATCGATTAATCAAAGAAAACATAAGTTTTTTTAGCAATAAGTGATAAATCGAATAATTATAGCCAAAATGAGATTTTTTTTTGTTTCTATTTTGACCCAAAGGAGATATGGCGTGTAAGACAATAAGTCGGCAAATTAGGTCCAAAAGAACACGTATTTTTTTTAAAAGAAAGGAAATAAATCAAGAATCAACACGAGGACGGGTTCCTTTTATCAAGAGCGCAATTAGGCAATAAATTAAAAAAATAAATGTCCAAAGATAAATCGAGAATCAATTGCGGAAGTACACGTATGTTTTGACAGGATGAAAGGTAAAGATGATTAGGCGATAAATCAATGCCAAGAGAACAAGTATTTTCTTGACGGGAAAGCAGTAATCGGGAGTCAACTCCAGCTGGACAGGTATGTCTTTTGAACAGGAAAGACATTGACGAATCAATGTCAAAAGAACATCTATTCTTTTACAAGAGGGAAGGTGGCAATGAATTGAAAATTTGGCACCAAAAAAACAAGAATTTGTTTATATGACAACATAAAGTTGAGATACTGGTAGTTGTGGTGATAAATCGAAGAATCAAGGCCAAAAAGATGCATTATTTTGTTTTTGACAGGGGCGATAAATCAAATAATCAATGGCAAAAGGACAGGTACGTTTCTTTTATAATCAAGGCCATGTATGACGATAATTTTGTGTTTTCTTCTAACTGACTCCATCCTTCCAAATTAAGGGTCCTATTTTCCCTTTAGGAATGTCCCAAATTAAGAGTTCACTTTCCTTTTTGAGACATAATCAATGAATTAATTTCCAAAATGGTAAACAAGTTTTAATTTCAACCATTGAGGCTCTTAATTGGGAATGGAGGGAGTAACTAAAACTTTTTTTAACTCCGCCAATGCAAAAATTTATTTTGTATTGCCGGTCCCAAGCCCGGATGAAGGAGGAGGGGAGGAGGTTGTTATGAATTTCATTTGAACTTCATTCAAGATTGCATTCAACATCTTTGTTTTTGTTTCAGGCTTTCTTT
Organism: Sambucus nigra; assembly: GCA_949130495.1. Taxonomy (NCBI): domain Eukaryota; kingdom Viridiplantae; phylum Streptophyta; class Magnoliopsida; order Dipsacales; family Adoxaceae; genus Sambucus; species Sambucus nigra. The sequence goes on along the minus strand of OX422213.1, from coordinate 619,616,715 downwards.
GGCTACAAATAATTCGGGATCCATTAGGGGCCCTTGGGGGAACTTATTAGTACACATGGGAAGATTGGATTATGGAGATAGTCAGTGATGAACTGTTTAAGTCATTTCTCTCACTCGTATGTTCAATTCTTTTTGGGTGTTAAAATTTATGTTGTATAAATATCCATGTTGTGTGAATTTGAAATATTTCTCCCCAATGAGTTGCCTTAATTGTTCATAATATTGTTGTAACTGAAATACTCTTGTCCATAAAAATTTACATACTGGGGAAAAAAATCGTGTCTTGTTATTGCTACAATAAATATGAATTTTATCGATCGTGTGACTATTATTAATTCTGATGTGTTTTACATCATTGGCATTCTTGGTGCACCTTTTTTGACATTCTTGGTGCACCTTTTTATCACTTGCATGGTTTTCATTATGTTATGTATATTGGATAAGTATAAATCCCTCTTAGTTTCTATTATCCATGCCAAAAGCCTATCTTCTTTGATTTTAGAAACATTATCAATAAGTTCGCTATGGATTTTGCCCAAAAAAGGAGAATAAAGTTGGATATTAGTTTTCTTTCACTTTTTAATCCTTTTGTCTTACATTGCGGTTGTGGCATTTTTGATGTTTCGGGTGGTAGAAACTAACTAACAAAATCCTATTATTTAATCCCATATTGAAAAGTAGAAAGTTACTCTCATGGATGGATATTTGTCAGAGTTATGTTCCAACTCATATTTCTGGTATATGTTCAAAATATTCCTTTTAAAGTTTTTCGTAACACTGTAACTCAGTGGAATTAATTTTCTTTTCTTCTCTGAATTCTAGTGGATTAATAAGCATACATTTTGACATCCTGAGATTCATTGTCATATACTAAGACAGTTCGTAATTTCGTTGTCTCGTAAATTATGAGTGAATGGCTTGAATCTGCAATTGGTCGCAGAATGCTTAATTTTCTGAGTATAGATTGGACGGCATTGAAATGTATTGGATTTTGCGAGTAAGTTTGTTATTCATTAGTTGAGTGATAACATTTAAAGATTTTAACTATTTTTTTAATAAAAGTTTCTGCTCAACAATTAAGCACGGAGTTTAGGCCCAGAAGTTATGCTATGAACATGTATGGTACTTAAGATGATGATGGAGAACAATTTTGAGATTTAAACAATATATTTTTTGAAGTGTACGTCTTAAAAGTAAGAAAAGGGGGGAAATTTAACTAGATGGGAAGCTACGATACATTTTGTGAATGGTAACTACATTAATCTGAAACCAATATAACTAGATGGGAAGCTGTGATAATACATGGTTGATGTTCAAATTTTAAGGTACTTGCAATTGCAGTAACGAGATATTGACTTAACAAGAGAAGAAGAACCCCTTTAAATAGGCATTACAATAGAAGAAGATCCCCTTTAAATAGGCATTACAAGAGAAACTTCAATCTCTCAAGTCAAAGCTTATTTCTTATATTATCATAATATTAAGTATGAATTACAAGAGAAGAAGAGCCCCTTTAAATAGGCATTATAAAACCTGGGCCCAAGACTCCTAAAAAAGACGAAAATAGGGAGTTATGTACCCAAAATATATCTACCGATTAGTTAGTAAAGTTCAAATCTCCCCTCTTTTTACTAGTATATTTCCCTTAGCCCACACTTCTTGTCACTCTTCCACTCAAATGCTCGGCCTCAATATTATACCTCATTTTTAACCCTTGTAAATAGAAGCCATCTTTTATTCCTTGCTCGCATTCAACCTTTCATGTGTACACAACAAACAAAAGTTTTCAATCTATTTCTTGATTGACTTTGAACCTTGTACCCAAGCAAACAAAACTCACTCATAAGATAGGGTAGGAATTCAATGCATAGGTGTTACTTCATCACGGGCAATGATATAACCAGTCCCTCCCCTCACCTCGCGATCCTGCGGAAACTCATAACACCATACAGTTGCATGCCCTTGTTGTTTACTTGAGGACAAATTTACACACTAGCCCCAGTTATGTTCTTGCATTTGAACACTTTCTCTATAGCGTTAAGCCAATCATCAAAGGAATTCGAATTGATATTTCTATCAATAATTGGAATGTCAATCTGGATATCTCCATGAAGAGCCTTCTCTAGGAGGTTAAGCTGATGCCTATGTTACCCCCTCCATCTCTACCCATTGCCTATGGACCCTCCTCAATGTCCACGCCCTTGCCTCCCACCACTAGGATGTCCTCCTCTCTCCAATATTCAGACCATGGTTGACCCAGGGTACTTTCTCGTGGTCCTTGAATCCTCCACGTTGTCCAATTTCACAATCGTGCACCATGTGGCTATTTTTCTTTGCAACCATAATGAGTCTCGTTAACTTGGACAAAGGAAGACTTACCGTCCCTATAGGCTGGTGGTATCATAAAAGTAATTGCATAGTCTTTGGTCGTGAATGAGTTCACCTTAATTTTGCAGCCTCCGTCGTAAATGACCAATGCTACGAGTTCGGGTTTAGTTGTTGAATCCAATCACACCCCTGTTTATCTTGATCTTCTTGTGAAATCTCCAGCCACCATCTCACTTAAAACCAATTGGTGCTAAGGAGAAAAACCTTTAACCTTTTACGGGTTCACTCACCATCGTTGTACTCTCATTCCAACAGATCTCGATCCAAATTTTGTAGTTTTGTGGGCAGCAAGATCATGTAATGTGAGTCAAATGCATGGTCTTTTTTGTGGAGCCAGACTTTCAATTAGGACTTCAGTTGACAGAGGATGGACCACAACGGTTCAGGCAAAGGCTTCTTCTCCTCCTTTTCAAGCCTCACATGTGGATTAGTGTTGAACGCCAGAAAGGAAGCATGTATGTAATCTCGGTGTTCAAATATAGGCCTCATCGTAGCAAGACGATGACCCAAATGCCCCCCCATGATTCCAGATCTCCCTCCCACCATCACCACAGCCTGCGCGTGCAACTACTGGTTTTGTTCCGGCTGGTCGCGGCTTTAAAGGTTTTCTCCGTGGACGTGACAAAATATTGACCCAATACAAGAAAAAGTCCAACAAAGTGGGCCCAAAGCTAATCAATGACCTTTTAATTAAATCTTATATATTTATCTCTAAACTTGATGAATGATGATCTATGTACTGCAGACTATTGATCTTGAGTTTCACTTCAAATTTGTGTGATGCCTTCACCAATGACTCCATTTGCGCCATTAATTGAATAATCAATGGCAGCTTTGTTCTTCATGTTTGGCTTGTTTAGTGATACCCCTTTTTGAAACATGGTCAGAGGAATACTAATTGGATTCTCTTTCCTTCTTGAAACATGTTTAATGATACCCCCTTTTTGACAACTAGGAGAAACATGAGAAATGGAGAGTTAGTCCTGCCTATTTACAAAAAAGAGTTGGGCCCGAATTGAATTTCTGCGGACTGTAGGAGTTAATATCTGGACTGGTCCAATTAACTTTTGATTTGGTGGCTGGATCACTACATACATTTTGAATCTCAATATATGTGTATAAAAATTTAGACTAATCTTTATTTTTATCTTATGAGAAAAGAAATGCAGTTTCATTTATTAGGGTAGCAGATGATCTTAATCCTATTGTGATTGCATTCAAGGGCACTCAGGAAGACAATTTAGAAATGGGGCACTATGAACTTATTGATACAGATTGAAACCAACTTTTGTTTAAACCTGAAAGAAAGGCATGTTCCTTTAATAAGAAATGCCTATGTTTTTTATTCATAAATAAACTAACGATGGGAAGAGAGGCAATGTCCTTGTTATCACATCTACCCTTCTCAAGCATAAAGACTTAATTTCTAGAATTGCATATTCAAGTTTTTTTTTAATTTTATTTTGACTAAACAATTTACATTATGTTAATGCCTCGAAGGGTATGGGGCACCACTCATAACACTTACGATTAGTGAATTTTTGTCCCCTGTTAGTATATTTGTGATATTATTTGTTCATGGTAAATATTTTTTTGGTTTGGATTCTGCTTTTCAACTTTTTTTTTTAACATATACAGTTTTTGGTAATGTTCCATAACAGTTATAAATGAGTTACAAAAGGGTTTATATTGTTGACCTAACCTTATTCAACATTTTCTATTTATTTCCTTCCTTTGCAAAATAAATTATCATTGTTACACAAAGTGATGTTATTACGGGCTTAATTGTGTGCTCATGTGGCAGTAATTTGAAAGGCCGTCGGGCGTAGGTTTCTAATTTCCACTACATATCAATTAGCCTATTAGAACTAAAGGAGGGGAAAAAATAAGTTTACATGTTTTGTCCTTTCACTCCCTATAATGAACCATAAATATATATTAAAAAACATTAAATATTAATTCTAATCATTTACCTCTGTTTTTCACTGAAATATTCCCCGTGTTGATCATGGCTTATTTGTTTGATTATGGCATTTCCTATATAATAATTTGGTATTTCAGTGATAGGATAGAATTCGATGTTCATATATCTGCAAAATAACAATTAGGCATTCAGTAATACAATAGGTGAAGTTCAGAATCTGTAGAAAGAACAAACCAAAGAACGACATTAGTTGCTTTGTACAGGTTGGTGTTTAAAAAACAAGGTGAGATGAATGCTTACCAAACCTGTAGTGTTTGTATCCTTTACAGCATTACAGTAAGTAGCTTTCAAGGAAAGGTTTTTTTCCTTTTTCTGTTGTGTATGTGTCGGGTGGGGGTTGGGGTGGGGTGGGGGGTATACTGATGTTGTTTTCATGTTGGCTCCCTTATGTTATGTTCTACACACTAACAAAAATCATATGGCTCGATATGTTAACAATGGTTCACATACTGATTCCACATAGTGATCTCCATACATTCTGCCGACTGAATTGTGTGTAGGACACTTTAGTACTGGTATGCATCATGAAGAGAATGAACTAATTGATATTTGATAATTATATACATGTATGGTGAATGATTAGCATTGGAATGTTGTGTATTTTGTTGATTACATTTACTGTCTCTGATTGCTATTCTGGATTTTGAACATAATATGCACAACGAGCTTGGGCATAATATGCACCGATTTGGAATTGAGTATTATAGCTAATTATTTCTTCCCGTTTTTCCTTTAGGCATAGAACAGGGTGTGTGACAATAAGATTGTTCTCCTCTATCATTGCATATTATGATATGATTATAGACTTATAGTTTTATTGGGTATTCTTGTCCACGGTTGTATATGTAATCATCTTTCTGTTTGCATTTGCAAGGTGTTTAATCTGGGGATAAAAATGGATTCATCAATTCCCTTTTATTCATCTTTTTGCAACAGCAGTGAGTTGTTCCTTTTTCCATTTTTTTTTTTCCAGATTCTCTGCTTTTTAGGGAATTTTCATTCTGGGGTCACGAACAAGTTCTCCACCCCCCCCCCCCCCCCGAATTTCATTTTGTATCTCTTTGAGGTGTAATGATGGTAATTGCTTACGGTATCCACACTTGCATCTATTGTAATTTAGCCTTATCCAAATTGGCAAGGATTAATCTAAATTTAAAGGGTACTTTTATTGTTTTAGCTTCTAGATTTAATTGGTGAGCGCAAGTTAAACTTCAAGATGAACTTCAGCAATACATTAATCAGAAAATAACTTGGCCATCTAAGGTCCTGGAGTAGAATACTTTCTATCGAAAACATGTATAATGAAAACCCCAATTTGGAGAAAATGATTGTCCATTTTAATATAAGTTCAATACCTTTTTGAATTCACCAAGCATCCCAAATTTTGGCAACTCAACATATTCAAGCAGTCAAAATTTTCTGCAAAGTTATATGCAAATTAAATAACCAAAAACATAATGAAAGCGAGCCTAGTTTACAAAGGCACATTTTTTTCTCATATTCCCTAAGTTGCCAACAAAGACACCAATCTGACCCATCTTCACCATGGACATAGCAAAGCCCATTAAGAAGTTGGTTCCTCCAAAAGTTTACTCAAGTTAGACGCATACTTTGCTTTCACTATCATCAAGGAGAGCAGCATCGGATTGAAATAAACCTCTTTTTCACTTACTCTCTAGTGTAATAATTAGCCAAAAGAAAAAAACAAACTAATGCATTATATGCAATTCCGAAAAATAGTTCTTATTTCTTGAGAAGGGGAGATGTTATAAGCAAGGAAGTTGTTTATCGAATTTCTCTTCCCAGTTTAAGTGTATTTATTGATAAAAACACACATTAGGCCTTTCTTTATTATACTATAGAAACATGCCTTCCATTCAGTTTTAAGAGAGAGAGCTTCATTCAAATTGTATCAATTCGCTCATAGTACCCCCCACATGTTTTCAAACCTTGGTTCCTTAGTACCTCTAATTTTTAGTTTTAGTTTTTTTCTGCTAGAAGGATCCCAGGGAATTAATTTCAAAATAGATCAGTCGGGCTAATTACAAAGAGAGTATCAACCCACTAGTCCCACAACTGAAAGAAAATAAAGCATAGACTAGGGACTTTGTAGAAACATCTCCCTTTACAATTATATAAGAAAGCTAAGGAGGTCTGAAGTAATATAAACTATGGGCACCTTGTAATAGCTTGTGCTTGATTTCGTCTTGAAGGCTATTATGACCCTAGAAAAATTGGGTCTAGCTAAGGGAGTAAGCATATGATATGAGACACTTGGTTGGACTGGAAGAGCAAGGCTATGTAATGTCTCAATTCATAAATAATTTGGCAATTATTGTGAAAAGTTATGGTGATACATTCCACTAACACATTCAAATTACTTTCAATGAGATATAATAAAGTGATGCATTCACTTCAACTACATATTGGCTCAAGTGCCAAAATTAGATGAGAATGAAGCAAATTAATGACCTTGGTGATTTCTAATAACCCCTACACCAGTAGTCACGTCGTTTCTCTACTTTACATATCAATCGCAATTCAAAAGACATATGGGAACCATGAATGTGAATTTATTTGATTAAATAATACAGTGTAATAATGAACAAATTGACTGTTACCAAATAAAAATGAAAATGATGTGAATAAGGGTCTTCTCGTCCTTTTTAGTATTTCTTTTATCTTTAACCTTCATTGTATTTTTCCTTTTATTTTGTACTTAAAGGAAGGAAGGTTATTTGGATTTAAGGGCAGAATTATAATTAGGTACTTAGATTAGTGGTCAAGCAACCTTCTCCCTTTAAATAGCCCTTTTGTAGACTCATTTGAGTTATTCTTCCATTTTATTAGATTTGATTAGAGAGAGTTTAGAGAGAGAATTATCTTTTATTGCTCCTATTTGACATCATTTACGTCAATTGGTATCAGAGCCTAGTCGGTTCTACCCGGTTATTGTTGTTGTTGTTGTAAAAAAAACACAAACACTCGTAAACAACGTCACGGTGGGAATTGGGAGAAGATGAACGCCTCCACGCCAAACCCCTCGAGCAAATCTTGGAACCCTCCAACAAATGAAGGCTCAAATGGATGATATAAACGCTCGGATTCCACCACCGGTAACCTCCACGGATCGTCCTCTAACCGCCCCGGTAATTTCTCAAAATCCTAACCCTAATTCTCAAAGATCTGTTCATTCTAGACCGTTACCCCCAAAAAACACTAATTTCACAAACCCCAACCCCATCAACACCCAAGAAAATACCATCACCAAAGAAACCACCCCACCACCACCACCAGCTAGCCAGAATGCAAAAAAAAAAAAAAATCCAAGAACACACTTCTAATAATTTTCGACCCACAAATGCCCCGGGACTCCCAAACACACATGGTCAGACCCTCCTAAACAAGTTTCGTCCCCACCTCTCGGGTACCACCTCCCCAGTCGGCAAGCCAAAATTCAAGGCCATACAGCCTTGGTCCAAGACTGGGATGACCCACACCACTGGCCAACTCCTCTAGGCACCTCCAACGCCTTAGGACGAATCGATCAAGGGTGCAGTCCGATGTTATCCCCAACATTCCTTCTCCAATTTGTGTCCAAAAGACATCTCCCATTATTGAAATGCATTCCTCGACCCTTGTCGAGATGATTCGTGACATCCGGCACACCAAAGGTTCAAATTCAACCCAAATTCAGCCTCCGGTGATATTTTCCATTTTTAATGAACCCTACCCACACCTTAACCCTAATCTTGAACCCCAAACCCTAAAAAATTTACCCACCCACATTCCTAATAATTTCATCCCCCAAAACTCACCACCACCCCCTACACCACCAACATATCATCACACCACCAATTGCCCTCTCCATACCTTCCCTCACCCCGAATTCTTGTCCCCTCCCACTCCCCACCACCACATCCACATGACTACCCCTTGCCCCTATCTCTATTTACCCTCCTCACCACCCACAAAAATACCTTGAACACCCTCAAATACCCCCTACCCCTTACCCGCCCACTACCACAGACCCTCACCCGCCCCATTCCACTTTCTCCACGCTTCCGCCCCCACCTATTTTACACACCTTTTCCCCACTCGGGCACCCTCTCCATGTCCCGCATCATCCACCCTATGGGATACCCGTTCCTTTCACTCCTCACCCTTTGATTCCCATGAGCGGATTCGAGAGTGGATTACCCTACATCCCCATGTTGACCCTCCTAGGGGCCCACACTCCGCTCCCGAGATCGAGCCACCCCCTCCGACAAAGTGGCGCAATGATGTCTCTGCCTTTGATTCCCAGGGTCCGAAGGTTACTCCCTATGTTCCTCTCTCTGAGAACCATTGCTTTATATGTTATCAGAAGGGGCATCAGATGAATCAATGCCCCTACTGCCAGCCGTTGGTCCTAGCACCACCTCCTTCTCCACCCTGAGAGACTCTTCCACCTCATACCGCTCTTCCTGCATCCCTATTTCACCCACAAGCTCCTGATCCTCCTCATCCAATGCCTCGGAGGCGTCCACAGCGAGCCTTCGCTAGGCGATGATGATCTAGATACCTAGGCTCTTCCAGGTGGTGATGTTGTCACACAGTTGGCCCTTCAGTTATTATCCAGGAGCATGCAAGGTGATATCAGAGTGGATGTCCCAATGTTTGACGGTCACCTACAGCCCGATGTCGTGGTTTATTGTCTTGCTTCCATAGAGCGGACTTTTTTAGTATAAACGGCTCAAGGGTCGTCCGTGTGTTCTCTTAGTGGCAACCAAGTTTTAGGGCTATGCTAGTGTTTGGTGAAATGACTTGGAACAGCGTCATGCCATTGAGGGCCTTTCCCCCATCCAGTCCTGGACCGAGCTCCGTGCATAGTTGATGTCCGCTTTGTTCCCGCCACTTATTAGTGTGACTCATTTTCACGAGTTCAGTCTCTTCTCCAGGACACTACAGTTTTGGACTACATTAAGCGATTTCAGCTTTTATGTACTCGAGCCCGCCTCGGTGAGAGTGAGGAGAAGCTCATTAGCCGTTATATTCACAGTCTTCAGGGCTACATTTAGCGTGATCTTGCTTTGCGTGAGGTCACCTCCTTTGTCAAGGTAGTGGAGCAAGCCACTAAGGTTGAGTCCTTCCACCAGACTTTCCCTCCACCGCGTAACTACTCCATGACTGTCCCACCAGCACCAGTGACTTTTGTACTTACTGGGACTCCCTCCACTACTGTTACTCGTACTACCACGGTTCCTCCTCCTGCCCCAGTTCATCCAATCACCTTTAAATGCTACAATTGCGGGGTGATGGGCCATTGGGCCTCCGATTGTTCTCTCCCTCGCCGTCGAGATCTCTTAGCTTCTGGGGACCTTGACTACATTGAGGAGGCACCGAAAATCCCATCTTAGCCATCTCTCATCACGATCCTTGATGGTGACACGGAAGGCCTTCCCATATGAGTTCGAGGACGAACTCTTTTCAAGGGGGAGAGTGATGTGAATAAGGGTCTTCTCTCCATTTTTAGTATTTCTTTTATTTTTAGTATTCATTGTATTTTTCCTTTTATTTTGTACTTAAAGGAGGGAAGGTTATTTGGCTTTAAGGGCACAATTGTAATTAGGTACTTAGCTTAGTGTCCAAGCAACCTTACCCCTTTAAATACCCCTTTTGTAGACTTATTTGAGTCATTCTTCCATTTTATAAGATTTTATTAGAGAGACTTTAGAGAGAGAATTATTTTTTTTTGCTCCTATTTGACATCATTTACGTCAGTAAATATTACTAAATGAAATAAATCAAAAAGGATTACATACCATGAAAAGAGTTGTTATTCCAAGAAGGTAACACACAAATTGAAACTGTGAATCTTAAATTCTTTTCTGAGCCTTCCGAGCGATTTTGTTTAGTGTTTCTTCTAACTAAGTCTCAATAAAGGGGTATCACTATGTTAGCCAAACAGAACGCCTATGGTGTCATTGAAGAAGGCATTGTCAAATTCAACGTGAAGACCAAGATCAACAGTCTGCAGAAACATAGATCATTCAACACATTGCTCAAATTTATTTAAATAAAAAGTCTGCGACATCTAAAATTTCTTTTGACGTAAACTACACGTCAATGGCTAAAAAGAAATACCAAACCCTAATTTTAGAGAAAGAATCAAAAGTTGTCTTATATTTCAAGAATGGAAAAAGTGAGTACAAATAACATTAGAAGGGGTATTTATATGGTAAGGATTACTTGTTAACCAAGTAGTTAGCTAAAAGGACTAAAATGACCAACTAAAAACAAAAGAATGCTTAATTAGTCCTAAACATGCTTGGAGACTAATCAAGGAAAGAAAAGGCCTAAAACGAACTAAAAATAGAAAATAGAAAATAGAAAATAGAAAATAGAAAATGAAAAATGAAAAAAAAAGAAAGAAAGAAAGATAACAACATATTCTCATCACTCTCCCCGGCTTCAAAAATCTCGTCCTTCAGCGTAGGAGATAAACGTCCAAGAAGCAAGACAACCATCAAAGAGATCTCCACTAGAAAGAAGAGTCGTCCTTGGACACGACCTTTGTATCGGCTTCCAATAAATCCAAGGAAAATAGGATCATCATCCAAACATGGCCGATCAACAAAATCTTGACCCGAGATTCCCGTGATGAATCCTTTCAATGTTACGCCGCAAAAAACATCCAACAAGCGTATATCAAATGTCATAAAAAATAGGTCCACATACCCACCATCAATCACATCACCCAAGATCACCACCTCATCCCCGGTAGAGCCAATCACCTATCCATCCTCATCAAAATCATCATCCCCTCTCCCAAAGATTGGGAAAAAATCTCCCGAATCAAATGTTTTCGGCTCATGAAAATGCGTACGAGTCACCCAAACATCCTCGATAAAAATGTCAAAAACATCCCTGATACATAACCCCATTTCATCGTTTTGATCTTTCTTGCAATCAACCGGCTTGGGAGGGGAGTTTTTATAGTTGACTTGACCCGATTGGATGAATGATGCAGGAAGAATGATTGGGTGAAGCAACCAATCTTGAACTAGCCACTGATAATCTTGAATTGAGCTTCGGGAGTTAATTGGGGCAGAAACGTAATTTTTTTATGTTTAGGGTTTGAAAAATAAGTGGTGGGTTGGAGGGTGGGTGGTGGTGGAGGAATTTTGTAGGGTTGGAAGCTAGAGTTTGTAAATTGTGGATTGGATTGTAAAATGGTAGGTGAAACCTTAAAACCGGGTTGTCTTGGATCTTGAATGGAGGGTTTATGGAATGAATTTGGGTTTGGGAGGAAATTAGGGTTCAAGATTTGGGTTTTCGGGGTGGTGGGTTTTATGGTGATGTGGCGGAAGTGAGAGTCAACGTTCTTGATGAGATCTTGAATGTTTTTTCTCCATTCTTGATTGTCTTTCTTCAATTTTTGAATTTCTTTAGAGTCATCGAGAGAGTAGCGTACGATTTTGATAATTTACACACACCGATACACACTAACACCAATGTTTGGAGCGACACCCGCTCTGATACTAATTTGACGTAAACTACACGTCAATGGCTAAAAAGAAATACCAAACCCTAATTTTATAGAGAGAATCAAAAGTTGTCTTATATTTCAAGAATGAAAAAAGTGAGTACAGATGAGATTACAATGGGTATTTATATGGGAATGATTACTTACTAACTAATTAATTAGCTAAAATGGCTAAAAGGACCAACTAAAAACAAAAGAATGCTTAATTAGTCCGAAACATGCTTGGAGACTAATCAAGGGGTAAAAAGGCCTAAAAAGAAATAAAAATAGAAAAAAAAATGAAAAAAAGAAAAGAAATATAACAACGGATTCCCATCAGCTTTGGGCTCAGTGCAGAAACAAAGATCATCAAACACAGTGGTGAAATTTATTTAAATCAAAAGTCTAAGACATCTCAGATTATCTTTGGGCTCATTTATGTGTTTTATCTTGTAATGGGTTACGTTGTTACTTATTAGATTATAATTGGGTAGGACATTACATAAGGCCCTTTACCTTGTATTCCTCTAACCAACGCCCTTATTTCAATGAATTTAGCTTTTTAAGAGATTTATTTATTAAAAAAATGTTAGTTATGATCACTGTGATTTGATATAATTTACAGTGGGGGGATCATGCTTGCAAAACTAATGGCTGATCTCTAGTTGTGGCTGCAACACACACACAAGCAGAGACGCACACACACACATACATACATTATAACTCACTTCTCTTTTATTTGTTTAACTTGTCTCATTTAATTTATTATTATTTTTTTAATTTATATCATGTAAAATACATTAGTTATTTTTTTACACCATACATGTAAAATCAAATATTTAGGAAAAGATTTTGTTGTGTCGAGTGTATGCGACTTTGTTAAATTTCTATACCCAGCATCATATACAAAAATATTCGATGGAGAGTCAGCCTCAATTTATTCAAATTGTTAAGTTTTTGAAAATTTTAAAATCAGCTTCTTTGGTTTGATTGTTGTTGTTCACTTCTTTCTACACCAACAATAAAAACAAAAATCATATTTGAAAACAATAACAAATTAAACCAGTTCTCTTTTAACTGTGATCCATGGACCTCGGATCAAGAAACCATTGCCACAGTTTTATAACTAAATCATTGTTTCCTATAAATCCACATGAAACTCAAAGATAAACAGTATTTACCTTAGTAAAAACAAACACCGAATAGGGTATTCCATACAAAGCTAGTATATTAGTTGTGCATGAAGAAAAAAGAGGCCCCAATTCATAGCTACAAGATAGATGGTATACACAATTGACAAAGGCTTAAAAAAATTCAGGTTTTTTATCCCACCTAGACTTGAATTTTCTCTCTGCTCTTCTGCGCCACAACTGAGATTTTGTAAGTGCCCAGATGGTTGGGCTGGTGTGAGATAAATAAAGTCATCCTCCTCCTCCTCTTCATCATCACTAATCCACCCATAACAAGGTCTGCGCTTTCGGGTTGGAAGAGCATCAACCGATGGAGGAGAGATTACATGTGAAGGAGAATTAGCTTGTGGACTGTTGCCATTATTTAATTCCTACTTCACAATGCGAGTTTCATTCAAACCAGCATCTTCATGTATATGACCGTCCTCCTTGCATTCTGTAAAACAACAGTAGATTTAGTAGCAACAAGGGAAATCATCCGAAATGCAAACCAAAATGAGAAGGAAATGAAATATATTACGATTTTTGTACCTTTGGCTCAGGTTGGTTCAAGGTGTGTCAAAAATATATATTAGTTTGAACTTGAGAATTAGTTTTGCTCACCATTTTGTCCAAATCATATAATCATAGCGCAATTTAAGGATTGACTCGATCAATGGCCAAGATCAAACCTTGTTCACTATCTTGGAATTTTATCTGTCGATTACGTTCAAAAAAGGAAAATGATTATTAATTTGGGACGACCCAAAAAAGAAAGCATGACTATTAATTTGGGACGGAGGGAGTAATTACAAAGGAAATTGGCCACATGACATGAGATTGTCCAAACTGAGAATGCGGGGGATTAAAAGTGCCTACGACCGTAGGCAGAGGACATCTTTGTGGAGATAAAGTTAGGCAACCATTGCTGCAGATTCAAAGAGAAGACACCCGAGTGGAGGTAGGCAATGGTAGGGAGATCGAGAAGGTCCCGTAGGCGGTGAGTAGTGACGGAGAGGGTAATATAGGCCTCATGCTTCACTTCCTAGAGGAGGCTCTTAATGGGGATATCCTGAATGACAGTCGCCATATCCATTGCAAATATGAATTAGGAAAGCTTCGTTAATTGGCTTAACGATATGGAAAAAGTGTTCCGACTACAAGACCACCAACAGGGCCACATATATAAAGTTGACCATAACTAAATTATAAGGGAACGCCTCTTTTGTTATGGAAAGAATTTGTGCAGGACCACGTGTCGTGAGGAGTCGAATATGTCCAATTATGGACTAAGTTGAAGCAACACTACGCATGGCCCTCCTACCCCATTCTTACGAGTGAGATCCATTTGATCGAATGAACGATACAATGTCAGTCAACGAATATATATAGAAATTCAATTTGTTGTATACATGGAGAAGATTGAATCGAATGAGAGCACAAAACAAAACATGTGGCATTAATTGCAAGGCTTATAAATGAGCTATCAAGCAGAGTTGAGTCTTTGACAAATCTCTACACTCCAACTAGCAGGGGAATACGCTTTCAAGGCCGAAGACTGTTTTGGGGCCCAGCATTATGTATGACATAATTCATAGTACAAACATCCAACCAGTTTCAAAGGTATCCAAGCTATACTCAAGAAAATAAGCATTATGCAAGCAATTCACTCATTGTTTAGGAGACACCTAAATTACTAACTCTGTATGGAAATGAAGCTTAGGATGTGAAAATGTATGTCTCTGAGTTTCAGTATTACCAAAAACCCCAACAGGAAGATTCTGAACTCATGCAGAACTTTGGGTTAGAACGGAACTTCGGGTTACTTAAAACTAGCCATGAGTGAAATGCCAACAATAGTGAGAATCTTATCTCCTCCCATGCTCACATTAGTTAAACCATTCATCACCAATTCTCTCAGGGGTCAAGTATTCAAATGGGCACTAACAAGTTCTCTTAAATGGTCCCTACTTGACCCCAGATTATATTTAGCCAAAACAAACCTTGAAACAAAAACATTAAAAGATAAAATTTATACTTTTTGTGATGTGAAGAGTTGTTATTGGACCTGAATTAGGCACAAAAGACCCATATCTTGGTTACAAAGATAAACTTTTATTTTTCTATTCTTCATATATTGAATGATTACCTTGAAGAGAGTGCTCAAATGTATTGCATAATAACCCCTTCCCCTCCTCCTTTATCCGGGCTTGGAACCGGCAATAGAAAATAAACTTTTGCATTGGCGGAGTTAAAAAAGGTTCTTCGTACCAAATTAAGAGTCCCTATCTTTTTTATGTGTGTGTTTAAATTAAGAATACGCTTACGAAAAAAATTAAGAATACACTTGATCAATGGTCAAGATGAAAACGTGTTCATCAATGTGAAATTTGGTTCTTCGATTATGTCTCAAAAGGGAAAGTGGACTATTAATTTTGGAAGTCTCAAAAAAGAATGTATAACTCTTAATTTGGGACGAAGGGAGTAAGTCATAAGAAAACACAAAATAATCTAAGTCATACCTAGCATTGAATCTTCCATCTATCGTCTTCCTGTAAATTAAACGTACCTCTCCTTTAGGCATTGAGTCTTCAATTTACGTCTCCATGTCAAAAAAAATATCCACCTTTTGGCCTCGATTCCTTGATTTATCACCCTTTTCTGTAAAAAACAATTCCTATGGCCTTTGATACTTCAATTTTGCCTTCCTGTAAAGAAAAAATATTGGTACTTTTTGGCACAAATTCTCAAATTATAGCCTTCCTGTCACAGAGAAACCTGTTTTTGTTGGCTATTCAATTTATCGCCTCAACGCCTTCCCTCCTGTAAAAAAATATCTTTCCTTTTGCATTAACTCTTAATTTATTATTTTTGCATTTGTTATTCGATTTATCGCCTTAACGCCTTCCTATTAGAAAGAAAATACCTGTCCTTGTGTTGATTCTTGATTTCTTGTAAAAAAAACATACCTGTTTTTTGGGTTTGATTCTTCGATTCATTGCCCTATTGCCTTCTTGTCAAAAGACTATACCTGCCCTTTGGCTTCGATTCTTCAATTCTTGCTAACTTGTAGAAAAGAAAAGAAAGAAAACCTATTTTTTTACTTTGCTTCGTCGATTTACCGCCTTATCGCCATCCTGTCAAGAAAAACTAGTCTTAAATGTTACCTTCCTGTAAAGAAAAAATACTAGTCCTTTTGGCACTAATTCTCAACTTATAGCCTTCTTGTCCTAGAGATTCCTATTTTTGTTGGCTATTCAATTTATCGCCTTAACACCTTCCCTCCTTTAAAAAAATAATTGTCCTTTTGCATTGACTCTCAATTAATTATTTTTGATTTGATTATCCGATTTATCGCCTTAACGTCTTCCTATTAAAAAGAAAATACATGTCCTTCTAGTGTTGATTCTTGATTTCTTGACTTCCTGTAAAAAAAAAATACCTCTTTTTTGGGGCTTCGATTCATTGCCTTATCGCCTTCTTGTCAAAAAACTATACCTACCCTTTGGCTTTGATTCTTCAATTCGCTTTCCTGTAAAAAAGAAAAGAAAGAAAACCTGTTTTTTTTACTTTGATTCGTCAATTTACCGCCGTATGGTCATCCCGTCAAGAAAAACTGGTCTTCAATATTGCCTTCCTGTAAGGAAAAAATACTAGTCCTTTTGGCACTAATTCTCAATTTATAGCCTTCATATCCCAGAGAAACCTGTTTTTGTTGGCTATTCAATTTATTGCCTAACGCCTTCCCTCCTGTAAAGAAATATTTGTTCTTTTGCATTGACTCTCAATTTAGTATTTTGCTTTGATTATCCGATTTATTGCCTTAACGCCTTCCTATTAAAAAGAAAATACATGTCTTTCTTGTGTTGATTCTTGATTTCTCGACTTCCTGCAAAAAACATACCTGTTTTTTGGGTTTGATTCTTCAATTCTTGCTTTCCTGTAAAAAAGAAAAGAAAAAAAATTGTTTTTTTACATTGCTCCATCGATGAAAACCAAAAGGAAAAATTTATGAGTTTACTAATTAAAACTCATTTCTGTAGTGAATTTGCTGAAGCGATTATTTAATTAGTAAACTCATAACTGTTTTTGTTCTATCTTCTTCCGATGAAAACCAAAAGGAAAAATTTCTCATTTTGTCTTTGATTATTTGATTTATGCACATTACACAATAAGAAAACTCTCGGTTTTGGATTTGATAAATACAAATCATAATAGATTGCTATTGTTTCACTCACCATATATTTCGTATATTACATAAAGAAAAGTACAATTTTTAAGAAAGTGAAGTCATTAATCTGAGTATTAAACTAGGATTCTTTAGTCAAGTGACCCAAATGACTCCATGATCCAAGAAACCCCAATCCACGTGATTGTATACTTTCTTGAAATCAATCACTAATACCATGCCTTCACACTATTATTGTTCCAACAATCATTCCCAATCTTGCTCGCTATCAACAAAATATCCAGCATTTGTCTACAAATTTCCCATGAGACAAATAACTCATAACCCTCGAAACATTCCTCAATTTCAAAGATAATATTTTAGCCAATAGTTTTTGTTAACATGTAACTAAATTAACTGACCTTAATTCTATTCAAGATACTAGACCTTTATGGGGATAAAATAAAGGTATGTGGCATTCATGAAGGCATTCATAACACCACTCTCAAACAATCGCTTCAGCAAATTCACTACAGAATTTTTTACTAATTCCCAACATTCTTAAAACATAGCCATATCAAAAATATTTGGTCCTGGTATTACTCTTCCTTCAAAGGTCTACCAATTTGTGTAAATTTTTGTGTCAAATCTTATTAACCATAAGATTAGTCTTAAACTATATCATTTTCTCATTCTTTCATTTTTCAAGAGAAGAGATTGATATAGAGAGATTCCGATCGTATAAAGCACAAAATGGTCACATTCCTTTCCCGAAAAAATGTCAACTGATAGACATGAAATCCAGTCATATGAGATAAAAAAAATATCCATTGAAAAAAAATTCCTTTATATACAGTGAAATAAATTTAACAAAAAAGCTTACCTTTAAGTCCCCATAGATCAAAACCCAAGATCAAGAATGATCAACCCCAAAACTTATACACATGTTTGGAGGAAGAAAAAAGATGATGCGTTCGTATGGAATCACATCAAATGCATGAATTATAATGTTTATAGCCTGATCATAAAAAAAGACTGTGATTTGCACAATCTATACTATCATAAGTTTAAACACTATAGAATTTAGAGTAAATATTTTGTTACCTAATATAGAAGAAGTTTCAAGAGTCTGCACATATTACGGGTTATTTGAGAGACTGTGATTAGAATTTCAAACTCTTATTGTGAAAATGGTTTCTTAATTTCTTAAGAAAACACATGGACGTATATATGTATAGGTATCGTAGTGAATAAATATCCAAATAGAGTTATGGGTTTGTATGGAAACTACCAAAAATAGTGATTTGCACATTCTATACCATTATGAGTTTGAATATTTTTATTACCTAATACAGAAGCAGTTGCAGAAGTCTGCACGGACTGTGGGGGGGGGGGTATTTGAGAGACTGATATTAAGATTTTTATATTCTTATTGTCAAAAGGGTTTCTTGATTTCCAAAGAAAACACATGGAGGTATCACAGTGAATATATAACCAAATAGAGTGATAGGTTTGTATAAGAATCACATGAAGGATGTGCATTATAATGTTTACAGCCTGCTATCATAATAAAGGATTGTGATTTTCACAATCGAAAACTATATAACAGAGAAGATTTGGATTGAATATTTTGTTACCTAACACTGACAGAGAATAAGTTGCAAGATTCTACACGTACTGAGATTTGGATTTTCACAGAAAACACATGGAGGTGTGTTTATATAGGTACTAGAAGGTGTGTGAGAAAGGTCCGGTCAAAATGGTCAAAGAATTAAAGAGATTCTCGAAAAAAGACAAATCATCAGTGTGCTCAAAAGTCCAATTTTTGCATTTCTAAATTTAAGTTTGATTTCAAAATGTCAAAAAAATAACAAAAATATACAAATCATTATTTTTTTTTTAAAAGAATAATTTTAGTCTAACTGATTTTTGAAAATAATTTTAACTTTTAAAAATAGGATCTTTTGATTAAAGTTTAATAACTGATTGAGGTGTATTAAAATCTAAAATCGAAAATTAATAATGTAGCAAAGCCAAAAAACTCTTTACATTTTATAAAATTTATCATAGTGACATTGACTACGCATTAGTTATACCAACAAGTCATGTCGTGACAATCCACTCATTCTCTCTCCTAGAGTTTGCATATAAGTAGGAGGTTAGAAAAAGGTTGAAGGCGAAGTTGCCATTCTATCAGAAAACTAAGAGATTTAGTATTCACAAGTGTACCTTGAAATGTTTAAAACAATCAAATTTGGATGTATATAGAGAGAGAGGCAAGATCAAGTGCGAACAACTTAAAGATTGGCCCGTGCGAACCAATTTATTCAAAATACTAAAAAATTAATTTCGAGTTGATTTTTTCCTTATGACTTTTAAGCATTTCAAGGTATACGTCTAAAAAAATCCAGCTCAAAAGGAATTTTTTTACTATTTAAACAAATCGGTTAAATATATGTCAATTTTAAGTAGTATAAAACGTCATATTTTGACCGATTTGTTTAAAATAATAAAAAAAATGAGTTTTTTTCTTAAATGGGTACCTTGAAATGTTTAAAAATCATAGAAAAAATCAACTCAAAATATTTTTTTAAGTATTTTAAATAAATTGGTCTGCACGGACCAGTCCTTAAGTTGGTCCGCATTTGATCATATATATATATATATATATATATGAGTAATCACTCTCAAATCTCAATTTGCCAAAAAAAAAATAACCAATTCATAATTTTTGAGCTGATTTTTTTACAAGTATCCTGAATGTTTAAAACTCACACAAAAAAAATCAACCACGTTTTTTTATCATTTAAAAAATTGGTCTACCCCATGCGGATCTATTTTTAGGTCTGTAGGTGAGGGGGGCTCTCTTATATATATATATATATACTAGAGTATGCCCGTGCCTGAAGGCACGTCGAAATTTTTTCCAAGTACGTAATCGTGAAACTGCAAAAAAAATTCAAAGTACGTAATCGCGAAACAAAAAAAATTTCCAAAGTGCATAATTACAAAACAACAAAAATTTCGTGCCCTAACAAAATAGTGTAATTTTAAAAAAAACATGCAGTAAACAACTGGACCAACTGTTCACAACATTATTGATCAAAACAGTAACGATATGAATTATAAACATGTGGAGTTGCAACATTTAGAGTGAAAGTACCTAACCGCGTAACGGCAAAAATTTTCAAAGTACGTAATTACAAAACGGCAAAACTGAGTGTGAAAATTGTCATGTATTTTTCAGATTAAATTGAGTGTCAATGGTTGTATCATCATTTTAATCATATATTTTCATGTTAAATTCGGTGTCAAAATAAAAATGAGACAACCAGATTTGTCGTGTCATTTTTACGTTTATCAGCTTCATTTTTTGTTTAAAAAAACAATGTGTGGTGGCTCTTTGACTTGGACCGTATTCGAGATATTTAAAGAAGTATTATTTCATGTTGTGTAATGCCATGACTATGTTTGTGTTTTGTTTTAAAAACCATAAGGTGTTGTATTTATTTGAGTTGTTTTAACGTTAGGTGAAAAAAAATTCCATATCATTGTGTGTCTTGTCTCGTAACAAAATAAGATTGAGTTTGATGTTTTGTAAAAATATTTACCATAGGAGCTATATCAAAAGAGTGCAATCATAGTAAAATGGTACTAAGCAAAATGAATGTAAGAATAAAGAATTTCTCATTATTCAGTCAATGTTTTCTGTTCCAAAATTGACACCACAAAAAAATGGACAAAAAAACTTTGAAGTTAATTCACTCGTACAGTGAGGTGATAAAGTACACGATTCCCCAATAGATCAAAGCAAACTAAAATATCCATCGAGGTTAGTCGCAATGAACTGTGCCATTAAGTTGGGCCTTATCTTCATTTTACTCGTGTGAAGATTTAAAAGGTATGTGAAGCGCGGTATGGTAAACTATTCTGAAGGTACTCATCCAAAAGTGATAGCATAACCACGTTATTAACAACTAATCACGTATCAATGAAGGATCCACCATTTCTTATGTTTCTTAACTTCTATAAACAAACATGTGCAATGTGCCAAACTATCCAAGTCAGGATCTATCATAAACTAATAAGAGAGTGTAAAAACAAAATAAATTTACAATTAATAAATTTATAGTTAATAAGATTTATTCTAGCTCATACTCTCAAAATTGTTAAACATGTAAGCCATGGAAAATCCTATTAATTCCAAATACATCCCCTAATTCCAAATACATCCCCCTTTTTGTTACAACTTTTTTTTGTGGTGAATGAATTGTTGCTTTAGCAATTCGTTAAAAAGGTATCTCACCTTCATCGCAAATAAACAATAAACACGAATGCACTCAAAGAAACACCAGTATTCGTTCACGTCCTTCGCCTCCTTCACGGTCTTGTCTGCAACTATGAAATACATTGCTCCCGCCACTGTCATTGACATTCAGTTAACATTTGTCATCAAGCTGGAAGATGGAAATAATAATATCAACATCAATATAATGATGAAAACGTATTTTACCTGTGGAGATTATGAGAGCTTGGGCTGTGTGTTTGAGGTTGGATCTTGCCCACGGCACCATCCTTGCAATTGCTAACTGCATGTTTAAATTTCCACAAATGTCACTTAGATGTTAGGTGTTGAGCACCATTCAATATAGCTAAACAATGCGATTATTTACTAAGGAAACTTACAGTTGGAATGGTTGTTGCAATGGTGGCAACCATAGGTGCCTTAGCTCCTACAAAAACACCTTCTGTACATCCAACAAAAATAATTAATAAATTCTTAAAATTCAATTTAATGGCAATGAATCCCGTCACCTCACTCACCTGCTTAACTCTTAAACCCGAGCTTCCAAACGAAATCATTCATCTCCTTCAAATAAAAATAAATATGTATTAAACTCAACTTAACAATGGATGATGATAATAAATAGAGCAAATATGTTTTTAGGATACATACCAAGTTCATAAAGAAAAATTTCAACCGCATAACCCTGCTCCCAAGATGATAACGCAATAAAAGAAGTCCCACAATTAAAGGCCTAACGCCAAAAAAAATACTAATAGATAAAACCATCGAAATCAAAATAAAATCAACCAATAGTTGCACAAAATCAGGGAAAAGTTTACAAATCAAAACCAGTGGGGTATTTCTATCTTACTTTCAAACACCGGACCGAATAAGTTAATAAATTAATATCTAAACTTTAAGAATAACGAACATGAAATGAACTATAACCTTTTAACAATAATTGTAGCTTGAGACTGAGACATCTGCTCAGATGCTTCTACCGACCCATTCGACATTCGGGTGTCTATGCTTAATAGAGTTCGATATATCAAGAATATGTTTCCATCTTAATCTTCTCAAGAAAATAGCATATCGGGAGATGATGCTGCTAATCTACTCCAAGAGCTAGTAGATAGACTCGTTGATGTTGTGCCACTGATTTTGGAGTATGGTCCTGTAGACCTAAGGGTTCCACCTGCCAATGAAGAAGTGGTTACAAATCTTCTAGTTATTACTTTTACAGATGATATCTTGACCAGAAGCAGAGTGTTGCATTTGCAAGGACAATTTAGTTGTAAGTGATAAGATGGAAGAGTTGCCCTGCAAGCACACATTCCATCCTCCTTGCCTGAAGCCATGGTTGGATGAGCATAATTCTTATCCAAGCTTTCGGCGTGAACTATAAATGGATGATCATGCCTATGAAAGTTGGAAGGAGTGAGAGAAAGAGGCCAAGGAAGACATAAAGGAGCTGCAAATGTTGTTCATGGTGATGAAGTAACTTGGTGTATTCGGACATATTAGAGAACCTAAAATAATATTTAAGGGTATGTTAAAAAAAATAAGTACTTCCCTTTGTATAGGAATAAAGTGAGGACCTATGGAGTGCCATATGTCCTGCAAGAAAAAATATTTCATAACATGTTATAATGTAGGAATAAAAACTCGAAAGAAATGAATCTTATCGAAAGTTTAAGAAAGACTAACACCACTGCTTTAAACCATAACAAATGGAGTTTACCCATTTTAGGCAAGTCCAGAATAATTCGTGCTTCCTTCTAAATTCTACCGGTGAAAACAGGATAAAAATAACAATATCATATAGGATAAATTCATCCGAAACTCATATGAGATAAATTCACCCATTAGAAATTCACCCATTACAAACTCATCCATTAGAAACTCATATCATATCAGATAGTTCTAAATTCATCCATTAGAACATATGATAAAAATGACAATATCAGATAGGACAAATATCAGATAGTATAAATTCATCCATCATATAGGATAAAAATTATCCTTTCTACCGGTGAACATAGGATAAATTCATCCAAATATCAGATAGTGCAGAACTAACTTGTGTACTCACACTTTGACACAATTAAATATCCATGGACTCACATCAATTTCATTTGAGCCTCGAATAAAAAAAGTGAAACTCAACACGATACAAAACCTCAAAATAACCAATATCAACACAGCATACAACACAAATACAACATATGGTAGACTTGAACACTATATATATTTATCCAATGAATTTAGGTCTACATCTGGTACACTTGGAAATTGAGGTGAGTTCTTGTTTAAATATGACCATCCATTAGAAACTAAAAAGACCACGGTGAGTTTAATTAAAAACGAAGTTACTAAAAGGACCACGGTGATTGGTTCCTACCCTGAGTTAATAAAAAACTTCAATCATCGTGATACATAATACAGAGAAAGCGCAATTTTTTTTGGTAACTCATATATTTGCTATATTAAAAATTTGTAAGATACATAGTTTCACTATATAGTGAAAACTGAATGAGCTAGTGAACTCTTAAATCTGAAAGTGGGAGTACACTTAAATCTAGAGCCTTGAAACTAATCATTCAAGAATGCAAACATACTTCATAATTAAACATCATATACGAAAGAAAATATTAAAGCCTCGTAGATAGATTTGGCCATTACCATAGTCAACCCAAGCATTAAAAAAGCAGAGTGGAATCCCCACGCCTGAAATACCACACAGTAATAAAGTCCATGAACCATCATATCAAAAGATGTTAAAAAATTTCAACTCCAATAACGATATGAATAAAAACTAACATTCTAACTAATACTCATAACAGTAAAGCTTGAAATCACTTGAACTCAATCACATGGAAGCTTGCAATCACATGAACTCAATCCATAATATTCCATACATTAGTTTATGGAACAAACACAAACAAACATCGCACCCATGAAACAAACCCATCTGATGGTCTGATTTTGTGTGTGTGTAAGAGAGATGGAGATTACCTCTAGGGCGGCGGAGTAAGAGAATGGCCCCATACCTGATTAGGCTTGAATCTGAGAAAAATAAACATCAAAACACAAATAAAAAATTAGATATGCAAAAAGTTAGTTTGAACCAAAAATAAAAACACAAATTTCCAATTAGAGGGAGATAATGTATACCTGATTATGTTTCAATCTGACAAAAAAAAATAAACATCAAAACACATACAAAAATTAGATCTTCAAAAAATACCAAAAAGAGTATATAAGAAAAATTAGTATAGGAAGACATTCCTTCGATTTAATCTTGGTCGCCAGTCCCAAACTGCTACAGAATATGTCTTACTCATACAACATCACATCCATGGAAACGTTTCCTTCTTATGGAGGTCTTATTATAAGAAACCTGCACAATAAAAGAAAATATAAGAAAAAATATATGGGGAACCCTAAGTTCAGATCTAGAAAAGTAAATGAAATGTTCAGAGGTACATGTCAGAAAAAATACATTCATGTACAAAAGCTCCCGAAATCATAGAGGAATATCTGATTCCATTTCCCCAGTCTCAGCCAGATATGAGGATGTTAAAAATGAAGATCAAAGAGAATGAGGATCTTAAAAATAAGCATACCTAAAAACCTCAACCATTATGGAGCTCGGAGAGTTGCATTTTAAGGCAGAGAGGCGGAGAGTTGTGGAGCTCGGAGAGGCGAAGATGTGTGTGAAAGAGAGAGAGAAAGAGAGTGAGGATCTCAGAGATAGAGACTGAGAGTTGGGGGAGGGGGAAGCATCAGGTGAATGAGAGAAGGGTGGGCGGATGAGTGAGAGGGGGACAAAATGAAAGGGTTTGTCTTTGGGAGCCAACGGATGAGTGAGAGGTAGAAAATGATAGTGTGGTAGGGTTGAGGGAGTATGATTGACGAGAGTTTACAAAAATAGTATTATTTTTTAATTTTGAGTGTGAAAAAAGGAGGGAAAACTCAAATGCTTAGAGCGCAATGGAGGTAGTGCATAGAAAGTCATAAAGATGATATCATAGTTCCATCTTATGACATACATAAGTTTTATAACTTATTATATAGATATATAGATATATATATATATATATATATATATATATATATATATATATATATATATATATATATATATATATATATATATATATATATGGTCACTCTCTCCTACCGATTAAGTTTACGGATAGAATGTGGATTTAGCTATCTTCCAAAAGGTCTTGGAACCACTTTGTCTTTTATGGTCCATCTTCTCTTTCTAAGGTTTCTTAGAATTAAAATTTTTACCCCAATAGTTTCTAGAATCTATTAAACTTATTTTAAAATCTAATTAATCTGGAAGCTAAGTGTAGAAAGTTCGGGGCTACCTCTTAAGCTTTCTCTATCACTATCGTACTATCTTTCGAAATAGTAAGGATTATCTAACCAAATATCTTCTTTAGGATGCCTAGAAATTTCTAGAGGTTTTGAAGGAAAACAATCCAATCTTAAATACCTTATGCGATATTTGCGGTTTTAGCTGCCTAGTCTCTTTATATATTTATTTGATAGAATGAATTAGATTAAATTATCTTCTATGAACTCGTCTAAATCACTGTCACCGTAAGATGACAAAAATCTTCGATAAGTTCTTGAAGCAACTATCTCTACGTATTTAAGGAGTGGACAAACTCCTCCTGATTTAATCAAGATAGCTTTTGTTTAGGCTAATCTTTTACGTCTAATATATCTCAATACGTCTATAGTAACTCTAGGTCTTCTTGTATATTCTTGGTATTTTTCTAAATCTAAAAGTTCTTCTGCAAATTCTTCAGTTCTTAAGTCTTGTTTGAAGAGATCACGGATCTCTATTCTAATTGTTTCTATTCTAGGTACTTCGCGTGCTAGCCACGTAATAATCTGGTCTATATATTTGAAGGTACCTCCTCCCTATATTAATGCATATTCTACAAGTAGTCTTTCTGAGGGGTCTGAGAGAGTCCACTCATGGATTTTTCTTGTTAAGTCTGGGTTTGTTTAACTAACAAAGGCTAAAAAGTTTGTAGTTATTTTAAGGCTAACACAAATGCTTTTAAAGTTTAATAATATTATTTGCAATAGTTAGGGGGTTGGTTTGAGTTTATGCCTTCCTTTTATTCTGCAATTATTTAATCTTCTTCTCTTTGTCTCTTTAGCTTGTTATTATCGTTACCTCCTGCAACTTCCTTTTTATATATCGCATCTTAATCCTCTAATGGTGCTGGACACATTTCCTGCATGTATGCCACCACGCCTAACACCTACCTGGCTCACGAATTATGATAAATCGGCATCTGACGGTGGTTCGCAGCATAACACCTATGTGCTACACTCGAGGTTCCACACAATTGTCCTCTATGAACAAAAGGTTGCAGATGTTTGGAGCATAATAACAACACAACACAAGAGATTTTTGGAAAAGGAAATAACCTTTATTGCATAACATAAGTAAGTACAAGTCTCACCTTTCCCCTAACTATAAGAGGTTTACTCACTGATTGACATATTATTATCTTTCTTTTACCACCTCTCTTACCTATTTTCTCGCCTCCCCCAACAAACTGACTAACGCTCCCTATTAGAGATCAAAGGCACTACAATGACTGGAAACCAGTTGCAAAAGTTATTCAGTGGAAAGAAAAAATAAAGTCTATCACTTTCCTTTTCATAAAGCAGCCTTGTCTTCTTTTGATAATTAATTATTTTCTGTCACATGCTCTCCTATTTTTAATAATTCTTTAAATAAAGGTGAATCTTTTTATTTTGTCATGGGACCCTCTTCTGTCTTTTTATTATCATCTTCATTCTTTAATGGAGCATCATTATAGGAGAGGTATTCATCAATAAGGCCCATCGCTCTGATGCTAGATGGCAAAGCAACCTCCACCACTTCTTCAGATTCTTTCTTGAGTCTTTCGTTGAATGGATCATCTACTTGAATGATTAAGTCTTAATTGTGGTATACATTATACCATCTTTCTTAACTTGTTAACAACTCCATAATCTAAACTGTTTCAATGGCCTGAGCAATCTGGACTTTAGACTTATTAACAGATAAGTCTTTAGTTTCCTCTTCAGAAAGGACTTCAAAGTCTTCAATATTAAAAGAAGAAAATCTAAGGAGTCTAAAACCTTCAACCCTTTTTCCTCTGTATGAACTAAGAGGAATATGATAAATTCTAGCAAATAAGTGAAAAAGTTATTCTATTTTCTTAGCATACTCATATACAGTTTTTCTAAAAGTAATAGTGTCTTCTACAATCTGTATATAAATGAGTCCAATGAACCCATAGTCTATAAGAATAATATGCGCCATTTCCGCTTCTCCAAAAAGATAAATTTTTGGAACTTCATTATAAAAACCATTGATTATTAGGGTATCTCCATTAATTTCAGATAATAATATATTAAAATGATCAATAATATTATCACCTTCCTTCTGGCAGTCTTTTGAGAATGGAAGATTATTGTTACCAAATAGTATAACAATCTTAGTCTTAAAGGTATTTTGTTGATAATAAAAATTATCAATAGGTCTAGCTTTGGAAGTTGGTTCTCCAAGAGTTTAACCATATGTCTGAGTTTGAGGTCTAGGAGTAGGAGTACTACTTACTTGAATAGCTGCAAGTCTTTGGGTTCTTATGAATCTAGCAATAGATACTAAAATTTACTTGAATTCTATCCATAGTTCATTCTTTATATTCCACCATATGATGTCTATAACAGTATTTTCACCATCTGAAAATTCTCTTCTATATTTTATTAGGTTTGAATATCTTTAGTCTGGTATATATTGGGGGAAATACATTTTTCCAATAAGTCTATTTTGGGCAACATCTTCATTTCTTGATTTTTCATGAGGAATTAGAATATCATTGAAGTTTTTTAGAATTGGTCTTTATTAGTTGTCTTGGATATGAGTCTGAGTCTGCTTTTGCGTTATACCAGCATTTGGTTTTGCGCGTCTAAGATAATCTGTAATATAATCTTTGTTCAGTCTACTTGATCCTGAGGAACTCATAGTCTCTAATTTTGTTTGCATCATAAAACAATAAATGATATTAGTATTAGCAAACATAGTTTCTCTAGATATAATTTCTAGAATATTGTTTTTACTTCCTTTAATATGAATAATAGAAAAGTCATATCAACCAAGAAATTGTTGTCATCTAATTTATTTATTGGTTCTTAATTTTGATAAGTCAAAGTCTCTGAATTTTACTGCATAAGATAAGTCAGTATAAATAGAAAAATGCTTAGGTCTAAAAAAAAGCATATATTTTTCTATAGCTAAAACTTATTTTTCATGGGCAACATATCTTATTTTTGAATCAGTAAAAGTTTTAGAACGATATCTACAAAGTTTCTTCATTTTAATCTTATGATCAATGGCAAAGTACATTGCTCCCCATTGCTTGTAAGAGGCGTCAGTTTCTACTATAAACTGATCTTCAACATTGGGCCATTTAAGTAGAGCAATATTCCTGACTGCTTCCTTGATTTGTTTTATGACTTCAAAATGGTGTTTAGTCCATTTAAAAGGATTAGTCTTATTCTATACCTTTTAATTTGGATGTTAAGCTTTGTCTTTTTGAAGTAAGGTTCTTAATAAAGTCTGCAGCACAATTAATTAATCCTAGAAATGATTGTAATTATTTTCTATTTAAGTTGGTGTGAAGATTCAAGAATTTTCTTGGTTATGTGTTCTGCTAAGGATAATTTTCCTTTATTAATATGCATTCCTACAAAGTCTATTTCAGTCTAGAATAAATTCATTTTCTTTTTAGAAATAACAATTTCATGTTTATCTAATTCTAAAATAATCTTCTTAAGACGGTCTATGTGTTCTGCTTCAGTCCTGCTAGCTAAGAATAGCATTTATGTAAACACGACAAAACTCTGAGTAAAGTCTAAAAATATTACCCTTTCATCCTTAAAAAACTTGAGGGGAATTCGCGTACCCAAATGGCATAATTTACGATTCATGTTTTCCTTGGGACACACTAAAGGTCATCCAAGATATACTGTCTGGATGCATATTTATTTGCCGAAAGCTTGGCTTGCAATCAAACTTACTAAATATAATTCTATTTTCAATCAGGTTAATTATATTATTCTTGTCTGGTATTTTATAAGAATCGAACTCAAAATTCTTATTAAGGTGTCTATAGTCTATGACCATACCTCATTTTTCTCTCTTTAGTTCAGACTCATTTTGCACATAGAAGGCAAAGCTATTACATCTACTTTTTGTTTCTCAAATAATATCTAGTTTAAGCATTTCATCTATGTCTTTTTTGAATTCTTCTCTATCTTCTTATGAATATCCTTTCTTATAAGTTCCACCATTAACAGTGGCATCTGGGTTAATGGGAATAATTTCGCAGGAACTTTGGTCTTTGTCCCACTTAGCAATGGAATTTTCTCCTAAAGTAGGCTATGTTAGTTTCCTAATGTTTTCTTTTTCTTCTTCTATATCCATTTTTTGTTTGGATATAGCTTGGGCCTTTAATAAGGCTTGTTGGGCTTAGTCTAAAATTTCTTATTGTACAAGTGCAATTTTCTTATCACACTTTTGGTTTGGGAACTTACATTATTTTTGTAAGGGCTTAGTTATTTTTTGGTCTTCTTGTTGGTTTGTAAGTCTAGGTCCACCATGATCAGTTGAAGAACTCAGATGGGTTATTGGTCTAAGGTGGAAAGCAATCTTGTGATCAATTAGAGGGGCACTAATATTAAACACCTATTTATCTCTAAGTAATATCTTGTCATTTTAT
Source organism: Sambucus nigra (assembly GCA_949130495.1). Classification (NCBI taxonomy): domain Eukaryota; kingdom Viridiplantae; phylum Streptophyta; class Magnoliopsida; order Dipsacales; family Adoxaceae; genus Sambucus; species Sambucus nigra. The sequence continues at coordinate 619,586,404 of OX422213.1, read as the reverse complement.
TGAGTATAAGGATGGTGTTTACTTATAAAGCCTTGTCCTAAAATAATATTTCTTGTGAAACTAGGTCGGGGATCCATAATCCAAAACTGATGATTTACAGTTTTTTTGGCTGATTTCCTATGTTGAAGAAGATAGGAATAGTCTGAAAATATAAGATAAATGGTTCGCCATTAGATACCTTACCATGGATCTCATGCTCAGTGTCTTGGAAATAATTTTATGGGAAGGTATTAGTCTTACAAATACTCTGCGAACAACATGTATCTATAAAATCTTAAAATCTTCTAAGGTAATCTTTGTGTTGTATTTATAATTATACGAAACAAGCATTAGGTTTATTAGAATGACTAAGTTATTCTTTTCTAAAATAAATATTCCTTTCTGGGGTTTATTTATACAATCTAATGGTCTTAAGTCTTCTGTGCTGCTTTCTAAGTACCTTTCTTCTAGGTCATAGGAAATTTCCTTTCCCTTTAGGTCTTCATTTTCTTGCGATTTTTTGGCTATGTTTTTATTAATGTCTAGATAATAAAGTTTAATATCTTGATCTATTTGAGCATCATATTGGGTAGTATAAATTGCTCTAAATCTAGTTATCCAATAATCTTCATGGTTGTGTAATTGACAAGTAATACCTACCACAAATAGCTTTGTTTGTATAGTCTCAAAACATTCTATGCAACTAAAGTCTATCTTGCTACATTTCATTTCAAATGTGCAATCATGTTTCTCATCGTAGTAATATCTAGGTATATATGTTAGTACCTTAGGTTTACTAAATGTCCATTTTTTTTAAAGGGAACTTAATATACATCTATACCAAGCTTCTTCAAAATCTATATAATCATTTTCCTGATCAATTTGTATCATATATAAGTCTAGAGTGTCTTCGGAGTCTTTATACTCCTCAGTATCACTATTAGAGTCTTATGAATCACTGTCTGTGTACGCACTATAGATACTAGTATTATCATCCTTTTCTATGTCTAATATTTCTATAGCATATAATAAATCATCTGGAAAATCTATCGTATTAATAATCTTAATATTCTATTTATCTTTCTTGTTAGGACAATCTTTAGCAAAGTGTCCTTATTTGCCACAAGTCCAGTATTCTCTGGTAGAAGTCTTAGACTGAGGTGCTTCTTTTTTTCTTATAATTAGGAACTTTTTATGTTTATTGTTATTCTTCTTAAAATACCGTCTTTGGTTAAATCTCTTTTTCTTAGCTCTAAAGTCTTTTTCCTAAATATAGTAGATGGTCTGAATTTATATTTCTTTGTAAAATCTATAAGTCTAGACTTTTTAAATTTATTTTGTTTCCATTCTAGTTTATTCTTTTTGAATTTCTTTTCTTTAATTTCATTACCACATCCCCGTTGGATTGGAGCTATGTCTCTTTCACCTTTAATTGGAGGAATCTGACTAAAAGCTTCTTTAATTAACCTTTCTTGCGTTATATCTCATCTTAGATAGGATATATCTTTGGCAAATTTAATTCTTTCACCAAGGGAGTTTTCCTTAATTCCGACAACTCCTAGCCAATTCATGTATTCATTAATTAGGATTTGTCCAATAGCTAGTATTTTTCTAAAATATTCATCTTTTAATGTTTCACCAAATTCTTGAATTTGGTAATATGGTTGTTCATAACTATTGTTATATTCATTAATCTTATCTAATTTGCAAAATCTAAAAAGAGCTAGCTTAGTTTTTGATAAGTCTTGTTCATTAATGTGAGTTGAATGTCTAGATCCAATGAATTATGTTGTAAATAATCGAATATATTCTTCAGTTGATCTTTCATCTTGATGTTGTCTCATTTTTTCAACTTTAGCTATAGATTTTTCATCTGTAGCTTGTCTTTTGTCTAAATATTTTTTTGCAATTCCGCTAATGGATTCCTCGGGGTATTGTTTACATGAATTTGATTCCCATCGTTCGTTAGACGCAAAGAACTAATTCATTTGATTACGCCATTCATCTAAGGTTTTTTTCTTATCTTGAACGTTGTCTAAATTAAGGTATATTCCAACTAGGTTTATGGCTTGACTTTCCATATTCTTAACTGGAGTAAAACTCTTGTCCCTAGTTGAAAAATCTTTTATATGATCAGGTTTTGTCTTTTCCAGAGTATTTTAATAAATAGGAATATTTATTCTTATTGGTTTACTAAAGAGTATAGGAGAATCATTTAGACTACTATTGGTTCCCATTTGCTGCTTAGCAGGACCAACCTGTGTAGCTAGTATTATTCTTTCTTCTCATTCTTCCTTTAATCTCAGGTTTCTAAGAATTTCTTTGGTATTCTTAGATTCTTTTAATTTTAATATATGGTCTTGGGATATCATATTAAATCTATTTTGACCTTGGAATCTAACAGACTGACTTATGTTAAGATGTCCTTTAAATGTCTTCATGTCTAATTCTCAGGGTTTATGCCCAAAATTTTGGATTCTAGACTTTTCTCTAACTAAATCTTTTTGTTCAAATGATGTTCTAGGTATAATTACTAGAGCTTATTGTAATAAGCTGGAGTTATCCTTACTATTACGTTCTCATTCTGAGGGATCACTACGTATAGTTTCTCTCATATTTCTAAATCTAATTTCTTTAGTATGGAGACTTTTGCTAGTAGTCTTAGGAGGACCAAACTGGATGGTAACGTTTTCAGTGACATCGTCTTGATTAATAAACAAGGGTTTATTCTGTATAGTCATAGTTTCTTGACATTATGAAAATTGCCAAAGAGTCTTGGCTTTTTTTCTCTCATTGGTCCAGTATTTCTAACACTCTAAACTATTGGCTCTAACCAATATTTCTTCATTAAGTCTATCACTAGGAATTCTCGGTTGCATTCCTTCATAAGGGAAATGGGAAAATTTCACATAGCTTTGGAATTTTATATTGATATTAGCATCTGAGAAAATATAGTCTCCGTAGCCACTAGCATATTGAATTAATTTAAAATGTTTGGTTGTGTCTACGGTTACTGTAAATACTTGAATGACATTAAAGTATCTTATGGTGACATTTCTAATTGGGTTATCTCAATAAGGCTTTTTCTCAAAATCCTTCCATCTTTTATCTATTAAGCAACATAATATATAAATATCATTTTGGGGTCTATATAACCCTTGGATTCTTGTTTAAAAGAGTCCAAAGATTAGGAACTGGAATTTTCTATCAGTTCCTCTCGATCTTAGATATTCTGAGTCAAAAACTTGAAGCTCGGTATAATACTTGTCTAACACATAATTTCTACAATGACATGTTATGTTATAATTAAGAGTCTTGGGAACGACTCCTTCTTTAAACAGGTCTATGTATCTAACTGCTAGAAGTTGTCCATTATGTATGGAATCTTGTATAATTTTCCAATCAATTCCACCCCATTCTTTCATTGAATAGGGTTAGTGAAGTTTTATTCTTTCCACTATGTTCTAACATTGGAGGAGAAGTCTTTCAGTCTTTGGATCATAAATTATTATGTCCAATATTTGAGATAGGGTTGGCTATCTTACTAGTCTTATATAATCGATTGTTTATGATTCTTTTAGCTATGGTTTTTCCTTACTTAGTTTCTATACAAGGGGATTATCTAAATTTATAGGTGATTACCTATTTTTGTTCAAGTCTTTTTCAATTCTTTATAAAGAGTCTGAATAATCCTTTTGTCCTCTGACTAAGGATTTCTTTTTTAAAGAGCTTATTTCCTCTTCTTGCATTTTTAGCAATATCTTCATTTTTCTTAGCAAGAGAATTAACAATCTTTGCAATATAGTCTTTTACTTCATAATATATTTCTTATTTTTGCACAGATTCTTATGTTATTATTGCTTCTATAAATTCTATGGATTTTTCTTTATCTAGACGTGTTAAAATAAAGGGAGAGTCTAATTTCGCTTGGGAAGGTTTATCATATATAGACTTAATTCCTTTCATAATTTCTTCATATTTTATTTTTGCTTGAGTTATATTAAGTCTAAGCTCATTAATTATACTATCCATTCAAGATAGGTTATGGTTTTCAATATTATTAAGGTAACTGGCTAAATTCTGCTGAAATTTAACAAAGTTTGTATAGAAGGTAGTTAACCCTTTTGTCTTAGCCTTTAAATCTAATTGTAAGTCTTTAACAAAGTTATTATTGTAGTCTTGTGCAGCTACTATAGATGTTGAGATTAAATTTAATCTCTCAAGTATAAGTCTTAATGCTTTAGCAGCATTCGCAATCTCATTTTTATTTATCTAGTAGTAAAATCTTTCATCATGTATCCTTTCTAGAATTCTTTGGTAAAAAACTGTCAGAGTCTGAATGGAGAGGTTTTCAGGTACCTCTTTCCAGTTTGACCTAACTATTTCCATTATGAAGATAATTATCTATTCTTGGATTGAGTTTAGCTTGTTCTTAATGATTTTAATGAACTCGCTTTCTTGGTTTTTTATTAGAATTTTTATTTCTGAATTTTCTTTGTTAAGAACTTCTATGTGATTCATCTTAGTATTTATATCTTGTAATACTTGTACAATGTCTATAGAGATTTGGCTATCTATTTCTTATATTTCTTTTGAGATCTTTTTTATCTCTGTTTTTAGGGATTTGAAATCTGTGGATAATTGTTTTAAAATAAGAAGTATACACTTATTTTGACCTAGTATGCTATTGATAACACTAGTAGTAACCTGCCTGATGTTTGTATGTTTCATTAGGAAGTGTTAAACATGTGAACAACCGTCTATATTTGAGGTTAAGCAACCTTTTGGGTCTAAATCAGTTGCACGGATGGATTGATAATCTGGATGGGTTCCAAAAATATCTTTCTAAATGCGTGGAATAAATCCCAAGGGCATTAAATTCCTTTACTAATGTAGGTCTGAAAGGAGTGTCTTTGCTCTGATACCAGAATAGGATTTTTTTCTGCAAAGTTTGATTAACTCTGATACCAAAGTTGGGTTCTCTCTGCTTTCTTAAATTTTTGTGATTTTTTATGGTCTAAAATATAAATATATTATATATATGATTTTGAAATATAATTTCACTATATGACAAGAGAGGACCACCAGGGGAAGGTGACAAATTTGACTTTGGGACCATAAGGGGACCACGTTTGGAAAAGGACAAAGTTTGCACTATGTCCGCACGGATGCGTTTGCACCTGAGCTTTATAATATATATATATATATATATATATATATAGAGAGAGAGAGAGAGAGAAAGAGAGAGAGAGGCAGGCTCCTGTGCACACTAAGTTTGCACACTAAGTTTGCACATTACTGTTTTAAAGTATTAAAAAAAAAATTTGAGTTGATTTTTTTTGTGTGATATTTAAACATTTCAAGGAACCCATATAAAAAAAATCAGTTCAAAAAAACTTTTTTTGCTAGTTTTAAAAAATCGGTCAAACTTTCTATGCTTTTAAGCCCTTTAAAAACTGCGAAAGTTTGACCGATTTTTTAAAAATAGCAAAAAAAGTTTTTTTCAGCTAATTTTTTTTATGTGAGTCCGTTGAAATGTTAAAATATCACATAAAAAAATTGGTGTGCGCCAGCACTCAAAAATATTTTTGTTACTACTTTAAAAAAGTAATGTGCAAACTTAGTGTGCACAGGAGCCTGCCTCTATATATATATATATATATTTGATTCTTACACCTTTTGTGTTTTATCATCCCAACTTGTTAGATCACCTGAACAGTAAATCCGGTATCCAAACAATAAGACCCAAGAGAGTGGCTTGAGCGGATAGGTATGAGAGGGTATGTATTGAAACATTTTGAGAAAACAAACATGAAAATTGTAAAAAGAAAATAGGTTTCTTTACAAGCTTTAAAATGAATATATATATATATATATATATATATGTGTGTGTGTGTGTGTGTGTGTGTAGTTTACCATGAATTCTTGAGGTTATATTACTTGGTGTTCCTAAAAAATATTTTATTATTGTAAAAACTGAGTTTTTACTCCATCTGGGATTCCCGTTTCGATTATTTCATCAAAAATTAGGAGGCCATTAGCATCTTGTTGGACATCAATTTTAACTTGCTCATTTGATTCTTCGGTAAGATATTTATCCCGTCAAGATTTTATCATTGCGGTGAATCATGTTGTTAAAGGCTCAACTATTTATGTTTGGGGAATGTTTTGATTGTTTAAGTAATTGTTGGCAATCATATATATGTGTTGCATTTTGTTTAAATTTTTTTGTTTAGATAATCCATCTATGTTCCATTCATAAAGTCTGTATGATGAAATAAAGAACTAGTTGTGCACATTTCTTTCTTCATATTGCATATCTGGGGATGTTGGTCTTGTGTACCAATTTTTCGTTACGATGTTAGAATCACTCTGGAGTTTTTTATTCTATTTAATTCAACATTAGTAAATTGCTTTTCAATATAATGGATATCTTCATCCGTAGTAGATTCTTGGGATGGGTATATTTGGTTAATATGGGTATTATTTCTTTTGACAGTTGTAATAGTCTTTAATGACTCTGTTTTGATCTCCTTTAGCATTATTTCTATTTTATCTAGAGTTCTCATAATTAGTTTGCAAATTTATTCCTTTTCGGACCTCTAGAAGTTTAATTAACGGTATTTCTATTTTATATCGTAGGTTTGGTTTGTCTAACTTATTTTCAATGGATTCTAATTATCTTCCTAAAGTATTCAAGTATTGGTCAGTGTAATTATTTGTTCAATAACTTTTTTGATTTCATCATTAGTAGAAGTAACTTTAAAGGGTGTAGCAACTACTTCTGTTCCCATGTGATTTATTAAAATGGTGTATAGTGGAGGGTGACTAGACGATAATGTAGTTTTGTCTTGTTTTGTCCACTTTAATTTTGTTAGGACATTTATTTTTTGATAATAGTTATCTAAATTGTCAAAGAATTTTATGTCTTCTTATCTTATTCATTTCTTTTGGGGAATACTTTGCTCGATAAGCTCGTTGTCTAGTTGGTTTTCTTTTGACTCAAAATCTTATCCTAATTTAATCATATCAATTTTATAATATTTATTGATTGTTAATAATTGATGATTTACTGAGCCTGTTTCAAAATCTATTTTAGTGGGGGAATGTTGTTCTTCATCATTATTAAAATTTGAGGTCGATGTATACTAAGGTTTACTTACTTGGGAAGTTGTATCAATTTCTTTTAACTTAAGATTATGTCTGGGTATTGTATCTTCGCATTTTCTTGTTGAATAACTCGTTTGGGAATTACTATCATCTCTAATATGGATAGGTTTAAATCAAAGTTGGTTAAAACTTATTCTAACGGATCCGTCAAAGTATTCTTGAATTTATTAAAGATTAATAGAATTGTTTTGTAGTTTGGGGGATGATTTTCATTTTCTAATAACCAATTGTTTGGTAAATTAATATCTTACTGACTTATTGATCTACGGACTTTGATATTAGCATCATTTGTACTGCTTTGTATTGTAGATTTTTATCTTTTGGACTTCTTACTAAAGCATGTACATTTAGGTTTGTCCTTCAACATTTATAGTAGGTTCTGTAGATTAAAGTTAAGGGTTTACTTCCTTTTAACATTTCATATCCAAATGTTTTAATATTTAGTGTCATGGTTTCTAATATGTGAGAGTTAGTTAAACTTAATGTAAAATCTGAAAAATAATTAGTATATATATTGGTCCATTAAAAACGATCGATTCCATCATTCCTAAAATACTAGTGTTGTAATTACTATGTCTAGCATCTCTAAAACATAAGAGAATAGAGACATTTATACCTTTTACTAATTAATGGTTTGACTGGTACTTGTATTAATCCTATGTTTAGAAAATTGAATCCATCTTTCCTTTGGTTTGTAATAGTTTCACTAGTTAATAGTTGAATCATATCATGTTCTTTATTTAAAGTATAAACATGATCAACAGTTTTAACATTGCAATTAGTACTAAAGGATGATTTTAGAAAACAAGTTTTATAAATTTCTTTTGTTAGGACTTTGGAAATATTCCAATCATTTAAATCTAAATTTACTTCTTCATAAAAATGTTCTTCTTATTTATCATGTATTGAGGAAAAGGTAAAGAAGACCTAGAGCTAGAATTAGCCAAAGAATTTGATCCAAATAATCTATTCATTTTATAGCTTTTAAAGGAACCTAGTTGTTTCTTACAGTTATCATGTTTGTTTTCACAAATATTTCAATACATACCCTCTCAAACCTATCCGCTCATGCCACTCTCTTGGGTTTTATTGTTTGAATACCGAATTTACTCTTCAGGTGATCTAACAAGTTGGGATGTGAAAACCCAATGGGTGTAAGAATTGACTTGGGTCTAACTTGGCTCTAAAGGAGAAATGGAAATATAGATCATACACAATTACTGGGAACTTGGCTCTGATACCAAAAGGGGAAGCAGTGCATATAATAAAAATTCTGAAATTGTTGTTTAAACTGAAAACTGAAATTACAATAACTGAGAGTAACTTACAAAGATTAATGATTAATACAATCAATTGAACTGGATGAACTTGAAAGCATATTGTTAGCAACCAATTTTGTTCCCATGTGATTTACTAAAATGGTTTTTAGTGGAGGGTGACTAGACGATACTATAGTTTTGTCTTGTCTTGTTCACTTTACTTATGTTAGGACATTTATTTTTATAATAATTATCTAAATAGTCAAAGAATTTTGTGTAATTTCTTATCTCATTCATTTAAGTTTTCCATTTTCTTATTATTTTTTCTTTTTCTTTTGGGGAGTACTTTTCTCGATAAGCTTGTTGTCTAGTGTTGTTTTCTTTTGACTCAAAATATTCTCGTAATTTAATCATGTCAATTTTATAATCTTTATTAATTGTTAGCAATTGATGATTTACTGAGCCTGTTTCAAAATTTATTTGACTGGGGGAATGTTTGTCTTCATTATAATTAAAATTTGAGGTGATGTATAACAAGATTTACTTACTTGAGAAGTTGTATCAATTTTTTTTAACTTAAGATTACGTTATTGTCTATAATAATAAATTTGCAACTTTTCTAAAGTATTCAGGTATTGAGTAAAACAAGTGTAAGAATTGATTTGGGCATAACTTAGCTCTAAAGCAGAACTGAAAATATAGATCAAACACAATAATTGGGAACTTGGCTCTGATACCAAAAGAGGAAGGTGCGCATAAAATAAAAACACTGAAATTAATATTTAAACTGAAAACTAAAAACCGAAATTACAATAACTGAAAGTAACTCATAAAGATTAGTGATTAATACGATCGGTTGAACTGGATGAACTTGAAATCACAATGTTTAATATAAGTTACAACTGGGAAATCGAGAGAATAATAGAGAGAGAGAGAGAGAGAGAGAGAGAGAGAGAGAGAAGAGTTTGTAGAAGTGAGATCTGAAATTAGACTTTGCCTTGAATGAATAACTTAGAGCTATATTTATAGCTGAAAAATTCCCTTGGGTGAAATGGATGAATTGCTTTTACTTCCGGTGATATACTTTAACCTTGGGTGAACTGCTTTAACTTTGGGTGAAATATTTTGTCCTAGGTGAAATGTCTTTTACTTGGAGGTGATTGATTGACTAACTACAGCTTTCAATAAAAGCTGGTAGATTCTCACAAATCTAAATCCGTGTGACGACACTGTTTATGAATAGTAACATGTCGGAGAATATTTTTGCTATTCGGCATTGTTCATGAAAAATGTCTTTTAATTAAAATTTGATCAAATATTATCTTACACAAATTTGGCAAATTTTATTACAGACTGTAACGGTCTTGGGCATCTTGGAACAATGAACTCAAATATGGATTCGAGATGTTAATCTGGTAACTATTTGTTGACTCGACAAAATAGGTGGGAGAACAATAATCTTCCTCTTTGGTTTGAATAAGAAGTTGTTTTGCTAAATCTTTGAGCTGTTGGGACTTCTTTGACTTTGCTAATTTTGTATCCATGGAACTTTGATGTGACACCCCGCCTAATAAAATACTGGGCGATCACTCTTGTACCAAATTAAAACAGGAGTCTCATATGGTTCATTCTTAGCAATACTGTCGAAAACCAAATTAATTACTAATAACCTATTAGGCTGGCGTCAAAATTTTATTTACTTAATCTTTTTAAACAACTTATTCAATTAAAACATCCACACGGTCTATATATAAATGAAACTGAAATGAAATAAAATAACCGAACACTCGGCTTAACATAATACACCAAATCGAATGCCGCACTAAAAGGCGGTAAAAGAATAAATAAGTACAAATGAGGCATTCGGCCCGAATGTTCTGCAGTACCTCCTATTTAGAATACAAGGATAGAAGCGTCTACAGTAAACCTACATGCATCCACAGTTGTTGCAGCACACGTCTGACTCGAAGGAATCATCATCCAGGCGTCCCTGTGTCTGGACACCTATATATATATATTTAATAATGCACACATATCGCAGATCTACTATATAACCTAATTAAGTTACCCTGCCTAACTAATCTGTTTCACCAAAACTCTAAAAATCCTAATTAACCCGAGTACTAAGGGCTAAACTTCTCCCTAGTCTCAACATTGTGCCATGTTCGTGCGTGGGGTGTCTCGCGAAGCAAAATCCAAACAAGGAACCCCCCCGATACACTACTACTTGGCAGTGTCAATCGTCGAGATCCATTAGGCCCTCAGTACATAACGCATATATATACCTATATAAATATATATACATAACATACTCATATTATTATACATATCACAATTTAAGTCTGGATAAAATCTCCCGAAATGAGAATAAATCATTTTTCATTTATCTCTTTACTCTATCTATATATATATATATATTATCTTGTTCTCATACACAAGTGATATACTATACATACAAGTATAATAACCATCCCAACGAGCTATAACTCAAGGATGCAGTCTCAATGCTATCATCTACCAAGGGAATCACTCACATACCATCCTGGGTACCAATGGTCGGAATCTCACACCACCTTGGTAAAAATAAATCACAACGTATGGGAAGCGATCATAGTTTCTCCCTGAAAGCGAGACGAAACATACCCACCACGTCTCACCCCTGATAAAAATCACATAATATAAAACTGGATGCTATGACCTGGGGACTATACGCTCCCAGCTCCTCAAGCCAGGGGCCTCACCCACATCGCGCAACTTCCTATGATAACATAGAGGGGATATGCTTCACATAAATATATATATACCATTCACACACAGGTATATATACATATCCGTATCATATAATATATATACTGTAATCATATCGTATATATAATCGAAATCCCTCCTCAATTGTATATATGGCCAAATTTGCCAATCCCACATAACGATGACCAATAACCCCAAAATGTTTTCACTCGTAATAACATTCAAGTATTCGCACACTTAAAATACTAAACCCATAAGTATTCTCTATACACACTTACCAAAGACCTCTCTCGAACGTGGTTTGACCCGAACATTCACCAAGCCCATACCCCGGATTGTACACTAAGCTAATCCAAGGTTCCCTTGTTTAGTCCAAGGTTTACTCACCCTCAATATCGTTATCTAGGAATCATAATATCATAACTAGAATCCCCCATAATAATCTTCAATTGCAATTTAACTCCCCCTAAACTCAAAGAAGAAAAACTGCCAAATTCTACAAAGGCGAATCGATTCGCCCCAAATGCGAATCGATTCGGGCTAGCGTAAATAAAATGCAATTGAAGAATGAACCATATGAGACTCATGCAATTCGCCCCGTGCGGATGTTTTAATTGAATAAGTTGTTTAAAAAGATTAAGTAAATAAAATTTTGACGCCAGCCTAATAGGTTATTAGTAATTAATTTGGTTTTCGACAGTGATGGTAAGAATGAACCATATGAGACTCATGTTTAAATTTAGTACAAGAGTGATCACCCGGTATTTTATTAGGTGGGGTGTCACAGATGGTATCAGAGCATTAGGTTCTAGTGTCCTTAGGAATCTGTACGGACATACTACGCTTTCAGCGTTGTTCTTGATTTGATATAGAGTCGTAGGATTAGGATCATTGATTCCTCTTGTGAGATTTCATTCTCCTGCTATTACATAAGATTATAGTAAATCTTTTGTGTGCTCATTCGAGACTCGGGTGTCGATCGATGAAGGATGACCACAGGAAGGCCGTAATGAGGACATCAGGAGGTGGGGCTTAGTGGAGCCATAAGTTAAAACTGGAGACCAGGACCGCAGTAGAGGTCACGCTCCTTATGATTTTGTCAAGTACGGTTACAATGATTACTAAAGTATAATTATTATAATTATTCAAGTACCGCTGTAGTAAAGAGTGGTGCTAAAGTTGAATTACCCAATGAAGTAAATTGGGAATAAGGTCTTTGATAAGGACCATATGTTGAAGTCAAGTCATGCAAAGTAAGTGTATCATTACTAAGTGAAATTAGAAGGCTTAGAAGCTTTGGCTTAGAGAAGGTTATGGAAATTCCCATATGTGAAAATTTGATGAAAATTTTTCACTCGTGAGAGCAATGTTGAAATGGTGAGAATGATGGTCACCATATATGGGGGAGCAGTATGTTTTGCCCATAAAGGGATCTTACGGATGGATATAACCGTTAGTTCCTTTGGTTTATTCGGAGTAAAAATAATGCAGTTTGAATTATTCACTTAAGGATCGGTCAGAGGCCGACATTGAATAAAGAGTGATAAAGAGAAGTGAACCTAGTACCGAGGTAAGGTAGGTACAACGAAGAGAGAGTCCTTCAGAAAAATGATAGGCTCACTAGAAAGGGTTGTTAACTTACGGAGAATTTGTGTTCATAGAACCCCATTGGTGGACATCCACCGGGGGAATTCATTGAAACATGGCTGTAAGGCTAGTAGTGGACTTTCCTTTTGACGAAGAAATTAAAGGAACCATGAAGGGAATTTTCAGGATCGAGGTTATAGAGTCTGAGATACTGATAACCTTAACATGGTCAGGGTGGCCGAAAATGGGGTAAGTTTTAATGTGGAGTGTAGAATCACATGGTTAGTCCTTACCCAGTTGTAATACCCCGTAATTTTATTGATTTTTATTTAAGGGATTAATTGAATTAAATGAGAATTGATTTGGAAATTAATTCGGAAATAAATACTAGTGAGATGTGAGTTGGTATTTGATTATGATGTTAAAATAAAATATTACTGAGAATATATGGTAATATATGAGTATTGAAAATGTTAAAATTGTCACGAGACAGAAATATGACAATTTGGGAAATTAAGTTGGGACGTGCATGTCAGTCGCGTCAGGAATGAATTTAATTATATTCAAAAGTAAATTATATTTTTATCAACTGTATGGTCATTTTGAGTGCGCCAACGTGTCCAAAAGGGTCGAAATAGTCAGAAAACACTAGTGGGGGGTTTAGTTTGGGTCTCGGGGCATTTTTAGGCCAAACCGGCCACCTAGAAGGGTATTTTGGTAATTTTAAAAATTAAGGGATTAAAACCCACGAATTTTAGAGGTAATTTAGATATTATTAAGGGTCACTAAGTCCATTATCAGCCAAAAGTGAGAGAGTGGGCTACGGAGGTTTTTGAGAGAAGTTAGAAGAGAGGTTAAAGGAGGATCTAAGCCAAAACATCTCCCCACCATCATTTTGAAAGGAAATTGTGACCGGAAAGAAGAAAGAACCAACCTTGATCATCAATAACAAATCAGAACATCGAATTTAAGGCAAGTGATTTGATGTTATTAATTGCATTGAATATTTCTTCCATGTTTAGTGTAGAAACTGTATTTGCCTTGAAAGTTTTGATGAAAACCTAATGGGATTGGTATAGAAACTCTAAAGTTTGGTTAGGGATTGCATATAAAATGTTTATGGGCGAAATTGGTACCCCAAAACTTAACTTTGATGATTTAAAACGGATTAATGATGAGTATTTAGGTTCAATTAAATTCTGGATTCATGTTCTTAGGGTTTGGGGCAAGAATTGGGGATTTATGATTATTACATGTTGATTAGTAAGATTTGACCCCAATAATATGTTAAGGAGTGATATAGGATGACTTAGAATAGTTTAAAAGCATTAAAACGTAATTAAGATGATCTTCGGATGGATTTAGAGAAGAGAAAATGAAGAAAAACGAGTTGGAAAATTTCTAGGCGTATTCTGCCATCTCGTTAAAAGACCTGCCCAGGTCGTTCGAATGAACTCGTTCGAATGAGCTTCTAATGAGATGACAGTATCCCTTCTAACGAGTTCGTTCGAAGACTTTGTTCGAATGACACTCATTCGAACAACCTCGTTCGCACGAGATTTCTAACGAGTTGACAAAATGGCCTTTTAGGCCTGATTTTATTGCGAACTTCCGGTAGACTTATTTTAATCAAGTGTTAACCTTCCCTGTTGACCAGTGGGCATAGTTGTGAGATTGGAGTATGTTGAGGATTAAAACTTAGAATTTTGTGGTAAACCGGATGACATTTACGGGTTAGGAAATGAGTATCTAAAATTACGACGTGAGAAGGGTCGATAACTTTTAATGAATAATTTTTGGGATTTGTAAACGTGCAACATTTAATGACAGTATAGAAATGTAAAATATACCTCTATTAATATTATGAGATATCTAAGATGTGTGAATGCTTAGTATATTTGGTTATCTGTGTATAACATACCTACCATACTTGCTATCACGGGAGGTCGGCGTTTCGATCAGGGCCATCTAATCTTTGTGTGCCTACGGGGGGATTTAGATTGGTACCTCGAGGACATAGGTCAGAGAAGGACTTATTGAGGAGTTAATAAGTCTGCTGATCATGGGAGCGTAGGTATGTACGTGACCCATGTGATGTGAACTATGTTCGCCTCCATTATGTGTGTTTGTAACTTGTCAAAACGGTTCCTGAGAGATTCGTACTGCGGGATCCCTATGTACGTGATGTACCGGGATTTGATAACAGAGTATGTGTGCACCGCAGCTTAGTCTAGGGGTGCCATTATTGTATATTATGATGAGATTGATATACTGAATTAATGAAATGAACTGTTTATATAAGTAAAAGTGTGAATTAATGTAATATCTTTGTAAAGTTAAATGGGAAAACACTTAGTAATTATTGTAACAAATTTCGAGGAATGAAAGTAAAATTCTCAGTTTATATTAAGACGTCGGGAATTAAAACCATGATTAGTATAGTAAAAATTAGACATTGAAATGGACTAGTTTGATAGTAAAATAACTAGAACGGGTACGATAGGTGTGCACAATTAGTTGAGAGGAGAGGAACTCATGTGAGTGCACGCACTATCATGTATTTTAAATTCACTGTTTAATGATATTAAACACTTGCTGTATTTTAAACTGTTTTCACAATCGGGCTCTGACCCGTTTACTTTCAAATCTATTTTCTTGTAAAAACATTTTTAGGTGCCCAGCCACAAGGACACCAAGCGTAGGAGTTCCATTCAGGTGACGTGCTGTAGCTGCTGTGGAAGTTACAGGATCTCGATATTAGACGCCTCCATTTTCTATCTTGACTCTACTTCAGATTTACTCATCTGTAGGGCATGTCACCCTTTTCTTTTAGAGACATCTTACTTACTCAGATTTATTTCCAATGTTGGGTTGTAATTATTTAATGATTCTGATTTTGTATTCAGTGTTATTCAGTATTTCGGATTTACTTCCGAGGAGTGTTCCTCCAGATGCATTTATTCCCGTCTTCTTGGGAACATTTTCATAATGCTTTTCAGAAATCACACCTTTCGGAGTTTGCAGGTAGCTCCGACGTCGTTGTGTCCAGTCAGTGGAAGAAGGACATCCAAAGGCACTTGAGGATGTACGAGTGTACGAATGTACAGAGACAGATACTGACTACTTTTAAGCTAGTAGGGTCGGCTTTAATGTGGTGGGAGTCCATTACCACCGCGTAGGAGAGGAATATCCTTTCTATTCAGGAGTTTTGGGTGTGATTCAACCGCAAGTATTTTCCATCAGTCGTTCACACCGAAATGAGGAGGAAGTTAATGAACCTCAAGTAGGACAGAAAGACCGTGGCAGAATATGAGTCCGAATTCACTAATCTCTTGAACATCGTTCCCGATGAGATTCCAATCGAGGAGAAAAAGATACAGAAGTTCATGGATGGGTTGACTTGGAGGATCCGTCAGCACTTGTTGGGTAATCTCTCGTTGGCCACTTATTCTGATGTGGTTAACGCAGCACTGCTTCACTGCCAGGACCACCGCTTTCACCTGTCAGAGGGTAAGCGATCAGAAGAATCCAGCCATCAGGGTAAGACAGGGGGAAATGGTGCCAGCGGGGCACAATCTGCTCAGGGTCAGCACAGGCAGGGCGATCAGAGTTCCCAGTAGGGGGATTCTAAAAGATTCAGATCTGGAGGTTTCAGGAATGGACAGGGAGGTTTTCGTTATGGCCAGCAGGGTTAGCACGGCCATCAGGGTCAACAGGGCCAGTATGGCCAACAGTAGCAGTTTTATCAGGGCCAGCACGGCCAAGGGAGGAATGGCAACGACCACCAGGGCCGTGGGCAGCAGGGTCAGAGAGGGGGAAACTTTCCGAGGAAATATTTTACTTGTGGCAAGATTGGCCATAAACACCGAGAATGTTCTGATAGGGGCAGGACCCCACAGCCGCAGCAGCAGCAGCAGGGTGCTCGACACGAGCCCCAAAGACCTATGTTTCCCGCCGCTCTCCCAGTACCACCGCAGATGCCAACTTTGCCACCCATCCCAGCAGTCCCAGTCCAGTAGGGACAGCTTCAGTACGGGCGAGTTTATCAGCTCCAGCAGGCCGCAGTTCCACAGGTTCCACCTGCTATTGAGGGTGTGTTCTCTATTCAGGGGACTATGGGGCGTATTTTATTTGATACGGGGGCCACACACTGTTTCATTGCCACGAGGTTTGCACGCATTAGAGGGTTGTTAGACACTGCAGAGAGCACGATTACTTGCGTAGACTCACCGTTGATTAAGGGTTCTGTGATTTCTCTTATTTGTAGAGGTGTGGATATAGAGATCGGGAGATTTACTTTACCTGCTGATATGTCAGTATTATAGATGATTGAGTACGATGCGATTATTGGTATGAATTGGCTGGTTGCGTACCGAGCCATGATTGATTATTTTAGCAGGAGTATTATTTTTTCCATTCCCGGGCAAGAGATGTTCTTAGTGGCAATGCCTCGTTCAGAGGGAGGATCGTCCACACACTTGTATTATATAGAGGAAGAGACCTCTAAGGAAGTGGTAATACCACTCGATTCGATTCCAGTTGTTAGTGAGTTCGCTGATGTATTTTAGGATATACCTGGATTACCTCCTAGTAGAGAGATAGATTTTATTATCGACTTGACGTCGGGCACTCGGCCAATTACCCGCGTGCCTTACCGTATGGCTCCAGCGGAGATGAGAGAGCTAAGGGATCAGATAGAGCAGTTATTGGGTCAGGGGTTTATCCGAAGGATTACTTTACCGTGGGGTGCCCCTGTGTTGTTCGTAAAGAAGAGGGATGGATCGTTGAGGTTGTGTGTACATTAACGAGAGTTGAATAAAATCATGATACGGAATAAATATTCGTTGCCCCGAATCGATGACTTATTCGACCAGTTGAGAGGAGCTTCCTTCTTCTCAAAGATTGACTTGCGATCGGGATACCATCAGTTGCGTATCAGGGAACAAGACGTCTCGAAGACTGCTGTCTTGACGAGATATAGTTCCTACGAATTTTGGGTTATGCCTTTTGGCTTGACCAATGCCCCAGCCGTGTTTATGGACTTGATGAATAGGGTATTCAGAGAGTTCCTAGACCAGTTCGTCATTGTCTTTATTGATGACATTCTAGTTTACTCCCAGACAGAGGAGGAACACGCTGAGCATTTGAGGCAGGTTTTGCAGACGTTGCGTCAGAATGAGCTATATGCGAAGTACGAGAAATGTGGGTTTTGGCTGAAGGAGGTTCAATTTTTGGGGCATATCATTTCAGACCGAGGGATATATGTTGATCCGGGGAAGGTGTTCGCGGTGAGGGAGTGGGGACAGCCCACGAAACTGACTGAAATCCGTAGTTTCTTGGGCCTAGCAGGATACTACAGGAGGTTTATTCGGGGTTTCTCAAAGATAGCGGGTCCTTTGACACATCTGACACACAAAGGTGTGCCATTCATCTGGAGCGATGCCTGTCAGTTGGCATTTGATGAGTTGAAGGACAAGTTGACCTCATCGCCTGTGTTAGCATTGCCTAGGCCGGGGGTTGAGTATCCAGTCTACACCGATGCGTCCTTACAAGGACTTGGAGGTCTACTGCAGCAGGAAAGTCAGGCCATAGCTTATGATTCACGTAAGCTTAATCCTCACGAGAAGAATTACCCCACCCACGACTTGGAGTTAGCGGCAGTTGTATTTTCTCTTCGGATTTGGAGACACTATCTCCTGGGGGAGAAATTTCGTTTGTTCACAGACCATAAGTCTCTACAATACCTCTTCACGCAGAAGGAACTGAATATGCGTCAACGACGGTGGCTTGAGTTTATGAAGGATTATCAGTTCGATATCCAATATCACCCAGGGAAGGCTAACGTGGTAGCAGACGTGTTGAGCCGTAGACCAGTAGATGAGGTGGCCGAGGTGTGAAAAGCTAAGTGGAAGGAGTTGGGACACCAGGATGCAGTGGCCTGATCATTAATGTCTGTGATGACTGTTACACCTCAGATTGTTACAAGAGTGATAAAGGTCCAGGCAAAAGACTCGTTCTGTCAGGAGCAGATAGTTCGATTACTAGCAGAGGGAGCCGAGTCCTATACCGTTAGTTTAGACGGTGGATTATGTTTCAATGGGAGACTGGTCGTTACGAAAGGGGAAGACTTGCGACATGAGGTAATGACAGAGTCGCACGGCTCACGATTCGTGGTACACCCCGGTGGGGATAAGATGTACCAAGACATGAGACGACAATACTGGTGGAGCGGGATGAAGAAAGATATTACCGTGTTCATTTCTAAATGCGCCATTTGTCAGCTAGTAAAGGTGGACCATCAGAAACCGGCAGGACTTCTACAGCCGTTAGAGGTTCCGATGTGGACATGGGAGAGCATATCCATGGACTTTATCACGGGGTTACCTACGTCATAGAGGGGTCACGACTCCATATGGGTAATTATGGATAGGTTAACCAAAGTTGCTCATTTTTTACCCGTGAGGACAGACTAAACTACGGGACAGTATGCCCAGATTTTCATTGCGGAGATAGTGAGACTTCACGGGGTGCCTCTAAATATCGTGTCTGATCGAGACAAGATATTTGTTTCACGATTTTGGGAGAGTTTTCAGGAGGCAATGGGTACGGAGTTGCGTTTGAGTACGGCGTATCACCCACAGACTGATGGGCAAACAGAGCGGACAAATCAGATGTTGGAGGACATGTTGCGTATGTGCATCCTAGATTTTGGAGGTGGTTGGGAGCAGTACCTTCCACTGGTGGAGTTTGCTTATAATAACTCCTACCAGTTCACCATTGGCATGGCTCCATTGGAGGCTATGTATGGGAGACCTTGTCATTCCCCAGCGTGTTGTTTAAAGGTGGGGGGTAATAAACTCCTTGGGCCGAAAGTGATTTAGGACACTTTGACAAGGATAGAGATGATACGAAGCCGAATTCGGGTAGCTTAGGACAGACAGAAGAGATATGCTAATGCCAAGGGGTCCTTCAGAGAATTCAAGGTGGGGGACCAGGTGCTACTCAGAGTATCCCCGATGAAGGGGATTATGCGTTTTGGGAAGAAGGGGAAATTGGCACCAAGATATGTGGGGCCATTTCCTATCATCGAGCGGATTGGGCCAGTAGCTTATAAACTTGGGTTACCGGAGCACTTGCATAGTATTCATAACGTGTTCCATATTTCCTCGCTAAGGAAATATCTTAGGGACGATTTGGCCCATACTCACATTGCTTTAGAGGACATCGATCTTCAACCTGATAGTTCCTACGAGGAGGCGCCGATTGCTATTTTGGACCACAGCGAGAGGAAACTGAGGTCGAAGATAGTACCGTTAGTACATGTTCAGTGGTGGCATCATAATGCCGAGGAGTCCACATGGGAGCGCGAGGATGAGATGCGCGTGCGTTATCCAGAGTTATTTTTATCAGGTATTCTTTAGTTACGAATTTCGGGATGAAATTCGGTTATTAGGGGGGGAGTATGTAATACCCCGTAATTTTATTGATTTTTATTTAAGGGATTAATTGAATTAAATGAGAATTAATATGGAAATTAATTCGGAAATAAATACTAGTGAGATGTGAGTTGGTAGTTGATTATGATGTTAAAATAAAATATTACTGAGAATATATGGTAATATATGAGTATTGAAAATGTTAAAATTATCACGAGACATAAATATGACAATTTGGGATATTAAGTTGGGACGCGCGTGTCAGTCGCGTCAGGAATGAATTTAATTAGATTCAGAAGTAAATTATATTTTTATCAACTATATGGTCATTTTGAGTGCGCCAACGTGTCCGAAAGGGTCGAAATAGTCAGAAAACACTAGTCGGGGGTTTAGTTTGGGTCTCGGGGCATTTTTAGGCCAAACCGGCCACCTAGAAGGGTATTTTGGTAATTTTAAAAATTAAGGGATTAAAACCCACGAATTTTAGAGGTAATTTAGATATTATTAAAAGGGTCACTAAGGCCATTATCAGCCAAAAGTGAGAGAGTGGGCTACGGAGGTTTTTGAGAGAAGTTAGAAGAGAGGTTAAAGGAGGATCTAAGCCAAACCATCTCCCCACCATCATTTTGAAAGGAAATTGTGACCGGAAAGAAGAAAGAACCAACCTTGATCATCAACAACAACTCAGAACATCGAATTTAAGGCAAGTGATTTGATGTTATTAATGGCATTGAATATTTCTTCCATCTTTAGTGTAGAAACTGTATTTGCCTTGAAAGTTTTGATGGAAACCTAATGGGATTGGTATAGAAACTCTAAAGTTTGGTTAGGGATTGCATGTAGAATGTTTATGGACGAAATTGGTACCCCAAAACTTAACTTTGATGATTTAAAAACGAATTAATGATGAGTATTTAGGTTCAATTAAATTCTGGATTCATGTTCATAGGGTTTGGGGCAAGAATTGGGGATTTATGATTATTACATGTTGATTAGTAAGATTTGACCCCAATAATATGTTAAGGAGTGATCTAGGATGACTTAAAATAGTTTAAAATCATTAAAACGTAATTAAAATGATCTTAGGATGGATTTAGAGAAGAGAAAAATGAAGAAAAACGAGTTGACAAATTTCTGGGCGTATTCTGCCATCTCGTTAGAAGACCTGCCCAGGTCGTTCGAACGTCCTCGTTCGAACGAGCTTCTAACGAGATGACAGTATCCCTTATAATGAGTTCATTTGAAGACTTTGTTCGAACGACACTCGTTCGAATAACCTCGTTCGAACGAGATTTCTAACGAGTTGACAGAATGGCCTTTTAGGCCTGATTTTATTGCGAACTTCCGGTAGACTTATTTTAATCAAGTGTTAACCTTCCCTTGTTGACCAGTGGGCATAGTTGTGAGATTGGAGTACGTTGAGGATTAAAACTTAGAATTTTGTGGTAAACCGGATGACATTTACGGGTTAGGAAATGAGTACCTAAAATTACGACGTGAGAAGGGTCGATAACTTTTAATGAATAATTTTTGGGATTTGTAAACGTGCAACATTTAATGACAGTATAGAAATGTAAAATATACCTCTATTAATATTATGAGATATCTAAGATATGTGAATGCTTAGTATATGTGGTTATCTGTGTATAACATACCTACCATACTTGCTATCACGGGAGGTCGGCGTTTCGATCAGGGCCATCTAATCTTTGTGTGCCTACGGGGGATTTAGATTGGTACCTCGAGGGCATAGGTCAGAGAAGGACTTATTAAGGAGTTAATAAGTCTGCTGATCATGGGAGCGTAGGTATGTGCGTGACCCATGTGATGTGAACTATGTTCGCCTCCATTATGTGTGTTTGTAACTTGTCAAAACGGTTCCTGAGAGATTCGGAATGCGTGATCCTTATGTACGTGATGTACCGGGATTTGATAGCAGAGTATGTGTGCACTGCAGCTTAGTCTAGGGGTGCCATTATTGTATATTATGATGAGATTGATATACTGAATTAATGAAATGAACTGTTTATATTAGTAAAAGTGTGAATTAATGTAATATCTTTGTAAAGTTAAATGGGAAAAACACTTAGTAATTATTGTAACAAATTTCGAGGAATGAAAGTAAAATTCTCAGTTTATATTAAGATGTAGGGAATTAAAACCATGATTAGTATAGTAAAAATCAGACATTGAAATGGACTAGTTTGATGGTAAAATAACTAGAACGGGTATGGGTACGATAGGTGTGCACAATTAGTTGAGAGGAGAGGAACTCATGTGAGTGCACGCACTATCATATATTTCATATTCACTGTTTAATGATATTAAACACTTGCTGTATTTTAAACTGTTTTCACAATCGGGCTCTGACCTGTTTGCTTTCAAATCTATTTTCTTGTAAAAACATTTTTAGGTGCCTAGCCACAAGGACACCTAGCGTAGGAGTTCCATTCAGATGGCGTGCTGTAGCTGCTGTGGAAGTTACAGGATCTCGATATTAGACGCCTCCATTTTCTATCTTGAGTCTACTTCAGATTTACTCATCCGTAGGGCATGTTGCCCTTTTCTTTTAGAGACATCTTACTTAATCAGATTTATTTGCAATGTTGGGTTGTAATTATTTAATGATTTAGACTTTGTATTCAGTTTTATTCAGTATTTCGGATTTACTTCCGAGGAGTGTTCCTCCAGATGCATTTATTCCTTTTTCTCATTGTAATGTGGTGGTGATGTCATTATTTCATAATTTAATACTTATTGTATGTTAATCGGATTTAACTAAAATTTGACAACTCACTTTTTAATTATTAGGTGGCTAGTAATTGTTAAAACGTTTTCGACAGTGATGTTATGAGCTGAACCAACTTGACATTTTGTATTAATTTGAATAAAGGAGTAGCTACCCGATATTTAATTATTCGGGGTGTCACACCAGTAGGAGTTCAAGGGCAAAAGTAGGGTGCTCGGATGGAGCATTTATTAAAGTAATTTTGGGTTTGGTTAAGGCAAGTGTAATATGTCTGAGAATCATTTGAAGCAGTCAGGGAGACTGGAGAAGTTATTGTTATAAGCTTTACCTTGGATGAAAGAGGTATATTCTGTGTGACTAGATTTGGGTCACAGTATTTTGTTACCCTTAGATTCGTGTGTGATTCGAGTTTACCGGCGGTATCGATAACATTATATAGTGTATATATATATGTGTGTATTTTCGCAGTTGCGGGATCCTATTTTGAATTTGTATCTGGTTTATACTACTCGTTTTATATATGTTATACGAGTATAATACTATTGTAAGAATAATGTTATTGTATTATCGGAGCAATAGCAGGCTAAGGATTGCAAGACTGTCGTATCCGCGATTCTAAAGTGGAACAGGTTGTTATTGCGATATCTCACCTGGATACATCTTGAGTTCACCTTTATTATTATGGGTAGATGGAACTTTGTTGAGCAAATGTTTCATTATCATGCATTCAGTGTGTGGCGACCTTATAGATATAATTTAAGGTATACATGATTTATTGTTGAGCTGTGAGTTTAAGCTCTTTGCTGATTGCGCTAAGGACTTAGTGTTAGTACAAGCGCTATGAGGTACGGCTCCTAGAAGGAAATAGGAGTTCTGACCACATTTTATCGATTGGAGAGATGGAATTATCCCAGGGTTATATTTGAAACTAGCAGACCTCCACGACCGACAAAGTTAAGTAGTAGTGTATAAGAGGGGTTACTTGTTTGGATTTCGCTTGCGAAACACTCCACGTACGAACCTTAATGACATCGGGGGTGGAGAGATGTTATAGAATGCGAGGATGTTGGTTTTGATGATAAGTCATCTAGTGTAGAGAAAACACTATAGACTGAGAGTTGTTTGATGACTGTATTCTTATATAGATATAAGTGCTATGGAGAAGCACTGAAATTATTCTCTCACCGCAAGTATGTGGGTGAGGTTTGGTAAAGAAAATTGATTTGAGGCTTATAACCAGACCTTGATGAAAAGGCACATTTTGGAGGTAAGATGATTTGAGGTATGATGTTTGTAATCTATCTGTAGAGAGTAGTAGGGGTGTTCACGGTCCGGTCCGAGCTGATTTTTAGGATTTTTACAGACCAGACCGATTAAACCGGTCCTAAAAATAAATGGACCAAGACCGGACTGATTGTATCGGTCACCCGGCCCTAGTCGGTCCATTTTTCATAGGGTCGGTCCGATCTAACTTGTCGGTCCTAGTCATACTAAATTAAACATTTTAAAAATAAAAACTACCTTTAAAAATATCTAAAGTTGTTCAGCATGTATTCTGGTATAACAGCATGTATAAGAGCATGTAAATACAACTAGTTAATGAAAACATGTAGGGATCCCTATCAGATTAAAAATCAGTGCAAAAATCAATTAGTGCAAAAACCAGTGTAAAAAGAACACAATATAAACAATATATGTTTGACAAGGCGGCATCAGCAACTTTAAAAAATAGTCTCATTTATTCGTAAGAACCATAAGAATAAAATAAAATAAATAAAGAGCCACCATAAGAATAAATATACATAAAACAATTTATTCTTAAGAACACAATATACATAACACAATTTATTCTTAAGAACCATAAGAAATAAAAAATAAATAGTCACCTTTACGGGGGGTTATTTCTCTCAGAGAAGGTCTCTTGACGTGATTAAAGAGAAACAGGACAACAGCTGCGTTCGAAAAGACCAGGACAGTAGAGGAGATGGCATAGGCAGCGTTCCAGCAGCGATGAGCTGAAATGGTAGCAGAGAGAGGAGAGGAGATGGCAACGGCACAAGCAGTGGGGAGGAAATGAATGGCGTAGAGAGAGAGGAGAGAAAAACGACAGAAAAACCCACGTGAAAAAACAAAACGAATAAGAGGGATAAGTTAAGTCTTCTTGTAGGGCAGCAAACGACATTGGTTTTTTAATGACGATCGTACCCCTGCCTTCTTTATATAAGTTATTTTATGTATAAAAATATAATTAAAATATATATTAATATGAACAACCGGTCCGGGTCGATCCAAACAGGTTATTTAATGCGGCGGACCGAGGACCGGACCTACTAGATTGATCTACAAAAAAAAAACTAGACCGGACCGGTGATTAAAACAACCGGGTAAAAATAGGGCGGTTCGGTTCGGTTCGGTCCACCGGTCCAATCAGTTTTTTGAAAACCCCTAGAGAGTAGGCACCTCGATTAGTTAGGCTTTCCATTTTGTCAAGATGGAAGGATGGAGTAGGAGAGATACGTTAGTAGGTTAGCAAGATAGGATTTAGGGCGTCTCGATGGTGTACCTTAGACCATTATATCTCGATGACTGACGATGCGAGGAAGTAGTGTAACGGGAGGGTTCCTTATTTGGATTTCTCTTTACGAGACGTCCCAATCATAAAACCGAGCAAATGTCAGAAGTTAAGGAGGTCTTGGGCACTAGGGATATATTTAGGATAGTACTTATTTCACGTGGGTAGGAAAACGCGTCGATCTTAGGATTTTTAGGAAGTAACTTTTGTAGAATTAGTGGCGCCGAAGTGAGAAGTTAGTTATGAGTTAACCACAAGAAGATTAGTGGGTTAACCTTGAAGAAGGATTGAACCTCCAATTATAGGACGGATGGGATCTGAAGAAGGTGGTTGAGGATACACAGGTGTGAGCACCAGGACAAGAAAGTGATGCCATTTTTTAGAAGGTATTTCGCGTGTGATGTTTACAATGATTGTACAAATAAGCACGGGTTAAAAGGGTGTGTGGACACCTTGGTAAGTTGGTTTTATATACCGCCTCAAATAGAAGGGTCATAGTATATAAGAGGTAGAATTGTAGCATAAGGAGATCTAGATAAGATTATCTAATAGTAGAGTATAAACTTTGAAAGAGGTGAGTGTTGAACGAGTGTACGGTTGAGAACCATTTGGATTAGTACCACTCCACTTTGAGGCATTAGGATGTGGAGTGATTCACGATCCTAGATTAATGTTGGTAGTATTGGTTGTATCTGAATTTCGAGGGCGAAATTATATTATAAGGGGGGAGAATGTAATACCCCGCACTTTTATGGATAATTAAATTTCATAAATGAATGTAATTTGGAAATTTGAGAAATTATCGTGAATAGTAATTTTTGGAGTTTTCAAAGATTAAACGATTTTCGATGTGTATTATATTTACTCTTGGGATTAAGTGAATGAGTTGGAGTATTTTATTATTTATCGCAGCTGGGTAAAGCGACACGGGATAATATTTTAATGGGAAAACCCGCATTAAGTTGTGCTGGGTTAAATTAGTGACTTGCGATTAAGTAACTCGGATGTAAATTTAGATTGCGCGGTTGGTCTTGGAATGATCGAGATAGTCATAATAGAGTATCCGGGGGTAGTAATTGGGTTCCAGGAATTTTTGGACCCGTAGGGACTTATAATTGAGTAAACGAGTCATTTTTTGCTTAATAAGGGGCAAGCCCTTATTTATCCCTTATAAGGCACGAGAGAGGAAGAAATAAAGAAAGAGCGAAAGAAAGGAAGAGGAGAAAAGAAGAGAGAAATGGGAGATTTTGGCCAAACTCCGCCGAATTCGACTCGAGGTCGTCGGGTTTTATCCTCCAGGCAAGTGTGTACTTGCTTTATTTCATT
This sequence comes from Sambucus nigra, assembly GCA_949130495.1. NCBI lineage: Eukaryota > Viridiplantae > Streptophyta > Magnoliopsida > Dipsacales > Adoxaceae > Sambucus > Sambucus nigra. The sequence goes on along the minus strand of OX422213.1, from coordinate 619,559,578 downwards.
TAGTGTATATATCTCATATTATAGTTGGTGAACTATATGAATTTGGGTTAGAACTCTTAAAATAAATTTGGGAAAATTTGAGTATGAGTTTACATATTGATGTAATGTAAACTCTTATTGATTTATAGTTTTAAATCCATGTAAATGGAGTGAAGAAATGGATTGAAATGGGGGAAATGGCAAAACTAGGGCTTTAAGGGTTGTTGGGTATAAATCTAAGAAAATTGTTTTAAACCCCCAATTAATTGATGTGTTAGTTGTAAAACATAGATTATATGTTTATTGAGTTGTTGGATGAGATTAGAAACAACAAAAATGGAGGTATGGTATTTTTGGAGAAGAAGGTGAATAGTGACTAGCGTCACTTCCGAATCAATTCGGCTAGGAAGAGAATTGATTCGGCTCTTGGTCAAAAAATAAAATTTGTATATCTTTTCGATACGGTCGCGTGGGCTCCGACGGCGTATTTTTAAAAAAAAATGGATTTATAATGATTTTTCTACGGAAGGCTGTCCGAGATCCAAAATCGTTAGTCATAAATTCAACCTGACCTTGGGAGAAAAATAAAATTTAATGATGTGTTAGTTAGAAACCAGTGTTAGGATGATGATGGTGATGTTGGTTGAGGTTATAAACCATAATATGAATAATGGATTGATAATTGGGTATTTTGGAGAAGATGAAATCACCCAAACAGTGCCATCTGAACAGGGCGAATCGATTCGGGTCTAGACCGAATCGATTTGCATAAGGGGAACTGTAAGGTTGTATCAGGTCGAATCGATTTGAATTAAGACTGAATTGATTTTCCATTGATGACCTGCTTGTAGAATACTTTTCGAATCGATTCGGATGGAAACCGAATCGATTCGCTAGCCCGAATCGATTCGCATTTGGGGCGAATCGATTCGCCTTTGTAGAATTTGGCAGTTTTTCTTCTTTGAGTTTAGGGGGAGTTAAATTGCAATTGGAGATTATTATGGGGGATTCTAGTCATGATATTAGGATTCCTAGATGACAGTATTGAGGGTGAGTAAACCTTGGACTGAACAAGGGAACCTTGGATTAGCTTAGTGTACAATCTGAGGTATGGGCTTGGTGAATGTTCGGGTCGAACAACGTTCGAGAGAGGTCTTCGGCAAGTGTGTATAGAGAATACTTATGGGTTTAGTATTTTAAGTGTGCGAATACTTGAATGTTATTACGAGTGAAAACATTTTGGGGTTATTGATCATCGTTATGGGAGATTGGCAATTTTGGCCATATATACAATTGAGGAGGGATTTCGATTATATATACGATATGATTACAGTATATATATATTATATGATACTTTTATATATATATATATATATATATATATATATATATATATTTATGTGAAGCATACCCCCTCTATGCTATCATGGGAAGTTACGCGATGTGGGTGAGGCCCCATGCTTGAGGAGCAGGGAGCGTATAGTCCCAAGGTCATAGCGTCCAGTTTTATATTGTGTGATTTTTATTAGGGGTGAGATGTGGTGGGTATGTTTCGTCTCACTTTCGGGGAGGAACTATGACCGCTTTCCATACGTTGTGATTTGTTTTTACCAAGTCGGTGTGAGATTCCGACCGTTGGTACCCAGGATGGTATGTGAGTGATTCCCTGGTAGATGATAGCATTGAGACTGCATCCTCGAGTTATAGCTCGTTGGGATGGTTATTATACTTATGTGTATGGTATATTACTTGTGTATGAGAACAGGATAATATATATATATATATATATATATATATATATATATATATATATATATATATAGAGAGAGAGAGAGAGAGTAAAGAGATAAATGAAAAAGGATTTATTCTCATTTCGGGAGATTTTATCCGGACTTAAATTGTGATATGTATAACATTATGAGTATGTTTTGTATATATATTTATATGGGTATACATATACGTTATGTACTGAGGGCCAAATGGATCTCGACGATCGACACTGCCAAGTAGTAGTGTATCGGGGGGTTCCTTATTTGGATTTCGCTTCGCGAGACACCCCACGCACGAACATGGCACAGTGTTGAGACTAAGGAGAAGTTTAGCCCTTAGTACTCGGGTTAATTAGGATTTTTAGAGTTTTGGTGAAACGGATTAGTTAGGCAGGGTAGCTTAACTAGGTTATGTAGTAGATATGCGATAGGTGTGTACCATCAGAAGAGAGGTGAGAGGTATCTCATGGGAGTGCGATACCAATTTAAATATGAGGTAAAACATATCTTAAAAATATTGCATTTATGCACTTGAAAAATATTTTCACAACTCGGGCTCTGACCCGTTTATCTATTTTTCCTCTCTTTTGCTATATATATATATATAGGTGTCTAGACACAGGGATGCCTGGATGATGATTCCTTCGAGTCAGACGTGTGCTGCAGCAGTTGTGGATGCATGATGGTTTACTGTAGACGCTTCTATCCTTATAATCTAGACAGGAGGTACTGTAGAACATTCGGGCCGAAATCCCCATTTGTACTTATTTATTCTTTTACCGCCTTTTAGTGTGGCATTCGATTTGGTTGTATTATATTAAAGCGAGTGTTCGGTCATTTTATTTCATCTCAGTTTCATTTATATATAGACCGTGTGGATGTTTTAATTTAATTATTTGTTTAAAAAGATTAAGTAAATAAAATTTTGACGCGAGCCTAATAGGTTATTAGTAATTAATTTGGTTTTCGACAGTGATGCTAAGAATGAACCATATGAGATTTCTGTTTTAATTTGGTACAGGAGTGATCGCCCTGTATTTTATTAGGCGGGGTGTCACATTTGACTATATTTTTTAACTGCTTGGTCTGGAACTGGTGTTATGATTGGTTGGCAAGGAAACTCTATTTTGACAGCTTTAATAATCCTTTGTTGATTGAAAGAGTTCCACCATTTAACTTAAATTTTTTTATCAATTGTTGACTGTTGTATTGCATATTCCCATTTGAATATCCATGACACTTTGTATTTACCAGAGAACAAAAGTAAAATTGGGAATTGAGAATTATGTTGGTTTATTTTAAAAACTGTGGAGAAATGTTTAAATTATTCTTGGAGGTCTACAAGGAGAATTTTCTGGGATAGATCCATGTTGCGTTCACCACCAATAAAACCAAGAAGGAATTTGACTTTTAAATCTTTGATCAAAACAACAAAACCAGGAATGAGTGAATGACTCATTTTGGTTAAAGAGGACTTTAAAGCTTGCTTCAATTTAGTCATAGTAACTAAAATGAATTTGCTAACTTGGGAGGGTTTTCAGAATGGAGGGATGGGATCCCCAGTATTGAAGAGAGATTATATTATTAATGTGCCAGAAATGATAAAGAATATTTGGTGAATCATTACGATCGGTGATTTCTTTTATACGAACTGACTCAAAGGAATAATGAATATCCATGTAAAATTTTAATGACTTAGCAGGATGGTGGGGATTGAAATGCCAAGAGGGAAAAAATAGTTTTTTACTAAATCAGTGGGATTTTTAATATGGCTCAATAAAAAAATAAATTTGAAAATTTTGGTTTGAGCACATAATTAGTTGTAGCAGGGTGATGATAAAACTTAGTTTTAGTAATTTGCTTAATAGGTTGTGTAGCAAATGGGTCGTTGACTCTGTATTGACTAGAAGATGGTCCAAAGTCTAGAGGAGTTACCAGAGTGGAGCTGTAACAAAAATTTGGTCTTGAAACATTTTCAAGGACATGGTATATATTTGTTACTTGAAGAGGGGATGCGGTTTTAGTAGAAGTTTGACTCGTGGGTAGAGCAAGAGCTTTAGTTGTCTTCAGTGGATTTTTATCTGCCATTTTTATTCTATAAAAATTCATGTGTGAGGAAGTCAATAATGGAATTCTCACTTCCTTTATTGTACTCAATATCAAAACAAAAAATGTTCAATATTAATTGTCATCTAGCAGAAATCTGTTTAGAAGCTATATTTTGGACATCTTTTTTCAAAACATATTTCGCATTTTTACCATCAACTCGGACGAAAGAAATTTGATTTAAAATGTCACTTTGAAATTTTGAAACACATAAAATAATAGATAAAGTTTCTTTTTAATAGTACTATAATTACTTTGCACTTTGTTCCAAACTCCAAAATGGAAATGGACAATTTGTTCGGGAGACTGGGGGTTGATTTTCTGTTTAAGAATACCTCCATAATCAATATTGTTGGCATCGGTTTCAATGATTTTGAATGAATTTGGTGTAGAAAGACCAAGACAAGGTAGGGTTTTAACATGTTTCTTAACACTTTGCACAACTAAAGTATAATCTAGAGTCCAAGGAGGAGGGTTACTTTGTAGTCGTTCAAATAAGGGTTTGCATTGTTTGTGAAGATTTCGATAAAATTTAGCAATATAGTTCAATGATCCTAGCAATCGTTGGAGTTGGATTTTCTCGAGAATTTCATCAAAAAATTTATCAGTGAATTGGATGGCTCTATCTATGGGACTAATTTTTTCCTTGGTGAATATTATAACCTAAAGATCTATTTTTTATTAGGAATATATTGACCTTAGAGGCTAAAACCACTAAAACATAGATTTTATTAGTTCAAAAAAATGAATTTAAGTGTTTTCAATGTTCGTCAATTATTTGAGAATAGATGAGGACATCATCAATGTAGAATATCGTAAAATGGGAGGAATGGTTAAATATTTCATTCATGATATTCTGAAATTCACAAGGTGCATTTTTTAATCCAAATGACATGACACACCATTCAATGTGACCAAAAGTAGTTGCGAATGCAGTTTTATATATGTCTTTTTTGTGGATTTGTATTTGTCAAAATCCACTCTTCATATCAAATCTGGAAAAAACAGTTGCTTGATTTAATTGGTTCATTATGACACCCCGCCTAATGGGATACCGGGCGATCACTCCAATATTAAATTAAAACAGGAGTCTCATATGGATGATTCTTAGCATCACTGTTGAAAATCCATTTAATTACTAATAACCTATTAGGCCGGTGTCAAAATTTTACTTAACTACTCTTTTTAAACGACTAAAATTAAAACATCCACACAGTTTATGCGTAAATGAAATTGAAATGAGATAAAATAACCGAACACTCGGTCAAAATATACAACCATATCGAATGATGCTCTAAAAGAATAAATAAATGCAATTGGACCATTGGCCCGAATATTTATACAGTACCTCCTATCTAGAGTACAAGGATAGAAGCGTCTACTGAGAACCTGCATGCATCCACAGCTGCTGCAGCTGACGTCTGACTCGAAAGAAATGTCATCCAGGCATCCCTGTGTCTGGACACCTATATAATATATGTATATATATACCAAGAAAGGGAAAAGTAGATAAACGAGTCAGAGCCCGAGTTTTGAAAATATTTAGCAAGTGCATAAATGCATTATTATTTTAGAAAAGGTTTTATCTCATATTTAAGTTTGGTATCGCACTCCCATGAGATACCCCTCACCTCTCCTCTAACAGTGCACTCCTAGCGCATCCCTCTAGACATCTAAACATCCTAGTCAAGCTACCCTGCTAAACTAGTCTATCACCCAACCACTATCTACCCTAGGTAGTCCAAGAAATGTACTTAGGGCTAAACTTCACCCTAGTCTCAACGCTATGCCATGTTCGTGCGTGGGGTGTCTCGCAAAGCGAAATCCAAACAAGGAACCCCCCCGATACACTACTGTGCGGCAAGGTCGATCGTCGAGATCCGCCAGTCCCTCAGTACAGAATATATATATATATACCACAAGAAATACTAATATTAGAGCACTAAGGATTAAACTTCTCCCCAGTATCAACACAATGCCATATCCGTGCGTGGGGTGTCTCGCAAAGCGAAATCCAAACAAAGAACCCCCCCCCCCCCCGATACACTACTATGCGGCAAGGTCGATCGTCGGGATCCATTAGACCCTCGGCACCCAATTTATCCATATATATACATATTACCATATACATCCGGATCTATCTCCCGGAATGAGAGCTACTTTATATCCATTTATCTCAAAACTTTCCATTTCCCTTCTCAAATATAGGAAATGTATTTAAAATCCAATTCATTATCATGAATTACTTTAACAAAACATATAACTTTTCAATAGCCAGTTTTATTATCATAAAAATGCTTTTTCGTTTCAAAACATCCCATTTCCCTTTTTATACTCAGGAAATGTACCCAAAGCCATTTTCATTATCATGAAAATGCTTTGATCATATCATATGCTTCCACATCCCTTCTTCCATCCGGGAAGTGTTACCGAAGCCAATCCATATAACCCATTTCCCTTCCTATATCCAGGAAATGTAATTAAAGCCAATCCATTATCATGAATTGCTTTAACATAACGCGTTCTAAGACCGCCCGTTCGGGTTTCCCCACTGTGCACGCCCCTAAATGGCTATCATCTTCCAGGGCCTATCATAAAGACAACCTGGGATCCTATAACGCAAGACGTCGAGAAGCGGCCATGTGTCTGCGGGGTAGTCATAACCACACCAAGAATTACCTATCCATCACAGAAAAATATACAACAACAAACGCTCACATGGCCTAGGACTATATCCACCCTGCATTCATTAGTAAGGGGGTTTCACCATACGCACGCAACTTCCCTTATGATAGCGATTTAGAGAGGTGTGTATCCTCATTTTTATTATTTATGAAAATCATTTGTCTTTCCTTTTTTAAAACATTCATATTTTATTTTCAAAATCATTTACATCATATCATATATACTTTAATCACATAGTATATACATATACCATATATTCATCCTCGAATATATATATAAATGGCCATATTTGCCAACTACATCTAGCGATGACCATTGATCCCAAAGATTCTTTCAAAGAATCATAATCATGCATTCATATAAGCATGATACTAAACCCAAAGTATTTACTTTGTTCAATACTAATTACCTCAATCATCTCTTAAAGGTTTATTTATCCTCAAAACCCTTATTTAGGAATCCCCCAAATCATAAATGGGTCCCCCAATATGAGTCTCCAAATTTAATTTAACTCCCCATAACCTTAAGAGGAGAAAACTGGCAATTCTGCCCAAGGCGAATCGATTCACCCCTTTTGCGAATCGATTCGGCTAGGCGAATCGATTCGGTTCCCAACCCGAATCGATTCGGAAAACATTCTGCAAACAGGTCCCTAAATCCGAATCGATTAGATCTAAATCCGAATCGATTCGGCCCATTGCAGAAACCCAAATCCTCTTGGGCGAATCGATTCGGTCTAGACCCGAATCGATTCGGCCCATTCGAGGGTCAATGTTTGGGCGATTTTCTTCAATCTCCAAAATACCCAAAATTCAATCCAACCTCCATTTAAATCATAACTTGGATTTATTACTACAAATCCAAAGTTTTTATATCTCCTCAAATTCTTTAGAGGTCCTAACAATCCTTTTGAGAACCCCTAATATCTATCTCCAATAAGTTCTAACTAATGATTTCGATCTCGGACAGCTTTCTGTAGAAAAATCACTATAAATCCAAAAAAAATCAGAAAAATACGCGGTCAGCGCCCACGCGACCGCGTCGAAAAGATCTACAATTTTTATTTTCTACCAAGAGCCGAATTGATTCGTATCTAGGACAAATCGATTCGAGAAGCACGCTGGGTACTGTTCATCGTCTTCTCCGAGACGGTTTCGGCCATTAAAGCTTATCCCAAGCTTTTGTCGCCTCACCCAATGCCCTACAACCTCAACCAACTACAAATACACATATATAAAGGGTTCTAAACATCCTAGAACCCTAAACCACCCATTAATTTTGATTAAAACCTAAGTTCCACAAATTGAAATATTATTGGGGTTTAGTTGTTTTAACTCCCAAAAACCCGTTTTATCCACGAAACCCCAACCCAAAATTTTTAGGGTTTGTTTATACCAAACTACGGTATGAGATATTTATGCAAAAAGGGAAATAAAGCAAATAAACACTTGCCTCGTGGATAAAATCCGACGTCCTCGAGCCGAATCCCGCGGAGTTTGGCCGGAATCTCCCCGTTCTCATCTTTTTCTCTCCTCCTCTCTCTTCTCTCTCTTTTCTTTCTTTTATTTCTATTCTCTTCCCCTCTCCCTCTTTAAATAGGAAGAAAAAAAATTTAACCCTTAAAACCCAAAAATGACTCGTTTACCCAATTACGAGTTACTTTTACCTCTAAAATTACCCGAAACTCAATTTCGACAATCGAACACTCTTTTTCGACTATCTCGAACATTCCGAGACTCACGGCGCAGTCGAAATTTCCATCTAGAGTACTTGACCACAAATCACTATTTCAACCCATAAAGTAAATGCGGGTTTTCTAATCAAAATCTTACCTCTTTTGTCGCTATACTCCACGGCGACATATAATTAAAATACTTCGACCTATTTAGTCCCAAAAATAATTACAACACCCATTGAAAAATATTAAATCCTCGAAAATCCCAAAAATCACTATTTCGAGAAATTCTCCAAATTCTCAATATATACTTAATTATGGAATTTAAGTGTCTCCAAAAAGGGAGGGTTGTTACATTCATGAAGTCATGTTTGTTTGGGATTGAATATCTTATCCATTCTAAAACTTTATTAAGTGGTTTATAATTGCTAACTAGGTTGCGTATTCCGCGTTCTAATTCTGCATTTTTTCTGACATATAATGCAGGCAATGACCAAGGGGATTTACTTTTTCTTATAATTCCTTTTTGTAATAAATTATTAATTTCAGCTTTATGTAGTTTCCTATCTTCTTAATTTATTTGGATTGGTCTTGCTATTGTGGTGATAAGTTTTTTACTAAAATCTTTGGTGTATGATAAAGTTACTATATGCTTTTTTTCTATTTAAAAAGGCGTTTGGTTGATCAAAAGATATTTCATTTGTAATTTTATATTTTATTTTGGAGGACTTTGTCGGTAAGTTGGTCTTCAATTCTCTTGTATCTTACTTTCTCGTTTAAAAATTTAAATATTTTTCTTTTGTACTGAAGACAGTTTATTAATATTGAAAAATCTTTTAGTGTTTTTAAATCTCTGACTTCTGGTTTTGAAAGAAATTCAAATTTTACTTACTGATTTAAGGCTTGTGAAGTTATTCCAGTATCACTAGTTGTGAATGGATATAGAATCACGGAAAATGAATTCCTAAGATTACCTTGTCAGTTATATTTTTTAGTAAAACAAAAGGAGTTTTGTAACAAACATTATTTTGGAAAATCTGTGTTTTAGGTAATTTGTATTTCATTTGTATTTTACTTCCATTGGATGATTTTAATATTTTATATGTTTTATGATAATATATTGTTGGAATTAATCCTTCTTATAGATAATTTAAATTTTTACCTGAATCAATTAATGTTATGACTTTTATCTCATAAACTTTGTTAATAATTAAAGTTACTTCTACATGCCATTTTTATAAATTAATTTGGTTTATGATGTTTAATTGTTGATCAGGTTCTTCTGTTTCATGATTATTTGTATTAAGTCAGCTATTGGTTCACTTTCTTCTGAGGAGACAGCTTGTTGCTCTAAAAAGTTTGGTCTACTTTTAAAACAATGATATTTTATCTTAGTTCTTTACTTTCTATTTTGATATCTTGTTTAATCATGTTAACCTCTCATTGGAGATCTTGCAATATAATCTCTTTGTGAGTTTTGAATTGTTTTAAAGTATTTCAAGACTTATTTTATTTTGTGTATTTATACTACTTTCTACTTTGGATAATAATTTTTAAATTTTGAAAGGTATTGTGATTTTAATTCTCGATTTTTTATTTTCTAATTAAATCAATTAATAATTCTTCTTGTTCTTCTTGTTTAATGAGAACATTTATTGTTTTACAGCAGTTGTCTTTGCATCATAATTATATATTTGGAGAACTAGAGTTGTACCTAATTGATAGCCACTTGATGATTCGTAATCAGTATTTTGTCCATTTTCATTAGAAGAATTTTTTAGTTAAAAAACTTTGTATATTTCTTCTGTTATTTCAAATGATAGTTATAGTTGGTTAATTTTGGCTTTTACTTTACATTTTAATTTATGATGACTAATTTTTTCAACTTTTCCTCATGTTTTATTTTTTATTTTGGCATATCTAGTTACGGAAACACTGCACCTACATGACTTCTCGGGACTCGAAAATAGTGTTGAAGACTTTTGAAAGATGAAAGAATCGTACGTCTCAACAACCTGGAAAGAAGTTATGGTTTTAATTGATAAAATGTTTTTATCATTTCAGGGGTTTTAGGATTTTAAAGAGGTTATTTTTCATAAAAGGCTTTTAAAATTTTTAAAGAATAAAAAAGTGTTGCCTCGTTAGAATGAGCTGACCATCTCGTTCGAACGAAATTGAAAGATCGTTCGAACGAGATCCGATTATCTTTAAATGAAGGAATTTTGGACGCCCTCTGGAATGTTGTCCGAAGTCCCCGTTTAATACCTATTCGAACGAGAACGGCATGTCGTTTGAAGGAGGAACACTTTCGTTCAAACGGTCGGGTAAGAATTTATTTTTTAATTAGTTCTAATCTAAATCTTTCTTTCTTATCCTTTTATGACCAACCTTCTTATAAATAGGATGCACGGGATTAGACTTCTTAAGAATTCCTTTTACCATCTAAAACACCTTTTTGAGTTCTTTTTGTGATCAAACACTTCTATAATCACTCCAAACCCCTTGGAATCATAAAGATCACTTTACCAAGTCAAGAAGAAGATTCTCAGCATAAAAACCTTTGTGGAGAGAAATCTCCACTGCTGAATTATGGAATTGAGATTTCACTGCTGAAGAAGAAAAGGTTGATCAGTGGATACCAAGGGTATATTGCTACCTGTGGACGGCTCTGGATCGAGTCGTATTCCATTGAAGGTTTTGAAAACTCTATGCATCTCACTTATATTGTCTAAGTTTTTAAGTCAATTGTCTGTCAAATCATTCGATCGTGCTGAATATATGGTTTTGCCCTTTTTAAGGATTTTTCCTTATCTTTGCATAATTGTTTGCATGCTTGGTTGATAATTGAATATTAAACTACATCTCATATGCATACCTAATTTAATCGAAGATAAAATTTGATTAAAAAGTGGCCTTGTGTGTGGAAATTTATTATACAAATCAATCCATTGAATCACTAGCATTCTTAAATTGGTATTAAAGCCTATTACACTAATTTACTGTGTGATCCTTTTTACCAAAAAATCTTGATATCAATTTTTTTCCAAAAGATTTGTTGATCTTTAAGAATTTTGGATTTAATTGATAATATGTATAATAAAATTCCCATTTTTTATGGTTCAAACTATGCCTACTGGAAAGCTAGAATGATTGTTGATACCAAATTTAGTCTGCTGACATGGCTCAATAAAGTGAAGACACGTGGAAATCTACGTGGCAACGACAAACACTTCCGAGGAACTCACACTCTCTGAGGAACTATACTACAATGAGGAACACTGCTTCCCCGAGGAATTTATACACTCCGAGGAACTCTTGAGTACCGAGAAGCTTAGGCGGTCCGAGCAACTCAGGCGGTCCGAGCTGCACCTCGAACAAAGCATTAATACCAGGATAACCAACAGTTTGACTGTTCATTATATGCTTATCATTCAGACGCACACGCTTAAGGGGCATTGAATGTATTACCCTTTCATATGTACATCATTTAATGTATTACCCTTTCACATTACAGCCTCAGGGCTATAAATACATTGTACAATCCTCATTGTAAGGGATCGGAATTTCTTGATAGAACTTGTAATCGAGAATTCCCAAACACTCATCAATAACATAACAGTGGACGTAGGCCATTCTTATAAGGCTGAACCACTTTAAAAACTCTTTGTTTCATTTATTTTATCTGTGATTGAATAATTAGATATGATCTAATTTTTTACATCAACAGATTGGCGTCGTCTGTGGGAAACGACTAGTAATATCGTTTTTCATCAAAAATAATTCATCAGAAATGGCTGATATTCCAGAATCCAGCAATCGAAAAGCTGGAAGCCCTCCAAATCCATCTGCTCCGCCAAATATTCCAGATCTAGCTGGAATAATGACAAATCTGGCTCAGGGCCAGACCGTCATGCAAGAAACTATGCGACAACTCATACAAATCCTCCATGGTGGTGCACCAACCCTTTCAGGATTGCGAAGTATTCAAAGAAATACTCGTGCACCTTCTTCGCGTACTAGGCGTACCAATTCATATCGCAATGAGGAGTCTGAAGATTATTCTTATCAACCTGGACGAACTTCGTCAGTGTGAGCCACAGATACTGAACAACGTATCACTCTTTCTCCAGAAAGGACTAGTGCGCTAGAGAGGTTAAGCAGGGTATCTCCTTTCGATCGATTAGGTCCTAGGAGGAGCAAAAGTCCTCCTACAGCCCCATCGAGGAGTTTTCGATGACCATCAGACTTAAGGGAAGGATCTGCCCAGTTGCGACCAGCTGTTCGTCAAGAGAGATCCCAGGAAGCCACTTCAACGTGATCAGTTGCTCGAATCAATAGGCCCGAGGAAGGGAATAATGCATGAAAAGGCTCTATTCAGAGGCTAGAGGATAGATTAGGGGAAATGGCTTAGGCCAAGAACCCTCTACAACGAACCTTTGTTCGAGGAAGACCTTTTGTCCAGTCCATTGTAGATTTTCCAACACCATCAAAGTTCAAAGCACCTGTTGTGACCCCCAAATATGATGGAAAGACTGACCCCGTCCTTCATATAGAACAATACCAAGCTGCAGCCGACATCTATGTTGTTCTAGATGAGATGAGATGCAGAGCATTCTCGGGAACTCTTACCGAATCTGCTCAAATATGGTATAATAATCTTCCTCGGGGTAAGATCTCAACTTTTCTTCAACTGGCCGAGTTATTCATTGGGAATTTCTGTTTTGGGGCAAAGCCAGTCAAACGAGTAGCACACTTGTTAAGTGTTAGACAAAAGGCTGGTGAGAGTACCAGAGATTATATATCTCGTTTTAATAACGAGAAACTTGAAGTCATTGATTATGAGGAGAAGACATCGATTACTGCTTTGATGAGTGGACTACTGCCCAACAAGTTGTACTACACTTTGGCCAAAGATCCACCTAGAACCATGTCAGACCTGATGGGAAAAGCGTCCAAGATTATGAATGCCGAGGAGGCTATGGCTGCGAAGAAGAATATGGATGCCAAAGAAACCAAGGTGGAAGGCGATAAAGCTAAGAATAAAGAGCATAAGAACAATGGTAATGACAAACATTCAAAAAACAGGTCGGTATGGGACGTGATGAAGAAATATGATAATTATACTCCTTTGAAGAAGGATATCAACCATATTCTAGAGGAAATCAAGAACAACGAGGAGTTAAAATGGCCAGAGAAAATGAAGGTAGACCCTGACAAGAGGAATAAGGCGAAGTATTACGAGTTTCATAAAGATCATGACCATATGACCAAAAATTGCATAGCTCTTCAAAATGAGATTGAAACACTCATCAGACGAGTAAAGCTGTCAAAGTATGTTGATCATGGAAACGAAAGGAGAAACAATGACCGAGAAAGAGAGAGGTCTAGATCTCCTCGTCGAGCAGAGGAGAACAAGAAAAGAAACCATGAAGTTGATCCCGAAGACGACCCCGATCTTCCCAAGAGACCAAGGCAGCCAGAACGAGAGGTATTTTCAATACGCTTTGGGTCATTTGACTGTAATGTTATAACAGGTGGAGATGCAGGAGGAGGAGACCTTACTACAGAGAGAAAAGCTTACCTCTGTGAGGCTCAAGCCTACTCGTACATTCAACGAATAAATCTAGCTGAGGAGGATCGCCCGAAAAAGGTGAACAAAGAGAAATTGGTCATTAGTTTTTCAAACAATGACCTCGCAGGAGTTTTGTATCCTCGTGATGACCCATTGGTGATCAAGATGAGAATGAAGGAAGTAATAATTTCAAGAGTACTGGTCGATAATGGTAGCTCGGCAGACATTATGTTCTACTCGTGTTTCGATAGTTTAAATCTAAAGCTATCTCAATTGGAGCCTTATCATAGACCCCTCCTCGGCTTTGCTGGCGAGAAAGTATTCCCACTTGGGACGATAAAGTTGGATATATTCATTGGTACGTGGCCTGCTTATCGAACAGAAAGAATACGTTTCTTCGTGATGGATAAGAATGTTCAATCATCATACAATATCATCATAGGAAGAGTAGGATTGAAGAAGTTCGAGGCTGTACCATCTACAGTGCATCAGTGCTTAAAATTTCCAACAAATTTTGGAGTAGGAGTTGTGAAAGGTGATCAGAAAGTAGATCGGGAATGCTATTATTCATACGCCGAGCAAGAAGAACTGGAGGAATCAAGGAAAAAAACTACTACCTATCAAGTGGATGAAGGTGCTGAAATTGAAACATTGGATCGTAGAGATGAGTCGTAACTCGTGAAGGGTCAAGTGGTGGAAGCTACTGAAAACATCATTATGGACGAAGAGCACCCTGAGCGAATTGCTCAAGTAGGTTCGTCGTTGGAAGCCTCACTAAAAGAGGAATTGATAACTTTCCTAAGAAGCAGAAAATAAACTTTTGCGTGGAGTCATGAGGACATGCCTGTGATAGACCCAAATTTCTTATGTCACGAACTCAATGTGAATAAGGAGATCAAGCCTGTGAAGCAGAGAAGAAGAGTATTCAGTCCCGAGAAGAATCAAGCTATACATGAGGAAGTCGAGAAGCTTCAGAAAGCTTGTTTCATTGAAGATGTTAAATATCCAGACTGGTTAGCCAATGTAGTGATGGTAAAGAAGAAGAACAACAAATGGAGGATGTGTGTAGACTTCACCGACCTCAACAAAGCATGCCCAAAGGATCACTTTCCATTGCCCCGAATTGACCAACTGGTGGATGCTACCTCGGGACAAGAGCTGTTGAGCTTCATGGATGCTTATTCTGGTTACAATCAGATTAAAATAAGACCTGAAGACAGGGAGAGTACTTCTTTCATTACCCCAAGGGGAACTTATTGTTATAATGTTATGCCTTTTGGTTTGAAAAATGCAGGTGCGACATATCAGCGGCTGATGAAGAAGGTCTTTGCTGAACAAATCAGTTGCAATCTGGAAGTCTATGTTGACGATATGCTGACAAAGAGCAAGAAAGCTGTCAATCATCTAGTTGACTTAAACCAGACTTTTGATCAACTGGATAAATATCAAATGAAGCTGAACCCGACGAAGTGCATATTTGGAGTACGAGAAGGCATGTTCCTCGGGTACATTATCAATCAACGAGGCATTGAGGTAAATCCTGAAAAGATCAAAGCTCTATTAGGGCTGCGATCTCCAACGACGAAGAAGGAAGTACAGAGTCTCACAGGACGAGTAGCAGCACTCAACAGATTTGTGTCCCGAGCAACTGATAGATGTCTCCCATTCTTCAAGACACTCCGAAAGACTTTTGAGTGGAATGATGAATGTGAGAAGGCTTTTCAAGACTTGAAGAAATACTTGGGAGCACCTCCACTGTTGTCCAGGCCGGTGATGGGAGAAAAATTATACTTGTATCTAGCAGTATCGGAGAATGCAGTTAGCTCGGCGTTGATAAGAGTGGAGAATGGAGTACAAAAACCAATTTATTATACGAATAAGGCCTTCTGAGGAGCAGAGATCAGATATCCAAGGCTGGAAAAGTTAGCACTGGCGCTGATTGAGGCGAGTAGAAGAATGAGGCCATACTTCTAGGCTCATACCATAGTAGTATATACTGATATGCCATTGAGGCAAGCCCTTCATAAACCAGAAAAATCAGGGAGATTGATGTACTGGGCAATAGAGCTCGGTGAATATGATATAGTTTATGAACCCAGATCATCGCTAAAAGGGCAAGTTGTAGCAGATTTTATAGCAGAGTTCACCTATCCTGATACCCCCGAGGAGCAAAAATTTCCCGTCGATCAACCTGTGGATGTTACAGGATCATCAAACACGAGCTCAGACCAACTCCGGTTGGTAAAAGGGCAAGTGGATGTTACAAGATCATCAAATTCGATCTCATACCAACTCCGGTTGGTAAAAGGGCAAGAACAGATGATCGACGAAGAGCAAGAGATATCAGGGGAGGACGAAAGGAAGCAATAAATATTTCACCGAGGAACACTTTCAGATCAGAAGTTTGAAGACGAGTTACCTATATGGAGGCTATATGTAGATGGCTCATCTTGCACAACAGGCAGTGGAGCGGGGATAGTTTTGAGTACTCCAGACGAGGTCGACATGGAATACGCCTTACGTTTCCAATTCAAGCTTCCAATAATGAGGCTGAGTATGAGGCCATGATTGCAGGTCTTAGTTTGGCAAAAATTATGGAGGCGCAGCTGATTATTGTCTTCAGTGATTCTCAATTGATTGTAAATCAAATGTTGGGAATATATGCAGTTAGAGGAGAATTAATGATCAAATATCATGCAAAGGCAAAGGAGCTGGTGTCGAAATTTACTGCTATTCAGCTAGTCAGAATACCGAGAATGGAGAATGCGAGAGCAGACGCTCTAGCTCGACTAGCATCAGATACTCGTACCGAGCTACGACAAATAATCCCAATTGAAGTGTTAGCTGGTCGGAGTATAGATGAAGATCTGACGATGAACTTTATTACCCTTGATTTAGGACCATCTTGGATGGATCCCATCAGGGCATATATTGAGGAGGTAGAATTACCAATTGACAAGCTCGCAGCCAAGAAATTGAAGTTTAAAGTTGCTCGGTATGTATTAACTAACGGTATTCTTTATAGACGAGGAATTATGGCAGGTTTGCAGAGATGTGTACATCCCTCTTAGGTGAAAGAATTGATTGAAGAGATCCATCAAGGGTCCTGTGGAGCCCATGTAGCAGGTCGGACGCTTTTGCAAAGGGTGATGACGCAGGGATACTACTGGCCGACGATGAGAGCTGATTGTATAACCTATGCAAAGAAATGTGACAAGTGCCAACGCTTTTCCTCCATCCGAAGAACTCCACAAGCATTGTTGACACCCATCACTTCCCCTTGGCCATTTGCCATGTGGGGGATAGATTTGGTTGGGCCATTGCCAATGACCAGAGGAAGGTTCAAATACCTCGTCGTTGCAGTGGATTATTTTACTAAGTGGGTAGAAGCTGAACCTCTCATTGAGATGACGTACGAGAAGGTGTACCAATTTCTTTGGAATAAAATCATTTGTCGATATGGTCTTCCTCATGCTTTCATCACAGACCATGGAACACAATTTGATAACGAGGAGTTCACTGCCTATTGTCATCAGTAAAATATTTTAAAGGTCCATTCAGCACCAGGCCATCCTCAAAGCAATGGATAAACTGAAGTGACAAACAGAACGCTGCTAAATGGCTTGAAGAAAAGACTGGATGATGCAAAAGCGAATTGGATCAACGAGCTACAATCAGTACTCTGGGCTTACCGAACTACTCCCCGAGTAGCAACAGGAGAATCACCATATATGCTGGCGTTTGGAAGTGAAGCTGTTATACCTGCCGAGTTGGGCCTCCCAACACACAGGGTACTGAATTTCAATTCCCCTGTCAGCGACTTAATGAGAAGATTGGATTTAGACATGCTCGAGGAAGTTAGAGAAGAAGCAGCCATTAGAAATGCTGCTTACCAGCAGCGAACAACTTTGTTCTACAATAAGAGGGTGAAGAAGTGCGACCTGAAAGAAGGAGACTATGTGCTGAAGAAAGTAATTCAAAAGCATAATAAACTGTAGGTAAACTGGCATGGACCTTACCGAGTTATAGAAGTTGTTCTACCAGGAACTTACCGAATAACAACTTTAGAAGGGGAGGAGTTTAAGAATGCATGGAACGCAGAGCACCTACGCAAGTATTATTAGTGATGAATAAAATGAAGATATTCTGCCGAATTCTTTCTTTTATTGAAAGTTTTTCGGGGAATACTAGTGTTACACACTACTCGGCAAAGCTCAGGCTACTCAAATTTTTTCTCGAAAATACCAACTAAGGTTGGTCGAGAAACCTATATTCCTCCGGGAAGTAAAGCTACCTATATTCCTCCGGGAAGTAAAGCTACCTATATTCCTCCGGGAAGTAAAGCTACCAATATTCCTCCGGGAAGTAAAGCTACCAATATTCCTCCAGGAAGTAAAGCTACATGTATTCCTCCGGGAAGTAAAGCTACTTGTATTCCTTCAGAAAGTAAAATTTGTATTCCTAAGGGAAATAAAACTATATGTTTCTCGGGAAATAAAATTATTCCTAAAAATGCCAACTTATGTCGGTTAGGAAGTAAATATATTCTCGAAAATGCCAACTTGAGTTGGTCGACAAGGAAAATTATTTCAAAAAGACTAACTATGGCTGGTCGGGGATAAAAACCCAGCAACTGTAGTTGGTCGACAAGGAAAATTTACCGACCTTGGTTGGTCGGAAACATTTAAGAGAAAAATCTACCAACTATGGCTGGTCGGGGATAAAAACCCAGTAACTGTAGTTGGTCGACAAGTAAAATTTAAAGTGATCGAGCAACATTTTTTATACTCATAACTTTTTAATTATTACTAAGTTGGTCGAGAAACAAAATATTATTTTTGCTAAATGACTACCACAAATTCAAGCTATTCGACAATAAGTTGATCGACAAACTACACAACATTTTTATCTTTTTATCAGATACACATGCACAAATATAAAGTGTTTTACAAGATAATAGCAGTTAAAATTGCGAACAAAAATGAAAGTCTTTCATTAAATCCAAAATAAAATACATTGATAATGAAATGTATACTAACTATTACATTAATATTCCTATTCTACTGGTCTTTTCCCCTCTGCTTTTGACACAGGTTCCTCGCCAGCAGGCGGATTATTTAAAGCAAGAGGAGAATTTATGAAGTTGAGATCCTTTAACATCCTGATATTCATCACGGATGGTCGATCTAAGAGGTGCTCGGGATGAGATATCTCGACATTTGAATGGAGATTATAGTCATCGAGATATTTTGAAATCAAGCATCGAGGAATGGCTTGTGCAGGGATCCAACTCATATCCAGTTTGAATGGAGGCACGGGTAGGTCGAGCAGCCCAGGATCGTGGTAGTCCCACAGGTAATGACCCTGTTCGAGTTGCAGCACACCTAAGGCATTCAACCAACCTTGTTTGTAGCCCTCATTGTTGGCATTCTGGATACGATCGTCTAAGTGGTAAAGAGCCTCGTTGTATCCAGCCATCCAGAACTCCCTGGGCTGTTTGTGGAATTGATATGTCAGTCTTTCCAGCTGCTCGTGGAGATTCTTGATGAAGAGTTCCTTATTCTCCAAGACTGACTTCTGCGCAGAGAGCTATTCTTCCAGGTCCCTGATCTTATTTGACATTTCAGCCAACGCCTGGTTCTTCGCCATTAACTGGAAGGCCTGGTTCTCTAAGGCAGACTGAGTCCTCTGTTCCTCGACAGGAATCCGAGTTGCTCTTGCTCCCCCCCGAGGAGCTCTTGCTCGACCACGAGAAGGTGTAGAAGGGCCAAACCTCTTCAAGGTTTCTAACTCGTCCCTCAATTTGGCGTTCTCGATTTCCAAGAACGAGAATCCCTCATCAGTTACTGGGATCAAGGATTTTGAAGTAGAAGCTGCAGACTTCAACTATGATAACTCTCTTTGAATATTATTGTTCTCTTGCTCTAATAATTCAGCTATTTGTCTGCATTCCTCGACCTCACCCTTCAGAGTTCTCTCCCTCACATCGTATCCAGCAAAAAGTTTCTCGTAACCCTTGTCGGCAACGATCTGCTGGTATTTCTTCTCGTACCCCTCATGCAACAGGGCAGTGGATTCTTTATATTATTGCTGAAGGTCTTCAAGAATGCCTTGGAGATCCTCGATCATGTCATAATAAGCCACATTATTGGCCACTGCTCGATCAAGTAGACACTTCAGATATTGGTGTGCTTCAACTGCCTGTTCAGAAGCATCTTGGCCGAGGATGTCGACGACTTGTGCTGCACTCAGATCTGTGTGACCAGCCTTCAAATAATCATTGCATTGCCTCAGCAGCACAGTATCATGAGCAGATAATAATTCCATCCTGGCCAGAAACTAGCAGAGGAAGAAAAGCAATAATCAATAAGAATCAAGACAGAGTATGAAGAAGAGACAACAGTATGAATAAACACAAGTTCAAGTTTTATTATAGCATAAAGGTCAAAAGTACAAGATTCAGAATTACATGTTCGGGATTACATTTGTTAAAGAAAAATAAAATAGAAGTCCGAACAACTCTACACCTTTTCCTTGTCTCCCAAAACCTTCTCGGGAGGCTGGGACGAGGAAGTAGGTTGCTCGGAAGGAGCAGATAGTAGTTGGGGAGTGCTGGAGGTTGCTCGGAGGAAGTTGCAGGTAGTTGAAGTTCCTCGTCAACGGGCTGGATAGTCGGGGGAAGAGAAATCTGGTCTCCCATCACCATGGAAGACTCTTCGGAGGCAACTTCGTCCTCTTCTAAATCTTCAGGAGTTGGATGGGGACCAGGGATGTGTCGCTGAAAGAGTTCAGAATTTTCATCCACTTTCATCTCCTGTAGAGCAGCGACCCATCCATCCCTAAAGTACTTAAGGCTGCCATATTCTACTTGCGACACCATGGCAGCCAATCCCTTATTCCACCCCTTGTCCCAGCCAACACTGAAGGACTTCTTCACAGCCGTTTTCCTCTTCAACTTCTCCGAGGAAAGCTTCTCGGACAGCAGGTTATCAGCCGCTTTCAATTTTCTCTCAGCCTCCTCCTTCTACCGATTTACCTCCCGAAGTTGAGCCAACTCCTCTTCAGCAACCTTGAGCTTATTCTCAAGCTCTCCAGCATTTTGGAGCTTCTCGTCGAGCTCTTTATTTTTCCCTTCCAAGTCCTTTATTCTCTTCTCCAACTCCTAGGAGACTTCAACAACCTGAGCTTTTTCCTGCTCGGTGGAGGCAAGTTTCTTCTCCCAGATTGCCTTGTCAGTAGCATATTTCTCGCGAGAATCTTCCAAAGACTTCGTCAGGCCCTCCAGAGCTTCCTCCACCCCAGATGAGGAGCTTGAAGCTTTAATTGTTTCATCCTTATTCAAAATTATATTGAAGCAACTCGTCAACTGTAAAAAAGAAAATGAAAGCAAGTCAGAAACAGAAATGACAAGGGAAATATGAAAAGTTCAAAGTAATAAGACTTACAGAAGCAATATGGCGAGCAGCTAACGAAGTGACCATGTCCCGAGTAAGGTTTTCTTCAGTACCTTGGACCTCAGGAATGATCCAAGACCTTACCGAGCTCATAGCAGAGCTCGGAGGAACAAAAGTTGGAACTCCAGTTCCAGTAACTGGGGGCTGAGTGATGGTGTCAGCCAAATTGACCGAGGAGCTCTTCTTCAGCTTCCTCGGGCGAACAGGGATTGATTCAACCAAGGAGGAGCCCTTGGTCGGTGATATGACAATCACCTTGCCTAGAGCAGCAGCCTTGCTCGGGGCCACTGGAGGTTTCTCGGCAACGTTAACAGGAGCAGCTGGAGGAGCTGCATCAATTTTCTTTGTCCCCTCTGGGACATCGTGTTTACTTCTTTTGGCCTCTCCAGCACCAGAGGCAGGCTTCTCGAAGAGAGTGGGAGGCCTTCTCTTCTTTATCCTTTCACTCAAAGGAATGTGTGATTCAGACGAAGAACTTGAAGAGGCTGGTACTGGTTCTGCTTCACTTATCACCGGACGAGCAGTGAAAGAAGTGGTATAGCTCTTGTACTGCAGCAGATACGAAGCTGACCTAATGTGCTCGTCGGCAACACTCTGATGCAAACTCCAGATAAGTTTTAAGTGCCTTATATTTACGTCTGCTTCCTTTGGACACTTTCTTTTGCTATCAACTGCAAATAAATAAAAATTATAATATCAGTGGCACATTTTGTCAAACACAGAGGAAGCATAATTTCAAAATAAATAATATAAAATAAAAATAACCTATCCCATTGCTATAGGGAGGGCATCTGGGACCCTGATAAACTTCATCTCCAGATAAAGGAGCATGTTGCCAATTTTTTATGACAACCCCGTGCTCAAAATAGTCCCTATTGGCATCCGGGAGATTGACTACTAAGGCCCTATTTAAAAATCTAGTTTTTAAATAAAAAGTATTATCGCCTACAGCCCATCTATAGCAAAACATAATTTCTGGAATTCCTATGCGAGTTCCATGGATTTAATTTAACCTATGAACCCCATTAACAATTCTCCATGTATTTGGGGCTATTCTTGCAGGAACAACGTCAAAGTATTGACAAAATTCCAGACATAAGGGATTGGGTGGAAAAAAAATCCACACTCAGCAACAAAGAGACTGGGGAACCAATGTCCCTCATCCAAACGGAAATAATCAGAAGGCTCAGAAAGCTCTTCCAGAACAACCCAGGAGGGAATAGAAAAATCAGAGCGAAACTTATCAAGAGATTCAACAGGGTAAACCATGATGAATAAAAGAAATGAAGAAGAAGGAAGAAAATCTTACAGAAAAATAGTGGATATGATGACAACGAAGGATGGAAGAGATGAATACACAGGAGAGAAAGAGACGACGGAAAAATCGAAGATACAAATTTGAAAAAGTAGAAGACGATGGGATTTTCTGCAGCGTTTAAATACTCTACCTTGGGAGAAGGAAAAGTAATGATTACAAAAAGAGACGGTTACGTTACCGGCGGCTAAAAAGACGAAAAGGGGCGCGGGAATCGAAGCGGACATACAAATTCAAAAAACCTGATTCTAAGAATTTGGAAGGAGAAATAAATACGAAGGAAACACTCCTAAAAATCTGGAGGATCATTTAAAACTACCATATTCCGAGAAAGAATGTTCCACACTCCTCAAAATTTGAACTATGAAACATTGGGGGCTTCTATTGATACCAAATTTAGTCTGCTGACATGGCTCAATAAAGTGAAGACACGTGGCAATCTACGTGGCAACGACAAACACTTCCTAGGAACTCACACGCTCCGAGGAACCATACTACAACGAGGAACACTGCTTCCCCGAGGAACTTATACACTCCGAGGAACAAGAACTCTCCGAGGAACTCTTGAGTACTGAGAAGCTTAGGCGGTCCGAGCTGCACCTCGAACAAAGCATTAATAGCAGGATAACCAACAGTTTGACTGTTCATTAAATGCTTATCATTCAGACGCACACGCTTAAGGGGCATTGAATGTATTACCCTTTCATATGTACATCATTTAATGTATTACCCTTTCACATTACAGCCTCAGGGCTATAAATACATTGTACAATCCTCATTGTAAGGGATCGGAATTTCTTGATAGAACTTGTAATCGAGAATTCCCAAACACTCATCAATAACATAACAGTGGACGTAGGCCATTCTTATAAGGCTGAACCACTTTAAAAACTCTTTGTTTCATTTATTTTATCTGTGATTGAATAATTAGATATGATTTAATTTTTTACATCAACAATGATGTTCACTTTAAAATCCATAAATAAACGTGTCTGGTTGGTTTGTGAAAGAGGGTAGACACCCCCCCGTTGTGACTATTGATAATGTCATTGGCCCCAAACATATCTCTTCATGGACAGATAACGACTTTAAATGGAGAAGTTTTAACTTGCACGGTCTGAGTGCCATCTCTGGAGTCGTCACCCCTGACGAGTTTTGCCGCATTATTATGTTCACCACATCTAAAGAAGCTTGGTATACCCTCCAACTCACTCATGAGGTATCAATGCCTTCAAGGCTTTTAAGCTTCAGAACCTCACCACACAGTTTGAGACTATTACCATGTTAGAATCTGAATCTTTTGATGAGTTTTAGATACATTTATCACACATAGTTAATTCTAATTTTAATTTGGGTGAGAAAATTTCCTGAGACGAGAGTTGGTAAGAAAATTTTGAGATCCCTGCCAACCCGTTTTATTCATAAAGTCATTATTTTGAATTCATTAGGAATATTAGATACTCTTAGGTTAGAAGAACTCGTATGAGACCTTCAAACGTATGAGATAGATATGCTTTCCAAAACTATTAAACCTAATTATATTGGGTTGCTTTTAAAACTTGAACTAAGAAAAAGAAGAAAGAAAAAGTTTGTGATTCTGAGTCTGAGTTCGATTTTGAGTTGGATGACTTAGACCTTTTTGTAAAAAGTTTCAAAAAATTCACAAATTTTCCAAAGAAAATTTTTCCAAAAAATAATTTTTTGGAAAAAAAATGGTAATGAGAGCAAGAGTGGTTGTGAGAAAGATTAAGAGATAAGATGTAATGAGTGTGAGAGAACACATGAGGGTTCCACTTGGATTAAGAGACAGGGCAAAAACTTGAACTATGTATTACTTCATGGCTAGTCATGTTAGTACTTTTAGTTTGTCTCGTGTTGATGGGGACATTTCTAAACGTGAGTGACACGACAATTTTTCAATTCATTCTGGAGAGAGTGATAATGGGAATGAGAATTTGAGTGAGGGAAAAGATGGAGTCCAAAAAGCTTTTAGTGATCTTTACACTGAGACTTTAGAAACGAAAAAAGTTAATAAAGATTTTCCTCTTAGGTTGTTAGATTTGGAGAGGGAGGTGAAAGTCTTGAAAGAGTGTGAGGCATTAGTGAGTCAACTTGAGAAGGTAAAAATTTCTTTGTGTGAGTAGTTGATTGTTGTAGGTAGGGAGAAGACCGAGTTGACCAACACTATGGCTAGTTTTATGAGAGATCTTCAATCTTCATTGGAGACTCGTGATAAACTTGAAACCCGTGTATCCCAACGTCTAGTATGGTTGGAAAGATGATCATCGTTACCGTTCTAGGTAACGTTGAGAGGCAAGGAATAGGTTATGACAGTGCATCCACTTCCAAACCTGCTC
Source organism: Sambucus nigra (assembly GCA_949130495.1). Classification (NCBI taxonomy): domain Eukaryota; kingdom Viridiplantae; phylum Streptophyta; class Magnoliopsida; order Dipsacales; family Adoxaceae; genus Sambucus; species Sambucus nigra. The sequence goes on along the minus strand of OX422213.1, from coordinate 619,534,666 downwards.
TCGAGCCAATTCCTGAGTTTGTGATGGATCCTTATGGCCCTCAACCTAATCTACCAATGCAACCTAATCCACCTAAGAGAGCTCACCCTAGACGTTTTGAGCAAGGTAGACAAGAATGTTTATGTTTATTCCCATTGAAAATAAATATGTCACCTTAGAGAGTTTTGTTTTAATCTAGGGATAGTTTCTCACATGGGTGTTCCTCGGTATGCTCCCACGTGAGTTTCTACACACGTACTACTTCACATGCTCCCACCAATCACCATAGAGATTTTGAGTGTTTTCGAGAGTAAGTAGAATATTTAGTCAAGGCTTCACAAAATTTGATGGAGGAATTTCTTAGGATGGCTTCTCCTTTTGAGAACTCCTTCGGGCCTAATGATTGAGGTTGAGATTTGTTTCTAGAATAGGGTGATTAGCATGTTCATATCTTATACTCATATTGCTAGATTTTACTATCATTGTATTTATATGTTTTTCTTTTAAGATTTTTAATAAAATTCTAAAAAGACTTTTGTTTTTCTGGAAAAAGTTTGAAAAATATAAAAAGATTTTCGATTTTTAAGAAAAAGTTGCAAAAGTGAAAAAGATTTATTTTTGATATATTTTTTGAAAAAGACAAAAAGAGTTTTTTATTTTCCTTTATCACCATATATGGATGAACATTTAAGATTTATGTATCACCCCTATATTCCGTCCGTTCACGTGACTTTTTCTAGTGTTTTGAGACATGACTTTATTTCGTTAGTGTGCAAATAATGTGTGGATATCATTATGCTGATCTTTGATGACTACTATCTACATGTTAGACTCCTAGTCTCCTTTATTGCACACGTTCACGAACTTTATGAACATTGTGCCTACTTGTCATTTGTCGCATACGGTGTTCTCGTCTCAATTTTGCTTAATAACGAACCAAATGTAAAAATAAATAAGTCGTACATGTAAGAACCATTGCCCAACTTTCATATATATTCTAGAAAATATTGTTATATATTAAGTAATGAAAAGGGTCTACAAAAGATCAAAATGCTCTCCTCCATTTGCATAAAATAGCTTAAAATGATTAGAGGCACATAAAAACAAACTGCTAGGCCGATTTTATTTAGATTCATTGATGTTTCACTACATATGAGCACTATGATTTCTTCAAAATAATTGAGTGTGAATCCTTATATATGAGAGATTTTTAGGGAATTAAAGTCGAAGATCAATGGGTTTGCACAACCGACTTTTTTTAAAAACATTAACTAGTTTGGTGTTACTAGTGTGAGAATTATTTAAGCTCGTGATATGTTGATTAAGTTAAGTCAATTTTGTATGTGTTCACAATCTTTATATATAAGGTAGACTTTGAGCTCTTCCGTTAAAAGTGTCTCATGACTTTGTGCACACTTGTTATGAATGTTTATGTTGATTTAGTGTTATTCTATGGCGTGTTGTATTTGTATATTTCATACTTTAAATTTGAAAAAATGAAAATTTTCAAAAATAGTTGATTGAAAACATGCCTTTTGAAATTATCATTATTATGCATTCTTGATTATTCTTGTGATGATATCTATCTTCTTCATGTGATTCTTTTCTTTCATGACTAGTTTCGACTCCTTTGTTTATTACGAACAAAAAGGTGGAGTTTTTATTTTTGTGTTAAAACTTGTATGCGTCAAGGTATTTTTATTTGTCTCATGTGTGTAGATCATTCCGTCTAGATTATGATCTCTTGAACCCATACAAGATGAAGACAAAGCTATCCAAAAGGAAGATTCATTCCATTTGAAGACCTTCATAAATATTACTTTTTGTTTCTAAATTTGGGAGGGTAGTTATTATTTTAGTCTTTAGGGTTCAATATGTCTTCGGTTTGTGTTTTGTACCGGAGTATCCAAAGCGGATTTTTGTAACAACAAGTTTTATAATTGCTCATGTTTTATTTTTATTTTAGTGTATTCCGTTACATAAAAATTGAACCTACATGAATTCTCGGGACTCGAAAATAATTTTAAAGATTTTTGAAAGATGGAAGAATCGTACATCTCAACAACCATGGAAGAAGTTATGGTTTTTATTAGTAAAATATTTACTTTACCATTTCAGGGGATTTAGGATTTTTAAATAGGTTATTTTTCATAAAAGGCTTCTAAATTTTTTAAAGAATTTATTTTGGAAAAACCACTGCCTCGTTAGAACGATCTGGACATCTCGTTCGAACAATATTGAGAGATCATTTGAACGAGATCATATTTCCTTCGAACGATACAAAATTGGGTGTCCTCGGGAATCTCGTTCGAAGTCCCTGTTCGCACGAGAATGGGCATGTCGTTCGAATGAGGAACACTTTCATTCAAACGATCGGCGCGAGAATTTGTTTTTAAATTAGTTCTAATCTAAATCTTTCATGCTTATCCTTTTATAACCAACCTTCTTATAAATAGGATGCACGGGATTGGACTTTTTAAGAACTCCTTTTACCATCTAAAAATACCTTTTTAGTTCTCTTTGGGATCAAACACTTCTATAATCATTCTAAACCCCTTGGAATCATAACGATCACTTTACCAAGATGAGAAGAAGGTTTCCAACATAAAAACCTTTGTGGAGAGAAATCTCTACTGCTGAACTGTAGAATTGAGATTTCACTATTGAATAAAAAAGGTTAATCAATGGATACCGAGGGTAGACCGCTACTTGTGGACGGCTCTGGATCGAGTCGTATTCTATTGTAGGTTTTGAAGACTCTGTGCGTCTCGCTTAGATTGTCTGTGTTTTGTAAGTTGATTTTCTGTCAAATCATTCAATAGTGCTAAATATATAGTTTTGCCCCTTTTTAGGGATTTGTCCTTATTATGCGTAATTGTTTGCATACTTGGTGTATAATTGAATATTGGACTACATATCATATGCACAACTAATTTAATCGAAGATAAAATTTGTAAAAAAATGGGTTTGTGTGTGGCAATTTATTATACAAATCAATCTATTGAATCACTACATATTTTTGTGTGTGTGTGTGTGTGTTTGTGTGTGTGGTGTAACGGGTGTTAGGTTTCATTGGGTTTACTCGGGTTATGTAAGATAGTTGGTGTGCTGGTCGGTTTAGTTAGTGAAAGCGCAGTTGGAGAATCCCCGTGTTTGAAATAATAATCTCAAATTAAAAATATTTAATTTCCTTTTCAAACAAATGCGGAAGCGTTAAATACAAGTGATGGTTCCACAACAAAACAAGGCCGGGTTTTAATATCTTAAGAAACAAATTAAAACAACATAATTCAAGTCCTAGTATTTGCCTAAGTCATGATTAACAATTATATCCAAAGTTAGGCGAAACCATATTAAAGCAAGTGACTTGAATAAACCAATTTTATCCAATATTTAATTTAAGTCCCAAATTAAATGAGTGTGAGAATTAAACCCAATTTTATCTTGAAATTAAACCTAAGCATGCGTTCTAAATTTTGTGCAAGATAAAATAAACAAGGTCACACTACACCGCGATATACGAGGAAAAACCCACTAACGGGAAAAAAACCTCGGGACGGCCCTAGCCTCAAATCCACTAAAAATGGTATTACAAAATACAAGACAAAAGACTTACTTCCTAAACTCGAACCCTCTCAAGCCGTGATGCTTCTTCTTGTATCAACCTCCAATTAGCGGATAACCAACAGAGCTCCACCGTGGTCTCGGAATACACCGATGGGACAATTAGGCACACCGTCACCCAAACATGGAGCCTTTCTCCAAGTGAGTAAAACCGCAACAAATGTCTTCTTCTTTGTGATGGGAAATAGAAGCAAACACGAAACGTCTCCTTTTTAATTTCGGTAGAGAAACACCGGTGCCAAAAACTCCAAGTAAAGATATGAATATAGAGAACTTGGATAAAACAACTATTGGGTGTAAACTAGAGTGTGTAGAATTTTTCTTCAAAAATGACACTCTAAACTTGATCTTTTTCCTTAAATAATTTTTCTCTCAAAACACTCTCTAGGAGTTTGTTTGGTATGAAAAAGATGAGTTAGAAAAAGAGATTCCCGTTCATAAATAAGTCTGAAAAAAATTGGTTGAAAACCAAGTGGAGAAGTGGGGAAAAACTGCCAAAAAACTGCTCAAACCTGTTCCCGCCTGACGTCTCGTTCGAACGACTTTGACTGTCGTTCGAACGAGGTTTCTAACGAGCGACCAGCCTGGGCTCGTTAGAACCTCGTTAGATACCTCGTTAGAACGAGAAAGTCGTTCGAACGACTTATCTAACGACTGACCAGTTTGGTTGGAAAGCAGTCTCGTTCGAACGAAGTTTGGTTCGAACGAAAAATCTCGTTCGAACGAAATTTCGAACGAGTTTCAGAAATTTTTGTTAAATTCTATTTTGGCCCAGAAACATTTATATATATTAATATAAGGTTCTTTTTAAATTATTTCTGAAATAAACATGGCTTTTATTAAACCTAACACCCAACTAAACATTGTTCCAAGCTCCTATATCAATATAATTACATTCATACCTTGGGAGCATGGAACTAAGTTGATGACGTACAAACGAGGCACATAAACTACGGCATGTTGATGATGCTTTATACTCTTTGCCGCTACGTCTTCAACAAACACTTCATAGGTCTTGAATATTACAATTAAATAAAATCCTATGAATAAATGTTTTTGTCCGGAATTGAGCCAAAACTATATATGGACTCAATTGGAAATTTGTGTCCTTACAAATCTCCCCCTTTGGCTATTCCGGGACAAAAACCAAACAAAAATCCTAAAGGGCCGTCAAGCTCTACTAGACTCAAAACATACCCCGCCCAATCTTGACTCAACCCAAGGATCAAACGCTTTGCCATAGAAAGATGCCGCTTTAGAATAATTCCTGCACACTTAAGCAAACTCATCAAATGCATAGGGAATATCAAAATATTAAATGCAATTAATTAATTACTCCCCCTAAATTAATTCTCCCTTTAAACACATGACCTACTTAGAAAGACGTCTCCCCCTAAGATAAATCTCCCCCAAACGTCTCCCCCTAAGATAAATCTCCCCCAAACGAAGATACGATAATAATAGGATTAGATACCATATCTCCCCCTATCATCATTCTCCCCCTTTTTGTTCGGGAATAGGCAAAGGATTAAAGAACTAATAAATAGCATGTTGAAGCTTAAAGTGTTTAGACATGAAAGCATATGGACAATTAAAGCAAGGCAAAGACAAACAAATATCATATATATATATACTATAAATATACCAATAAGTACGAGCATATATAGATAGATATAAACACACACATGACACAAAATACAATAAGTTTGCACACTCGTATGGCAAAAATGTGTCATATGGAAACGGAAGTGTAGGGGTGTGTACTAGCAACAATTAAATTTAGACCCAAACACTTAAGAAACGTTCACGGAGTTCTCATTTGATTGCAAACTTCATCACAGTTAAATATAACCTCATGTGACAATATAAAGATTGAACTCAATGAACAAACATACACAATGCATACAAGCCTAGCATGATGATGATTCTACAAACCAAATAGAGTCATGACATTAAAGACAACTAGGATAAACGGACATTGTGCAAACCGTTGATATACCATCCAATTCTCCCTCAATGAGCATATATATTCTTTTGTTTTTTGAATGAATATATCAAACAAACATAGGCCTTGGCAATTGCTTTCTTTGAATGCCAAATATTCTGTTTTTAGGCCTTTGGATCACGTATTTCTTTTAGATCCAATCAACGGTGGCTTACTATCGCAAAGGATTTAATTCATCCTTTCGGAGCCCTTCCCCGTGCATATATTAATTTATCATGTTTTCATTTTTCGCACAAATCTCACATGCAACGGATTTTGACATGCACTAGTCCTCCTAGGGCATAGATATGTAGATGACTAGATTGATAGGAGAACACCTCAAAAAGCTCAAATATAACATGTGACATTAAGATTTCAAAAGAGCTCGTGCATGTGTGAATAGAGGCATATAGAAATAGAATCCATTTAAACAATACAAAATCCAACTACTCCATATAAAACATGGTAAAGAACATTTTAAGGATTGAAAATCTAAACCAAAAGTTCTAGCCACATGGAAGCGTAAACGAGAGGATTCAAACACAAATATATGCCACATAAAGTGTGTCAAACAAAAATACACACAAAAACAAAATCTTTTTGAGTTTTTAACATTTTTAATCAAAAATAAAGATATATACTCAAAAGACTAAACAAAAAACATTTGTATTTTTCATTAAGCTTAAATGAAATAAATAAAACACAAATGATAAACAAAAATCTTTTTATATTTTTCAGTTAAATCAAACACAAAATATAATACAAAAAGATAAACAAGTCATGATTTCTAGCATGAGATATGAAAATAGGCAATGACTAGAAAATGACTAAACAAGCATACATTTAGCATATGAATATAGCATGAAGTACAAACGCTAAAGTATGCAAACACTAACATATTCATCCATTAGATTTAGCAAGGGAGGAAGTATGTGTAAGTAAATGAGAATCAAAATCCCTATTTTGTAAGGCAACCAAGTCGGATTTCCTAACCCAAATAAATGAAGAATTACTATCTTGGGGTGTAGGAACGTTAGCTATCGTGGTTACTTTACTATGGGATTTTCTAGGAATTCGTTTAAGATCTAAACAAAATTGCCTAAGATGACCTTTTCGACCACAATGAGTACAAGTAAGAACATGTCGAAAAGATTTATCTAAGGAGTGATCATTAAATGCATTCCTAGAAGATTCTCCTAAAACATTGGTTTTGACTTTAGGGTTAAAATCATTACAAGAATTGAAGCCTAAACCAAAAGTGTCATTTTTAATTTGGACCGTTCCTAACATTTTATCTAGTTTTTCTGAACGACATTCCAAATCAAATTTGACATTACTAGAATCTTTTAATTTATTTTCCAATTCAACAATGTTAGATTCTAGTAAAGAATTACGCTCTTCAAAAGCAAGAAGCTCCTTTTCAAGGATTCCATTAAACCCCTAAGGCTATCTCTCTCGCCTTCTACATATTTAAGCTTCTCTTGAAGAGTCCTCACATGTGTCCTAAGGTCTTCTATTAAGGCACTTTCATCAATGACCTTGACACTCTCTCTTAAACTTGCTTCTAACTTCAAATTAGCTCTTTTCAATTTAATAGATTCTTTATATAATTCATGAAAAGCATTTTGAAGTTCACTCATATCAACCTCTTCGTCATTTTCACTCTCTTCTTCTTCTTCACTCTTACTATCATCAAAAATAAGAGAATCATGTACAATGACCTTGGAAGTGGCATGTGCTATAATTTCATCATCCGATGAGTTCTCATTATCACTCACATGTGCCATAAAAGCCACAAAATTTTTCTTAGTGGGGGATTCGGGCTTCTCTTCCTGATCACTATCACTAAGGGTCGCATTATATGAAATGGGTCGTTTACCCTCTTTCCTTAGTTTAGTGGGGCACTCAAAAGCCCTATGGCCATAACCTTCACAACCAAAACATTTATTAGACTCGTCCCTATCAATATTTTCATTACTAGGTTTAGGGATCTTATCGGCTTTAGAAATCTTCTCGTTTTTATCATGTTTAGAAGATTCAAATTTCTTAAAATCATTTTTAACTTTATCTTTGTTAAATTTAAGAAATTTTCTAAATTTACGAGCAAACAAAGCCATATCTTCCGAGTCACTATCACTATCGCTCTCTACTACTTGTTTGACCTCTTTTCGGGCTTTTAAAGCAACGCCCTTTTCAATTTTCTTTTCAGTTTTAGAGGGAAACATATCTAGTTCATAGGTTTGTAAATCACCTACAAGCTCTTCTAATTTTGTAGAGGCTAAAGTGGGTAAAGAATTTAAAACGGTCACCTTTGGAATAAATCTATCGGGTAGTGACCTCAAAATTTTCTTTACAACACGGTCGTCAGGTATTTTCTCTCCCAAGTTAAAGGATGAATTAACAATATCAGAAAGTCTAGCATAAAATTTATCAAATGTTTCTTTTTCATCCATTTTGATAGTTTCAAATTGAGTAGTGAGGTTTTGGAGTTTATAAGCTTTAACGACACTCGTTCCTTCATGAGTTAATTGTAAAATATCCCAAGCTTCTTTAGCGGTTTCACACGTCATAATACGTCGGAATTCATTCGGTGCGACAGCGCTAAACAAGGCATTTAAACCTCGGGAATTAAAGTTTGCTAGCTTAAACTCATTTTCAGTCCATCTATCAACGGGTTTGGGAACATGTACATTTTCAATTAAATGTGTTTGTGGAGTCCAACCGTTAACAACAGACATCCAAACACGTTCATCGATAGATTTAAGTGCCGATTTCATTCGCGCTTTCCAATACGCGTAGTTAGAACCATCAAAAATAGGAAATTTTGAAAATGGGGAAAAATCCATATTTAGCCAAAAAGTAAAGGATCTTTAATGAAATAATTTATCGTTTTTGGCTCTGATACCAATTTGAAAGCGCAGTTGGAGAATCCCCGTGTTTGAAATAATAATCTCAAATTAAAAATATTTAATTTCCTTTTCAAACAAATGCGGAAGCGTTAAATACAAGTGATGGTTCCACAACAAAACAAGGCCGGGTTTTAATATCTTAAGAAACAAATTAAAACAACATAATTCAAGTCCTAGTATTTGCCTAAGTCATGATTAACAATTATATCCAAAGTTAGGCGAAACCATATTAAAGCAAGTGACTTGAATAAACCAATTTTATCCAATATTTAATTTAAGTCCCAAATTAAATGAGTGTGAGAATTAAACCCAATTTTATCTTGAAATTAAACCTAAGCATGCGTTCTAAATTTTGTGCAAGATAAAATAAACAAGGTCACACTACACCGCGATATACGAGGAAAAACCCACTAACGGGAAAAAAACCTCGGGACGGCCCTAGCCTCAAATCCACTAAAAATGGTATTACAAAATACAAGACAAAAGACTTACTTCCTAAACTCGAACCCTCTCAAGCCGTGATGCTTCTTCTTGTATCAACCTCCAATTAGCGGATAACCAACGGAGCTCCACCGTGGTCTCGGAATACACCGATGGGACAATTAGGCACACCGTCACCCAAACATGGAGCCTTTCTCCAAGTGAGTAAAACCGCAACAAATGTCTTCTTCTTTGTGATGGGAAATAGAAGCAAACCCGAAACGTCTCCTTTTTAATTTCGGTAGAGAAACACCGGTGCCAAAAACTCCAAGTAAAGATATGAATATAGAGAACTTGGATAAAACAACTATTGGGTGTAAACTAGAGTGTGTAGAATTTTTCTTCAAAAATGACACTCTAAACTTGATCTTTTTCCTTAAATAAATTTTCTCTCAAAACACTCTCTAGGAGTTTGTTTGGTATGAAAAAGATGAGTTGAAAAAGAGATTCCCGTTCATAAATAAGTCTGAAAAAAATTGGTTGAAAACCAAGTGGAGAAGTGGGGAAAAACTGCCAAAAAACTGCTCAAAATTGTTCCCGCCTGACGTCTCGTTCGAACGACTTTGACTGTCGTTCGAACGAGGTTTCTAACGAGCGACCAGCCTGGGCTCGTTAGAACCTCGTTAGATACCTCGTTAGAACGATAAAGTCGTTCGAACGACTTATCTAACGACTGACCAGTTTGGTTGGAAAGCAGTCTCGTTCGAACGAAGTTTGGTTCGAACGAAAAATCTCGTTCGAACGAAATTTCGAACGAGTTTCAGAAATTTTTGTTAAATTCTATTTTGGCCCAGAAACATTTATATATATTAATATAAGGTTCTTTTTAAATTATTTCTGAAATAAACATGGCTTTTATTAAACCTAACACCCAACTAAACATTGTTCCAAGCTCCTATATCAATATAATTACATTCATACCTTGGGAGCATGGAACTAAGTTGATGACGTACAAACGAGGCACATAAACTACGGCATGTTGATGATGCTTTATACTCTTTGCCGCTACGTCTTCAACAAACACTTCATAGGTCTTGAATATTACAATTAAATAAAATCCTATGAATAAATGTTTTTGTCCGGAATTGAGCCAAAACTATATATGGACTCAATTGGAAATTTGTGTCCTTACAGTTAGGTAGGTTAGAGAGGAGAAAGAAATGGGTAAGAGAGATAGGAAGTAGGTGTGGCCATGCATGTGTATTAGTTTAGAGGTTAGGCTATGGGGATAGTTGTGAGCAAGGGAGAAAACGAGAATGGGGCTGCTGGGTGATGGGTTGTGTGGTGTGGTGTGTTTTGTTTGTGTGTGTGTGTGTGTGTGTGTATGATATTACACATAAATACATAAATGTTAAATACAAATTACATAATAATAATAATAATAATAATAATAATAATAATAATAATAATAATAATAATAATAATAATAATAATAATAATAATAATAATAATAAACACCGAAACAAACGTACACATACTATAATCATAAAATCACACATCCAGTTACTTACAATAATAAAATAAAATATAATAATAAAAATAATAGGCACGGACACACATATAACACACACACATATATATATACACATATATAATAATACACACACGCATGGGATGGGGGATATGGAAATGGTTTGGGAAATTGATAAGGAGTTTGGTTTTTATAAATTTTAACTTCACATATTTGACCACATTTTTATTGTAATTGCCTTGAATTAAGATTTTTGAAATCACAATTGTGTATTAACCTACAAGATAAATAATTAGACATAAAAGGTCAATATTAACGAAAACTAACAGTTAAAATTAGTCTATTTAAGGTATAAATATAGCACCTTTGGGTGCTTGTCTCACTACTCCCCAACTAAAATTTGCTAGGCCTCGAGTAAAAATAGAGGCAACCCAAGATAAGAAAGCAAAAGTGTGCCACTTCGGCACGCACTTCTGATTGCGTTTGGCATATGCAACAACTCGTTAAACCTATATGTGACCCTACAGGATGAGTGTTGTCTCATGAGCGTTTATATTAAATATACCCACAAAATAAATAAAAAATAAATAAATGATTTATTAAAAGGCAGTTAGTCTCTTATTGAACATAAAAAAAATCAAACAACCCATAATTAAAGAATTCAAAGAATAGAAATGTTGAACTTTGAAGTGTACGAAGAGATAGACTTACTTAATACCAAAGTCATAATCCTTCTTTAAACTCAACGAGTGTTATGTGAAATAAGTCAAAACAGTTTTAAGTTTCATAAGAGTAATTCTTAGATTGCCTTTAGAATCAATGTTTCATCTTTAAATCTCACTAAATATATCTCCCTCAAGTGAATCTCTCAAGAATTGGCTAAGTGTATCTATCTTGTATGTGAGGAGGTTAGTAAATGTAAAAAATGTCAAACTTCTCAAACATATATAAGAAAGAACTGATATAAGAAAGAAAATTGATCTCATAAAAGAATGCAAACAACTATTTGGAGATGATAGATAATAAGATGATTATATGGTTTTACGAAGAGTGGACTACAACTTAAAAAAATTGATGTTTTCATTTTACAAAATTTTGATTGCATTTTTTTCGTTTGTCTTTTATTTGTTTTCTTTATCTTGCGATGCATTTTTCTTTTGATAATAAAAATGAAGACATTTTTACATTTAGTGTTTTAACCATTTTTTGTCCCAAAACCAAGGTTAATTATGGGAAATGGTGGAGGGGGTATTTGTGGTAAAGGAAAGTGAATAGTAATTTAATAGTGAAAATGGTATGATATAGGTGAAAAAATTTGTTGCTTGGGAGAGATTACAAGATATATGTTTCTTACAACTCAAAAGTGATGACACTATCGGTGGTTCCGCCAAAAATGATGAATAATGAGACCGTGCAACGACTTTAGTACATTACCCAAAGAAAGTTGAGTCAACTTGTGTCTTAGAGATTACATAAAAAACCTTAAAAATGTGAAAAACTCGAAAACTCGTGGGTCTAAGTCTCCACTGGTGATGTATAAGGTTTTCTTGAAAATTATTTACACTCTTGAACTTTTGAATTCATAACGTGATAAGTGTATAAAAAAGTGTTGAGTTTAGGAGTTCATGGTGCAAGTATGCCTTAGAGATATTACTTAAGGTTATAAAATTAAAATATGAATTCAAGTTTGAATAAGAGTATTCTGAGACTTCTAAAAGATGAATGATAGATAAATCACATCAAAATTAAAAAAAAATAGATGAAAACTTCTTAAACGAGTTTTAAAACGGTTGTTCTGACAAAAAAATCATAAGAGGTACAATTTTGATAAATTTTCCATCCTCAAACAAAAGAGAGCATCATTCGCAATATTAAAACCATTTTTTAATTTGAAAGCACAAGGTAGGAAAAATGTTACCATTGTTAACCGCTAATGAAAGTGTACAGCAAGACATACCCAAGGATAAACCTTAATAAATGTTATAAGTCAAAATGTACAAGTCTAGAAAACGAAGGTAAAGTTGTGAGGGGGGATATAACACCACCTTCAAAGAGGATAAGACTCATACTCAGAGATAAGATACAACGACTTGCCTCTCGATAGCACTAAGTTTAACATCTTCAGCCTGACTGAGAGATACTTACCCCTAAAACATAGGAACCATGAGAGAAGGGTGTGAGGGAAGATATAGTGATGCTATTCACAGCCCAAACAAGACTGAACAGATAGTATTGAAATATCAAGTCAACACGGTCAATGCACTTGGATGGTGAAGTTTTTAGCGCAAAGCAGAGCATTGATTAACTAGGAAGGGAGGAGGTGAGGACATATGGAGGGAAGGAGAGGATGACAGACTACTGGTCTGGCTCATGGGCCTTATTGATCGTAAAGATGATGGCTATACGGGCCCTATAAGTATGGTGTTCTAATTCAATTCGGTGGCAGAATAGTGTGACAACGGTGATGGAGTAGTCCTCAAGAAAATTACACGATTATTATATAAATCGACGATGACAATAATCTCCCTGTGACACATCAAGGAATTCATGAAAAGAAAATTCAGTAGGGCAGTGTTCATTGAGGAATATAAGGGGCAAAATGATCCTTAAGGTGTCACACTCCGCTTATTTTAATCACGGGTGAGCAATCATTTACTCAAATAAACAGGAATCTCATTTGGTTCATTCTTAACATCACTGTCGAAAACTTTTTAAATTACTAACCACCTATGTTCAATTATGTCGGTGCCAAATTTTATCTTCCATTTACATTTAACAACGAGTGAAATTAAAATAATGTAACCCATCCACTTAAATATATAAGTATGAAACATCACAGGATAAATAGATAACTGATAAATGCCAAATAAACCATTGGTTCCAAAACTAATATCCAAACCACAAGTCTACTCAAATGAAACTGAATCTAAATACATAGTCTGATAAATAAGACTGAATGAATGTATCAACTGAAAGGACAACATGCCCAAATGAAATACCAATCATAAATCCTAATCTAGGAATGAATAACCTAAATGTCTACATAAATCCTGCATGCCTCCACAAGTACTAGCTACGCATTCCTGGATTGAATCATTATGCTAGGCGTCCCTGTGGATGGACACCTAGAATGTTTTAAAAATAGATTTAACACGGGTTAGAGCCCAAAATCTTTGAAAATATTAAGAAAGCACTTAAATCTTAGTTAAAAGTAGTTATTACATACACACGTTAGTTTCGCATACGCTCCTTGAGTTCCTCACCTCTCAACTATAGTGCACACCTAACATCTCCTATTTAACCGACCTAGATATCTACCAAGTCCTAATAGATATAAGTATCTAACTAACCACAACAGGTTTAGCTCACCCATACCGCCCATACAAATGTTATCATAAAACTAATAATTAATATTAACCGAATATTATCATTGAACCATTAATGAAGTTTCTCGTGCTTAAATTACTTTTAGATATACATTATCTATCTTTCCTACCATCACACAAAAGTAGAATAATCACACTTGTATATATATATCTCACACTATTATATATACAACTACAACATCCCCCAGAATGACCACTGCGATACTTGCATACTCTGTTATCATGTCCATGTACCTCTCGTACCAAATCAAGGACTATCAGTTCGGAAGGTCTCCTCGAACCATAAATCAAATAACACACACAATGGAGGCGAACATAATTCTAAGACTTTGGGCTACGCATATACCTAACGTACCAGAATGACATGCCAAGAGTCGCCCTAAGTTCTCTGGGGCATACATCCAAAACTCACTGGAATCGCCAATGTGGGATCACCCACTGCGCGATAGCAGGCAGCATAGGTATGTTCACACATGTAATAAACCACATACTATGTATTCACACAACATATATATATATATATATATATATATATATATATATATATATATATATATATATATAAACACACTTACAGAGACGAAGGCTCACCAATATCATGATGCATACATCACACCTAGTTCTAGGCTCTGAGAAATATTTTTTCCAAATTATTTATTTCTCTATTGAAATTAACCTTCCAATCAACCCATATTTAAAAAATAGATCAAAATACATTTTGTAGCTATTTTTAAAAAATCCACAAAAAATTGTTGGCACATACCCTTATAAATAAGAAATTTTGACCAGTTTTTTATGAATTTTTTAAAAATAGCTACAACATATATTTTGACCTAATTTTTTGAACATGGTTTCATTGGAAGGTTAATTTCAACAGAAAAATTAAAAAAATTGAAAAAAAAATTAGAACCTACAACTAAGTGTGATGTATGGATGATGTATAGAGCATGATGTAGGTGAGAATTCTCCATATATATATATAGTATAGGTATACACACAACCCACCATATATCGAGTACATAATATTTATATCTCTCGAATACTCAACGTACTAACAATTCACCCTTAATAACATATTTGTATCTTTCCGAATATCACTCAATACCCTAAGGGTCCCAATTATCACTTAAGTAAATTCAGTAGTTGACACATCACTATCCTACCCACATTAGACTTAGGTCATCGTTTACGCTTCCCGTAACTCGATTTGTAAATTATCGATACGTAACACAATCGTTTAAATTTCGCCGGTCCTAATCCCAATTTATCCTCATTAAGACTAAGCAAGACCTCAACTATATGTCTACTGATATCCTCTAAGTCCTTACATAGTTAATATAGCATCATTAAAGTTCCCCACGGTCGCCGACAAGGAAAACTATGTAAAAAATAATCGTTCCCCATTTCATCTTTGGTCGATCGATCGATCCATTGACATCCCTCGATTAATCGATCGACCCTGGGTTTGATAGCTTTGTCCCAACTTTGTTTTTCTCCATGGTAACACCTCAAACGTCCATGAAACCTTCCCAAACTCCCATAAAATATACCCAATCATTAAACATATGTATAGGGAGAATTTCTAACATGAATAATACATCAAATCTTTAAGAATTCTAATCACAAACCGATTTAATCTCTATAAACCATAAAACCTTAGTTTTTGATGTTCTTCATGCACGTTCATCAATATTTACAGCGAGTTATCATCATATATTCTCAGATTTCGTATTATCAATGTAGAGGGATTAATTCTAACATAAATCCTACCTCAAATCATGAATCACACCCATATAAATCCCAAGAATTTACCCAAATTATGTCATTTTAACCCTACACTACCATGGGTATTATAACATTCTTAAAAGAATTGCAAGATAAACACGTCCCTTATAATAGGAGGTCTGATTTTCGCTATTAGATGACGAGGTTGTTCTTCCCTTGCTTCGATCTCAATTTCGGCAACGTCAGTGATGAAAATGGTGTAAAAAAGCCTAGGGTTCTTCTCTTCTTCCTCTCCTATGGCCTCCCCTCTCTCCCAAGTGTTGTAACCCTAGCCTCTAACTCAAAGGGGCTGATATAAAACTCTCAAATTCGGAGTTCTTTCTACCTTATAATCCTAAATGACCAAAACGCCCTTACGTGGTGCCAGGTTGGTCTAAAATTGCCCCAGGACTCAATCAATACACCCGGGTACTCTATTTTGCTTATTTTGGCCCATTAGGAATCAAACGTGACCTCAAAATTGCCATCTGAGTCACTCAACATAAACTTCCTATCTCGGCTTCAATATCGTCTACACGCGACTCCCAGTTGAGATAAAACATAGTCACATCGATATCACTCGCTACGACGTATAATAATTATCACAAGTTATTTACTACTCACTTTGTAAATTTTTTTCATAAATATTAATCATAATCTCTTGATTAAGGGTGTTAAAGGTGTGCTCGTGTAAGGGCACAGTCGTTGTTTTCATTTCACCGCGATAATAAAAAAACCTAAATTACGACTACATTTGCAAGGCAAGCACATCGGTAAGTCGGGTATCGAAAGATCCACTGAGACGAGTTGCTAGAATTTATATGATCTAATATTCCAGAAATAAAAGTGTAAAAGATAAATAACAACAAAAAGGAAAAGATGCATAAAGGGAAATGATTATCTAGGCGAGGGTATTGAAACTAGATTAACAAAGCGAGTAAAACTATAGGTTGCGTCGAATATCCCTCACCCGAGTTAATTAGTATAAAATGGATACATGGGTCAACGAGTTATTACGAATGCATCTCGTTTCGATAATTAATTAAATCAAGGGTTGTCACTCCCCTAAATTTGCATAAAAGCCTAATAAGATTTTGGCGTCAACAAATACCCCGAAAATTACGCACGAAAGGTCGTAAGCACGGGACATACATGATATGCCCCGTCAAATCTCCTAAGCGCAATAACTAGGACAATGCACCCGAAATAGACCCGTAAACACCATCACCAAAGCAAATCAATGCGTCAACTCGAGTGAGTTCCATTCAAACACAACCTAGACTAAATTAGCTAGAAAGCATATTAAAAATGCGGTAAAGAAAGCGGTAAATAAACGCGATAAAGCTACACTAGAAATCAAGGAAATAAAGCATGTAAAACTAATTATTAGAGCATGTAAATTAATCTAGAAAGCAAGGATAAAGGAAATACACACTATATTAATAGAGACGGAAGATGGTAGCACAAATTACAAGCCCAAATGGGTGTCAATGCAAGAAGAAATGAAGAAATGAGATCTCAAACCTCCAAAATCCTAACCTAAACTATCTGAAACGAATTATATCTGT
This sequence comes from Sambucus nigra, assembly GCA_949130495.1. Classification (NCBI taxonomy): domain Eukaryota; kingdom Viridiplantae; phylum Streptophyta; class Magnoliopsida; order Dipsacales; family Adoxaceae; genus Sambucus; species Sambucus nigra. The sequence goes on along the minus strand of OX422213.1, from coordinate 619,517,501 downwards.
TTTTACATCAAAATTCCTTTATATAGTAAAAGGGAATAAAATAGAAAAGAAAAGAAAAGCCAAAATATCAGTTGGAAACAGGGGATCGATCGATCGATCCCCTGTGATCGATCGATCGATGGTAAATATCCAAGCCCACTGTCTCCCCACAAATTGCAAAAACTGAAGGATCGATCGATCAAGCAGGTTCCAGCCCACTACATTCCTTTTCCTCCTATTTTCTTCTCTTTTGGTTTCATTATTTTTCTCTTCCGCCAAAATCGCCATAACTTCTTCGTTCTAAATCGTAATCGTGCACCGTTTACGGACACGCGAAGCTTGAGAGGAGGGATACAACTTCCATGAGATGTTGGGCCAGGGGCCCAAGCTATGAAAAGACTAAAATGCCCTTGAGCGTGCGATGACATACGAAAATCGAGCGGAATGTGTTCGAACCTCACACTTAGCATTCAAATACCTATAAAAGCTCAATTAACCCCTGCAAAACATGTTAACATAGAAATCCGAGATTATCTGGTTAACGGGCTTAAATATAGAGATTAAGGCACCCAAGAGGGGCTAAAATGCATCGGTTCAAGGGATGAAATACGCAATATTTGCGTATTATCATCTCTCCCGATAAATATTTAATAAACACATAATATTTAATTCAATTATATTACGACACGCGTCTAATTTAAAAATAACCGAGTTAATTAAATTCTATTTACTCATAAATACAAGATGTTACATACTTCCCCCTCTTATAAAGGAATTTCATCCTCAAAATTTGGACATATATGCGGTGAATAACACTGGATACTGCTCTCGCATATCATCTTCCCGCTCCCACGTCTACTCGTCAATATTATAGTGCCCCCACTGAACTCGAACCAAGGGTACCACCTTATATCCCAGCTTACGCTCACTACGATAAAGTATAGCCGTTGGTCTTTCCTCGTATGAGATATCTGGCTGCAAATCTATCTTCTCTAATGAAACTTACTAAAAATCTCTCTCACTCCTCCTGTACCTCTTCAGCGATGACACGTGGAACACATCGTGAATTCGCTGCAAGTGCTCTAGTAAGCCTAGCCTGTATGCAACAGGTTCCACCCTCTCGATAATTGAAAAAGGTACCACATACCTCAGTGCTAACTTTCTTTTCTTGCCAAACCTTATGACTCCCTTCATAAGAGACACCCGTACCAAAACCTGGTCACCAATTTCCAACTTTATGTGCCTCTTGTCTGCATCGGCATAACTCTTCTTCATGTCCTGATCTATATGAATGCATTCCCTAATTAGCTCAATCTTGGAAGTAGTATCCTAAATCATCTCTGGCCCTAACAGTTTGCTGCCCTCACCTCTAACCAATAAGTGAGACAATGACAAGATCGTCTATACAGTGCCTCAAATGGTGTCATGCCAATGGTGAACTGGCAGGAGTTATTATACGAAAACTCCACCAATGGAAGGTACTGCTCCCATCTTCCCCCCAAAGTTGAGTATACACATCCTAAGAATATCATCTAGCATCTGATTAACCCGCTCCATCTGTGCATCTGTTTGTGGGTGATACGTTGTACTCAAATGTAAATTCATGCTTATAGTCTCTTGAAAACTCTGCCAGAAATAGGACATAAAAATCTTATCCTGGTTGGACACAAGATTAATCGAAACCCCACACAACCTCACTATCTCTACAATAAACAACTGCACATACTGCCTCATCTCATAATTCGTATGAAATGGTAGAAAATGGGCCACCTTAATCAAACTATCCACTATCATCCATATGGAGTCTTGACCTCTCTGTGATGTCGATATCGTGGTAATGAAATCCATAGAGATACTCTTTCACCTCCACACTGGGACCTCTAATGGTTGCAACATCCCCGTCAACCTCTGGTGGTCTACCTTCACTAGCTAACGCTTCATCCCCGACCATCAGCACTGCCTATGAATATCCAGGACATCTTATCCCCATCGGGATGTACTATGAATCTTAACCTGTGAGACTCTGTCATCACTACACATCTTAAATCCTCATCCTCCAGAATAATGAGTCTCTTATTGAAGCGCAAGCCTCCCTCGAAACTAATCGAATTGGACTCCGCCCCCTCTGCCAACAACTGGCATACTCTGTACTGGCAAAACTGATCTTCTGCCTGGGCTCTCACCACTTGGATAATAATTTCGGGAGTTATAGCCAAAACAAACATACAAACTCTGAGGACCTCATCATCATGTTTAAGCTCCCTCCACTTTTCCTTCCAAACCTTTGTTATCTCCTCAGCAGGTCACCGGCTCAACGCGTTTGCCACCACGTTAGCCTTCCCAGGATGATACTGAATATTAAACTGATAATCCTTCATAAACTATAACCAGCTCCTCTACCTCATATTCAGATCCTTTTGCGTGAACAGATACTGAAGTGATTTATGGTCTATAAATAAGGTAAACTGCTCCCCCATAAGGTAATGCCTCTAAATGCATAAGGCAAACATAACTGCTGCTAATTCAAGGTCATGTGTGGCGTAATTCTTATCCTACGGCTTAAGCTTGCGTAATGCATAAGCTATCAACTTTTCCTCCTGCTATAGTAAACCCCCAAGTAACTACAAGGATATATATGTATAAACGCAGTATTCTATTCCTCCCCTAGGTAATACAAGCACAGGTGCTGATGTCAACTTATCCTTTAGTTTATCGAAAGCTAAATGGAAGTGATCATCCTAAACAAACGGCATCTCTTTGCGAGTCAAGTTCGTCAACGAACCCACAATCTTCGAGAAACCCTTAATGAAGCGATGATAGTATCCGACTAACCCCAAAAAAATACGAACCTCGGTCGGTATTGTGGTTTATCCCCACTCCCTTACCACCAATACCTTACTGGATCAGCAGTAATGCCCATATCGGACACAATGTGGCCTATAACTGCACCTCCCATAGTTAAAATTCACACTTCTCGAATTTGGCGTACAACTGATGGTCCCATAACGTCTATAGAACCATACGCAGATGCTTTGCGTGCTCATTCCTCCAAATGAGAGTAAACCAGAATATCGTCTATGAATACAATCACGAACTAGCCATGGAACTCTCTGAAATCTATATTCAATCCATGAACACTGCTGGCATATTTATGATCCCAAACGGCATCACCCTGAACTCGTATGATCTATACCATGTCAAGAAAGCGATCTTAGGAACGTCCTCCTCTCTAATGTGCAACTGATGATACCCCGATCTCAGATCTATTTTGGAGAACTACACGGATCCTTTAAACTGGTCGAATAGGTCATCGATTCGAGGCTACGAATATTTATTCTGAAACATGACCTTGTTCAGCTCCCTGTAATCAATACATAAGCAAAGCGACCCATCCTTATTCTTGATGATTAACACCGACACACCCCACGGTGATGTACTCCGTCGAATGAAACCCTGTCCCAAAAGTTGCTGAATTTGCTCCCTCAACTCTCGTATCTCTAAAGGATCCATGCGATAAGGCGCTCGAGTAACCAACCTCATACCCAGGGCTAATTCAATGACGAATGCAATCTACCAGTAGGGTGGCAGTCCGGTTATTTCTAAGAACACATCCTCGAACTCCCTCACTACTGGAATCGAATCTAAAGAGATGGACACCTCCTGTGAAGTCTCCTCCTAAATATAATATAGATGTGTGCTCGACCCTCCCTCAGAAAGAGGCATCGCCCCTAGGAACATCTCCTGCTCGGGAATAGATAACACATTGGTCCTCCCGAAATAATCCACCATCACTCGGTACCTAGTTAACTAGTCCATATCTAAAATGACATCATAACCCTCCATATCTAATACTAAAAGGTTGGCAACTAAGCATAGTTTTCACACATCAATATCTACAACCCTATAGATCGAGTATATAAGCGACCCACTAATCAAAGGTGTCTCTACCCACATAAGGAGACGACCGACTGTCTAATAGACCTACTACTCGTGCAAATCTGGTAGCCATAAATTAGTGTGATGCCCTTGTATCAAATAAAATCTTCCCCTTATGCCCATAAATAGAAAACATACCCTCAACTACCAGTGTCTCCTGTGGTACCTTCGATAAGACTGCATCCCTGACGTTATAAACACGCCTATACTGTAACTGCCCCTGCTGTGAGGGGATTGGTAGAGCCGGTGTTGCAGGTGATAACTGTGCCTACTGCTTTTGTTGGGCACCCTGCTGCTGTGGTGCTCTACCCTACTGTGGGCAATCCCTCCTCTTGTGGTCCTCTTATCCACAAGTAAAACAACGGCCCAATAAGTCTCTTTACCTCTGACCCTGGTGGACCTATCGAGATTAGCCCTTCTGTTGGCCCTGCTAGCCTCCTCTATTGTTCCATTGGCCCTGGCAGCCCTGAGGAACATGCTACTGCTGCTGAGGACCTACTGACCCTGCCTGAATCCACCACCCCCAGTTTTATAACCTCAAAATCTAAATCTCTTGGGCGAATCCCCCTGTCGGTAATCCTGCCCCCGGTGCCTCCCCATTTGCTGTTGCAGTGCTCCACTAGCACCATTCCATCATGCCTTGCCCTAAATAGGCTCACCCCCTCTATTGCTTCCCTTTAGATTGAAGTGATGATCCTGACAATGCAGAAATACGGCATTGACGACCTTAGTATAAGTCCTCAATGTGGGGTTGCCTATCAAGTGTTGCTTGATCCTCTAGACGAGTCCAACCATGAACTTCAGTTTCTTCTTCTCTTCATTATTTACTTCGTCGGGCATAAAATTAGCCAGACGGATGAACTCCTCCTCATACTCAACTACTTAACGATCACCCTAAACCACCTAGTTAAAATTCCTTCGCATCTCTGTCTCGACAGCTGATGGGAAGTACTTGTCGTCAAACCACACCCAAAACTCAATAATAGGCATAATGTCCCTCTCTTCAGCAGTGGTAATAGACTTCCACCACTGTAAGACTGCTCCTACTAGATTTAATGTGGCCAATATCTACTTTTAAGTGTCACTGCACTCAACCATACGAAGATGATGCTGAATATCCTTCTTTCATTAGCAGGACAAGATCACGTCAGAACTGCCCTGAAACTCTGGTGGGTGGCCCTTATGAAATAACTGTTTCCCTCACCCTCTACTAATCCGACGGCCCTGGATGGGCCTGAAAAATCGGTGCCACTAGCTATTGTGGTGATTGGGCCTGAGGAAAAAGAAAATCCATGTTCGTCATAGTAGCATTAACGGCCTATACCACAATAGCGACCACCTCTGCGACCGTCATCGTCCCCTACGGTGGTTGTGGCTATAGTACATGTGGCTCCTGCTGAGCCTCCTCCTCGTTGTCTCTCGTTATTACCCTCGTAAATCATCCTCTCTTGGGTGGCATCTAAAATCAGATTGAATTGCATGAGTTCACAGTCAATACAAATATAATAACAGAAGAGCGTAATATCAAATACGTAAACATGAATCCGACAGTCCTAATAATAAGGCTCTATATCAAAGAACGCTATGCTGAAATCGTACTAAGCCGCATAGATCCTATGGACACTAGAACCTCATGCTTTGATACCATCTATGACACTCCTCTTATTTTAATCACGGGTGAGCAATCATTTACTCAAACAAACAGGAATCTCATTTGGTTCATTCTTAACATCACTGTCGAAAACTTTTTAAATTACTAACCACCTATGTTCAATTATGTCGGTGCCCAATTTTATCTTCCATTTACATTTAACAACGTGCAGAAATAAAATAATACAACCCATCCACTTTAATATATAAGTATGAAACATCACAGGATAAATAGTTAACTGATAAGTGCCAAATAAACCATTTGTTCCAAAACTAATATCCAAACCACAAGTCTACTCAAATGAAACTGAATCTAAATACATCGTCTGATAAATAAAACTGAATGAATGTATCAACTTAAGGGGCAACATGCCCAAATAAAATACTAATCATAAATCCTAATCTAGGAATGAATAACCGAAACGTCTACACAAATCCTGCATGCCTCCACAAGTACTAGTTCCGCATCCCTAGATTGAATCATCATGCTAGGCGTCCCTGTAGATGGACACCTAAAATGTTTTGAAAATATATTTAACACGGGTTAGAGCCTAAAACATTTGAAAATATTTAACAAGAATTTAAATCTTAGTTAAAAGCAGTTATTAGCTATACATGTTAGTTTCGCGTACACTCTCTTGAGTTTCTCACCTCTCAACTATAGTGCACACCTAACGTCTCCTATTTAACCCACCTAGTTATGCTACCCAGCCTAACTAGACATAAGTATCTAACTAACCACAACAGGTTTAGCTCACCCGTACCGCCCATACTAAACTCTATCGTAAAACCAATAATTAATATTAATCGAATATTATCATCAAACCATTAATTAAGTTTCTCATACCTAAATTACTTTTCGATATATACTGTCTATGTTTTCTACCATTACACAAAAGTAGTATGATTATTCTCCTTTTGTGTAATGGTAGAAAACATAGACAGTATATATATATATATACCACTATAGCATCCCCCGAAATGGCCACCGCGATACTTGCATACTCGGTTATCATATCCATGTACCTCTCGTACCAAGTCAAGGACTATCGGTTTGGAATGTCTCCTCGAACCATAAATCAAATAACACGCATAACATAGGTGAATATAGTTATAAGCCTTTGGGCTACGCACATACCTAACGTATCCAAATGACATGTCGGTCCCACTATACCCTCTCAAATAGTGAGGTTACCTAAGTTTTATTTTCTGGGGCACACATCCAGACCTCAATTCACACAACCTATATATATATATATATATATATATAGGTATACACACAACCCACAATATATCGAGTACGAAGCATTTATATCTCTCGAATACTCAACGTACTAACGATTCACCCTTAATATTATATATGTATCTTTCCGAGTGTCACTCACTACCCGAAGGGTCCCAATTATCCCTTAAGTAAATTTAGTAGTTGAAACATCACTATCCTACTAGTATTAGCCTTAGGTCATCGTTTATGCTTCTCGTAACCCGATTTGTAAATTATCGATACGTAACACGATCGTTTAATTCTCATCGGTCCTAATCCCAATTTATCCTCATTAAGACTAAGTCGGGCCTTAACTATATATATATATATATATATATATATATATATATACACACACACACAACCCACAATATATCGAGTACGAAGCATTTATATCTCTCGAATACTCAACGTACAAACGATTCACCCTTAATATTATATATGTATCTTTTCGAGTGTCACTCACTACCTGAAGGGTCCCAATTATCCCTTAAGTAAATTCAGTAGTTGACATATCACTATCCTATTGGTATTAGCCTTAGGTCATCGTTTACGCTTCTCGTAACCCGATTTGTAAATTATCGATACGTAACACGATCGTTTAACTCTCATCGGTCCTAATCCCAATTTATCCTCATTAAGACTAAGTCGGGCCTTAACTATATGTCTACTGATATCCTCTAAGTTCTTATATAGTTAATACAACATCACTAAAGTTCCCCACGTTTATCGGCAAGGAAAAATATATAAACAAACAAAAGAGCCCCATTTCATATTTGGTCGATCGATCGACCCTGGTTTGACAACTTCGTCCAAACTTCGTTTTTGTCCATGGTTAACACTTCAAACCTCCATAAAACCTTCCCAAACTCCCATACCCAATCATCGAACATATGTATAGGGACAATTTCTAACGTAAATAATACATCAAATCTTTAAGAATTCTAATATCAAACCGATTTAATCTCTATGAACCATAAAACACTAGTTTTTATGTTCTTCATGCATGTTCATCTAGATTTACAGATTTTTTTCAAGTCATCATCATATAATCTCAAATTTTGTATTATCAATGTAGAGGGATTAATTCTAACATGAATCCTACCCCGGATCATGAATCACACACATATAAATCCTAAGAATTTACCCATATTATGTAATTTTAACCCTACACTTCCATGGGTATTATAACATGCCTAAAAAATTGCAAGATAAACACTTGCCTTGTAATAGGAGGTCAGATTTTCATTATTAGAAGATGAGGTTGTTCTTCCCTTGCTTCGATCTCAATTCTGGCAACGTCGGTGATGAAAATGGCGTGGAAAAGCCTAGGGTTCTTCTCTTCTTCCTCTCCTATGGCCTCTCTTCTCTCCCAAGTGTTGTAAGCCTAGACTATAACTCAAAGGGGCTGATATACCACTCTAAAATTCGGAATTCTTTCTACCCTAGACTTCTAAATGACCAAAATGCCCTTACGTGGTGCAGGGTTAGTCTAAAATTGTCCCGGGACCCAATCAATACACTCGGGTACTCTAGTCCGCCTATTTCGGCCCATTCGGAATTAACCATGACATCGAAAGTGCCATCCGATTCACTCTACATAAACTTCCTATCTCGACCTCAATATAGTCTACACGCGACTCCCGGTTGAGATAAAATATAGTCACGTCGATATCACTCGTTACGAAGTATAATAATTATCACAAGCTATTTACTACGAACTTTGTAAATTTATTTCGTAAATATTAATTATAATCTCTCCCGATCAATATTTAATAATTACATAATATTTAATTAAATTAAATTACGGCAGGCGTGTAACTTAAAATAATTGAATTAATTATATTTCAAATACTAAAAAATACGGGGTGTTACACAAGGGAAATCGCAAGAAGGAGTGTAGTATTAAAGGATTGAGATATTAACTTATCCACCCATAAGTTAACATTCGTGGTGGTGGTAATATATAACGAATCATTAAGATCTGATATATATGACTCAATATTATTATCAGCCTCAAAGATAGCCAAAGATTTTTGAAGAGGGTCCATATCAAGAGAGTTAGGAACCATCTCCGAATTAATCTTAATGAATTATGTGTCACTCATAGCCGGAGCCAACCTATAATGAAGAGGTGACTCGGGGACGCAAAAAGTGAGGTCAATAGGTGTAAACTCTTGCATAAATTTGGATATAATGGGTGGGAGGATCCTCAAGTGTGGGTTCTTTTAGATTTTCAAGGAAGGGATCAATTTGACATTATGTGGGTAGTCAACACTATTATCGACTTGGGTCCCAAACCATGGGGTGGTCTCAACTTCGGGATTCTCAAGGTAAGTGGGTTGGTCAAACTCAAAATCGAGGTCATAAGCAAACTCATTTATGTTCCCCTTACGGTAAGAAGTAGTTTGACTCAGAGACTAATCCTGCTCTCGCTCTTACTCAACCTTAATTTCATTTAAGCATTATTCAAGCTATTGGAGGGCTTCGTTTGTATATTTAATGGCCTCCTCTTGCTGGATGATGAACTTTTGCAAGAGAGTTTTTAGAGCGGATGTGGATTGCGGTGGTGAAGTGGTGTGTAGTTGATGTGGGACCAACTCACTATTTAGACTAGGAATAAGAGAGTACTCATATGAAGTATGGGGGATGAGGTCCAGTTGGTCATACATAAGAGGTGGGATTCCATGATAGACAAACTATTGATGTCTGTAGTAGGTGTAATGAGTGTACTGATCGGGGTGGGGTGTATATGGTTTCCATGATAATTGTTGGAAACTCCGAGGGGCCTCAACATGTGGTTAGGATTCGTATTGCGGTGGTGGTTGATCATTTGTAAAATATCGTGTGCAATACTGATTCAAATGCATTCGTAAATTTCCAAATCAAACTTATTTAATTGGATGTCTAAATTTGCTCAAACTAAACACCAATTTTATTCAGCCCCTAAACATGCATCTACGTGTCAAATCAAATCAATAGATTAAACCATGCGATAATTAAGCTGACAAACACAGATTTCAGGAAAAAAAACCTTTCGGGTAAAAATATTTATTTCCACTATAATTTGTAAAAGTCGGTTTACACGGATTATAATGAAATACAATTGACATACAAAATAACCGCATGTGTCGGTTTGTCTTCGTCAGCCCAGGAACACCGCAACACTCCCTATGACACGCAGTCGATCAACCCAGTACCTCCCGTAAGTGGTACCTATTATCAGCCTAGTACCTTCCAAGGCACCTAGTTCAGCAACATAAAATCCCAGCAAATATATCTTGGGTTCCACAAAACAATTTACACAAAAGTAATTGGGATTTGTGATTTGTAAAACAAAAGGTTTGAAACCTTTAAATTGTTGGAGAAGAAAACAAACACTCAAAAATGTATTATGTTAAAAGCACTGTTTCTCCATGCCAAAAACCAATAGTCTGACACCCAATATATAGCAACATTAAGGCGGTGATGTGTCAAACTAAAAGTCTTGTAGTTCGAATGACATACAATGCCATTTGAGCGAGACAGCATCTCATTCGAACGAGATGCGTTGTCATTTGAACTATAGTGGCACTAATCACAAAAAAACTCCAGACTTTGAAAATAGTTGGAACCTCAAAAAGTAAAACTTGATACGGGAGCAGAAAACTTTTAAATAAAAAATCTTTTATAAGAAAATATTTTTATATAAACCATTTATAAAAAAATCATAAAATATCCCAACACTTTTAATATGAAATGTAAATGGAACTTAAACATAATTTTACCAAAATTTATCTCGCTGGGCATGAATGTTGAAGTCCTCTTGAAATTCGGATCGTCTTTTGTAGATGTTAGCTTCCTTAATCCTTCGACGACTTATCGCGATATATGACATAATTAATTGAGACGGACAATGTCCTTACAAATCTCCCCCTATGTCTATGCCGGTACAAAATAAAAATATTCAAATTATCAATCTCAAAAAATGACCTATACAAATCTAACATCCGAAATAAAAAAGTGGAAAGATAAAATGACATGTCTTCAAACTTTGCTTCAACAATCAACTTTTCAAAAACTTTAAGTATTTTTCATCAGGGTGTGCAATTCAAAAATCTTCAATTGTACCTACACACATGAGACAAAGCAAATACCTCGTGACGTATCAAGTTTGAAATAATAAAAGCATAAACATGAAAGCATAATCAATTCTCCCCCATAAAATCATAATGCGTTCTCCCCCTTTTTATTTGTCAGAAATAGATAAGGAAAAGAATAAATCACATAAATCAGATCAGGGTGTCATGGTAAACCAAGGTAAACAAACTATTTTTGATTTTTCAGATTTTTCAAACAAAAATACAAAAATGATGTTACAAAAATCACACACCATGAATTTTTACTAAGATAACCAAATCATGGAAACGGAATGAATGGGTGTGAACAAATTCGATAGAAAAATCGATTCAATCATGACATGTGTGCACGATGCATAAGTGTACTCCTAACGAATGAACATCAAAATAGTCCTTAGGTGTAAAATTTTTGAATTTAGATGACATCGTCTCAATCATATCAACAAATCAAAGTATAAATGATTTTCACATAAATAATGTCCAAAATTATATAATGCTTTTTCATGACTTTCAAGGATGAGCAAACTGTTTTAAATTCCATCCAAACTCCCTCATTAAAATATAATTCCTTTCAATTTTTTTGGGCTCTTTTAAACCTCATTGGAACCCAGATAATTTTCATTACCTCACTTTTTAGGTCCTTTTTTAAAATGGTGGCTTTATCGCAAAGGAAAAAATGAAATACCTTTCGCAACCCTTTTTCATTTTTCAAAATAAATCACACAAACTCTCAAATATTTTATAACATGCACTACTCTATTGTCAAGTTTTATCACATTTATTTCGTTGTATGGACAAAATTGAGATAGAAATATTCAACTAACATGTGATAGACAAGCACAAAAGTTAAACAAATTCGTCCACGTGTGTAATAAAGGACAAATGAGTCAATCATGCAGGTAACAACACAATATATCAGCTCAAAGACTCCAAACTTTGTAAAGCACGTGAATGACACAACATATTGTCTCAAAACACTATCAAATAGTCACATGGATATGGAATGAAATTGTGACTCGGTCGTCCTAAGTTTCTATCCATAAACGGTGTAAAATAAAATACAAAAATCTTTTTGCCTTTTTCAAACATTTTATAAAAATAAAATCTTTTTGTAAATTTTTCAAATATGATCCCAAAAGAAATATATGAATGGACATATAAAAAGTATACATGTCATAACACGAGCAATAATATATCATGAAACACAACTAGCGTACGACAAACATTCATACACAATCATCTATAAGATATAGCAAGAGAAGAATCATGTGCAATCAATGGAGAATCAACTAGTCTTACATTTTGTGCCTCTAAAAGTGATTTCCTAACCCAAATAGGTATGCATCGACACGTGGGGGTTTTGGGAACCAAGGAAACACAAGATTTTAACTTTCTAGGACATTTTCGAAAATCGAAACAAAAACGCCTAGGGTGCCCTTTCATACCATAATGTGAACACGTATAAATAGGTGAAACGACACCTATGGGTTGACCTTTTCTAACATCCTTGGGATCAATTGAACCTCTATAATAAACTATGGTTTTGGCTTTAACACTTGAAGCATGAGAACAAGACGAGCCATTACCATCACTACACAAACTACTCGACTCTTTTAAATCATGTTTCAACTTTAAAATTTTAGACTCAAGCAAAGAATTAGACTCTTCCAATTTGAGGGAATCCTTTTTCAAATCATCAATCAAACCTAAAAGGTTATCTCGCTCACTCTCAATTAAAATAAATTTATCCCTAAGAGTCTTTTCATGTGCCGTAAAATCATTAATTAAACTATTACCCTCAACGGTACAAACCGGAACCCTAGAATTTTTAAAGTCCTCCAATTCTTTTTCTAAAACTAGGACTCTATCATCACTCTCCTTTTTGGACAATTTTAAATCATTAAATTCATGGTTCAAAGAAATAAATTTTTCTTGATAAAAATCTCTTTGATTTTGAACCGTTTGCAAAAGATCTATCGCGGATTTAAAACAAGAATTTTCTTTTTCCAAAACTTCAATTCTTTTAGTAAACCTCAAATTCAAATGATTCAAATCCTCAAAACTGTGACTCGTGTCAATAGGAGGGGATTTTCAATTATATAAGTGCTCCATTGGAATAATTGCGATTTTTCACAAAACTGATTTTTTAAAAAAATATATATCACACAATTTATGCGAAAAATAGGAATACGCGATAAATTAGCGCAACCTGCTCTGATACCAATTTGTAAAATATCATGTACGATACTGATTCAAATGGATTCGTAAATTTTCAAATCAAACTTATTTAATTGGATGTCTAAATTTGCTCAAACCAAACGCCAATTTTATTCAGCCCCTAAATATGCATCTACGTATCAAATCATATCAGTAGATTAAACCATGCAATAATTAAGCTGACAAACACAGATTTCAGGAAAAAAAACATTTTGGGTAAAAATCTTTATTTCCACTATAATTTGTAAAAGTTGGTTTACACGGATTATAATGAAAAAACAATTGACATACGAAATACCCTCAGGTGTCGGTTCGTCGTCATCAGCCCAGGAACACCGCAACACTCCCTATGACACGCAGTCGATCAACTAAGTACCTCCTGCAAGTGGCACCTATTGTCACCTCAGTACCTTCCAAGACACCTAGTTCAGCAGCATAAAATCCCGGCAAATATCTCTTGGGTTTCACAAAATAACTCACACAAAAATAATTGGGATTTGTGAATTGTAAAACAAAAGCTTTGAACCCTTTAAATTGTTGTAGAAGAAAACAAACACTCAAAAATGTATTATGTTAAAAGTAGTGTTTCTCCACTCCAAAAACTAATAGTCTGACACCCAATATATAGCAGCATTAAGGCGGTGATGTGTCAACTAAAAGTCCTATCGTTCGATGTTGTTTGAGCGAGATAACATCTCGTTTGAACGAGATGCGTTGTCATTTGAACGACAGTGGCACTGATCCCCAAAAAACTCCAGACTTTGAAAATAGTTGGAAACCTCAAAAAGCAAAACTTGATACGAGATCAGAAAACTTTTATATAAAAAATCTTTTATAAGAAAATGTTTTTATAAAAAAAACATTTATAAAAAATTCATAAAATATCCCAACACTTTTAATATGGAATTTAAATGGAACTTAAACATAATTTTACCAAAATTTATCTTGTTGGGCATGAATGTTGAAGTCCTCTTGAAATTCGGATCGTCTTTTGTAGATGTTAGCTTTCTCAACCCTTCGACGACTTGTAGCGGTATACAACATAATTAATTGTGACGGACAATGTCCTTACATCATTCCTCCACGAAAACTTCATTGCTCACACCACTTAGGATTACAAGACTCATTATATGATGACGGAGTGGGTTCCTAAACAGTATCAAATGGATACACCTATTCCACGGTGCAATTATGTTGATAATTAAGGAACGAGCATGCATGGGAGAAGTGATCGGAGTGAAGGCAAATTGTGAAAGAAGAATGTGGAAATGGAACGAAGTAGCCTCTTAAAGGAAATTCTTCGGCCATTACAGGATGGATGGTGGGAGAAAAAGAATTCTCCAAAAAAATACATTTGAATTTATGTCTTTTTATTTTTTTATTTTTTTGATAAAAATGAAGAAAAAATCTTTTCGGGATTTCAATTTTTTGAAAAAGAAAGAAAATATATTTTTTAAATATAATAAAAGGAAAAAATATTTTTGGGTTTCTGAAAATGGGTAATGAAAAATATTCTTCATTTTTCCTTTTTCTTTATATATATATTCTTTTTTCTTACGATGCATTTTTTTATCATAAAAATGGAGACATTTTTTGCATTTAGTGTTTCAACCACTCTTTTATTTCCTCGAAACCAAGGGTAATGATGGGACATGATATAAGGATGGTGTTTGTTGGGGGATATTTTTGTATAAAGGAAAGTGAATGATGGTTTAATATGGAAAATAGTAAGATATAGGTGAAAATTTTTAGTGTTCGAGACAAATTACATGACACATATTTCTTACATCTCGAAAGTGATGTCGTTCTCAGTGGTTACACCAAAAATAAAGAATAATTAGATCATACAATGATTTTAGTACATTGCTCACAGAAAGTTGAGCCAATTTGTGACTCAGAGATTGCATAACAACCCTCAAAAAGGTGAAAAACTTAAAAACTCACGGGTCTAAGTCTCTATTGGTGATCTTTAAGGTTTTCTTGAGAATTATTTACAATCTTCAACTTTTAACTGTCATGACATGATAAGTGCGCAAAAAGGTGTTGAGTTTAGGAGTTCATGGTGCGAATATGCCTTAAAGGTATTGCAGCTTATAAGATTAAATTATGACTTCAAGTTCGAACAAGAGTATTCGCAGACTTCTAAAAGACTAATGATAGATAAATCAAGTCAAAATGTAAAATTAGATAAAAACTACTTAAAAGAGTTTAAAAAGGGTTTTTTCTGACAAAAAAATCATAAGAGTTACGATGGGTTATTCGAATTTAAATTAATCCGCATGCGAGAAAAAATGGAGTTTTATACGCTGCCCATGAAAAATGCAGTCCTACTCCTACTCAGCTTGTTAGTTGGTTAGTTTTAGTTAACTAATGGCACGGGTAACAAGCAAATTAAATTAAGTTATTGAGTCAGTGTTGAAATCCCACTCGTTTCAATGATTGAGTCTAGGTTGTAAGTCCAATTAATTCATCAAGCCATTCAAAGTGAGACTGTGCATAAAATATAATCACATCGGAGCAAACAGTCAAAATAATAAATGGACTTACTTACAGGAGATTTGCAATTGTAAAAAAATGTACCTCCCACGATTTTTATACACGTGGGGTGAAGAACAAGTTGACTGGGGGTAAGACGACAACGGAGCAATTTGATGAAAGTATTTTTGTGTGCTTTATCGTTGTAGTATATCCTCTTCAATGAAAATCTCCTGAACCTACAAAATATACTAAAAATATGTATAGTGACAAGTAAGAGTATCAATCCAACTTCTTAATACGGAAAGGAATAAAATGAAGACTAGTATGATTTTTTAAAATAATTTTCAAAGGTTATTTATCTAATTAACTATGCTAAAATAAAAATTAAACTAACAAGTAAATAAATGAAACGATGGGAGGGATATGAGACTAAACAAGTGTGAAATAATTCAAAGGATTAAAATTCACCACTTAGCCTTTTTATTTTTATTAATTAGTTTATGTATTTGAAATACCCCAAGACATATTTAAATCCATGAATCAAATCTCATTATCAAATGTGAAATTAAACATAGTCGTTTTAGAATATTAATATTAAATTTCAAAACTCTATAAAACAGAGATTTGACCATTTTTTTTATCAATCACATGCTAGGAAAAATCTACTAAAATTATTTTAAACCATTAAAATGAAGAATTAGAGTTGGAAAATTCAACTTACAGTATCACTTAAAAATTGTATATCTCTACTTTAATTGGTAAATATATATATTTTAAGTCGAAATTACCATTTTCTTTAGAAAAAAAATTCACCCTCTCTCGAGGCGTAAATATAAATATTATTATTTAATAGGGCATAATAAATAAATAAACTGAAAATAAAAATAATTAAGCTAGGGGTTTCATCTTACCCCTTGAATGGCGTGTTTAGCATATCATTTGGATATTACTACATATAAATGTAATAATAATACCATTAGCGGCTTGTGAAAATGTAAGATAAAGAGAGAAAAGGATCAACCAAGTCTCCTAAATATAACAAAATATCCCAAACTTGAATAATATTACAAACCAATAGTATATGAGTCTACAACTAATTGAGAAAATAAATACTCAACTCAATATTTGTCTCTCATAAAATTGTCTCAAACTCACACTCAACTCACTAAAAATAATACAAAAAAACAACTAAAAATTACACTACACTTCTACTAAAATTATGCTACAAACTCCACTTTTAAAATAACAAAGAGTAAGCTCTCTAAATCATGATGCGTACGACCTCCTCCCTCCTTTTAGTAGTAGCCCCTCTTGCATAAATAGATGTAAATGGAGGCAAAATAAAAGACATTAATGGAGAGGTAGTGTTTGACCGATGGGGGAGTGTTAGGGGGAGAAAAAGGTGAGATGAGCGTGGATTTTATTTAATGGGGCAAGTGGGTTTTGCTTGGGTGAGTGTGTCTCAGAGAGAGAATGTGGGGGTGGGGGGATACATTTTTGAATTCCAAAAAAGTAAAAGCACAATAAGGGTTAGAATTCTTCTATAGGAATAAAGTGTCCAGATTAACTCTTCCATTTTCATTATCCCGTCCAAACATGCCTCCTACTTTATTTTTTCCCTGTCTCGGTTACCTCACTTCCCATATCTCCTTTTCTAACTGACGCATCAATGTAAAAAAACTCTCCTACAGCCATTACAAATGAGATCTCCCTAAAACCCCCTAAATCCATATCTCTTTATCTCAAATGACACCAGATTTTGGATGAAAAAGGTAAACTTTCCCTCCACCCCACCCTCATTTTGAACTCAACGCTCCATCACCGATCTTAATTTTTTGGGAGATTCATATAAAATTTCATGTCTTGATCTTTTAGTTCCAAACGAGGGTTTTTATTTCAAACCCCGCAAATCCTAATAGTTTGAGTGATTCAAACTAATCAAACACCCCAAAAAACTTCCATATTACGACTTTGTTTTTTAGATTTTAGATTTGTAAGTTCTTTGTCACATATATATTATGCTTTCACCATTAAAAATCTCAAAATCAAAGTCTAAATTGCAAAATTAAAACCCTATAATACAGACATGAATTGAATCATTGAGTACATGACAAGAAACCCTAAAATACAAACATGAATTAAACCATTTATTTTAAGTGTAATTAACCCAATATTTTAATATGAATATCTAAAATATGAATCTTTCTTTTTTAATTTAATTATTACAAGGTTAATGAGTGGATGTTTTAACAATTCTCAAATAAATAAAAGAAGTATAAAGGGGAGGAAACTGAATGGAGAATGAGGTTGCTCTTATTTCAAAAACACGTTACAAGATCCAATTGGGAACGGTGGACAAATGAAAATTTTAACCTAAGCGCAACTGTAACTATAACATAATTTCTCATGCTCAACCAGATCAACGAAATATGAATTGAAAGCTCATGACAATCGAATACAACTAACTATAACTCTCATTTGAGTCATATAAATCAATTATACGGTAAAATAATGAACACCAAAACATTTGTAATATTTTGTTTAGCTTTGTTACGTTTAATTAAATCACACTTCACCAAAAAATAAAACAAAGAGGAGACAATGAATAAAGGGGTATATAAATTAAATGAGGATATGTTAATCATGACAACAATACGTTCTCATTACCTATGTCATTTATATACTACGTTTAATTAAAGGTTATTCAGAAATAAATATGAGACTGAGTATTAGAGAATATGAAGTAAGGAAAGAAATTAAAATTATGAGGTTTGTGGTACCATGTATATTTGTGTGAGAGAGATAGAGAGAGCATAAAGAAGATATATAAAACAAAAATTTGTCTAGTTTTTTAATAATATCATATACATTTAATGTTCAAATTGCCAAAAGCAAAAAATGGCCAATTATTACTATTTACATGCTTTAACCAACAAAATTTACGGATGATACATGTGACACCCCGACTAATTAAATACCGGGTAGATACTCCTTTATTAAATCAATACAAAATGTCAAGTTGGTTCAGTTAATAGCATCACTGTCGAAAACATTTTAAAGATTACTAACCACCTAGTATTTAAAAAGTAAGTTGCCAAATTTTAAATTAAGTCTGATTAACATGCGATAAAAGAATAATGGAAGAACAACATAATTCCATTCACCATAACGAAGTAATGAAATAATCAACAAATAATAATAAGTCCGGAGGAAAAACCCCTCACAACAATCCCACAACTGAAAGTAAAATGACAAGTCTGAATCCTGAATTAATTACATGCCATAAGTCTGTAAGGACAAATTTCCAATCGAGTCATTTGTTATATTGGCTTAATTCCGTTGGACAAAACATTTTTGGGTCATACTGCATCAACGATCATTCAACACAGGGATTCAAGCACCGCATTCAAAGTTCACGCATCATCAATATTCATACCGTGCTATTTATCCTACGAAGGTATATGACCTAAATACATTTTTATAAGTTGGAGTATTTTGACTAATCAAGAAATTTCAAATAAGCAAATGTTCATATATAAGCTATATTAATTTTGAAAAAGTCCTTGAATTAAATTGGAAAAATTTTGGGCAAAAATCATATTCTCGTTCGAAGTTTAACCCAGGTCGTTCGAACGACCTGGTTCTAACGAAGTGGTGCCTCGTTAGTAGTTCGTTAGAAGTTCGTTAGAAATGTCGTTCGAACGACATCGTTCGAACGAGATTTCTAACGACATCTAACCATCCTAAACTGGCACGCCGTTAGATAAGTCGTTCGAACGACATGTCGTTCGAACGAACTCGTTCGAACGAGTTTCGCCAGAATTGATTTTTTAAACTTATTTTTTAATGCAGTTTTTTCTACAACTATTTTTTTGCCCACTACTTTTTCAGTTATTTTGTAATGGACGAAAATTCAGTTTTATAACTTAAGGAAGATCATTTTTCAAGGAGAACACTTTCCATAACTTCCAACCTTTTTGATAAAAATCTCTCCAACATTTTTATTAACTTTTCAAATCAAAACCCCTTCATCAATTCATATTCATTAAGCAAGATTGCGGTGGATCTCTGCATTCAAGCTTCGAGGAGACGGTGGTTTTGGGCTTCGGTGGATACCGCAACACGAGGAGTGTTGAGCAACGCGTTGGAGTTTCGCGGACTACAACTTCGGAGGTCGAGGACGGCATAAGCATGCCTTGAGTGAGTCAATGTCTGTAAGTCTTTTGAGTCTCTTGTAAAACCTTTTGTTGTAGTGGATTTTGTCTAGGCCCAGCCGTCCGAGGTTTTTCCCATTTGGGTTTTCCTCGTACATCGGCATGTTGTGGTTGGGATTTGCGCACTTTCATTTTATCATATCACCTAGATGCATGTTTAGGATAAAATGAATTTAATTGGAATTTGTTCTTGCAAATTTGTGAAACTAAATTTAAAATTGAGTTAGAAGAATATATTTATCTTAGTAATAATTAAATTGGATTAAGTGTGTGTGTGTATTCTACGAATTAAACTAAGACCATATAACCTTACAACTTCAAATTGGTATCAGAGCTTGTTTCTAAAAGTTATTTAGATGAATCCTGGAGGTTATATGGAAAGTTTTTCGTCGAATAGACTACCTTTGTTTGATGGAACAAATTATACCTATTGGAAAGCACGTATGAGATCCGCTCTTAAATCTATTGATGAACATGTTTGGGTCACTGTTGAGAGAGGATGGTCCCCTCCTTCTATGATTGTTAATGATGAACGTATTTTGACTCCTGTTGAACAATGGAGTGAGGAAGATTTAAAATGGTGTAACTTTAACTCTAAAGGATTAAATGCCTTATTTGGTGCCGTGTCTCCCGATGAATTTCGTCGTATAATGACGTGCGAAACATCAAAGGAAGCTTGGAACATTCTCCAAGTTACTCATGAGGGAACGAGTGTTGTTAAAGCATCAAAACTTCAAAACTTAACTACACAATTTGAAACTATCACTATGAAAGAAACTGAAACTTTTGATGAGTTCTATGCTCGGTTATCTGACATAGTCAACTCTTGCTTTAACTTAGGTGAAAGAATACCTGAAAATCGTGTGGTTAAGAAAATACTTAGATGTCTTCCTAAGCGTTTCATTCCCAAAGTCACTGTACTTAATTCTTTAGGAAACCTAAATACCTTAAAACTTGAAGAACTTGTTGGTGATCTGCAAACGTATGAACTTGATATGTTTCCTAAAGATAACAAAGGGAAAGATAAAGGAGTAGCGTTAAAAGTTAAGAAAGTTGATGTGTCTGATTCTGATGAGTCTGACTTTGATTCTGATGATATAGCCTTATTTGCCAAAAAATTTAAAAAAATTCTCAAGTTTAAAAAACAAAACTCCAAATTTGAAAAACCTAAATTTGAGAATAAAAACAAAGGAGGAAATAAAAAGTTCACTAATCAGGATTCAAAGAAGTTCAATAAAGACAACTTTAAGAAGGATGATTCGGAAAGATGTTTTGAATGTGAGGGACGTGGTCATAGAGCTTTCGAGTGCCCCACAAAACTTAAAAAACAAGGCAAAGAAAAAGCCGTTTACAATGCTACTTTAAGCGACAGTGATAATGAGTCTGAAGACTCTGATGACTCTAATTCGCCTAGAAATAACTTCACTGCCTTTATGGCGAGCCTTACTAGTAATTCGTGTGAGTCAAACATTAATGTTGACAATTCTGAACATAATCTAGAGGTGGTTTCTACTCATTCTAATAGTAGTGATGAAAAAGAGAGTGATAGTGATATAGATGAGAGTGAACTACAAACTGCCTATTCCGAACTCTACAATGAATCTCTTCGCATTCAAAAAGTCAACAAAAGATTAACCTTGAAAGTTTTAACCTTAGAAAAAGAGTTGAAAGGCCTGAAGGAGAAGGAGGCCTTAATCAGTCAACTCGAGGCTATTAAAATATCTCTTTCTGAAAAACTTATTGTGATTGGCAAAGAAAAATGTAACTTGATTATCTCCTTAGAAAGTGCTAACAAAGAACTTTATGAGTCTCAAGAAATTAGAACATCTCTAGAAGCTAAAATACTCCAACTCGAAAAAGATCTCAAGTCCTCCCGTGAAGTGAAAGTCACACTCGAGGACAATTCAGGAAGAATGGGAAAACTGTTTCTAGGTCCTGTTTTAGGATATAAAGAAAAAGGCTATCAAGAGAGAAAGGGTATAGGGTATGAAGAAGGAAATTCTTCAAAAGTCAAAACTGAACCTGTTGCTAAGTTTGTTACAAAATCTAATGTTCCTAAAGATAACAAATCTAATGTTCCTAAAGATAACAAATCTAATGTTCCTAAAGTTAATCCCTCTAAGAAACATTTAAAAGCTGGCCCAAAACAACCTTATGTATGTTCATATTGTCACAAACAGGGTCACCTTAAAGATTTCTGCTACAAACTTGGAAAGAACCCTAAATTCTCAAATTCAAAACAACCTTACAGCTCCTTAGCTAATCTTAAGAGTCAAGTTGAGTACCTTGTCAATACTTCTAAAAATCTAATGGAAGAGTTTCTTAGGTTCTCTAATGTCAAAGGAAATAACTCTAATTATAAGTCTAGAGCCAACCAAGGGAAGAAAACTACTCAAACTTGGGTTATGAAAAATCAAATGAAGAAAGCTTTTGTCGCTCACGTTGCTCTTAAGGCACAAAATACCTCTCAATGGTATTTTGATAGTGGTTGTTCTAGACATATGACTGGCGATAAATCTCTTTTTACCACTCTCGAAAACCATAAAGATGGTAAAGTTACTTTTGGGGATGGTAGCAAGTCCCAAATTATTGGAAGAGGTTCTATTGAAATCACAGGTTTCCCTAAACTTGAAAATGTTCTTTATGTTGAGGGTCTAAAAGCTAATTTGTTAAGTATTAGCCAACTATGTGATGATAATCTTGATGTGAAATTTAGTCAATCGGAGTGCATCATTTATGATCAATCAGGTGAACCGATTTTACATGGTGTTAGAACAAGTGACAATTGCTATGGAATCATTCCTAAATCTCCTTTAGTCTGCAATAATGTAAAAACCTCATCTACCGATCTTTGGCATCAAAGATTAGGTCATGTTAACTTTAGAGATCTTGACAGACTTGTGAGAAAAGAGCTTGTTCGTGGCTTGCCGCCACTAGGAAAGCCAACATCCACCATTTGCGGACCGTGTCAATTTGGTAAACAAATTAAAAGTCCTCATAAAAGGTTAAACTCGATAACAACATCTCGTGTCCTAGAATTGATACACATGGACCTTATGGGTCCTACTCGTACCGAGAGTATAGGTGGAAAAAGATACATCTTGGTTATGGTGGATGATTTCTCTAGATACTCTATTGTAGGCTTTTTAAGAGAGAAATCTGAAACCGTTGACTTTCTTACAGTTAAATGTAGAGCTCTTCAAAATCTTCACGGTGTTACTATAAACCGCTTTAGGAGTGACAATGGAACCGAATTCAAGGAATCCGGTGTGAATGCCTTCTGTGATGAAATAGGAATAAAACATGAATTCTCGGCCGTTCGAACCCCTCAACAAAATGGTATAGTTGAACGTAAAAATCGAACGATCCAAGAAATGGCAAGATCCATGCTCCTTGGAAGAAATGTGGCTCGTAGGTTTTGGGCCGAAGCGGTTAACACTGCTTGTCACACTGTTAATAGAGTTTATTTGCGTCCAAACACTAATAAAACTCCTTATGAATTGTGGACGGGTAAGAAGCCAAATTTGTCCTATTTTAGAGTGTTTGGGAGTCCATGCTATATTCTTAGAGATAGAGAACTTCTAGGAAAATTTGACTCGAGGAGTGATGAGGGTATTTTTCTAGGATATTCTCAAAATAGTAGAGCATTTAGAGTTTTCAACGTAAGCAAGTCTAAAGTAATGGAATCCATAAATGTTGTCATAAAAGATGATGCTCCGGCCACACAAATTAATAATGAGGAAGATTTGTCAAGTGAGTGTGATGTTGTGTCTAATGTTGAAAGTATTGACTCTCTAAATGATTTGGTTGTCCCAACTACCGAAAACAGGGAGGTTACTCCTTGGGTGCGTAAAAATCATGACACTTCACAAATTATAGGAGATCCCGAAGTAGGTGTCAAGACTAGGGCACAATTAGAAAATGAAGTTACCTATCTATGCTATACTTCTACCATTGAACCCAAAAACCATAAAGAAGCTTTAAAAGATGAACATTGGATTAATGCTATGCAAGAAGAACTGTTTCAATTTAAGAAAAATGATGTTTGGGAATTAGTTCCTAGGCCTTCTAATACCAATGTCATTGGCACTAAATGGATTTTTAAAAATAAAATGGATGAAAATGGTGTCATTGTTCGAAATAAAGCTAGATTAGTTGCTCAAGGATATACCCAAATAGAAGGCATTGACTTTGAAGAAACTTTTGCTCCTGTTGCTAGGTTAGAATCGGTTCGTCTTTTACTTGCCATGGCATGTCATCTTCAATTTAAATTATATCAAATGGATGTCAAAAGTGCCTTTTTAAATGGTATTATTCAAGAGGAAGTATATGTTGAACAACCAAAAGGGTTTGAGGACCCAACTCATCCTACTCATGTCTTCTTTTTAAAGAAAGCTTTATATGGCTTAAAACAAGCTCCCCGTGCTTGGTATGAAAGACTCACTTCTTATCTCCTTTCTCGTGGCTTTTTGAGAGGGGGAGTAGATATGACACTTTTTGTTCGGCGTGATGAAAAAGGTATTCTTGTTGCTCAAGTCTATGTCGACGACATAGTGTTTGGGTCTACATGTGATAAACATACTCAAATTTTTTCAAAAGAAATGCACAATGAATTTGAAATGAGTATGGTAGGTGAACTTACCTTCTTTCTAGGTCTTCAAGTTCGTCAACTCAAAAATGGGATATTTTTGTCCCAAACTAAGTATGCTAAAGACCTTGTTAAGAAATTCAATATGGAATCCGCTAAACATGCTCGTACTCCTATGAGCTCC
Source organism: Sambucus nigra (assembly GCA_949130495.1). Lineage (NCBI taxonomy): Eukaryota > Viridiplantae > Streptophyta > Magnoliopsida > Dipsacales > Adoxaceae > Sambucus > Sambucus nigra. Next base: position 619,492,873 of record OX422213.1, on the reverse strand, counting down.
TCTATTAAACTTAGTAAAGACACCGATGAAAAAGATGTAGAGCATACACTCTTTAGAAGTATGATAGGTAGTTTACTTTACCTAACTGCGAGTCGTCCTGATATTTCCTTTAGTGTAGGAGTTTGTGCTCGTTATCAAGCCGCACCAAAAGAGTCTCACTTACTTGCTCTTAAACGTATCATCAAATATGTTAGTGGGACCCTGTCTTTTGGCATTTGGTACTCCTTTGACACCAATGATTGTCTATCGGCATATTCAGACGCCGATTGGGCAGGAGATGTTGATGGATGTAAAAGTACATCGGGTGGTTGTTTCTATTTTGGAAGTGCACTTGTCTCATGGATGAGCAAGAAACAAAATTCTATCTCCTTGTCCACGGCGGAGGCCGAATACATTGCCGCTGGGATTTGTTGCACTCAACTCATTTGGATGAAACAAATGTTGGAAGATTACGGCATTTCCCAAGGCACTATGACTATATATTGTGATAATACTAGTGCAATCCATATTTCCCATAATCCCGTTCAACATTCTCGAACCAAGCATATTAAGATCCGTGAACACTTCATTCGTGACTTGGTTGAAGAGAAAATTGTTTCTCTAAGCTTCGTTCCTACCGATCAACAATTGGCCGATATCTTTACTAAACCTCTAGATGCCCTTAGGTTTGAAAACCTTAGGAAATCAATTGGGGTTTGCTCCATTGATTGAGATCGAAGCCGTTTATCTAGTTTAGGTTGCTTCTCTTGCATATCTTTTTACCTATGAACTAGATTTCCTTTGTATATATTTTATTCAAAAATCTCAAAAATATTTTTTATTTTTTCTTCATTTTCAAGGAAAACGGGAATGGTTAGATAATGCTATCAAAACTTTTGTCCATATGGCTTTGTGGTCGATGTATTCAAATCCCTATCTTTTTCCATGTTCACGTGGCCTACGATGAATAGTTAATCCATACATGGTTTATCTTGTGCACAATAATGCTTTGTTTTATGATATATAATGTTGTGATTTCCTCACATATTTGCCTTTTGCACACACCGTACACGGAATATTTCGAATATCTTGTTCACATTGTACTTGCAAAGTGATATTTGGTGTTGTCTTCTCAATCCTGTCACATCCATTATAAGCAATCGAAAGTGTGCATGATCATCCGTTGCCCGGATTGAAACAAAATGACTATATTCTTCCGGTTGATTTCCGTTTCTAGCAATGGAACCGAGCTGCGAAAAACATCAAAGTTTTTGCGTGAAAAGCCTCCATTTGCATATTCAGATGTGTGACTAAAATAGCAGCATTGAAAATGATATATATACAATGCAAAGCCAAAATAATAGGCTTGATTGAGTCTTCAAAAGATTCGTCTCAATCTATTTGATATTTTTGGGAGATATAAGTTGAAGATCAACGGGCATGCACATTTCATTAATTTATTGCTTTCTTCTTGTGACTTTATTGGCGAGAGAATCATCTATTTTGTATGCTTGTTACATTTGTGGTTCAGTGTTCAACAATATTTCATTTTTGACACAAGGCTCATCTGAGTGAATATTGCTCGTATATATTGTTTGGCATTACGCACTTGTACAAATGTTGTGGCTAAAGACTTTCACGCGTATTGTTCACACCCCTACATTTCCGCTCCCACCATTTGGATATGTTGGCTCGAGCTAGGATTAATACAATCACATTTTGGCAATGATCTGGCCATCCCAATTCCTGATATTATGGTATTTTTCAATCTATTTTATCATATATTTTTTCCAAAATTTCCAATTTTCGTTAGAAATTCTCGTTCGAACGAGATTTCTAACGACTTTTTAGCCCCCTACTGTCCCGTCGTTCGAAATATCGTTCGAACGACAATTTTCGTTCGAACCAACTTCTAACGAGACTTCTAACGATCCGAGGCTGTCTTGTCGTTTGATCCCCTCGTTCGAACGACAATTTTCGTTCGAACCATCTTCTAACGAGACATCTCACAAGCCGAAGCTGTCTCATCGTTCGAACCCCTCGTTCGAACGACATCACTCGTTCGAACGAGCTGCAGTTAAAACGGTCAGATTTCCCTTCCCCATTTTCTGCAGCACGCTTCCCAATTCTCTCTTCCCTCTTTCCCAGCACGTTTCCCACCTCTTCTCCCTCTCTCCCACGATTTTCTTTCCCCTCTTTCTTCCATTTCACCTCTTCTCCTTACCCTACCCCCCACGATTTTTCCCCACTCTCTCTCTTCCCCTATTTCCCTCCTACTACCCACCTTCCTCCATTTCTTCATTTCTCTTCTCTCCGATTTCTGCTGCTCCTACCTCCTCTTCCATTTCAGGTATCGTCCCTGTTCTTTCTCTCTACTGCTTTATATATATATATATATATATATATATATATATATATATATATATATATATATATATATATATATATATTATATCTATTATATATATCTTCTATATATTATATCTCTATCTCTCTAAATCTCTCTCTATATATATATGTGTATATACGTAATGTTGGGATTTTTTTTTAACTTGATTTTCCACCATTTTCCCCACATTACTCTATATGCATGTGTGTATATTTTTTAAATGGGGCTCTTTTATTTTGTTATTTATCTCTATTGCCCCTGATTAAAATATCTCCCATGAATTTTTTTTCAAATGCCAATTCAGTCAATATTCATGGAATTTATTTTAATCCAATTTTCTTTATTTTTCCTTTATTTTTTTTATTTCTAAAGGAGGATGGGATTTATGCTGATTGGTGTTGGATTTTTTTTTGGTGTAATTGGTGGTTCGGTTGGATTGTCTTCGGGTAGGTTCTAGCTTTTGTCATCTTTCCATGGCTCGTAATCGACGCCAACGCCGACTTAGCGATTCCCCCGAGGAACGCACCACGTCCTCGGATGAGGAATCCCAGAGTATTCCCGACCTAAAACTACGTTGGCGCACCCTTGCCAAACATACTCTCTATCACACCCAAGGGTTCGCAACCCGTTCTGTTGTGCGGGAGAAAGTGATTAATCTCCCCTCCCTCCACGGCACAAACGTGCATTCATGGATATCTGATTTAGGGTGGGACCCACTCTTCTCCCTCACCGATGTTGTTTTTCCCGACATAGTACGGGAATTTTATTTTAGCCTGATTAATAGGGATACTCATCTTTACACTCGGGTGCGAGGTCGGGAGATTCTAGTCACTCCCGAATCGATTGCTCAAATCCTTCCCCTCCCTCGGGTCAATAATCCCTCTTTTCCATGGACATCCGAGACCACCCTCGATCCTACTCTAGTTTTTAACACCGTTTTTAGGATTCTTCCTTCCGGCACGGTTACTATTTTTCATAAAAATTTACATCCCGATTTTATGGTCCTTAATTGGATTGTTTGTGCCTACCTTCTCCCTCGTGCCAACACCACCCAAATCACCAAACAACACGTGGATCTCATGTTTGCTATAAGCATTAGGGCCCACATTGACCTTCCCTCCTATCTTTATAGCGTGATCCGGTCTGTGCGAGTTCTTCCCGCCAGCCCCACTCGCCAGGCCCTCCCATTTGCGGCCCTCATCACCCGTATTTGTCTTGCCGCCGGTTGCCCCCGTGTGTCCACCGATATCCCCACCACTAAATACCAAACCGTAGACATGTCCTCCATTAGCCGCTCTCGTGGTCATTTGCCACCCGATACTCCTCCCCTCACCCCCTCCGCCTCCTCCTACTCCGCCACCTCATCTCACCCCGCTCCCAGTCGTCCAGCTCCCTCCCGCTCTGTCCATCACCCCGCCCCTTCCCAGCTTCCCACACCCGCCGCGTCGGAGGATTTTTTGTTTTTGCGTTCACAGGTGGAACAATTTCAGGAGGACCGCCGCCAGGACCGCACACTTATGCAGGAGCTCCTTATGTCTATGCAGCAGGACCGCGAGGCCCACGCCCGTCGAGAAGCCGCCCGGGATGAAGCTCGGGCACGTCGGGATGAAGCCCAGGCTCGTCGGGACTCTCTTCTATTAGAGCATCTTGCTGCCCTCCGCCATATGGAGATGCGCCGCGGGGCAGGTTCTTCCGGCACCAGCTCTTTTCCCGATGACACTCCTCCTGCTGATCCTGCCTCTTGATTTACTTGGCTCCTTTCCTATTTATTTTTGTTTGTGCGGCTGAGTGATTTATTATCTCTTGTATTGGATTTATTTACTTTAGTTCTTTCATTGTATGAACCTTAACTCTTTCCCATTTCCCCTTACTTAATACAGTCTTAGTATGTCATCTTATTCTTCATTTTTATATTTCCTGCCTTGTTATTTCTTCTCATTTCTTTTGCAGGCCCCCTTATCCCTTTGTCTTTTCCGGGCAAAAAGGGGGAGAAAATTTTAATTAATATGACATCATATTTAGGGGGAGTTTGATAAATTTGGGTAATTTAATTGACATTTCATATTCATTGCAATTAATAATAATTTAAGGTGATTATAATTGAATTAGGTTATTATAATTAAATTTCCAAATTGATTCTAATATTGACCTTATGCACAATTAAGGGGGAGTTAAACTGTTCGTATTGAATATTGTGGCATTTATGCACCATGCACAAAATATTCAATCGCATTGTCTTATATATAACATCTCTCTATTTCCCCATGCGTTTATGAATTTGTTGTTTCATGTGTGTAGGATACATCTCCTACTCCTTTGCAGCTCGTCAGTCTTGTCTTTGTGTCTGTATTTTTTTTTGGGGTTTTGGGACGGGACTTAGATACGGCTTGACGGCTGGCTTAGCAAATTCAATCTTTTATTTATTTATTTTTTATTTTGTTTTGTCCCGGAATAGCCAAAGGGGGAGATTTGTAAGGACAAATTTCCAATCGAGTCATTTGTTATATTGGCTTAATTCCGTTGGACAAAACATTTTTGGGTCATACTGCATCAACGATCATTCAACACAGGGATTCAAGCACCGCATTCAAAGCTCACGCATCATCAATATTCATACCGTGCTATTTATCCTACGAAGGTATATGACCTAAATACATTTTTATAAGTTGGAGTATTTTGACTAATCAAGAAATTTCAAATAAGCAAATGTTCATATATAAGCTATATTAATTTTGAAAAAGTCCTTGAATTAAATTGGAAAAATTTTGGGCAAAAATCAGATTCTCGTTCGAAGTTTAACCCAGGTCGTTCGAACGACCTGGTTCTAACGAAGTGGTGCCTCGTTAGTAGTTCGTTAGAAGTTCGTTAGAAATGTCGTTCGAACGACATCGTTCGAACGAGATTTCTAACGACATCTAACCATCCTAAACTGGCACGCCGTTAGATAAGTCGTTCGAACGACATGTCGTTCGAACGACATGTCGTTCGAACGAACTCGTTCGAACGAGTTTCGCCAGAATTGATTTTTTAAACTTATTTTTTAATGCAGTTTTTTCTACAACTGTTTTTTTGCCCACTACTTTTTCAGTTATTTTCTAATGGACGAAAATTCAGTTTTATAACTTAAGGAAGATCATTTTTCAAGGAGAACACTTTCCATAACTTCCAACCTTTTTGATAAAAATCTCTCCAACATTTTTATTAACTTTTCAAATCAAAACCCCTTCATCAATTCATATTCATCAAGCAAGATTGCGGTGGATCTCTGCATTCAAGCTTCGAGGAGACGGTGGTTTTGGGCTTCGGTGGATACCGCAACACGAGGAGTGTTGAGCAACGCGTTGGAGTTTCGCGGACTACAACTTCGGAGGTCGAGGACGGCATAAGCATGCCTTGAGTGAGTCAATGTCTGTAAGTCTTTTGAGTCTCTTGTAAAACCTTTTGTTGTAGTGGATTTTGTCTAGGCCCAGCCGTCCGAGGTTTTTCCCATTTGGGTTTTCCTCGTACATCGGCGTGTTGTGGTTGGGATTTGCGCACTTTCATTTTATCATATCACCTAGATGCATGTTTAGGATAAAATGAATTTAATTGGAATTTGTTCTTGCAAATTTGTGAAACTAAATTTAAAATTGAGTTAGAAGAATATATTTATCTTAGTAATAATTAAATTGGATTAAGTGTGTGTGTGTATTCTACGAATTAAACTAAGACCATATAACCTTGCAACTTCAAAGTCTGAATATCTGAAATAAATGAAATGTCTCTAAAGAAATGGGCGACATGCCCTACAACTGATAAATGCCGAATATAGAGTCAATATAGATGAAGCGTCTACAAGCAAGGTCATGTAACTTCCACAAACAGCTACAGCTCGTCACCTGAATGAGGATCCTAAGCATGGTGTCCTTGTGGCTGGGCACCTAAAATGTTTTTTACAAAAATAGGTTTGAAGCAAATGGGTCAGAGCTCGAAAGTGGAAATCATTTTAAAAACAGCAAGTGTTTTAATAACATTAAAACATTAAATGCAAAATACATGTTAGGATGTGCACTCACATGGAATTCTCACCTCTCGACTACATGTGCACTCCTAACGTACCGTACCCATCTAAATGACATACATATCTAACCAATCCGTAATAAGTTCTACCCCTTACTACTCGATTCCCATATTACATTCTAGCGTTATCAAATAAATAGAGGGCTTTACTTAAACTCAGATTCTCAATTTGTAGTACAATTCACTATCGGTTAACCTGTTATGTTTTCTCAAAACATTACCATAATTATATACACAATACCAACATGAAAGTTCCCATTAATTAAGTGTATATTATTCACGTCATAAATAGCTGCGGTGCACACATACTCTGCTATCCATCCCGGTACATCACGTACATAAGGATCACGTATTCCGAATCTCTCGGGAATCGTTCTCAAATAACAATATCACAAATAATGGAGGCGAACACAGTCACATCACATGGGTCACGCACATACCTGCGCTCCCACGATCAGCAGACTTATTAACATCCCAATAAGTCCTTCTCTGACCTATGTTCATCGAGGTAACCAATCTAAATCCGGGCAACACAAGGATTAGAAGGCCCTAAGCGAACGTAAACCTCCCGTGATAGCAAGTATGGTAGGTATGTCATACACATAAAATCAATACATATACTAAGTATTCACACGTCTTAGTAATCGCTATAATATATTGATGGTACACTTCTCATTTTCGTACCGACATATAAAGCTGCACAATTTATATGTTCCCGGTTAATATAATTATTTAGGTCGTAAATGTTCTCGCATCGTAATAGACACTCACGTCCTACTCCATAATTCCCATTAGGTTCAAACTACACTTCTAGGTTTTACTCCTCGTTATATCCCAAACATCCCAAATATATCAATTAATCCACAAGGAAGTGCCATCTCTACATATAAGCAAGGTTACGGGACACTTGGGATCAAAACAGGCTAAAAAGTCCAAACTGCCAGCTCGTTAGAAGTCTCGTTCGAACGAGGCTGTTCGAACGAGAGTTCGTTCGAACGAACTGGGCCTTCTAACGAGATCTCGTTCGAACGAAAGTCTTCGAACGAACATCCCTCTCGTTAGAAACCAAACTGTCAACTCGTTAGAAGCTCGTTCGAACGAGCTCGTTCGAACGACCTGGGCAGGTCTTCTAACGAGTGGCCAGATTCGAGCCCAGATTTTCCCAATCTCGTTTTTCCAACTTCTCCTCACCTCTAACCTCATCTAAACATTAATCCAACGATTGTTCAAAGCTACTAATCATCCCTAAACATGTTTGATCCGAATAACAACATTTATATGGGTTCAAATCACCCTAAACTACATCAAATTATCAAATCTCCACCATTTTTCCCAAATCACATGAACATGAACCCTAAAACTTATAAATCATCAATGGGCCTAATTAAATCCATTTTTGTTTCATCCAAGATATTATTATCATAAGAACAATCACCTACATACAATTCTACATGCAATTCCTCATCAATATGCAAGATTCCAATTCCAAGTTTAATGGGTTTTCATCCATCTCCCAAATAAATACAATTATAACCAATTCCTACGCATGGAAGAAGCATTCTCTGCAATTAGTTGAAATTAAACCACTTGCCTTAAGGGTAACTCTGGATTTGATGACGAATCTGATGAATGGTTCTCTCTCTCTTCTGCAGAATTCCTCCTCTCTCTCTCTCCAAGCTTTCTTCTCTAATGGTGGCAATGGAGGCTAGGGTTTGTCTTAGGAACTTTTGGGGCTAATTCTAATAACCCCCGTAGCCCTCTAATCAGTTAATGGTTGGTAATGGGTTAGTGGGTCTTTTAATTTTTCCATTTAAAACTCCTAAAATTCGTTAATCAAAAATCCCAAAATTCGAAAATTACCAAACTATCCTTATACGTTGCCGGTATGGCCTAAAAATGCCCCGGGACTCAAACTAAACCCCCGACTAGTGTTTTCTGACTATTTCGACCCTTCCGGACGCGTTGGAGCACTCAAAATGACCATACGGTTTATAGAAATAAAATTCACTTTTTAATTATCATAATTATATTCCATGACGCGACTGTCACACGCGTCTCAACAAGATTTCCAAATTGCCGTATTTCAATCTCACGACAAATTTCATAATTCAATATTCATATATAGCCATATATACTCATTAATATCAAATACTAACTCGCATCTCGCTAGTATTTTTATCCGGATTAATTTCCAATTAATACGCATTTAATTCAATTAACCCCATAAATAAATATCACAAAAATGCGGGGTATTACATACTTCCCCCCTAATAACTGAATTTCGTCCCGAAATTTGGAACTAAAAAGTACCTGGTAAGAACAACTCTGGATAATGTTCTTGCATCTCATCCTCGCGCTCCCATGTGGACTCCTCGACATTATGATGTCGCCACTGAACACGCACTAACGGAACTATCTTTGACCGTAGTTTCCGCTCACTTCAGTCCAAAATAGCAATCGTCCCCTCCTCGTAGGAGCTATCAGGTTGGAGATCGATCTCCTCCAAAGCAATGTGAGAATGAGCCAAATCGTCTCTAAGATATTTCCTTAGCGAGGAAATATGAAACACATCGTGAATCCGATGTAAATGCTCCGGTAACCCAAGTCTATACGCAACCGGTCCAATCCGCTCAATAATAGGAAATGGTCCCACATATCTCGGTGCCAACTTTCCTTTCTTCCCGAAACGCATAATCCCCTTCATAGGAGATACTCTGAGCAAAACCTGGTCCCCCACTTGGAACTCTCTGAAGAACCTCTTCGCATCAGCATAGCTCTTCTGCCTGTCCTGAGCTACCCGAATGCGACTCCGTATCAGTTCTATCCTTGCCGAAGTATCCTGAATCACCTCCGGCCCAAGTAGTTTGTTGTCCCCCACCTCCAACCAACATGCTGGGGAACGACAAGGTCTACCGTACAACGCCTCAAATGGAGCCATGCCAATGGTGAACTGGTAGGACTTGTTGTAAGCAAACTCTACCAGTGGAAGATACTGCTCCCATCCACCCTCAAAATCAATGATGCACATACGTAGCATGTCCTCCAACATCTGGTTTGTACGCTCGGTCTGCCCATCGGTCTGTGGGTGATACGCCATACTCAACCGCAATTCCGTGCCCATGGCCTCCTGAAAACTCTCCCAAAACCGTGAAACAAATATCTTGTCTCGGTCAGACACGATATTTAAGGGCACACCGTGAAGTCTCACTATCTCTGAAATAAAGAGCTGGGCATACTGTCCCGTAGTGTAGTCTGTCCTTACGGGTAGGAAATGAGCAACTTTGGTCAACCTGTCCACAATTACCCAAATGGAGTCGTGATCTCTCTGTGACGTAGGTAACCCCGTGATAAAGTCCGTGGATATGCTCTCCCACATCCACATCGGGACCTCCAATGGCTGTAGAAGTCCTGCCGGTCTCTGATGATCCACTTTTACAAGCTGATAAGTGGCACATTTAGAAACAAACACGGCAATATCTCTCTTCATCCCGCTCCACCAATACTGACGTCTCATGTCTTGGTACATTTTATCCCCACCGGGATGTACCGCGAATCGTGAGCCGTGCGACTCTGCCATCACCTCGTGCCGCAATTCCTCCCCTTCCGGTACTACCAATCTCCCATTGAAGTGTAATCCCCCGTCTGAGCTAACGGTATAGGATTCGGCTCCCTCTGCTAGTAATCGAACTATCAGCTCCTGACAGAGCGAGTCATCTGCTTGTGCCTTTACCACTCTCGTGACAATCTGTGGCGTAACAGTCATTACCGACATGAATGATCGGGCCACTGCATCCTGGTGTCCCAATTCTTTCCACTTGGCCTTCCACACCCCTGCCACTTCATCTGCTGGCCTACGGCTCAACGCGTCTGCTACCACGTTAGCCTTCCCCGGGTGATACTAGATATCAAACTGATAGTCCTTCACAAACTCAAGCCACCTTCGCTGCCGCATATTCAACTCCTTTTGCGTGAATAGGTACTGTAGGGACTTGTGGTCTGTGAACAATAGAAACTTCTCCCCCAAAAGATAATGTCTCCATATCCGAAGGGCAAATACAACTGTCGCCAACTCCAAGTCATGAGTGGGGTAATTCTTCTCGTGAGGTTTTAACTTACGGGAAGCATAAGCTATGGCCTGACTCTCCTGATGTAATACACTTCCAAGTCTTTGCAAGGACGCATCGGTGTAGACTAGATACTCAACTCCCGGTCTCGGCAATGCTAACACAGGTGCTGAGGTCAACTTATCCTTCAACTCATCAAATGCCAACTGACAGGCATCACTCCAGATGAACGACACACATTTACGAGTCAGATGTGTCAAAGGACCTGCTATCTTCGAAAATCCTCGAATGAACCTCCTGTAGTATCCTGCTAGTCCCAAGAAACTACGGATCTCCGTCGGTGTCGTGGGCTGTCCCCACTCCCTCACCGCGGATACTTTCCTCGAATCAACAGATATCCCCCAGTAGGAAATAATGTGTCCCAAAAACTGGACCTCCTTCAGCCAAAACCCGCATTTCTCATACTTTGCATACAGCTCGTTCTGACGTAGCGTCTGCAAAACTTGCCTCAAATGCTCGGCGTGCTCCTCCTCTATCTGGGAGTAAACCAGAATATCATCGATGAAGACAATGACAAACTTATCTAGGAAATCTATGAACACCCTATTCATCAAGTCCATAAACACGGCTGGAGCATTGGTCAAACCAAAAGGCATAACCCGAAACTCGTAAGAACCATATCTCGATAAGAACGCAGTCTTCGAGACATCCTCCTCCCTGATACGCAACTGATGGTATCCCGATCGCAAATCAATCTTTGAGAAGAAAGAAGCTCCTCTCAACTGGTCGAATAAGTCATCGATTCGAGGCAACGGATACTTGTTCCGTATCGTGACCTTATTCAACTCTCGGTAGTCCACACACAGTCTCAGTGAACCATCTCTCTTCTTCACGAACAACACAGGGGCACCCCACGGCGAAGTACTCCTCCGTATAAACCCCTGACCCAACAACTGCTCAATCTGATCTTGTAGCTCTCGCATCTCAGCTGGAGCCATACGGTACGGTGCGTGTGCTATAGGTCTCGTATCTGGTAATAAGTCTATGACAAAGTCTATCTCTCGACTGGGGGGTAGGCCTGGTATCTCCTGAAACACATCTGAGTACTCCCTGACAACTGGGATCGAATCTAAAGGAATCACAACCTCCTTAGAGGTATCCTCCTCTATGTAATACAAATGAGCGGTCGAACCTCCCTCTGGGCGAGGCATCGCCACTACAAACATCTCTTGCCCCGGAATGGCAAAAACAATGCTCCCACCGAAGCAATCAATCATGGCTCTATAATCAGCGAGCCAATCCATATCGATAATCACATCGTGCACATGCATATCTAATACCAACATATCTGCAGGTAATACCAGACTACCAATCTCTACCCCCACTCCCCGGCATATAAAGAAAATAAGCGACCCACTCCCCAATGGTGAGTCTACACACGTCAATGTGCTCTCTGCTGTGGCTAACAACCCTAAGGCTTTCGCAAAATGTGTAGCTATAAAACAGTGCGTTGCCCCCGTATCAAACAAAACCCGACCCATAGTACCATGGATAGGAAACATACCCTCAATCGCGGGTGGTGCCTGTGGAGCTGCTGCCTGGTGGACGTTATAGACACGTCCATACTGTAACTGCCCCTGCTGCATAGGAACTGCTGGAATGGCTGGAAGTGCTGGCACCTGGGCTGGAGCTGGGAGGGCAGGTGGAAAAAGTGGCCTATGTGGCTCATGTCGAGCACCCTGCTGCTGCTGCGGGGCCCTGCCCCTATCAGGACAGTCCTGACGTTTATGGCCAGTCTTGCCACAAACGAAACACTTCCCCGAGAAGTTCCCCCCTCTCTGCCCCTGCTGCCCCCGGCCCTGGTGGTCGTTACCGTTCCTCTGCTGGCCCTGCTGAAACTGCTGTTGACCATTCTGACCCTGCTGGTTCTGATGGCCGTTCGGACCCTGATGGCCCTTTCGGAAGCCTCCCTGTCCGTACCGGAAATTTCCCGACCTGAACCTCTTGTTATCCCCCTGCTGGGAACCCTGGTCGCCCTGTCTCTGCCCCTGAACAGATTGTGCCCCACTGGCACCATGTCCTCCAGCCCTGTCCAGATGGCTGGACTCTCCCGATCGCTTGCCCTCAGCCATGTGAAAGCGGTGATCCTATCAATGGAGCAATGCAGCGTTAACCACATCAGAATAAGTGGCCAACGATAGGTTCCCCAACAGATGCTGACGGATCCTCCAAGTCAACCCGTCTGTAAATTTCTGTATCTTCTTCTCCTCTGTCGGTATCTCATCCGGAACAATGTTCAGAAGATTAGTGAATTCGGCCTCATACTCGGCCACAGTCTTACCCTCCTGTCGAAGGCTCATCAACTTCCTCCTCATTTCCGTGTGAACAGCTGACGGAAAGTACTTGCGGTCGAACCGCACCCAGAACTCCTGAATAGTGAGAGTGTCTCTCTCCTCCACGGTGGTAATAGACTCCCACCACTGTAGTGTAGACCCCACTAGCTTAAAGGTAGCTAGTATCTGCTTCTGAACCTCAGTGCACTCGTACATCCTCAAGTGCCGCTGAATATCCTTCCTCCACTGACTCTAAACTACCACATCGGAGCTACCTGCGAACTCCGGAGGGTGTGCTTTCTGAAAAGCATCATGTACACGTTCCCAAGCAGACGGGAATGCATGTGCCTGAACTGGCGCGACTATCGGCGCCTGAGGTGGTGCCTTCTGAACTACTGCTAGTGCGGCATTTACCGCCTGGGCCACAATGGCTGCAACCTCGGCGGCATTCATCGTGCCCTGAACTGGTGCAGGCTGTGGTTCTGGCGTTGCATTCCTGGGGATCCGTTGTGCACGTCGTGGAGGCATCTGAAATAAGAATGAAGTTTATAAGTTCGCAGTTATAAACTCAAAATAGCTGAAGAACGTAGCATATACAAAAGAATACAACAGTCCTAAAATATAGGGCTCTACATCAAAGAAAGCTCAGCGAAAACATAATAAGCCGTACAGATCCTAAAAGACACTAGAACCTGATGCTCTGATACCACCTGTGACACCCCGACTAATTAAATACCGGGTAGCTACTCCTTTATTAAATCAATACAAAATGTCAAGTTGGTTCGGTTAATAGCATCACTGTGGAAAACATTTTAAAGATTACTAACCACCTAGTATTTAAAAAGTAAGTTGCCAAATTTTAAATTAAGTCTGATTAACATGCGATAAAAGAATAATGGAAGAACAACATAATTCCATTCACCATAACGAAGTAATGAAATAATCAACAAATAATAATAAGTCCGGAGGAAAAACCCCTCACAACAATCCCACAACTGAAAGTAAAATGACAAGTCTGAATCCTGAATTAATTACATGCCATAAGTCTGAATATCTGAAATAAATGAAATGTCTCTAAAGAAATGGGCGACATGCCCTACAACTGATAAATGTTGAATATAGAGTCAATATAGATGAAGCGTCTACAAGAAAGGTCCTGTAACTTCCACAAACAGCTACAGCTCGTCACCTGAATGAGGATCCTAAGCATGGTGTCCTTGTGGCTGGGCACCTAAAATGGTTTTTACAAAAATAGGTTTGAAGCAAATGGGTCAGAGCCCGAAAGTGGAAATCATTTTAAAAACAGCAAGTGTTTTAATAACATTAAAACATTAAATGCAAAATACATGTTAGGACATGCACTCACATGGAATTCTCACCTCTCGACTACATGTGCACTCCTAACGTACCGTACCCATATAAATTACATACATATCTAACCAATCCGTAATAAGTTCTACCCCTTACTACTCGATTCCCATATTACATTCTAGCGTTATCAAATAAATAGAGGGCTTTACTTAAACTCAGATTATCAATTTGTAGTACAATTCACTATCGGTTAACCTGTTATGTTTTCTCAAAACATTACCATAATTATATACACAATACCAACATGAAAGTTCCCATTAATTAAGTGTATATTATTCACGTCATAAATATACAATACAAGCACCCCGAGACTAAGCTGCGGTGCACACATACTCTGCTATCCATCCCGGTACATCACGTACATAAAGATCACGTATTCTGAATCTCTCAGGAATCGTTCTCAAATAACAATATCACAAATAATGGAGGCGAACACAGTCACATCACATGGGTCACGCACATACCTGCTCTCCCACGATCAACAGACTTATTAACATCCCAATAAGTCCTTCTCTGACCTATGTTCATCGAGGTAACCAATCTAAATCCGGGCAACACAAGGATTAGAAGGCCCTAAGCGAACGTAAACCTCCCGTGATAGCAAGTATGGTAGGTATGTCATACACATAAAATCAATACATATACTAAGTATTCACACTTCTTAGTAATCGCTATAATATAATGATGGTACACTTCTCATTCTCGTACCGACATATAAAGCTGCACAATGTATATGTTCCCGGTTAATATAATTATTTAGGCCGTAAATGTTCTCGCATCGTAATAGACACTCACGTCCTACTCCATAATTCCCATTAGGTTCAAACTACACTTCTAGGTTTTACTCCTCGTTATATCCCAAACATCCCAAATATATCAATTAATCCACAAGGAAGTGCCATCTCTACATATAAGCAAGGTTACGGGACACTTGGGATCAAAACAGGCTAAAAAGTCCAAACTGCCAGCTCGTTAGAAGTCTCGTTCGAACGAGGCTGTTCGAACGAGAGTTCGTTCGAACGAACTGGGCCTTCTAACGAGATCTCGTTGGAACGAAAGTCTTCGAACGAACATCCCTCTCATTAGAAACCAAACTGTCAACTCGTTAGAAGCTCGTTCGAACGAGCTCGTTCGAACGACCTGGGCAGGTCTTCTAACGAGTGGCCAGATTCGAGCCCAGATTTTCCCAATCTCGTTTTTCCAACTTCTCCTCACCTCTAACCTCATCTAAACATTAATCCAACGATTGTTCAAAGCTACTAATCATCCCTAAACATGTTTCATCCGAATAACAACATTTATATGGGTTCAAATCACCCTAAACTACATCAAATTATCAAATCTCCACCATTTTTCCCAAATCACATGAACATGAACCCTAAAACTTATAAATCATCAATGGGCCTAATTAAATCCGTTTTTATTTCATCCAAGATATTATTATCATAAGAACAATCACCTACATACAATTCTACATGCAATTCCTCATCAATATGCAAGATTCCAATTCCAAATTTAATGGGTTTTCATCCATCTCCCAAACAAATACAATTATAACCAATTCCTACGCATGGAAGAAGCATTCTCTGCAATTAGTTGAAATTAAACCACTTGCCTTAAGGGTAACTCTGGATTTGATGACGAATCTGATGAATGGTTCTCTCTCTCTTCTGCAGAATTCCTCCTCTCTCTCTCTCCAAGCTTTCTTCTCTAATGGTGGCAATGGAGGCTAGGGTTTGTCTTAGGAACTTTTGGGGCTAATTCTAATAACCCCCGTAGCCCTCTAATCAGTTAATGGCTGGTAATGGGTTAGTGGGTCTTTTAATTTTTCCATTTAAAACTCCTAAAATTCGTTAATCAAAAATCCCAAAATTCTAAAATTACCAAACTACCCTTATACGTTGTCGGTATGGCCTAAAAATGCCCCGGGACCCAAACTAAACCCCCGGCTAGTGTTTTCTGACTATTTCGACCCTTTCGGACGCGTTGGAGCACTCAAAATGACCATACGGTTTATAGAAATATAATTAACTTTTTAATTATCATAATTATATTCCATGACGCGACTGTCACACGCGTCTCAACAAGATTTCCAAATTGCCGTATTTGAATCTCACGATAAATTTCATAATTCAATATTCATATATAGCCATATATACTCATTAATATCAAATACTAACTCGCATCTCGCTAGTATTTTTATCCGTATTAATTTCCAATTAATACGCATTTAATTCAATTAACCCCATAAATAAATATCACAAAAATACGGGGTATTACAATACATTATAATTACTCTTGAATTACATAAGATTGATATATAATTTCTATCAATTCTTCAAGTTCTAAACAAGCAGTCCAACAGGGCAAGGGCTATTATTGCATAAAACATTAGAGCAAGGATTATTGCATAAAAAACTACTGCACTCAAAGATACCAAAATTGCATAAAAAAATTAAACCAACAGAGCATAGACTATTAATTAAAAAGTTCATTATGATATGTAGGGACTTAAAGAGGTTATCGATAAAAATCATAAAAAAAAACTAATAAGAAAACAAGCATCAGTGGTTCATGAAACACTAAAGCGGATCTTCTATAGAAATCATTTCAGGTCATCGGAAATTCATATTTAAATCCCATTTCGACTCAAAATGGCTAACATTTT
The DNA here is from genome assembly GCA_949130495.1 of Sambucus nigra. Lineage (NCBI taxonomy): Eukaryota > Viridiplantae > Streptophyta > Magnoliopsida > Dipsacales > Adoxaceae > Sambucus > Sambucus nigra. The sequence goes on along the minus strand of OX422213.1, from coordinate 619,476,010 downwards.
TGGAATCCGACGGTTTTCCCACTCAACAACATGTCAGGTGGATGATCCAATAGAGACCTATATGCGAAAAATATTACAACGAAGGCTAAATAAATATTGAAAATACCATGGAGCATAAGCAATTCAATGTGGGCTTTTATGCCTTTACTATCATAATGACAACTATGTATAATATAAAAAAGTATGCATTTTTCTAGATAATACAATCAAGAAAAATATGTCTATATATGACAGTCATAACAATTCTGGGTTTTCTTAAAATTGGTGATATATTTATTTATTGGAAAAGAATGTTGATTAGGGTAACATTTTTGCAAGCACGCCATTATATCATGTTACCCTCTCTTGACATTCATACATCCACGTGGCAAAAATTTTAAGGGCATCATCTTTGGAGGAGCATGGAAATTCTTATTTATTTATACATTTGTGATGGGAAATAAATCAATCACTTTTCCTTTCTATTGTGAAAATTGTGGTTGAACCATTTTAGGCAATATGGTATTGATGAGAAAAGATAATTTTGAGGAGATTTGAATAGTTTCATGTTACATATATCAATAGAAAAATGCTAGTTTGACACAAAAATTGAACATGGAAGTGTGGCACAATTGATATGTCACACCCTCATTCGCTTGTGTTCGAGTTCCACTAAGAATGTAGCACTGTGGAGCCTAGACATGAACGAATGAGGGTGTGACAGGTTAATTGTGTCGTATTTTTGTGTCCTATTTTTGTATCAGCTTAGCATTACTCATATCAATAAGAAGGTGTTGTCATCACCGATGAGACCAATGAATAATATAGAAACTAAAAAGATAGGATTCCAATTTGTATCAACAAATGTATTACCTAGTAGTGTTAGTGCACCCCTGATGTACTATTAGAAATCTTTAATAGATAGGTAGGTATTAATCATGATTATTCTATACATTTGAAAAAAAATATTTTTAATAACATGTAATTTACTTTTTTGAATAGATTATAATTGTAAACTTTTGAAATGTGAATGATATTAGAAGAAAAAATTAAAGAAGAAACATGTGAAGAACTTGACATAAAACTTGTATTAATACTTTTCCACAAAAAAATATTATTTCTTGGGACTATAAATTATAGTAGTCAATCGCGTAATTATTGTTTGCTTGTTTCTCTTCCACAACTAGTTGTAGAATTTATTTATGTTAAATCTATCTTATCTTACATCTCTCGCTTCGTAAAATTATTTTTCAATTACGAGTGGATTTTCAAAAAATTCTTTTAGTTTCTAGTTATCTTCTCCGAGATTTGAAATTTTCATATTATGGAGTGTGGTTCATCATTTATTAGTGTAGAATAATTGTTCAGATCGTGGGTGTCGTGTCTCTGACCTTCGTCAATTAGTTTAGGAATGTATTTTCAATATTTTACAAGGTGCCAAAGCACTTTATACATGGTGCAACAACCCATTTTCCCCATCCACTTACTATTAGTTTATCTACTTGTTGAGCTCTATACACATGATGGCACATGTTGAAGAATATGAAATCCCAAAATGGGAAATTAACGCCTTGTATGGTTGTATATAAGATTATGGGGTCCCTCCACCCACACATCATCATATTATTTTCGATTAGAGGCTTTAATATTTTACATGACATCAAATTAGATTATACAAGGCCCAGTGACCAAATTGCTTTGCATCGCCCAATAGTATTTGTCCGTATATATGGCTGAAGTCATGCCATGTAGGGTTAAACATGTTGTAAATATGAAGCCCCTAGTTAGAATTAAAATCGTGGGATTAATCCACCCGTTATAAATTGTATTGAGTTTGATGATCCACTATTTAACATTTTAAAGATAACATTTCTTTTTATGTTTTTTCACTTTAATTCATTACTAATTTTATATATTAAACATGAATACATTTTAATTAAAAAGTTAGACTTAAACCACAATGTGCATTTGAATACGTGGTATAAGTGCAACATGCCATTAAACTTTAGTTAGGGTTCCCACATCGCTCTAATCTTCCAATTGACTTGGGCTTCTCTTCTAGTCGACTCCATGTTGACTAAATTAAGGTCGTCTACCAATTTATAATATTCGATTACATTTTTGTCTAGTGATAGTTTATCATTGTATATTGTGTTTATCGCTCAATGTAGGTTATACTAGTCTCGATAGCACTTCAAAAAACCCTTCTTATTACTCATTTTGCTTAGATATGCATACTATTGGAGCGATCTACCTAATTGGGACCTTCATTAATCTAATATATATTTTTAAAAATGGTGTCTCTAATTGTAGCTTTGATGCGTTATTTAAAACTAAATCTGCAATTAAGAGAAAACATTCATTAATCATTTATTCTCATTATTGGACGAATATGTGTGTTTCATTTCTTCATTCCTTTATAATTCATTAAAGTGGATATTTATCGTCTCCTTCTTAATAATGCTTAAAGCCTACCATATTGCTTATCTTTGATCCAAAATTGAAATGACGTAGTTGTTCAACGACTATAAACAATCAATTAGAGTTCTATTCACCTCCCTCCCACAAGAACGATTAAGATCTTCTAAGTCCATTATTATATGAGCCAACCTTAAACTCTTCATCTTAACCCAACAAAATAACTATCCCACTTAAATCATGAACCTTTTACCCTTCACTCATTCTCTCATCTCATACCTTCAACCATCACCACCAGGACCACTTCTACTAATGCTATGGAAAAACTACCCATATGCATGTCTCTATTAATCTACTATATATTTTTTTATACCAACCTCTCTTATCTCACTTAGGGTTTATTTTTTCTACATATTTAGATTTTTAAATTCCCAATCGTTATCTTCTCTTGATTTTTTGTCTAATTACATTTTCCTCATGAACCATATTTTGTGTGAGTTTTATATAAGAATATTTCTTTTTAAGCTTGATCTAATCAACTAAAGAATTGTGCAACAATAACTTCATATCAATTCAATCTTTTAAGTCAGGTTCAGTGTTGTGCATATGTACTTGTGTAGCCACGAGATTAAAGCATATATAATTCATTTTTATATCTTGAAATGTGATATAAGTGAAAGTGTAGGACTTGGCTTAAGAGGGGAAAAAGCATTTTGTATGATAAATGGTACCTTCGATGGAGGTTCAAAATATGAGTGGGCCCAAAGATCGTCGATATTTACATATCATGTAATGATTGTTAGATGATAAAAAATTGGAAGGTAAGGTCATTCGACAAGTATAAAAGGAGAGGGGATCATGTATTTAGGATTGGAGTGGATCAGAAGACATCGATACAGATCTATGTATCTGATAATACGCAAATATTGCGTATTTCATCCCTCGAACCTACGCATTTTAGCCCCCTCGGGTATCTTATTCCCTATATTTATGCTCGTTAACCAGACAACCTTGGATTTCTATGTTAACATGCTTTGCAGGGGGTTAATTGAGCTTTTATAGGTATTTGGATGCTAAGTGTGAAGTTCGGACGCATTCCGGCCAACTTCCGTATGCAATCACACGTTTAAGGGCAATTTAGTCATTCATAGCTTGGTCACTGGACCATCATCTTCAAGAAATTTGTAGCCCTCCTCTCAAGCTTTGCGTGACCACGAACGGTGAGCGAATCCGATCCCTAACGAAGAAGTTACGACGATTTTAGCGAAAGAGATTTCAAATTGAACCAAAGCGGGGGGGGGGACTTGATGCAGACCTGCTTGATCGATGGATCAATCAAAGGGATCGATCGATCGATCCCCCAATTTTCATTCTTCGATAGGAAGAAGTGGGCTCAGATTTGAGCGATCGATCGACCGATCAAAGGGATCGATCGATCGATCCCCTGTTTCCTGCTGATATTTTGCCCTTTTCTTTTCCCTTTTCTTTTCTATTTTATTTCCACTTACTATATAAACCCATTTTTGTATAAATATCAGATAGAATAGATTTTAGGTTAGTTTAGCTTAGGAATTGGGAGTTAAGAGCTCATTTCTTCTTCCTCATTTGGTGTGATAGCATTTGGGTTTGTAAGATTGAACTTTTCATATTCCCTCTCCATTAATATAGATTGGATTTCCTTAATTTCTTGCTTTCTAATTTAGTGACTTTCATTATTTACATGCTTTCATTTACTTTCTTTCTAGTGTAGTTTTATTGCGTTTATTTACCGCGTTTATTTATCGCATTTTTAATATTCTTTCTAACTAATTTAGTCTAGGTTGTGTCGGATTGAACTCATTCCGGGTTGACATGTTACTTTGCTTTGGTGATGGAGTTTACGTATTTATTTTGAGTGCATTGTCCTAGTTATTATGCCTAGGATATTTGACAGGGCATATCATGTATGCTCCATGCTTACGACCTTGCGTGCGTAATTTCTGGGGTATTTGTTGATGCCAAAATCATATTAGGCTTTTATGAGAATTTAGGGGCGTGACAACCCTTGATTTAATTAACTATCGAAACGAGACGCATTCGTAATAACTCGTTGACCCATCTAACCATTTTATACTAATTAACTCGGATGAGGGATATTCGACGCAACCTATAGTTTTTACTGCTTTTATTAGTCTAGCTTTATTTTTCCACGCCTAGATTAATATATCCCTTTTGTGCATCTTTTTCTTTTTGTGTATAATCATCTTTTACACTTTTATTTAGAAATATTAAATCAGTTAAATTCTAGCAACTCGTCTCTATGAATTTTCGATACCCGACTTACTGCTACATTTGTATCGCAAGTACAGCCATAATTTAGGTTTTTGTATTGAGGCGGTGAACAGAAAATAACGATCGGCGTCTTAACGGGTGCCACTTTTCACCCTTGATCAAAATGACGCCGTTGTCGGGGATGTGTTTGTTTTAGAATTTATTTGATTTAGTATTTCGTAGTATTTTCTTTCTATTTGTATTTTTTGCCTAACCTTTTTGCAGGACTTCTACATTTGAGCGCCAAGAACTGCTTGAATTTTTTGCGCGCGCATGTACTTTGTGGAATTCGCCACTTCGAGCCATTTTTGGGGTAAGCATGTCTTATTCCAATTCTTTCAGTAATCATTGTTATAATTCTCAAAATTCCCGTAATCCGTTGACTTTCAGTCAATACTTAGAGTCCCGAAAAATTACAAATTCACAAGTGACTTTGGGTGAGGATAACGAAAGTCAAAACTTGGGTTATTGGAATTTTGATGATGATGTAATAATTTTGGGCCTTTAATTACCTATAATAGGAATTTTAAAACGAATTGCAATAGTTTTCAAAATTCTTATAATAATGAGTTTAAGTTTAAGTCCGATAATAATTTTCAAAGTTCGCATTTTCAAGTATCCGCTCCTCAACCTATGACTTTCAGTGAGGCTTTACGTATGCTTGAGACTGAGAAAATTGAAAATTGTTATTGGAAAGAAAATCCTTGTTGGGAACATGAATTGGATTTATTATTTGAATCCGATGACGATTTTTCTTCCGAGACTTTTGAAGTCGAAGAATGTTTTGAACCAAATGAGGACTTTGTGCCTACTTTGGAACAAATCATTATCGGCTTTGCCCATTGCGTAATAGATATTGAAAGTGAGGATGAAAATGACATAATATCTATTTGCAATGAAATGATTTCTTCTTTGCCCCCCAAAGAAGAACATTTCATTGAAAATGATCTTATGTCTTTCGAAACTCAATCTTCAAGCGATGATAATTCATCTCTTGAGTTTGATTTTCTTTCCTCCCCATTTTCATTTCTGTTACCACATCGTTACAAGTACCCGATGAATCGATTTCAAATTTTAATGTGTTAAACCTTTTCGCCGATGAGGAGTACTTGCTCGAGTCGCTTTTCACGATCGCATCTTTGCCTTCGTTTGCACCACCTCCCATTCCAATTTCAAAATCCTTGGGAGGATATTCGTCTTTTATCGATCCCCACATGTTTTTATCACCCGTTCAATCCAAATCCCTTATCGTCCCTCCAAAACTTTTAATTGACGATGGTTATTTCTTCCGCCTCACACATGCTTTCCGTTGTTCAAACGGAATTCATATTTTTTAGAAGGCATGCTTGAGAGTGAGGGTACACCAGTTATCCTCAAAAGTCAAATCGTTTTTGCGGTGGACCCTTAACTATTTAAACTTCTAGTGTACAGTTAGTGTGAAGCCTAAATAGTAGGTTGTATATAGTTGGCTTTTTATTCTTTCTTTCTTTTTGTTTTTCTTTCCTTTTTAATTTAGTCTAGTATAATTAGTTAACTTTTTGTTATTTTTTTGCTATAGGCTCGGTACAAACTTATTTTGTAGATTCTCTCAACTTGTTCTTACGTGGATAGCTCCAATGTTGGGTAATATCGCTCTTTTCCTCTTTTTAACTTAGTTCTTAATTCACATTGAGGACAGTGTCAGGTTTTAAGTTAGGGGTGTGGGATATTCTATCCATTTCTTTGTTTAGTCCATGTATTTGCTCACATGTTAGTTACTTAGTATGCTTTTCTTAGAAAAATTTAAAAATTTCAAAAAGATCTTCTTTCTTTTTTCTCCTTTATTGGGCATTTTTGCCTTTATTTTCGATGATAAATTTTAATAATTGCCCGATCCAATAGACAACCCAATGATGCATGTTCTTAATTTTAGAAGTTATTAGACTTTAGTCCTCACTTATTGATAATATGAATAACTTCATGCATTAAACTTTAATCCCATGAGCACATGCACTTTTATTGTTTAATTGATTTGGTTTAAGATTTTTATAACTCGGTAATCTTTTGTTGCATTGTATATACTTACACCGAGTAAGTTTTGTACCTTTCGTCGTTTGTGAGTGTATACACTATTCTTTCCTCTTTAAAAACGTTGAATTCGTTGGCAATCTCTCTATTCTTTCATTTGATTGTTCATTAATTGAGTTCATATATGAAATGCATTTCTTGATCATGATTTTCAAAGTTTATTTTGACTCGAGAATTGCATAGACTTTATGAAATGATCATAGGCCATCTTTGTATATCACACATATTAGCCTTGACCTCACCTTATATATCTCCCCTCGTTAACCCCTTTGAGCCTAAATATAGCCTTTCGTTTCATAACCCAAAATCCCATAACCAACTCCAAATTGGAGTTTTAAACCATACATATACCTTCCATACCTTTATTTGGAATGTTACTCGGGATTGGATGATGTCGGTTGCAATTTAGGCATGTGAGAGTGAGAAAAGATATATGAAAAAAGTGGAGAAAAAGAGAAGTGAAAAGCAAAAGAAAACAAAAGAAACAAATGAGAAAAAGAAGAAAAGAAAAGAAAGAGAAAGTTGTAAATGTTGCAAATAGTATAATAAGCGTTGATTACTCTCCAATTTACATATCTAATGCCTTGTTTGGAACTTGTTTTCCAATTTTGCTATTGCACGCATTCTTCCCATTATCTCGAGTTTTCATTTTCGAACACTTTGAACCCGTACATACATATCCTTCATTTCGTAGCCTAGCCTAGCCTACATTATAACCCTATTAAAGTCCTATGTGATCTTAAGTAGATGTAATTCAAAGGTTTAAATAGTTTTGATAATCCGTGAAAATACATTTTGCCTCCTTTAGTGAGCGGTATCTTTCATTGAGATTACAGTTTTTAATTCCATATATAGCGTTCTTCATTTGTGACACGTGTGCGGCCTAGTTTTCATTTACATTTACTCTTTATACCCGCATGTTCCGTGTGTTACCTCCCTGTTTCGAGTGAATTCACTTGATGAGTGTAATGCCCGTGAGGATTGAAGATATGCTTGCTTTATTTAGTATCCGATTTATTTAAGTTTTTTCCAAATCACACTTTGCATGTGCTCGCTCCCCTCCCACATTTTAAGGTTTCAATTCTATGAGGTGCATTCTATAATGTTAATGATTTCAGAATTTTGTTTGAATTCGTTTAATGTGCTAATAATGCGTATGAAATCTTGTTCGCTATTGTTGGGCTTGTCGCATGTTGGGTTGGACATATTTTGAGGAAACCATGTGATGTTTGTGGGTATCATCCCAAAAACCCTCACGAGACGACACTCGTCCACTAGGGTAACCTAGGGGTTTAACGGTTTATTGCATACGCTAAATGCAATCGAATCGCCCTGCGAAAGTGGCCTTATGCTTTTATACCATATTTTTGTACTTGTATCCTGCTTTTGGTTTGATTGTAGTTCTTGTTGTATCCTACTTCATTGCCAGGGACTAGCAATGTGTAAGTTAGGGGGTGTGATAATACGCAAATATTGCGTATTTCATCCCTCGAACCTACGCATTTTAGCCTCCTCGGGTATCTTATTCTCTATATTTATGCTCGTTAACCAGACAACCTCGGATTTCGATGTTAACATGCTTTTCAGGGGTTAATTGAAACTTTATAGGTATTTGGATGCTAAGTGTGAAGTTCTGACGCATTCCGGTCAATTTTCGTATGCATTCGCACATTCAAAAGAAATTTAGTCATTTCACAGCTTAGGCACCTGGCCCATCATCTGACGAAAGTTGTATCCCTCCTCTTAAGCTTCGCGTGGCCATGAACGGTGCGCGAATCGGATCCCTAACGAAGAAGTTACGACAATTTTAGCGGAAGAGATTTTCAATTGAACCAAAGCAGGGGGACTTGATGCAAACCTTCTTGATTGATCGATCGATCAAAGTGATCGATCAATCGATCCCCCAATTTTCATTCTTCGATGGGAAGCAGTGGGCTCAGATCTGAGCGATCGATCGATCGATCAAAAGGATCGATCGATCGATCCCCTGTTTCCTGCTGATATTTTTCCCTTTTCTTTTCTTTTCCTTTCCCTTTTCTTTTCTATTTTATTTCCACTTATTATATAAACCCATTTTTGTGTAAATATCAGATATAATAGATTTTAGGTTAGTTTAGCTTAGGGTTTAGGAGTTGAGAGCTCATTTCTTCTTCCTCATTTGGTGTGACAATATTTGGGTTTGTAAGATTGAACTTTTCATATTCACTCTCCATTAATATGGATTGGATTTCCTTAATTTCTTGCTTTCTAATTTAGTTACTTGCTTTATTTACATGCTTTCATTTACTTCCTTTCTAGTGTAGTTTTATTGCGTTTATTTACCGCGTTTATTTATCGCATTTTTAATATTCTTTCTAACTAATTTAGTCTAGGTTGTGTCGGATTGAACTCATTCCGGGTTGACATGTTACTTTGCTTTGGTGATGGAGTTTACGTATTTATTTTGAGTGCATTGTCCTAGTTATTATGCCTAGGATATTTGACAGGGCATATCATGTATGCTCCATGCTTACGACCTTGCGTGCGTAATTTCTGGGGTATTTGTTGATGCCAAAATCATATTAGGCTTTTATGAGAATTTAGGGGCGTGACAACCCTTGATTTAATTAACTGTCGAAACGAGACGCATTCGTAATAACTTGTCGACCCATGTAAACATTTTATATTAATTAACTCGGGTGAGGGATATTCGACGCAACCTATAGTTTTTACCGCTTTTATTAGTCTAGCTTTATTTTCCCTCGCCTAGATTAATATTTCCCTTTTATGCATCTTTTCCTTTTTGTGTATAATCATCTTTTACACTTTTATTTAGGAATATTAAATCAGTTAAATTCTAGCAACTCGTCTCTGTGGATTTTCGATACCCGACTTACCGCTACACTTGTATCGCAAGTGCAGTCGTCATTTTGGTTTTTGTATTGAGGCAGTGAACAGAAAACAACGATCGGTGTCTTGACGCGTGCTGCTTTTCACCCTTGATCAGTATCCCTTATCGACATGACTAAAATCTCTGATGTGTCTTAGTCCTCGGGCTGGTTACTCTATATTTGGACTAAATATGGAGGCATCCGTAATAGATAATATGTTAAGAGACGTATGATGAGGCTTGGGATTCATGAGTTTGGTTCGGTATCTCTTTTAATGTGTGCGTTTAGTTATGTCATTTAAATAATTTTTACTTAACTTATGAGTATGTCATTTCAATTAACAAAGGAGGTGGGTTAAAAATCAATCTTTAAAATATAAACAATTTTAAGTGTAAACTCGATCCCCTGAATGGGGGCGGGGCTAAATGGGATAAACGTATATGGACAGTTTATCATAATATATATGGGGTATATGACCTGAGATTCGTGTAAAGTTTCTTTATTCTTATAGTGTGAACCGATTTTTTTTTAGGGGAGTGTCCCCTTTTGAGTTGCCCTACTGGACATAGCTTCATATGAAAGCGTCGATTTTCACGGGATGCGTGCAGAGGTTTGCCTTTGTTTTTCAGGGGAAGAGAGTTTTCATAAGTACGAACTTCACTTGGGGGAAATTACTTTTCATAAGTACGAACTTTCCTCGAGGGAAAGTGATTATTTAGAAGTACGAACTTCTTTCAAGACTTTTCAGAATGAGCTCGAGTATCTCGGACGCTCAGGATTGAAGAAAGTTAGAAAACCGAATAAATGTTGGTTTTTTAGGGTGCTTTTCAAGCTTGGTATGAACCTTCTTTTTATAGGATGTGATTCGGGTCGTTTGATTATCCGTGTCCTTTGACTATTCGGTGATCCACTGTGCCATGTGAATGGTGTATAAGGGTGGGGGGAACACGTGTATGGCCGGGGCAAAATTTGTTTATATTCTGTAGTCATTACTAGATGAGGGTTAACCGTTCAGTTAAAGCCCTTTAACCGTTGGGTTGAAAGGACTATGGGCCTTTAACCATTCGGCTAAAGGACATTTGCGAGTTTTTTTTTTTTTTGTAATTTCTAATATTTAAACCTTGGTCCTTTTTAATTTTTATTAATAGGGATTTTTGATGCCCTTGTTTTGGGGGTGGTTTTTGATAGCTTTGCTTTCTGGACTTTTCATGTCAAGGTTTTTTTACCGTTTGCGGAAAAAGCTCACACTTTGATTGCAAAACATGGTGTCCACAATAATTAATACATATTAGCTAAGACAATCAGTATACCACTTATAAGCAATAAGAATGAGAAAAAAATCCTATAACAAAAGGGAAGAAAAATAGTTTTCAAAAACCTAGTCTCAAAGAAAGGGGGAGATTTTCAAATATTTTCTCAAACTATATCAATTGTATTGTCATCATAAAAAAGGGTGAGATTGTGAAACAAAATGTATTTCGAGTAAAAGAATTTTGTATGATGACAACATAATTATTATATAATCACACTTCACTATCTTCTCTTTAATATACTTGAGATGAAAACAAGCATTCAATACATTATGAGATATGTTACAAGGAATATACTATCTGTATAGGATTTAAAATCTTCTGAAAAGAGGTCCCTATAATAATATTGAATAGCATAAAAATAAATACGAGAGACGAGATTTACGTGGTTTGACCAAGTCGGCAAACGTCCACGATGACAGTGAGGTTCTTTTCATTAATATTAGAAAGAATTTATATGGAGTGTTCTCTAGCCTCTAAGAACCTTTACATGACGAGGGATCTCCCCTTTATATAAATTTAGGGGATACAATTTTATAAGGACTCTACTATTAAAGTGTGCATCATAATATAACATGACTATTGTGATATGATTGGTCTTCTATCTTCACTTGGATTCTTGTCATCTTTATCACATCAAACCAACTATGTCGTGTCGTAAGGATAGTTGTCAGACATGACTAACTTGGTCGGACATGTGTTGATGACTGGGTGAGCAATCCAACGACCTTCCTTAAGAATGATCTTGGAGCCCCCTTGCCACGTATTGCATTATTATCAGAGACACATTTTTATTCCCCACGCCATTCATGTAACCATGCCTAAACATTACAATGAAGATTTTAAGAACTCAAACAAACCTAACAAGACCAACCCACAAGCATCTTACAATCATCACAAGCTCAATCCACAAAGATCAAGCAATAACATTAAGTGAAGTTCAAGCTCAAACAAACATATTGATGATCATTTCAACATTAAATGAACTACGATGTTCAAGTTCAAACAAGAATGTTCTTAAATTATATCACAAATCAACATCACATGTCTCAAGCAATTTAAAATAATGATTAAAGAGCAGAAGATATTGAAGTTTCTCGAGTACCATCTCGAGCGTCGATGTAGGCAGTGGCCGAACCACGTTAAAACCTCATTTGATAAAATTTCCTTAAACTCTCTCTCTTAACTACTTATATATATTATTGATTATTTGCTCACGCAATTTTATTTATCATATTAATGTTAAAGAAGTTTGAAAATTACCGTTAAAACCCATATACCCAATTCACCCCCCCCCCCCCTTTTGGGTATATTTTCGGACCGACATAATCATTAATTTTATATTAGTTTATTCATTTGTCTTATATATATGTGCAACAATGAAGATATATAAGGAAAATTGTGAGTAAGAACCAAGAATAGAAGCATAAACCTAACTTTATTGATCCCATACTAGTTCTTAAAGTAAAATAAACTATATCACGTGTTGCACTTTCACCAACCACACAAAATAATGGCAACTGCACAAAATGTGATCCCAACTAGAAAAAAGGGTAATCTAATATCAAAACATCAAAAATAATATATATTTCATTAACAAATCATGAGATGTTTTAGAATTGTTCTTTCATTTTTTTTTTCAATTTACAATAGACTTGACTGGATATTTCATTTAGTTTTACCCTACAACTTGATTTCAACTATAAAATTTGTAGCATCAAATATACCACCTCAGAAAATTAATTCCTATGCTAAAAATTTGTAAAACCCCATCCCCCTCTGTACCTGCCTATAGAAAAATTGCCTATACAATGAAATGTAAGGTGGGGCATTTTCATAAACATATACCAATAAAGAATACAACACTTGATAGTCAAAGTTATCAAGTGGGGAATTTTTACAAACATATAATAAACAAGAACACATTAAGAACAACGAATTCATTATAAAGATGATAAAATCATCAAAGAAATAATATGTAAGGTATATCCACAAAGTACAAATTGGGAGAATTATAAAACATATAAGAATTACCTTGAATTTAATGAAAAGTTCATTGACAACAGAACTTGTGGCAAATTGGACATCCTCATATTACATATATATACATAATATTTGAACCTCTTCGGATATAAAAATCTTTGCGTAACATTTCGTATGTGCACATATTCACACATATGGGCTTTCATAAATCTATTTAAATTAACCAAGGGAGCAACTAATCGATGCTCAATTCACAACTCTCCTTTACTAATCTAAATCTCTGATACCTCTTGATCATAATTCCGTAGTCTCAGATATCATTCTCCATAACTATCGTTGTTATTATTGTTGTATATGTTTAGAAATAAACTGATCGACTTAATAAGAGGTTTATGAGAAGAAAATACATGGTGAGAGAGAAGCTATTGAATTGAGTTTATGGCTCACTTTCATTGTATTATTTCTCCACAAAACAATCCTATTTATAATAAGTAATAGATGCTGTAAACCTTTTACTCAGTGTCAATAATCTAAAATCACTTATAAACATGACCTTTAAGTTTTTTTTATCCATATGGACAATTACAAATTGCAGCTTTTATATTAACCACATCTTTAGTGTATGATTAAAGTTATAGCTTATATTCCTATGTTGACACGTATAAAACTCAAATAGGCCATTCTCTTATAATATAACTATTTTAAAAACATAGGCTGCATTTCTTAATCTTACACGAGTCATGTGTTAATTTCAATACACGATTGTTCTTTTAAGAACCATCGTTTCTTTTTCTTCCCTCTAATGTCTTTCTACCTACTCCAAATATAATCAGTTAGCCTCTCTCTTTATTCATGCTTATTGACACTTTATCTACTCATACCACACTAACCATTTTACCTATTGTTATGCAACAATAATTATGGTTTAATCTATATAATAAATAAATCTGTATTTGTATCTTATTTTCCCCCACAAGGTTGCTTCTCAAGCATTTCCTTTTTATACATCTACCCCCTTTTCCCTTTTCATAAATATCTCCCATATAATTTATTTTCCCTTTTTTCTTCTTTCAGTTTCTTCACTGATTCATTTTCACTCTCATTTATCTTCTTTATCAAAGTCTTCTCTAACGCAAAGCAATATTATTATTTCTCCACAATACAATCCTATTTATTGTCTATTTATATTAAGTAATAGATACTGCTTTGGGTTGGATAAGACTTTAATGAAGAATATGAATGAGAGGGAATATTAATTAGTGAAGTACTTGAAAGAAGAAAATAGAGAAAAAGGAGCATGTAAGAGACATTTATGAGAAGGTTGAGATGGATAGACATATAAAAAGAAAATGATTGAGAAGGAACCTTGTGGGGAAAAATAAGATATAAATACATATTTATTTATTAGATAAATTAAACAATAATTATTATTGCATAACAATAGGTTAATCGTTTGGTGTGGTATGAGTAAATAAATCAACGGTAAACATTAATAAAGAGAGAGGTTAAGTGCGGTATTTAGAGTAAGCAGAAAGACATTATAAGGAAGGAAAGAGGGAAGATTGTTCGTAAAAGAACCATTGTGTATTAAAATTAATACATGACATGTGTAAGATTAAGAATTGTAGCCTCCGTTTTAAATAGAATCTAATATATATATATATATATATATATATATATATATATATATATATATATATATATAATATATTTAAAAATAGTGTCCCCAATCGTAATTTTGCCAAGTGGCTTAAAAATGGTCCCGCAATTAAGACAAACTAATTGCTATCTATTTTCATCCTTACATTCATGGAGACTCTACTCACCCAAGTTCCAACTTTTACCTATTAACAACATTAAATATTATAATCACTCTACACCTTTTGATTACTTATCCCTTTCCACTTTCTCTGTCTATATATGTTTCCTAATTCTTATCTTATATCTTCCATTTGGTGTCCCAACTCCACAAAAATATCCCATCTTCTCTAGTGAGATAAATACCCCCACATTTAATGTTTACATGTGCACTTGAGGTTGCAACAAATTGTGATTTCATTTTAGTTTTGGATTTTTAGTTCTTATTTAAATTTGTATAAAATTAGTAAAATGCTTTCATTTAATATTATATTGTTTAAGAGAAACTGTGTTTTTTTCTTCTAAAATGTATATATTTTCCATACATACGCATTTAGACAGGTTTGTGTGAAGTAACTGTAACACCCCGTAATTTTGAGGATTTAGTATTTAATTATTTTTGAGAGAAATAAAACTACTTAAATTTATGATTTGGAGAATTTATTTGAGTGGGAAGAATTAATTATATTTAGCGACTTTAGGTTTAATTATTCGAATTATTGTTGTGTCGCATTTTGAGGTCGAAATTAGAGAATGTTATAAAGTATTTCAGATGACAATTCTGAGTGTACGATTGGATCTGGATGGGTCAAGATAGTCGAAAAGTATACCCGGGGTGGTAAATGGGTCTCGGGGCATTTTTGGGCATAGCCGGGCTCAGACGGGGGGTAATTGGGCCATTTTAATTATATCCATGTGACTAAAAACGGGATTAGGGGATATAAACCTAGGTTTGGGAGTTGTGGGCAGCCATAACTCATCTCGGAGAAATCTAAGAACGTAGATGAAACAAGAGGGAGTAGTTGGAGAACTAATTGGGGATCTTTTGAAGACTAATCTGGAGAGAGATTTAGGTGTTCTTCATCAAACCATCTTCTACACCAACGAATCAGACTCTACGAACTTTCAAGGCAAGTGGTTAACTGTTGTGATTCTTAAATAGATGATAATCAATTCATATTATAGTAGGTGTAAATCGAAATCCGTTTTTGGGTGGGTTATTGCATGAAATTGGGTTTTTATGAAATTGAACATGTTGTGTGACTTAATAGTTCAATTGATGTTATAGAAGCATTCAATGTTGTATGGAATTAGAACTATAGTAGAATACCAGTAATAAATATGTGTTGATTGGGATTGTGGAATCAAATTTTTGGAATAACGATTGGGATTATACCGTAGGAATTCATTTTTTGAGTTGGTGATAATTCGTAAAACTCAATGGTGCTAAAATGTTTCGATGATGATTATAGTTCATATTAGAGGTAAAAAGATGATAAATATGATGGATTGAGATTGGGAATTGAGAAAAGAAAGCTTGGGTTTTCGTTAATGGCTCAAATAGAGAATCGAAGAAGAAAGGGAACTGGTCGATCGATCGACGGTCCCAGATTTTTGACAGGTCGACCAGTTTTATACATAAGGGGAAATTAATTTAAGATTTAATTTCCATGCATTATTTAGCGATAAATATATATATGAAGCACATATTCCTAACAATTATAGGGGAAAGTAATTGGGATTAGGGAGGATTTATATGAGGCACTTTACGGATAAATTTGGGGAAATAAATTCCAAAATAATTAAATAAGGATCGAGTGAGCAAGTTCGGGTATATTGGTTGAGTGACGCCAAGGTAATAAAATTGATTAAGTGAAATAATTAATTAAATTAGAGTCGTACCATAGACTCGGGAATATACCGGTTAGTGTTACGGATTTCAGTACACGATAAAGCCGTGATTTATATTATATATACACGGTGTGTGATAGTGTGTATATATACACACACACACACACACACACACACTCACACACACACTAGAGTACATAATTTAATTAAATATCTAGCCACTAATATTTATAAGCACACTACACTATAAATATTAGTGTAGTGTGCTTATAAATATTTATAGTGTAGTGTGCTTATAAATTTAATTAAATATCTAGCCACTAATATTTATAGTGTAGTGTGCTTATAAATATTAGTGGCTAGATATTTAATTAAATTATGTACTCTAGTGCTATCAAGAGAGGTTGCACGATATGTGTGAATCCTCTAGCTTGAGGAGTAGGGCGAGTATATTCCCAGGTCATAGTGTATGTTATATGGGTGAGTGGCTTATCTCACTTTCAGGAAGGAAATATGACCGCCTCCAATGTTTATGTTTTTTGCCAAGTTCGTGAGAGAATTCGACTTAGGGTAACTAGGTTAAGTGAGCGCACCTGGTATGATAGCACTTTAGAGGAAATCACCCGACGAGGGTATACTCGGAAGGATGGATATACATATGTCATATGTGTGGATGTTGTAGTAAAGATATGTATATAATGATATTAAATATTATACGCGGGTAATTATACAGAGTGTAACGTATTTACTTATATAACTTGTGTCACGGTTATATGATATTATTTTAAAGGAATTAATTAAGTTAATGTGAGAGATAACTTATAACTCGTGAGTAATAATACCCGGTTTAGAGTAGTATGGCAAGGGGAGTTTATACCAGGACTAGTTGGACGGGGTAGTATAACTAGGTGAGGTTAAGGTAACTGTTAGGTGTGCACATTAGTGGAGGGGTGAGCATGTCCTCAAGAGAGTGTGACACTAACTTAAATATGGAGCGTATTCATGCATTTTAATTACTGCAGTTAATTCACTTGCTAAATATTTTCAAAGTGATTTGGGTTTTAACCCTTGCTATAAAACTATTTTCAAAACCATTTAGGTGTCCATCCATAGGGACACCAAGCTTGATATTCTATTCGAGGGACACGTAGTTGCGACACATGTGGATGCTAATAGGAGATTGGATTAGACGCATCGTTCATTCTTTCCTAGAGTAGGAATCATCTATCAGTTTCAGTTTTACTTAGGGCTTGTCACCCAGACTTTTCAGTGTAGTTTTCAGATTCATTTATTCAGTTGTTAGACAATTGTAATTGGATTATTTGGTTTTGTGGCCGATGGTTTATTCGACAAATACTTTATTTGTTTATTTAGTTGATTTGATTCAGTTGTTGTGAATGGCTCATAATATACTTCCACATATTATTGTTTTTTGTTTAAATAAAAAGATAAAATTTGGCACCGACTTTTTGGAATACTAGGTGGTTAGTAAGTTTTAAAAAGGTTTTCGACAGTGATGCTAAGAATGAACCAACTGGGATTCCTGTTTTAATTTGATATAAAATTGATCACCCGGTATTTTATTAGATGGGGTGTCACAGTAACATGGAAAAATAAAGGTGATATATTATGTGAGAACTTTGTCGGATAATCTTGTCTGGGCTCATCTCTTAGAATATTTGAATACTCAACTTATTATTTATCCATTCGTGTTTCTTTGTAGGAATAAAGTGAAGAAACTGTTTGCCATCGAGATATGGTAACGGTATGTTAAGAGATTAGATGTATCATTTAGTGGGAGGCAAGAGTTTTTTAAAATGCAAAATATTGATCGAACTACTTATGCAATTCATGATTATATATGTATATAATTAAGTTTAATAAAGATTTAAATGGAATGATATGTAAAGTCTACTTTGATTTCGAGATCGGTGGGAATCCAAAGATATGTTGGCCATAATTTTGTGGTCAAGGGTTAGGAGTCCAGAAGATCGAACGGACCGCGGTGGTTACTAATGGACTGGAGGTGGCCGCTGGTGCGAGGTGACGTATCTTCAGGGTTTGGAAGATGTCCAATAATTTAAGGGTTAGGGATTTGTAATTTTTCTGTAATATTAGTTTTTTCCCATGGGTTTTATTAGGCCATATTCTATCACTATAACCATCAACTTTGGTTAGTGGAAATAAATTGTCTATAAACTTTGGTATGTATTAGTTGTATCATAAATTAAGTTGAAATAATAAGTACTCATGCCTTTTTTAGCCTCTTCAATGATGGAATTTTGATTTGGTTATTACAAAGAAATTAATGTTGCATGTGTCAAAGAGATAACAAACATTATTTTGTTTATCTTATGATATTGTTAGTTATGATACGAGAAATCGTCCACGTGTCGTTCTCGTACCAGCAAATCATGTGTAGAATAAGTAAAGAGCATATAAAGCAAGTAAAGGGAGAGATAAGACAAGATATAGAGTGGTTCGGCCCCTAAAATAGGCCTACGTCCACTTTGGTGCTATACTCTCATTAGATGCGTTGCATTGTATAATATAATCGTGCCTACAGAGGTGTAAAAGTATGAGTACAAAGCCCTGTACATGGTAGTAGTGAGTATTCCGGTGTGCCGGAGAGGTGACTGCAACGTAGATGTATAACCCCCAAGCTGTATGTTGAGGTTGTGTAGAGAGAATTTTGCCCAAAGGAGAATCGATCCCTTATTTTGAGGTGTGGTCTTATATTTATAGGAGGTATGTGAGTTGTGTCACATGCCCTCAGCACGTGACGTATATCAAGTCTGGAGTTGCTATAATAGAGAGGGATGCGGCCTGTAAGGCAAACATCAAGTACTCTATCCTGTATGAGGCTAAAGTCAAAGGTGTCGCACCTTGTATGTGGTAGGGCCGCGACCTGTATATAAGGCCAAGTGGCATATGCCGCGCCGTATATTGAATAGGGATGCACCCTTTGCTAAGTAGGGTCGCGGCCTATAAGTTTCTGTTCATGCCTGAGTAACCTCTGCGGTAGGGTGCTATATTTGTACTATCAATAAGCCTCAAAGTCGCAATGCCAAGAGATTGCGATTGGAGTTGCGACTGAGTAATTAAGTCCTCTTGAGGTGCCACGGTATTTTCGAGACGACGCTTCGTCTTCCTGCGCCCTCTTATATAAATTGTTCCGGCCGTGGTCTTCATTACATTTTCCAAATCTTTGAGAGCATATCGAGAGCTGAACTCTGTTTGTCCGTCCTCTTACTTTTTTCGGTGACTTTCCAAGGCTGAGTGTGGTGGTTCTACAGCGGTTTGAGGCTGATCATTACCGATTTCTCCATTTCCATGTAATTTTTCCAACCAACATCCTCTTTAATAACTTTTGTAGTTCTGAATTTATATCTGTTCTTTAAAACTTCTGAATTTGTGTATCGCCCCTTCTTGAATTATGTATGTTGCTTTCTGAATTCGTATTAGATTTATATCTATTTCTGAGAAAAAAAACCAGCTGATTGATAAATATATAGGGTTTTGATTGAATATTCTACCAATTCCCAAGAATCGAACACATGTGAATGATAAATAACTGTAGTAGTTGCTGATTAGCTCTTTGGATTAATCTTCATATGACGAAGTGATCCTTAATCCTCCATTGCTTAGATCATATGGCCTGTATTCGCTTCGAATCGCGTTAAAATCATACAACTGTTCTTGATGTTCTTAAGCAAACCCTTCACATTTTGTGTCTTCAATCTTTAAATGACTTAGCATTTAGATACTAAACTATTTGAGTGAGGTGTCGCGGCATGGTATAATACCCTCTAGTAATTTAGGTGATGACTGCGGCCGGTAGACTCTATGGGTAATCCCTTGGGTTTAAATTTATACTATGCGACAGTTAGACCCATAGATTGATGATTACGGGCTTAGGTTCTCATATTAGAGCCAAGGTTGTTTTAGTCCATAGTAGCTACGGTATACAAGGAAATAACACCCATCTAATCAATATGCCACGGCGATAGTTGTCTTTTCGGGATCTAAAACCCCCACACCTGGCATATTTAGCCAATCTTGTTGATCATTTCACTTTAATCTTCATATAAATAGTCCTGTCGCGGCTTCTTAGAGGCTTTTTAGGACCATATTGGCTGCGGTGCCTAACTGCGGACTCTGCTTTTCAGGTACTGCTGCAGCCATATGAACTTTAACCCAGACGAATTTCTGAGAGGCTTTTGGGCAAAACATTTTGGGGCCTCTACTCTTGAACTCCCTTTTGTGCCCCATTTGAAGTCAATAGGGCCTTGTCAACTGAAAAATTGCCCCAACTGCGTAGTATTAGACTCAGACTCCGCGGACTCTGCCTGTAGGAAGGATTTTGAGACCACGCCAATGGAAGAGGAAGGCAATTCTAGTAACCATCCATTGGTCATAGAAGATGATGTCGCGACAAGGGGTTCTACTGATGTTAGGGACAAACTAGCTGGCCCATATGGGAGGGCTGAGAGACCTCTTGCTGCGCTTGACATCCGCAGCATTATGACCTAAGACTGGGTTGATCAGGTAGCTGAGGTCTTCGAGTTTCCACAGAACTTGGTATGCTCATCACCTACCGCGAATCAAAGGCCATGCACGACACTTTTTGACAACGGGGTCTGTTTTCCACTACATGCTTTCATTTACGGGCTGTGGCTGCCAGTTCCTGTTCCTATCAGAAGATTTTTTCAAACGATGAAATTAGCACCAACGCAGTTAGATCCCAATGGCTGGAGGGCCATTTTTACAACCGTCGTGCTATGGGAGAACTAATTCAGAAAAGATATCACTCCCGCGAAGTTTTTCCACTTCTACCGTCCGAAGGAAAACTCTATAAAGTTTGTTGGATACTACTACTTCTCCGTCCGTGGCAGGGATGAGACCCTTTACACTGGGAGGCCTACCAGTGTAAATAACTGGAAGGGAAAATATTTCTACATCTCTGGAGAAGGGTGGGAGATTCACCCACTGGAGAATGAGAGAGATAAATCATTTAGGATTCCGCGGCAGTGGGGGTGACCCTCTAAGATATGTATTTGGATTATAGCTGCGTCCACTCTTTATAATTGCTTATTATTCTTTCTGTACTAACCCTTGAAATGTTTTTTGCAGTTCTCGACAACTTGCAGTTGAGCATGGGATAAGAGAAAAGAGTTGCTGAGGCCGCGACCGTTTCTGTTGAGCAGAAGAAATTCAGCACACTTGTTACTTCTGCCTCTGTTTTTGAAGTAGGTTACTTCCCAAATAAATCCATACCCAAAGAGATGGCCGCAAAAGGTAATAACTCGATCAAAAGTCCTATTCCGCGATAACTTATGTTTAAAACTAATATTTACTGTTGCTTTTCCTCTTTCAGGTGAGGAGGTTGATAGGGAACTCTTGGTTGTCCAACTGGCAGAAATAGATGGGGATGCAACTGTCCTCAATAACGCTGCAAGGCACATAAAAAAGGAAGAGGCCCAAGACCAAGGCTCCAACTGCGGTCCCTTCTAGTGACCCAAATTATCCTACCCCGACCCAAAATTAGGTCGTGGAAAAAACTAACTTTGCTGCACCCTAACCCCAAGTTGAGTTCGACGATGATATCAAAGCTATTTTTACCGCTGCAGGTTTGATGTCAACATCTGACCCCCCTATCCATTTAGCGTCTCCGCTGCTGCCACCCATTATTGCGATTAATGCCAACTTAGCGCCTCCTCAGGGCCGCACCAGAGTTGGTCCTGACAGTCGATCGTGGCCACAGCTAAGACAGTCTGACCCTAAATCCTCATGGGACACTACTGCGAGGACTGCCCGTGGGATGAAGAGGGTTCTCGACACCGCGGACCTTGACAAGTTGGTGGACGAAGATCATGATGATGTGGAGGATTATGGTCTCTATAGTCTTTTGAGGGTAAGTGCAAGTTCTTTATAAGTTTTAAATTTTCACTCCATACCTTGCTCCTAACTTTCTCTTTTCAGGTCGTGGACGTCATGGTAGCTCAAAAGAGGAAGTATGAGGCCCTCTATAAACTAAAAGAGGTTGCGGAGAGGGTACACACCACTGACTTGGAAAATGCACAAAACTCTTCCTTCGAAGCTAAAAATTAGTCTACTTCCACGGCTCTTCAGGCAGCTCAAATGAACTTAGAAGATGCTATCAAGGCCAAAGAAGAAGCGGAGGCAAATTTCAACCAAGCCGCGGAATCTCTTAGGGTCTCTAAGGTAGAAGGCACGAAAGCTGCCCAAGTTACTGAATCTTCCAATAATAAGTTGAGACTTCTTTAAAAGAGGTACGAGGAGTTGGAGACCAAGGCTACCCGTGATGCTGAAGCTCATGTCGCGGCAATCAAGAAAATGGTGATGGATCATGGCGAAGCCCTTCAACTGGCCATCGACAACATTATGGAGTCGTTCAAGGGCTCCAGAGATTTTTTACCTTATAAATAATAGGGCCTACCTCCGCGGTTACCAAGAGCTCAGGCACAGAATCATAAAGAACTTCCCTGAGACTAAGAACACGATTCTTGCCTGGGGACTTGGTGATGTTGAGCATCAGTAATGCATAGCTGAGCTCAAGGCTGTGGTAGATGAGAAAGCCAGGTTGAGGGTAGCGGCTGAGGCAGCGGTTGCGAAGGAATAAAATCAAACAACCGCGGATGGTGAGGAAGGGGATGCCAACGATGACGCGACCTCATGAGCCTATAGCCTGTATAATCCCAATTTTTTGAACTTCTTATCCATATAGGGCTGCGTCCCTTCTAATTTTTGAACTTTGCATATATGGTCTGTAATCTCAACATTAATAGTTGTCAAGATTTTCGGCTGCGGCCACCTTTAATGTTAATCTGCTTCTTTTTCTAGTAGACTTTTATTCTTTTGTTTTGCTAGCTTCAACACTTGAATGAATTCCTTCTCTATACATCTTTGATTGCTTGAATTGTACATTTACTTCTTGAAAAAATGCACTTTAACTATAACGTATGGGCCATAGGCTGCGTCCATATTTAAAAACCAAAATGGTATATAGCTTAAGGCCGCGACACTGTAATATAAATGGTTTCTTCACATGGGCTGCGGCCCTTTAGGATATTAAGGCCATCCTTCTGTAGCTTTTTTGTGCTTTGTGATCACAGTAATATAGCCTCTTTTAGTCGCTTCAATTGCCTTTCACGACTTTCCTTTAGCCTCTTCGATTAGGTGATTATCAGGCCCATCCCGGGCTAGGTATTATAAAGCTTCCCCAAGCTTGTGTGGATATATATAAAGCCTTCCCAGGCTATAATAGAGTTATCCGTAGACGATTAGTCTTTGGTCTCTTCAGATATAGGATTATCCATAGACAATCAAGTCTCCTCCCTTGTGGGTTATTTTCAGGTCTTCCCGAGCTAGGTATTATGAAGCTTCCCCAAGCTAACATGAGATCACCAAGTTAATGATGTTTAGTCTCATATCCACCAAGCTAATGATGTTTGTTGGGGGAGTAACCTCTCCAAGCTAATGACGCATCTCTAAAGCTAAGAACGGGCATTGAAAGCCCCTACAGCCAATGACTCATTCCGAAAGCTAAGAATGGGCATTGGAAGCCCTTATGAGTAATGCTGCAAACCAATTTAAATATCCGCTCTCAATAGTTGTTTTTGCCATTTTTAATTGTCACTTGCCTTCGAAAAATCAGGTGCTTAAACGAGCATTTTGTGCTCATTTAGGTGTTCTCATTCTCGATATAACATATTGTCCTGAAGCAATATATGGTTAAGACAAAATGGTCTTTTATAAGATAACATTTAATTGAATTGAGAGATAGAAATATGGCACTATAGAGTGAACTTGATTTCATGGATCTACTCATATATATATGTATATGATTTTGTAAGGACGATACAAAGTTTAATTTAAAACAGCATAGGAAGAGTTTTCACTGTAAAGTAGAAATAGATGAAATATAGGACATCAGCATGAAAAATGGGCATGTGTTGTGTGAGACTAAACTGCATCCCCTAAACATCTCTAAGGAACCTCCGCAACATCCCTTGCCCAATCAGCCTTTCAATTTCATCCTTTAGTGCATATAACTGCTCAGTGTCGTGGCCATGGTCCAGATGGAACTTGCACCACTTGGCTTTGTTCCTCTTGTGGGGTGGAGCTTTGAGCTTCTCTGGATACCTCAACAGTTTGTCTTCCTTAATAGACTCAAGAATGTCTTCAATTGGGAAGGCCAATGGGGTGTAGGCCTTAGAGCTCCCTTCTATATTCTCTGATTTCCTTTTCTGATTCCTGCTGATTGCTTTTGCAAACGGATCCTCTGGTACAACCGCGACAACGAAGGCTGTTGAAGCAATGTTCCTGGGTGCCGCACCCACATTGAATGTAGTCGCGGCCTCTAGCATGAGCCTTTGAGTCAAATAGTTGACTTGGGTCTGGAGTGAGGCATGAGTGTCGTAGAGATGGTTGAGGTGATTGTACAACTGCACAATCTCATCTTTGAAGTCTGTGCTCTGGCTGGATTCTCCTTCCATTTCTGCTTTTGTTAGTCTTTACAAAGTATATATAATATCAGACAAAACTAACAGAAATGAGTAATCTCAGAAATATTGGAGTAACCAAGTAGGAAATGGGGATGTAACGTTTGCACTGCTACATACTGTTGAGGTCGCGACCAGTAAGGCACAAAGGTGCACTTCCGTGGCCTTTGTATGATATTCACCAAGGTTGAGCTGGAGACCATCTGGGTTCGTTCCTCGATATTATGAAGCTTTTGTAACACAGTCGCGCCAGTAGAGGTCGCGATAATAAGGCATTTGAACCGCCGGATCGCATCCCATCCTAGGCGACAAAGGGAGCAATCCCACATTCTTAAGCCCAGACTGAGTATTTCTCTCCCAACACGTGGAGAGCATACCTATTAGGGTCTGTTAATGAGAGGACGACCTCGCGGTGCACAAAACGTCACAGTTTCGATGAAAAAACCTAGATCATAGGTCGTGAATGGCAAGAAATGGGATTAATACAATCCTTCCCTAATCATTCATCTTTTTAGAGCTAAAGCCCGTCATGCTTTTCAACATTATCTAGATGAAACAATATCACAGGGGTATGTAAAATAAATTTAAGGTCGTAAAACGAAGACCCAAGAACAAATCTGAACATATGAAATACCCATTTAAGGGTGTACATATAAATCAGAGCTCAATAACCAGAATATACTCGTGAGACGATGATCCAAAGGATCCCCTCGAATAAACTAAGGTGTTTAAGAACTTGAAACATAGAGAAATAAGATTAAAATATCTCGTTTCCCACAGACGACGCCAATTTGATGATACGAGAAATCGTCCACTTGTCGTTCTCGTACCAGCAAATTATGTGTAGAATAAGTAAATAGCAAATAAAGCAAGTAAAGGGAGAGATAAGACAAGATATATAGTGGTTCAACCCCTAAAATAAGCCTACATCCACTTTGGTGCTCTACTGTCATTAGATGCGTTGCATTGTACAATATAATCGTGCCTAAATAGGCGTACACGTATGAGTACAAAGGCCTATACATGGTAGTAGTGAGTATTCCGGTGTGTCGGAGAGGTGACTGCAACGTAGATGTGTAACCCCCAAGCTGTATGTTGAGGTTGTGTAGAGAGAATTTTGCCCAAAGGAGAATCGATCCCTTATTTCGAGGTGTGGTCTTCTATTTATAGGAGGTATGTGAGCTGTGTCACGTGCCCTGAGCACGTGACGTATATCAAGTCTGGAGTTGCGATAAGAGAGAGGGATGCTCCCTGTAAGGCAAACATCAAGTACTGCATCCTGCATGAGGCTAAATCCAAAGGTACCACACCTTGTACGTGGTAGGGTCGCGGCCTGTATATAAGGCCAAGTGGCATATGCCGCGCCGTGTACTGAATAGGGCCGCACCCTTTGCTAAGAAGGGCCGCGGCCTATAAGTTTCTGTTCATGCCTGAGTAACCTCCGCGGTAGGGTGCTATATTTGTACTATCAATAAGCCTCCAAGTCGTAGTGCCAAGTTTTACTATCAGTTAGATTCCATGAATATATATACTTTCTCTAAACTCATATTGTGGCACATGAAAATTCAAAGAAAAACATGTATGCATGTATGTATGTGTTGAGTTGTTTCACTTTTGTTTTAAATTTTTCTATGTATTTTTTATATTTTCATAAAAGAAAAAAGTTTACCTCTCCTTTTGTAACCCAACTCCTTACGGTGTTCGTTCGTTCTTATTGTTTTGATAAGAAGACAAATATTCATGTTGTAAGAATTGATTATGATGCACTCAAATAAATCGAGTACGTAATTTCCCGAATTATTTCTATGATCTATTAAGTTTGTTTTATTATTCATGTTATTATGGTTGACATGTGTTTTCTAAAATTAGAGTAATATAATTCTTAGATATACATGTTGGTATTAAACATGGTTTATCTAAGAATCCATTAGCAACCTTCTCTTTTCTTATATATATATATATATATCTTTCTCTATTTAACTTTAGCAATATTAATTAAGGTAGAAAGAACCTCAATTACCTATTAAGTGCTAATTGAAGGAGAGTCAAATAATTATGTACAAGATAGTAAGTTACTTACGTAAACAATTTATAGAAGCCGCGTACGTTTCATGATTTATATGGGATGGTGACTTCAACTAATAATTCATATCCAATTGTGTTTATATAAGAGGATAATTCGTCATGTGTTTTCTCTTATTCTTTACCCTTTCTCTCCCACTCCGCTCAAGTTTGCCACAACAAAAGTATAATTATATAGATAATCTACAATAAAGTGTAAATATAAAACTATATGTAGTTGTGAAACAAAGTGTAATTTATAAACATAAAAAAGTGTTATTTCTTTTTCTTAAATCCATATAATTTAATTATGCAAAATGTAAATCACAAAACATGTTCTCTCTTCAAAAGATAAACACTTTTAAAGAAAGCTTTATTTGTGCAGATATCATATATTTACATATATATTACATTAAATTTACAACTATATAAAATGCAAAATACGTTTAAAAAAGTTCTACAAACCATTCGCGCAATGCACGAGACTAAAATTTAGTATCAGAAGAAAATGTCCTATTCAAAATTTATCCATGTCAACACGAGAATAAAAACTTCAACTTTAATTATATAATAAAAATATGATAGGTTACACCTGTACATTTTTCCATTAACTCCATGTAGCACAATTTATTTATCCGACCATATATAAACCAACTCCACGTTTTAACATTCTCATTACATATTACTACAGCACTCATTAGACTGTGTTCAAATAAACTATATTTTCATTTTATAACTTATCCAAATTAGAAATCCTTTTCAATCAATCCCAGCCGTCCATCAAGCCACAGGCGATTAAAATAAGATATTCCATAAGTACAGTGTTTGCACTATTACCTAATCATTTTTCCACAATAAAAAACGAATACAAAAATACACACACACACAAACTGAACAGATAGATATTCATTTCATTTGGTATTATTTTCAGTTTCAGTCCCACTTTTTACCTCTTTCTCTCTCTAGGGTTTGAAACCGCCGCTTTTGCTTTCTCCTGATCGGAGTGTGTTGTTCTCACTCATCAACATCACAATCCTCAGGTAGTTATAATAATCTCTCTCACTAAATTTTCGATTACGTTGTCAGATCTATTTCGCGTACATGTAATTTTTTAGTTGAATGTTCAAATTTGATCTCTATCTTACAAAATATAGGTTCTGTGCTAACGATATCGTAGTTATAAGTTAAATCAGGTAGTTAGATCTGTTATTTGCTAGATGTAATTTTATTTGTTATACTTAGTTTTTCAGTTGAATTGTCCTGCAAAAAAAGAGGTTTTGTGTTGAAGTTTAATTTGATCGATTTAGTTCTCACTTTTTTTGTTTTGTTGTTGGATTTATTTTGTGTAGATGTGATTTTATCTGTAGTAAATGTAAGTAGTTGTGTTGTTTAAAATAATCAGGTGTTGTAGTAATAAGTTCAAATTCGATCGATTTAGTTTTACTCATTGTTATCACAATCCTTAGGTAGTTTTATGATCACTTTTGCTAAATCATTTTTATATTGCTCAATTTTTTTATTTTATTGTCGGATCTATTTTGCTTAGATGTGATATTATCTGTAGTACTTCATTTTCAAGTTGTGTTTTTTTGATTTCGAATATGTTGCTGGATCTATTTTGTGTAGATGTGATTTTATCTGTTGTAAATGTACAAACTTTGATCTCTATACTACAAATAGTAGTTGTTGTGTTTAAGATAATCAGGTGTTGTAGTAATAAGTTGAAATTTGATCAATTTAGTTTTTACTCATCGTTATCAAGATCCTTAGGTAGTTTTATGATCACTTTTACTAAATCATTTTTATATTGCTCAATTTTTTGATTTTATTGTTGGATCTATTTTGTATAAAGGTGATATTATCTGTAGTACTTCATTTTCAAGTTGCGTGTTGTTTGTTTTTTGAGTTTGTTGCTGGATCTATTTTGTGTAGATGTGATTTTCGAATTTGAATCTGTATTGTACAAAAAAGAGGGGTTTTCAATGTTATTGATGTTTGGAAATTGTAGTAATAGTTTGAATTTGATCGGAATTAGTACAATTATTCAACATCACAAGCTTCAGGTAGTTCTATAATCACTTTTACTGGATCCTTTTATAATCCTCAAATCCGGATTTGTGTTGTTGGATTTATTTTGTGTTGATATGATTATCTCAGTAATACTTAATTATTCAAGTGAATATTCTAACTTTTGATCAGTATCGTATAGAAAAGAGGAGAAGGTTTAATAAAATGATTTATAAGCTGTGATCTGTATTGTACAAATAAGAGGTGGTGTGGATGTTATTAATGATCAGAAATTGTAGTTAGTTTCAGTTCGATTTTCGTGAAACTTGGTGTAACTGGTTTCATTGTTGGATCTATTTTGTGTTGATGTTATTTTCTCTACAGTACTTCATTTTTTAAGTTAAACATTCAAAATTTAATTTGTATCGTAGACAAAAGAAGGGGTAGCAATAAGTTAAATTTGATCCATTTTATACAGGCTTGTATCCTAGTGTTTTAAGATCGCTTAATTATCAGATATCCTTAATAATCAGGTTATGGTGAAATATTGGCTTTTGATGGATTGGTTGAGTTCTATTATACAAATTTTGTCAAATTTGATGCACTGATTTCGTTGGATCTATATGTGATATTCTTCTCTATCATACGTCAATTTTGGTTAAATATACTTTGATCCGTATCGTACAACACAGCATTTTAAGATTTTTTTGTTTTGTGCAAAACAGTGTTATCTAATACGACAATTATTTAATATCTTTTTTGTTTTGTACTTTGGCAATGCTATTATTATTTTGTGTACTACTATTTATAAATGATTTAGTGTGACGTGGATGGTCTATATTGTTCGGATTTATTACATGGAAGGACAAATTAGGTTTACCGTCCATTTAATATTGATCAAATGTATGGAAGGAAGAATTATTTTGCGGCTTACCCTCCATTTACTTAAGTTTTGTCAAATTTGATGCACTGATTTCGTTTTTAAATCTATATGTGATTTTCTCTATCATACGTCATTTTTGGTTAAAGATACTGACTTAGATCTGTATAGTTCAAAACAGTATTTAAGATCTTTTTTGTTTTGTACAAAACATTGTTTGTAGTTATCTAATAAGACAAGTATTTAATATATTTTTTGTTTTTTACTTTGGCGATGCTATTATTATTTTGTGTACTACTATTAATAAGTGGTTCTATTTTAGTTGACTGGCCAATATTGTTTTCCATGTTGTCAGTTCTTTGTTCAATCGATTTGGATTGGGTTTGTTGTTGTAGGTATCTAATCTGCTGTCTTATAGAATTAGAATGTTATATTTATCTAATTTATGAAGTATTTGATACTCTTAGGTACAACATGGCGACGGAGATCACCCAGATTCTTTTGAATGCCCAATCGGTTGACGGAACAGTGAGGAAGCATGCTGAAGAAAGTTTAAAACAGTTTCAGGAGCAAAACCTTGCGGGTTTCTTGTTGTCTCTATCCGGAGAACTTGCTAGTGATGAAAAGCCTGTTGATAGTCGTAAATTAGCAGGTTTAATTCTTAAAAACGCCTTGGATGCAAAGGAACAACATAGAAGATTTGAGCTTGTTCAAAGATGGTTGTCACTAGATATGGCTGTGAAGACTCAAATCAAGACATGCTTGTTACAAACCCTTTCCTCTCCTGTCCCCGATGCTCGATCAACTGCATCACAAGTCATTGCAAAGATTGCAGGCATTGAGCTACCGCAGAAACAATGGCCTGAGCTGATCGGATTACTCTTATCAAACATTCACCAGGTTCAAGTTCATGTCAAGCAAGCCACGTTAGAAACTCTTGGGTATTTGTGTGAAGAAGTTTCTCCAGATGTTGTAGAACAAGATCACGTAAATAAAATACTTACAGCCGTAGTTCAGGGTATGAATGCTACTGAAGGTAGCAACGACGTGAGGCTTGCTGCTACCCGAGCATTGTATAATGCTCTTGGATTTGCTCAGGCAAACTTTACCAACGATATGGAGCGTGATTATATCATGAGAGTTGTTTGTGAGGCGACTTTATCTCCAGAAGTTAAGATTCGTCAAGCAGCTTTTGAGTGTTTGGTATCCATTTCATCTACATACTACGAGAAACTAGCTCCATACATCCAAGACATTTTCAATATCACAGCTAAGGCGGTCAGGGAAGATGATGAGCCTGTTGCTCTTCAAGCCATCGAATTCTGGAGTTCAATTTGTGATGAAGAGATCGATATTTTAGAAGAATATGGGGGTGATTTTACAGGAGACTCGGACATTCCTTGCTTTTATTTTATTAAACAAGCTCTCCCTGCTCTTGTTCCTATGCTGTTGGAGACTCTTCTTAAGCAAGAGGAGGACCAAGATCAAGATGAAGGTGCTTGGAATCTTGCTATGGCTGGGGGTACTTGTCTTGGCTTGGTAGCAAGAACAGTGGGTGACGAAATCGTCCCTCTTGTCATGCCGTTCATTGAAGAAAACATAACGAAACCTGATTGGAGACAAAGAGAGGGGGCCACTTACGCGTTCGGTTCCATCTTGGAGGGTCCTTCGCCTGATAAGTTAATTCCCATTGTTAATGTTGCTCTAAGCTTCATGCTCACAGCTTTGACACAAGACCCAAATAACCATGTGAAGGACACAACGGCTTGGACCCTTGGAAGGATATTTGAATTCCTTCACGGTTCACTTATGGATACACCTATTATTACATCCGCAAATTGTCAGCAAATCATCACAGTGCTACTTCAAAGCATGAAGGATGCTCCAAATGTTGCTGAGAAAGCCTGTGGTGCTCTCTATTTCCTATCCCAAGGATACGAGGATAGGGGTTTGTCATCTCCCCTAACTCCTTATTTCCAAGAAATTGTTCAGGCCCTTTTAACCGTTACCCACAGAGAAGATGCTGGTGAGTCAAGATTAAGAACCGCTGCATACGAGACGTTGAACGAAGTGGTGAGGTGTTCGACTGATGAAACATCTCCCATGGTGTTGCAACTGGTTCCCGTCATTATGATGGAGCTTCACCAGACCCTCGAGGCACAAAAGCTCTCGTCTGATGAGAGAGAAAGACAGAATGAGTTGCAAGGCCTTCTTTGTGGGTGTTTACAGGTCATTATTCAGAAGCTAGGCTCATCAGAGCCAACAAAATACGTTTTCATGCAGTACGCTGATCAAATCATGAATCTCTTCCTTCGGGTTTTCGCTTGTAGAAGCGCGACTGTACACGAGGAAGCAATGCTCGCCATTGGGGCCCTTGCGTACGCAACAGGTCCAGATTTTGCAAAATATATGTCCGAGTTTTTCAAGTACTTGGAAATGGGTCTTCAGAATTTTGAGGAATACCAAGTTTGTGCTGTCACGGTTGGTGTTGTTGGTGATATATGCAGGGCCATGGAGGACAAGATTTTGCCTTTCTGTGATGGAATTATGACACAGCTTCTCAAGGATTTATCGAGCAACCAGTTGCACCGATCGGTGAAACCCCCGATATTTTCATGCTTTGGTGACATTGCGCTTGCAATAGGAGAAAATTTCGAGAAATATTTGATGTACGCCATGCCTATGCTCCAGAGTGCTGCGGAGTTATCTGCGCACACATCAGGTGCCGATGATGAAATGATAGAATACACAAATCTTTTGAGAAATGGGATATTGGAGGCGTATTCTGGAATATTCCAAGGCTTTAAGAACTCTCCTAAAACCCAGTTGCTGATTCCTTATGCGCCACACATCCTCCAGTTCCTGGACAGCATTTACATGGAGAAAGACATGTGAGTTCTTCAATTCTTACCACAATTTTTATAGCTATAGCCTATATGCTTGGTTTGTCACGTCATTTTTATGGGTAAATTGTGGGAAAACCCCTGAACTATAATGTTATTTGTAACCCTGAACTATAATGTTATTTGAACACGCTCCCTGAAGTACCAATTTTCCAAAGGAACTCACTAAAGGAGAGTTTTATTAGCACAATTACTTTAAATTTCAAGAAACTTAATGAACTATCACGTTAGTTGCTATTATCTCTGAACTTAAGTGGTATTTGCATTTTTTTATATGTTGGCAACACTAAAGAAATATTTGCTTGTATTTTACCCTCCTTGTTAGTATATTTTTTGTTGTCATTTATATATTAATTTCTAACTGTATGTTTTATTTACTCAGGGATGATGTGGTGATGAAAACTGCAATTGGTGTCCTCGGAGATCTAGCCGATACACTGGGAAGCAACGCGGGCTCTTTAATTCAGCAATCCCTTTCGAGCAAAGACTTTTTGAATGAATGTTTGTCCTCAGACGACCATTTGATTAAGGAATCTGCTGAGTGGGCCAAGTTGGCCATCAGCCGTGCCATTTCTGTCTGAGGCTGCAGGCCCCACTCGGTATATACTTTTTTTCCTTTTACAAGTCCCTGCATGCATATCGGGTTGTGTTGAGTCGGGGGTTGGGGGGTCAAGGGTTACATTCAATGCGTCGGGTCGGGTCGGGTCGGGTCAGTCGCCGTTCTTCTGACAACTAAAAGTAAATTGATCTCTCTAGTTGTCACTAACTCTTGCATCACCACCACCGTGGGGTCGGGGTCTTTTTAGCGGGTATTGTTGGCATCCCAAATCCGGTGTTGCCTTCGTCAAAAACAACAAAATACTATTATTGGTGAAAATCGGTTATTTTAGTTGTTCGTCCACAAATTGCAAGAAATTCCCAATTGCCACCCTGCTAGGCTGCTACTACCATATTATCTCCAGGGGTCTAAATGAGTTGGAATGTTTTTTCAAGCGAAGCTATGGTAAAAAAAACCTACCCCAGCTAACTGATTCCGTTGTCTTTTCATATTTCCCTTGTTTGGGTCAATTTTGTGTCTTGCATGGTCACAGTCGGATTGCATATCACATTTTTCTTTTTCTTTTTTCCTCTTTTTTTCCCGGTATAACGTGGGGTTGGGGGGGTTATCCGCATTTTATTTAGGGCACAACATTTTGCATCATTCACAGTTCATTTTCAGCAGTTTAGGTGTTATGGTAAAAAAGTCTCGAATACAAAGTGCATCCATGAATTCATGTTTGCTCCCTTTTTCCTTCATGTAAAAGTACAGTTTTTATTTATATTTTTTTGTCATGCTTTTGAACCGTTTAAAATCCTGTTTTGGTACTCTCATGTGGAGAGCGGTGTATTGAAATGTCACGAATTGTGATGACATTGAAAGAAACTGGGAATAGGATTGAAGAGTCACTTGTTGGGTGAGGCAATGTGTATTTGTAGTCTTTCCTCGTAATTCTTTTTCTTGTTTCAAATGTTACAGTATAGTATAGTTATATTATTATATATGTTGTGCCGTCTCATGTGCGTTTTCATGTGCTATTGTGTTCATTTTTAAAATTATAATATAAAATGTCAGAAAAGTTTGTTCCTACCATATTTTTTGTAAAATAAATCCATCCTCCAAAATGGTTCTGCCAAATCTATCTGCAATATCTAAAGATTTCCCTAAACGGTCAACGATATATGTGCATTGATTTGGAAAAGCTGATTCTTCTACTAGTGGCGCTTGCTAGCCAAGAATGTGCAAGGTTTTTCCAAATGATCAAATATTATGGGTCAATTTTTGGAAGGCTTTTTCTGGAGGTGGACTTTTTTGATAAAACATGGTAAGTCTGATCATTTTGACATTAATAGGAATTATTAAGGGCCCGTTTGGTTGCGTAAATTATTTAATTTTATAAATTGATCAATTTGAAATGAATAGATTGTTGATGTATTAATTTTAAATGGGTTTAAATCTAATTTGTGGTGTGTTTGGAAAAGAAAAATGGAGTTATTTACTTTTTATGTGTGTGTGTGTGTGTGTGTGTAGAGAGAGAGAGAGAGAGAGTAATTGTTTGTCGCCTCATGTGTGTTTTAAAAGGGTAATATTTGTGTCGAGTAATAAAACATGATTAAATTGTTTATGTCATCAGATATGAAGTTTAATTATGTTTTGTTTATATCTTAATGGTTCTTTTCATGCTCGGTCAAAGATTCCAAATAAAACTTGGAAACACGATTTGATGTGTGTCAACATTTGTTGGCCACTACCACCAGCATCTTTAACACTAGGGCTGTAAAACAAATCAAGCTACTCGGGTTCTGCTCGTTGTTAGGAAAAAGGTAGATCTTTAACACTAGGGTTGTAAAACAAATCAAGCTACTCGGGTTCTGCTCGTTGTTAGGAAAAAGGTAGTTCGAGATGGTCTTGTAAACTAAAAGAGCCAAGCTTGAACAAAATTTTAAGCTTGCTATCTTATTGAGCTCGGCTCGGATTTAGTTCGAATACCAATATTCATACTAAATTAGTGTAAAATAATTAAGCTACTTGAGCTTGGCTCGTGTTCGTTTACGTAGAAGATCGTTCGAGCTTGCCTCATAAGATAAGTGAACCGCACTTGAGCATATTTTATGACTCCTTTTAATTTAAAAACTAAGCTTGAACAGCCTTAAAACTGTCTCGACACATTTTCACCCTTAAAACACTAGTGGGATGTTCATCTATCGCCACATTTGTGAATATTCATTACAAAACAAAAGTAACGTAATGAAATTTTGAATAAGACAGTTGAAGAGATTGATGAAGGGACATGGAGATAAAACCATTAAGAATAAAATATTTGATTGAATGTAGAGGTGGTGCTTATTGAAACAACTTTGATTGGATTAATTTGTGATTAATAAAAAATGAGCGCCTCTTTTTTTCCTTGCATCCAAAAAACTTGCAAGATGAGAGTAAATGGAACCAAAGGCAAAATAACATTTTGTATAGAAATAGCGACTTTTAGAACAAAATGCCTATAGACTTGTTCAATGCGGCGGTGTGCTAAGTTAATCTCATCCGGTATCATTTTTGGAATTTGCATTTTTAGATTGAAAGATGTCATAGAGGTAGCTTCATCGAATTACCCTTTTCTTCCATCGCCTTATTTATTATTTATTTTTCATCTCAAGCGAGATCATTGGATTGTCGTGGTAGTTTTTTCTTGTTATATTTTGACTTTAATGATTGGAAATAATTTTGGTTGCGCAAAATATCCGATGGTTAACATAATTAAGGCCAAATCCTAAAACAAAATTTTAGCACGGCCTTGAAAGCAACAGTATTCCTAGTCGTCCAAATAGACCGACCAACATCAGCACAGCAACTGAAGAATTCAACCATTCAATGGCCCAAGCTTGAGATTCGACACGAGAAGAAGAGTTTCAGCAAATCATTTTTCGATCCAAGATATGGAAGATATCTGTCAGTGGAGATGGCCACACTCAACAGGTGAAGATGCCCAGCTTTATAAGTCCAGGAGCAAAGGACAAGAACGTGCTCTATGGAATCTGGGGCAGACTGGTATATAGGACAAATAGGATCAGATTTTATCTTTTTTCTTATAGGGCAAAGTTGAAAGCAAGGAAATCATTCTTTGCTTTTCCAAATAAAATTTGGAAGTCAATATCTGATGGGTAAACAACCCTTTTATGTTAAATATATTTCAACATAGGTTTATGAATGCATGATTTTAGCAAACACAGTAACGCAAAGCATTAATCAAATTAACATTTCGTAAAAAGAAAATGACGAATGTGAGGCTCCTATCTTTTGTCATACTGGGCGCGGTACATTAGACGGTTGCGTGACATTTGGATTGATATGCGAGTACATGTGAGCATTTTATTTTGTATTTTTTGGTCTTCATTTTCTGGGCGGAAATTCAATTGTCGCGGATTTTTTTTTATCATAATTTTTCATTCATTTCGCGCTGGAAATGCTCGAGACTTTAGGAGAGAGAAGTGAGAAGAAAAAGGAAGGAAAATTTAATAAGAAAGAAGAGAAAATAAATTTTCTTTTCTTTGTTTGGAAGTTTTGGGGAGAAGAGAATATATTTCTTTCCTATTGTTTGGGAGTTGGGAAGAAAATAAATTTACAAGAGACAGAAACATTTTTTTTTTCAAAAGATCTTCCATCCATTTCTTTTGGATTTGGAGAGTGAGGAAGAGAGCTTTTTTTTAGAAAATTCTCATCTTTTCTCTAATTTTAAACTTTCAAATGAGAGAAATTTCTATCTTATTTAAACTTCCAAATGAAAGAAACGATACACTTTCTCATAATTCCTATTATTTTTTCCTCAAAATAGAACTCGCAAACATACTCTTAATGCAATTAAGCAATGCCCTAGTTTTGGCGTGGCAGATTAACATTTGAGCATTTTGGTGTGAAAATGCCCAAAAAATCCGCAAATGGTCTAATAGTGTTGTTGACACCTGGTTTAATAGTGTTGTTGACACCCCATTCTGCTCCATAAATGTGATACAAACCTACCATGTCTCTCAAAGGTCCAAGTGAAATTCAATCCTCAAAACAACCCAAAATGCCCCACTAAAAAACCCCAAAGCCTAAGAGGCTCCAAAACAAATCATCTAAATAAGTCATGGTGGCCCAGAATAAGCCCAAAGGACAAGGAAAAATGTACTTGACCAATCGATCCAGGGTGTACAGAACCCACGAGCAATCGATCCTTTGCCCTAGGTAGTTTGCTTATAAAAGGATCCTCACCTGCCATTTCAGCAAGCATGAACTTCGTTATTAAATGTTAACTTTATGCCAAGAAGTGCTTTCTCTCTCAAAATAGCCCTAAACTCTCTCCATTTACCTTCAAAACCCCTTCCAAACTAAAATCTAGAGTTATAACCCAAATCCCTAACTTCTTTCTCCTCACTCAAACTCAAAAGAAACCAACCCCCCCTTTTGTCTCTTTCTTATTTCCTTTCCCCTTCAAAGTTATTTTATCTTAAAATAACCTTAGACCCACTCCATAAAAGTTGATTCCAATTCCAAACGCTGTCGAAATGAAAAGGAGCCCGTGTAGCATTACATGTACACTATTTCTCACTTATTTATTTTGAAGCGTTGATATAAAAGGGTGTTGTTGTGCTGCAAGACCATCCCAAGTTACTCTTTTATGTATTTCTTTACTCTTAGGAGCTTGACTTTTCTCTAAAGGTCATGTTCGAACTATGTTGACTTTGATTCCGCCTACGGTGGATACGTAGGGGTATTAGAGAAACCCGATCTCTAAAACTAAAGTCAGGTCTTATATAAATCTATTCTCATCATTTTTCTCACAAAAGACCCAAAGAGCAATAAAAAGCTTCAAGTGATTTTAAAGTCAGGTCTTACATCTCTAAACCTAAAGGATATATTATTTTGTTCTTACTGTTGGAAGTTTGGTCATTCTTACATCACCAAGTAATTTTATGAGTGGATGAGTCTCATCCAAGTTATTTCTTGAACACAAAATATATACATCTTTAGATTGAGTCTTGTTTCACTCTAAAAACACCTTGAAAGATTAAAGAAATCCTAGAGCTCTTGCATCGAGCCTCTATAAGAGGTAAAATCCCTCTTATTTCCTTAAGAACTACATGGACTTTTAATTTCTTTGTGTGAGTACGTAGGATCACTCGAGTTGTCGTCGGAATGAACAAGTCCAACTTTGTACATATTTACCC
Organism: Sambucus nigra; assembly: GCA_949130495.1. Classification (NCBI taxonomy): domain Eukaryota; kingdom Viridiplantae; phylum Streptophyta; class Magnoliopsida; order Dipsacales; family Adoxaceae; genus Sambucus; species Sambucus nigra. The sequence continues at coordinate 619,437,466 of OX422213.1, read as the reverse complement.
ATTATCTATATTATATACAGACACACCCTATACTGCAATGCACATTCTAGATACATATTAATTATTTTTCCTTTATTTATTTATTTATTTATTTATTTTATTTTACACAATAACATGTTATACACATACTTTGGATCTACATTTGAGATCGAAAGGGAAGAATGGGTGCCTAACATCTTCCCAATCCGTAACCCAGTGCTCGAACCTTTGACTCTCTAGTTGAACACACAGATCACTTGCCATCGTTAGGTCTCCACATAGGTCTTCCCCTTAATCTTTTGTCTGTTTTGTGTAAAATAGACTGACAACAAATTTTTCTTTTCAAGAGAGACCGAAGCTATGACCCCCCGTGTCACCACCAGTGACCCCCGTCCTCCATATTTTGTCCCGAAAGCACACGCACATAGGAGGAGAGGCGTGCCACCTCAGGTCCAGGTTCTCACAATGGCGACTCTGTTGGGGCATTTTTTTCAAGAGTACTGAGCTTATTTCAATGTGGATTTGTATTTATTTCAGCATGTTATTTTTGTACATTCATGTATATTCTGATTCTTTTGCTATTTTTTTAATTCTTTTTTAGATTCCTAACTAGGTAGAAAAACTCTAGTATTGAATGCTCACGTATGGATACGATTACATCATAGGCGTCCCTTGAACCTTATTTGTGACATGTATGCCAAGATATGTAATAGCTGCAAGTGAAAATCGCTCTTGTAAAAAAAATAAAAGACTTTTCAAAAGACGCACACTACTTCACTGCATAACATCTTTATATCACTACATACTTCATTACCTTGGGAAGCCTAGCTACGAAACTTAGGTCTAACCAACGCGGGTCTCTGGCGATAACTTCCACTCTTTTTGGCCTCATACCCTTGACATATATAGAGTGATATGTTCTCGGTGAACGCCACTCACGAACCTCGACTATATCGAATCAACTCTCCCACGTAATGTCTCCATGAGTTATATCGGGACGCTCGATTCACGTACATTCGGGTATATCAAAATGACCCTCTCACACGTACGTCTGAGGTATATCACGAGGGGTCATAGTCAAAGAAGGGAGCCTTTAGTCTCGTGGAAAGTCTTGCATAACCTCATGCAACAGAATTTTAGGACACAACCAAATAAATAAGCTAGGAGATGCGCCAATGGTGAGATTGTTGTTATAATACATGTGCATTTGTGTTTTACCAGATTAAAAGATGAAACAAACCATATTTGTGAAATAAAAATTAGATCAATAGAAAATTTACAAACGAAGAAGATGACCGAGTCGAGTGTTGGTTACGATAATGAGCAATGAGCGTCTGCCTCTCAGGATGAAACGGTATCGACACATGTAAGAAACACTTTAATGTGTGTGTCCCACGAACCAATTATGCTTGATATTTTCTCCGACTCGACGAGGAATGGAAAGTATTGAAAAATATTTTTTCTCTCATTTTTAAAATGAAAACAACTCTTGTATTTATAGGAAACAAAATGGTCATTAATGAAAAGATGTGTCTTTTTGTTAACAGTCACTTCAGGGACGTTTTTTCATGAACGGTTACAACTAATGATGAACAGTCATAAAAATTAGTGATGGTTCCGAAAAAATAGTCACTATATATAATGAACAATCACAACCTTTAGCGACAGTTCGAAAAATTCGTCCTAGAAAATTATACAAAATTTCCAATAATTTCATAAATAAATGGGGCAGTTTGAAACCAAATTTCTCATTCATTAATTATCCGTTTTTAACAAATGAAATGATAGATAGTGCATTGACTCATCTTAGGAATGAGAGGAAGAATTTGTTTTCTTCTCAGGGCTAACTGAATCGCACATAATTAGGTTCCCGTTGAATCTAATTCTTGGGATCTCTAGTCATTTAGGTTACGTTTCCATTATGAAAATTCTTTAGGTTTTGACCATATTTAAGTCATTCCCCTTGATGAACTTACCTTACTCTCTCGTTAGCGGACCGACAGTTATTTTATTAGGCCTAATGTTATAACTAAAATAGAGCGATTTCTTTATGGTCTTATATCATGATTAATAAGTCGTGACTTGCGAGATTATTATGAATTTTCAAACAATGATTGTCAAGTGCAAGAACATGCATTAGAATTGTTATCTAGGATCATCCTCTTTAAAATTGTCAAAGGTACCTTGATTTCTAAGAAATAATATTCATATTCCACCATAAGAGGATTTCCAAACATTAACACTTCCAATTATGCTAACATATTCACTCGAAAACTTGAGCCTTAAGAATTATGTAACTTGTTTAAGAGATATTATGATTTCTCAACTTTGACTCTTTTGTCACTATTATCTTAGTAACCATATGTAGATATCAAATGACTTATACTTAGTCTTTGATCCATTACCTTCCTTTCTAAGATTCGTGTACACGCTTAATTATTTTCTAACCTTGGAATACAATCAAAGTACTTAAGTATTAATTACCGTTCAATCAATGAAGTATGCACTTCTATAGATAAATTCACATTGGAAATGAACAGTAAATGCACTTATACAATCAAAGATTACACATCCAATAGTCCTTCTCCTATTTTTAATAAGAATAAAATAGGAGAAAGACTAAGATAAACAACCCCACATTTATAATAATTTATACAAAGGTTTTAACCTATTCTATATTACACAACACTTTTCGTGGGTTAACACTTTGAGAATATATCTAATAAATTACAATACTTCCCTCACAATTTCAATCATAGATTTTAAATTTTATGTACAAATATAATTTTAGTTGTTACATTTATTCTCAACCTGAATCATAATGGATTTAGTTTTTCATTAAAGTGCAATGACTTTGGCATATAAAACCATGCGCAACTACATTAACATTTATTTGGATCAACATATATGCCCATTTAGAAGGTAAATCATTCTTTTCAATCCTAAAAAACAAAGTTGATTGAGATGCAACATTTATTGGTACATTCTTTATCGTTCCATACGCATACAAATGCACTTGTGATAATTCTTAGCATTAAACTTAAGTTGTGTTACACATATTATATATGTTTGAAACCCATTTGAACATATTCTATGATTATGGACTTTAAAAGGATCGTAAAATAAAATATGTAATCAGGTTACTTTCCCTAATTTGATTTTACAAGTTTATGGAGTCTTGAGATTACACCTAATTCTCAAATGAGATTATAATTTGATTCTACATTCTTTAAAGCAGTCGTGAAACCATCTGATTTTGAATCCCTTGGTCATTTATATGGATTTGTGATTTAATTCTACCATCTTGGTAATTTGATTCTACATTCTTTAAAACAGTCGTAAAACCATCCGGTTCCGAATCCTTTGGTCATTTCTATGGATTTGTGATTAAATTCTACCATATTGGTTGTCAATCTTAAATCATAAATCCAACGAATAGATATATAATCACACCACACTAAGTTGTCGTTGAAGATTACATTTGGCAATCACATAGATAAATGCATCAACTGAAAATATAGAATTCTTTCAAAATGAATTTATTCCTTACGAAAAGGAATATTTCATCTTATATCTATTAAAGATTCTCATAACTCTGTAGTCTTTATCGGACTTTACATTTTTCAATGTATAGTTCAACTCATTGAGGATATATCACTTATAAAAACAATTATGCGCATATTCATGCACCTGTGAGGTTAATTTAACGTAAACAATAAGGAATTAATTTTATATCACATCATAACTTACTAACTATATCAATTTAGTTATATCATGCACAATTTAAAATAATATTATAATAATATCATAATATTTCACTAAATGTACTGAATTGACATGACACCAAAGTATGATTTTTCAAACACATCTTGTTGCGTGTAATTAAAGAATATCATTAAAAAAATGTTGTTAATTTTTTTTCCAAATTACATTTGATTTTTCTTTCCATAGGACCCTTTTCGAAGTGCACCCATTTGGATCGAATCTTTCACCTCTTAACGTCCTTTCGAGACATGCAATCACCACTGTTGCACATTCACAACATTTATATAAAAAAATTATATACAACTGTTTCCAAGTTAAAACTTTTTGATTTCCAAAATTATAGCGGACAATCGACGTTAATACTCATGTGGTCGTACAAACAGTAGTACAAAAACATTTATTTAAGGTACGACTAAAGTAAGTTAAAAAAAATAAAAACGATTAAGAACAAAGTGAACTGTTGCACGGTTATTTAAAAAGTCAACATGTGTGCTTAAAGGTTGTGATTAAAGGATGAGAAAGGACTATCATTGATGATGCTGGAAACAACACCACCAGATATGGTTTTGACAAGCTCAAACAAGTGATAACAACGGGAGCACAAGAGTATATATATATATATATATATATATATATATATATATATAGTAGGAGATGAGGAGAAGGGGATGAACACAACAATATAAGTGGTTCGGCAATTGCCTACGTCCACTGTGTAAGTGAGTGTAAATATCACTATCAAATGAGGCTCTAATGGACTTAGTAATACAATCACTCCTTTTTCTTTCTTTACTGTAAGTGCAACATAGTTTTGGCTAGGGTTTTTCTTTTGGGACCCTCTACAAGGTAGAAGATGACCTAGATATATAATGTTTAGGGGGTGTAATGTACCCCCTAAGCATGCAATGAGCATGTGCATGAAGATCCAACCAGTATAAGGATGACACCTGGCTGATCTTAAGTAAACAATAATGACCTCAATATTCCCTCACATGGAGGGAATGATTCAGTTGTAACAGATTTGTCCACGTGTAACAAACCATATATGTGCTTGTAAATGCTCGGAGTTCTTTGATTAGTGCAACCTCGGCCTGGCAGAGTACGAGGTTGGTGAATTCCAACTGTTGCTTTGCTCCGAGGTTATTCATAAGGACCTCGGCCAACAAGGCTAGCTGAGGTTAGGTATGTATAGTTGTAACGTCGGCCAGGGCCGATGATGACGTTGCAAGATGATTGATCCCCATATAACATTACTGACCTCGACTGATGATTTGTAACATCGGCTTAGGCCGAAACCCATGAGCTTTTCTGTCCTCGGCTGATGCCCAGTCGAGGTTGGTGTACGAGATAGGTGCAATGTCTGCAATGTCGGCTGGGGCCGACCTTTTGAGTAACGGCCTTACTGGTGGTTGATAAGCTTCTAGTCACCTCGGCTATAAGGTTAGTCGAGGTTGGTTTCTATGAGCAAGAGGGTGTACTTTGGGCATATCAATCACCCCCTAGCCCTTAGTTACCTATGTGAATAGGTGACGAAGGGGTAAGCATGGCCGAGGCTAAGTTTTCTTGTGTGCCAATATTTCTTTAACACATGTCACTTGTTGAAGTGAGCGGCGTGCCTAACAAGGCATGATGATTTTGATTTGCCCCCTTAGGTTCCCTAGGCAATGATGGTCTTGGGTTCACGCCAAAATGATAAAAAGGGTTTAAAACCCTTCTCTCTTTCTTCTGCATTTCTTCATTCTATTTCCGCCTGAGCTCCCACTCTGCAACTGCACACACTTTCACCTTTGGTTGTTGTTCCGAGGTTTCCTTGCCTCCAAAACATCTACTATCTTATTCTACGACTTTCCAGGTATCATTTTAAACCTCTTTCTTCCATTTTTAGCCTTTTATTTTTCATTTCTACATTTCCTGGTGAAGGCTTGTGTTTTTCGGTGAGTGTTTGTGTTTTCCGATGAGAGTTCTTGGGTTTTTCGGCCATCCTTTGCATTTTTCGGTGACCTGTTCTTAGTGTTCTTGGTTTGAAAACCTTCCAAATTCCAAGTTTGATCTTTGGTTTAGATTGAGTAGAGTTGTTTGTCTATTAGTGGTTTGTGGTTTGAGTCCAAGTGTTGTGTCGTGTGCCTTATGCTCAGACCTCTCTACCAACTCATAGAAGAGTTCCCTTCCCTTCGTGAGAAGACATTTGAAAAAATTAAGCAGATAGAGCTATCCCAAGCAGAAGCTCGTAGGGTTGAGGCCTTTCCTGTTAGACCCATCTTTCTTCCACCTCTGAAGGTTATTTACCCTGAGCCAGCCGAGCCTGCTGAGCCAGCAGAGGTTCCAGTGGACCCAACACCCATGTCTGAGTCTGAGTCATCTACCTCAGACCCTATATCTGTAGACTCTTTCCAAGAGTCTATGGATTACTCAATTAGACAAGATCAGGTCCCTGATCAAGTCGAGGCCTCGAGTCGTGCCTCGTCTCACCAGGGTGCTAGCACCTCGCAATCTTCTTCTGATGTCGAAATTGTAGGGCTAAGTGTGTCCATTCCCCCCATTATCGATGCCATTCCTCTATTGGTCGCCACCGGGGCTGAGTTCGCTCAGAGGTTTCCTGATGGTCCCCTAGTATCTGCCCAGGCCGATGTTGCTAGGGATGAAGATGATGGGCAAGAGAGAGATATTGACACATCTGAGGCAGTCATGGTTGAGATCTATGTTAGTGAGTACAATCTTCTAGCTTTTAGGCACCTCTACTCAATAAGCCCTTCCATTAATCTTAGGATACCTCTGATGGGTGAGAGGGCCTTTGATGGCTGAGATGGGGAGATCTGCGTCTATGAGCAGATGTTCAAGATGGGCTTCCGTCTCCCTATCCATCCTTCAATCAGATCCATATTTTCCCATATAAATCTGACCCCTTCATAATTATCCCCCAACGCCCGGAGGGTGATAATAGGGGCTATCGTCCTTTGGAGGACAGTCCACCACTCAGACCTTCCTGTCAGGGTCTTCACAGGCTGTTACGTCCCTTCCTCTACTAAAAACCACCCTAGCTATTACCACTTCTTAGCTAGGAAGTCAGATAAGAAAATGATGTTGGTTACCCATACCTCAAATCACAACTGGAAACCTTGATATTTCTTCGCATCCGGGGCATAGGAATTTGGTCCCAATGAGGCTTCTGGAACGTCGGTTCCAAGGACCCCTCTGAGATGGGGTAAGGTCTCACTTGCTGCAAAAGCCGACCCTGGACTTGGCCAGGAGAATATTTAAAAAGTTAAGGACCTTCAAGATCAGAAGGAGCAGAGTCGTCTGGTTAAATATGAATATCTGATGACCCCTTACTACCTCTCTCAGACATGGTTGGGGGTGGTTCTTTGACAGAGCTTCGTAAGTATCATTTTTCACAAGTTGTATCTCTTACTTTTCATGCCTCTGATTTACTGACTCTGATATTTCTTTTTGCAGAGCGCCCTGAAGGTATTTCTGACGACCTTTGGGAAATGTCTGCCCCAAGTCTCGTGAAGTTGATGAAGAAGGGTGGACAAAATGTACCACCTCCTACTACCCAAAATAATGTCGGCACATCCAAGGACGATGCCACAAAGAAGAGGAAGTCCACAACCGATGCGGACCCTTCGAGGTAGAGCAAGAGTTAGAGAGTGGACCGTGCTATCCCAATCTCCACCGACGATGACCTGGCTGATCGTTTGGCAAGTGGGTTGCCTTTAAGGAAAAGGATTCAGGGAGTTTGACTGCCTCAGACTTTGAGGGTCTAGGCTTTGGTGACCGCCTGTTTGCTCAGGCCTAACAAGAGGTTGAGGAGGCCGATGCTGCTCCCGTTCAGACCGCTACATTGGAGGTCACCGAGATCGAAGATGTTAATCCTCAAGATGACACAACCGAGGTGACTAACGCGCGTCTAAAAGACACGACTGCGGCTGCAGATACCTAGGCCTTGTGAAGCTTTTGTAATTTTTATTTCTTGAAGTCTTGTACCTTTAACTTTTATGAGCCCTGATGGCATCTTAATACATTTAATTTTATTGTAATCATTAATACCGTCTTCTTTAGATTATGTTGCTTCTTTCAGTGAATGTCTTCTCTTACATGTTGTTTTTAAAGTCTGAGGATACCATATAATGATGTTATGCAATTTTCACCAAACAAATTTTGAGGGTCTGGGGTCACCATAATATGATGTTTAACGTCTGAGGTCATCAAATTATGATGTTTCACCTCATAGTTTTCACCAAATTAATGATGTTTAAGATCCGAGTTCACCATAATGTGATGTTTCACCAAATTAATGATGTTTAAGGTCCTAGGTCACCATATAATGATGTTTCATATCATAATTTTCACCAAATTAATGATGTTTAAGGTCTGAGGTCACCATATAATGATGTTTCACCTCATAATTTTCACCAAATTAATGATGTTTAAGGTCTGAGGTCATCAAATTATGATGTTACACCTCATAATTTTCACCAAATTAATGATGTTTAAGGTCCGAGGTCATCAAATTATGATGTTACACCTTATAATTTTCACCAAATTAATGATGTTTAAGGTCTGAGATCACCATATTATGATGTTTCACCTCATAATTTTTACCAAATTAATGATGTTTAAGGTCTGAGTTCACCATAATGTGATGTTTCACCAAATTAATGATGTTTAAGGTCTGAGGTCACCATATAATGATGTTTTACCTCATAATTTTCACCAAATTAATGATGTTTAAGGTCCGAGGTCATCAAATTATGATGTCACACCTCATAATTTTCATCAAATTAATGATGTTTAAGGTCTGAGGTCACCATATTATGATGTTACGTCTCATAATTTTCACCAAATTAATGATGTTTAAGGTCTGAGATCACCATATTATGATGTTTTACCTTATAATTTTCACCAAATTAATGATGTTTAAGGTCTGAGGTCACCATATAATGATGTTTCACCTCATAATTTTCACCAAATTAATGATGTTTAAACATAATGTAACAAAAGTATTGATACTAGAATTGCTCTTTTCATTAACACCCTCTTCATAAAATGACACATGTATTACAAAAGAAACAACTGCAACATCATATGTAATATTTCTTCGAGTGGTAAGCATTCCAAGGATTGGAAAAAGGTTCCCCTTCGAGATTTTCTAGCCGGTAAGTACCAGGCACAACCTCATCAACTACCCTGTAAGGACCGTGCCAGTTGGGGTGGAGCTTATTTGCCTTCTGCAACGTCTTCTTTAGGACTAGGTCTCCCACAGCTATAGGTCTTGATTTCACCCTTTGGTTGTAGAACTTTGTTGTTCTCTGCTGGTAGGCTGCCTGTCTGATCTCTGCACCTTCCCTTCTCTCTTCAATCAAATCCAAGTCAAGTCTTCTTTCTTCCCCATTCCTCTTAGGATCATAGGTCTTAACTCTGTGGGTGGGGAGTCCTACTTCTATAGGGATGACAACTTCTGAACCATGAGCTTGCTGAGTCTCTCCCGTTGGTGTCCTTGCGGTCGTCCTGTAGGCCCATAGCACTGCATATCTCCCTTTGGCCTCTTCCAACCTCTTCTTAATCCCATCAAGGATTGTTCGGTTCATAACCTCTGTTTAACCATTTGCCTGGGGTCGGCCAGGAGAAGAGAAGAATTGCTTGATCCTCATAATTTCACAGTATTTTTCTAAGGAAGAATTCTTGAACTAGGTTCCATTATCTGAGATGAGGGTCTTTGGAAGGCCATATCTGCATATTATGTTCTTCCAGATGAACTGAAAGGTCTTTTGTTTCGTAATCGTGATCATCGGCTCAGCCTCTACCCACTTAGAGAAGTAGTCAATTACCACCACCAAGAATTGATAGTTGTTTGTATCTCTTGGCAAATGTCCTACTAAGTCAATACCCCATACTGCAAATGGCCAAGGTGAGCTAATTGACGTCATAGGATGATGAGGTTGGTGAGGGATGGTGGAGAATCTCTGACACTTGTCGCATCTCTTCACATAAGCAACTCCATCTTTAGCCAAGGTCGGCCACCAGTACCCCTGAGTAATTATCCTTTTAGCTAGAGGCCTCCCTCCTATGTGACTTGAACAAAATCCCTCATAAGCATCTTGCAATACGCGAGGAACCTCTGAAGGGTGGACACATCTAAGTAGAGGGAGTAGGAACCCCTTCTTACACAAGACATCTCCTAGAATTGAGAACTTGGCAGCTCTGAACCTCATCTTTCTCCTTTCTAATTTTGATTCTAGAAGATCTCCCGGTCTGATGTATCTGATGAGTGGGTCCATCCATGAGTCTCCCATATTCAGATTGAGGAAACTTCTTCTTCTTCTTCGATGGTTGGCTTGAGTAAGATTTCGACTGATACCGTTCTTCTTATATCTGTCCTTGTTGCTGAGGCCAAACTAGCGAGTGCATCGGCACGATTGTTGTCTTGCCGAGGTATCCTCTTTATCTTCACCTCCTTAAAGACTTCTAGCGTCATCCTCACCCTCTTAATGTATTTGACCATCCTTTCATCTTTGGCCTCATATACCCCAAGAATTTGGTTGACCACTAACCTTGAGTCACTGTGGACTAGCAGTCGGCCAACACAAAGGCTTTTGACAAAGAGAGACTCGCTATCAATGCTTCATACTCTGACTCATTATTTGAAGCCTTGAAGTTGAACCTCAGCGCATATTCAATGTCGGTACTATCCAGTGCTGACACTATAAGCCTCGCTCCGCTCCCATGTTCATAAGATGACCCATCAACGACGAGGTTCCAAACATCTTCATTTGAAGAGAAGTTCCCCTCTGACAGGGTCCCTTGCTTGAAGAGGTACATGTCTTCCTCATTCTCAACTACACTTTTTTCGGGCCTACTTGCCCCAACCTCGTCCGGATCGCGAAAGACGTTTCTATTTGGTTCCTCAGCAGCTCTTTGACTAATTTCAGTCTTAACCTCTTCCCAGGTGAACTTTGCTACAAAGTCTGCAAGTGACTTCCTTTTGATGGAAACTCTGGGTTGATAAACAATGTCATAATCCCCCAACTCGATGGCCCATGTCATCAGTCTGCCTGACTTTTCAAGCTTATAGAGGACCTGCCTTAGTGGTCAATCAGTAAGGACAACCATAGAGTGGGCTTGAAAGTATGGCTTCATCTTCCTAGAAGCGTGTATCAGAGCATAAGTAAATATTTCCATTCGAGGGTACTTATGTTTAGACCCTTGAAGAGCTTTACTATTGAAGTATACTGGCCTCTGCACCCCATCATCTTCTCTTACTATGGCTGCCCTAATGGCTGATTCTGAAACAGCTAAATACACGTACAACCTTTTCCCCAGAATGGGCCGCGACAGGAGTAGAGGGGATTCGAGGTAGGAATTGAGCTCCTTAAAATCCTTGTCGCATTCCTCATTCGATTTGAAAGCCTTTCTAAGCACTTTGAAAAAAGGAAGACACTTGTCCGTAGCTAAGGAGATGAACCTGTTCAGCGCAGTAACTTTTTCGGTTAACCTCTGAACGTCTTTGATGGTTCTAGGTGCCTTCATTTCCAACAGGGCCTTGATCTTCTCGGGGTTAGCCTCTATCCCCCTCTGATTGACGATGAATCCCAGAAACTTTCCAGCTCCTACCCAGAAGACCCACTTGGCCGGGTTAAGCTTCATCTTGTATCTGTCCATGGTGTCGAAAGTTTTTTCAAGGTCGGCCACGTGAGTGTCAGCCTTCAGGCTCTTCGTCAGCATGTTATCCACATACACTTCCATGGACTTGCCTATTTGATCTTCAAACATCTTATTTACAAGACGTTGGTAAGTATCCCCTGCATTCTTCAGTCCTAAGGGCATGATCTTATAGCAATAAGTCCCCTTATCCATGATAAATGCTGTCTTCTCTGAGTCTTTCGAGTTCATAAAGATCTTATTATACCTGAAATATACATCTATGAAGCTCATAAGCTCATGCCCAGTTGTAGCATCCACCATCTGATCAATATGAGGCAAGGGGAAACTGTCTTTTGGGTAAGACTTGTTCAAATCAGTGAAGTCTACTCACATCCTCCATTTCCCATTTGCCTTTGGCACTATGACTACGTTGGACAACCACTCGGGGTATATGCCCTCCCTGATGAACTTGGTTTCTTCAAGCTTTCTGACCTCTTCTCTGATAATGCTATATTTCTCTCTTGAATATACTCTCCTCCTTTGTTTGATGAGCTTAGCGTCTTTCATAACATTGAGCTTGTGGCATATGACCTTAGGATCAATACCAGGCATGTCTGCATGGCTCCAGGCAAAAATTCTCCGTCTCTTCCTCAAAAACTTCACCAGCCCTTCCTTAATCTCAGGTCTTAGGGCTTTGCCGATTTGGATGGTTTTTTCCGGCTCGTCCTCATTGAGGATAATGGATTCAACCTCTTTCGCGGCCTCTCCCTTTTTGAGCTTTCTCTCATCTCTAGGGTCAAGGGTGTCGATGTTGTAAGTGGTGTTGCCTTCTTATGGGCCTCTCTCTCTTTTGTGGAGTTGAAGTAGCATTCACGTGCTGATGTTTGGTCACCTTGCACTTCCCCTACCCCATAGGGGGTCGGGAATTTTAGCATTTGGTGAACTGTTGAAGTCAAGGACTCAAATTGTTTGAGGGCTACTCTTCCTATGATGAGGTTGTAGGCTGAGAAGACGTTCTCATCCATCACAAAGAAATTGATTTTTTTAGTCAACCTCTTAGGCCACTCACCTCCCATTCTTACATCCATCTCATACCTTCCCAACAGATGAACCTTTTCTCCACTGAAACCGATCAAAGGGTGATGATAAGGGACAAGCCTAGCTCTGCCGAGGCCTAGGATCTTGAAACAGGGCCAGAACATTACGTTTGCTGAACTTCCCCCATCAATGAGGATTCTATGTACCTCACATCCATGCACTCTTGTGGTGATTACTAAAGGGTCATCGTGTGGAGCTAGGATACCTTTAAAATCAAGTCGGGAGAATCCAACTATAAGTGTATCCATATCTACCTTCTTTCTCTTCGATTTAACCTCTGAAGACGCCAAATTCACAACCTCTACTTTGGTCACTGAATCAGCCTCTGCTACATGAGCCTTGCGGTCGGCTACCTCTAAGCCACCCCTTGATAGTCCTCCACATATGGTGTTAACACCAAAGGAGATCATACCAACCCTCTTCACTGGGATATTATTATCTTTTGGTAGGAGGTCAGGGTCATCATCATCTTCATCATCTGAGTCCTCAGCTCTTCTGGTTGGGGTATCTTCCCGACACCTACCATTTCTCTTCTTTTTAGGATCGTCTCTTCTAGAAGCTTTACCATCCACATACTTCCTGAGCTTTCCAGACTTCAATATCTTCTCAATCTCATCCTTCAAGGCAAAGCACTTTTCAGTCAGATGACCGTGGACTTGGTGGAACTCACACCATAGGTTCTTATTCCTCTTATGCGGAGGTGCCTTAAGGTTCTCCGGCCATCTCAGGGACCGATCATTTTTTATTTCACTGAGGATGAGTTCGCAGCTCACAGTTAGAGGAGTGTAGTGTGCAAACTTATCGTCTGCGGCCCTCTTCTTTCTGTCCTTCTTCTTTTGGAATTTTCCACTGCTACTTCCGTTCTCATCCTCCCTCTTCGGTATTCATAACCCTACCAGCTATTGCTAATAGCTCATCCATAGATTTTGGAGGGACTTCAGCAAGTTTCTAAAGTAACTTCCCTTTTTGCAATCCTCCTATAAGGGCTGTCATAGCTATATTCTCTTCGTAGTCTTCAACCTCCAATTTTTCCTTGTTGAATCTTGCAATGTAGTCTTTGAGGATCTCATTCTTGCCTTGTTTTATGTAGAGTAGATAGGTCATCTTCTTCTGAGGCCTTACCCCAAAACAAAAGTTGTGTATGAACCGCTTAGCCAAACCTTTAAAGTTCTCCACAGAATTTTTAGGAAGGGAAGTGAACCAAATATGCGCAGCTCCCGTCAAAGTGCTTAAAAAAGCTCGGCACCTCATCTCATCAGGGATTGAGTAAATGTCTGTTGCAGATTGATACGGGTTAGTACTTCCGTCATACTTGGGAGACACCATATGTGGTTTGAATTTGACAGGGGTTGGGAAGTTCACTATCCTTGCCACAAATGGGGAGCCCTCTGAGAACCCCCTTTGCAGTGGGTCTCGACTTTTGATGAGGTTCCCTATCTTCTCTTCCAGCCATTGGATAGAGTCATTCCATGGTGTAGCAACGTCGGCCTAGCCGAGGTTGTCCCTAGCCACCTCCAAGGGATGAACTGAGGGTTCCCCAGCCACAGCACAACGTTGGCTGTTGACCTCTTGGCCAAAGTCACGGCCATGTAGGGGTCGGCCATGGCCAGGCCGATGTTCACCATCTCCCCTCTGAGAGCCAGATCCACTTCTTGATCTGGATAACCTCTGTCTCAGATCATTAACTGGGTCGAGACTTTCAAAGGCCGACCCTCTACTCAAGCGATCAAAAGCTGATCCTCTAGGCTGGGCATCACCAACCTCGACCCTTCTTGCTCCACAACCTTGGCTCTGGTGTAGAGGTCATACTGTGTTGTCTGAAACCTCATATGGCTCCCAACAGTTTGTTGGAGCATCATCTGCTTCTATATCATCGTACCTATCCTCAGGGCAAGAGTTTCCTTGCCTCCCCAAACGTAAACGCCTAGGGTCAGTAATGCCCCTCCTCTGCTGAGGTGTGGGTTGGTTTATTCGTGGTGCCTGGGGTGGTCCTCTGGCCTCTGTATGTGGTTGAACAGCCGCCGGAGTAATCATTTCTGGTGAGATCCTAGGTGGCCTCATCATATTTTGGCTTAGCTGGCAAACTGCTCCTGTATTGCTTGCTGCGTTGCAACCGACGACCTCAAGTCTACTTCCACCTCAGCCATCTCGGACTGGCGTGGTGCTTGGCTAGAACTGGGTCCTCCAACGCCAGATAGTGGAGGAGGAGGTGGTGGTAACTCTGGTGCCATATGTTAGGGCTAAAGAGCTTGTGATGAAAATACGAGAACTTAAATACCTTAAAGGACCTCTTTCAATGGTGAAACAACTTCACACAAAGGGTGATACCTGGTTCACCACCAGAGTCTTCGGTGAGGTTAAGCTAGAAAAGGAAGAGATGAATCTTCTCGTTCCCACAAACGGCGGCAAAATGATGATGCTGGAAACACCACCACCAGATAAGGTGTTGACAAGCTCAAACAAGTGATAACAATAGCAGCATAAGAGTATATATATATATAGTAGATATGAGGAGAAGGGGATGAACACAACAATATAAGTGGTTCGACAATTGCCTACGTCCACTGTGCAAGTGAGTGTAAATATCACTATCAAATGAGGCTCTAATGGCCTTAGTAATACAATCACTCCTCTTTCTCTCTCTACTATAAGTGCAACAGAGTTTTGGCTAGGGTTTTTCTTTTAGGACCCTCTACAAGGTAGAAGATGACCTCTATATATAGTGTTTAGGGGGTGTAATGTACCCCCTAAGCATGTAATGAGCATGTGCATGAAGATCCAACCATTATAAGGATGACACCTGACTGATCTTAAGTAAATAATAATGACCTCAATATTCCCTCACGTGGAGGGAATGATTCAGTTGTAACAGATTTGTCCACGTGTAACAAACCATGTATGTGCTTGTAGATGTTGGGAGTTCTTCGATTGGTGAAACCTCGGCCTGGCAGAGTACGAGGTTGGTGAAGTCCAACTGTTGCTTTGCTCTGAGGTTATTCATAAAGACCTCGGCCAACAAGGCTAGTCGAGGTTAGGTATGTGTAGTTGTAACGTCGACTTGGGACGATGATGACGTTGCAAGATGATTGATCCCCATGTAACATTACTGACCTCGGCTGATGATTTGTAACGTCGACTTAGGAATTTTTTCAAAATTCTGCTTTCTTTTCTCTCCTTTTAAACTCCCAAACGAGAGAAAGTCACTTTTTTTCCTACTTAAACTCCTAAACGAACGAAAGTAAATACACTTTCCCTTACTTTCCTTTATTTTCTCTCCAAAATAGAACTCGCAAACAAGGCCTCAATCCAGCTTGTTGTGTTCTTGTTCTTAGTTTCATTTTAGATCTAAGTTCCCAACAATCTGGTATCAGAGCCCCCACTGGGCCTGATAAATAAAAGCAGCAGGCTTTGAAGTTCTTGCAGCTGCACTAAAGATAGACTAAAAAAGGGAGTTTTATATAGACAACCATTCCTCGCTTTGATGGACACTATGACCATTGGAGCATGATGATGGAAATTTTTTCTACGATCTAAGGAGTTTTGGGGGCTGGTGGAGCCTGGCTATATTAAGCCAACAAGTGATTCGTTGCAGACAGAATGATGAGATGAAGCTGAAGGAACTAAAAGTGAAGAACTATCTCTTCCAGGCGATCGACCAAACCGTTCTTGACACCATTCTTAAGAAGGATACTACCAAAGATATATGGGACGCCATGAAGAAAAAATTCTAAGGAAATGCAAGAGTCAAGAGGTGTCATCTTCAAGCTCTCCACAGAAAATTTGAAACTCTTGAGATGAGGTCTGGTGAAGGAGTGACAAAATACTTCTATAGGGTCATGACAATGGCCAACAAGATGCAAATTTATGGAGAAGATATGCAGGATGTTAAAGTGGTGGAGAAAATTATACTCTCGTTAGCTGAGAAGTTCAACTATGTTATATGTTCCATTCAGAAGTCAAAGGACATTGATGCTCTTACTATTGATGAGTTATAAATCTCATTAATAGGGCATGATCAGAAGTTTCAGAGACATAATGGTGAGTAACAGGCTTTGAAAGTGACATCTAAAGGAGGAAGATGTCGTGGTCGTGTTACATATATATGAAGAGAAAGAGGGAGAGGTCGAGAAAACTTTAACAAGGCAACTATGGAGTGTTACTGATGCCATTAACTTAGACATTTTCGGTATAAATGTCCTTCTGGGAACAAAAAAATCAAATTATGCATAGCTTGATGAGGAAGAGGAAATGATTTTGATGCCTTATGTGGAGTTGTATAAGTCCAGAAGAGAAGATGCATGGTTTCTTGATTCATGGTGTTCTAATCACATGTGCGGCGATTAAACTATGTTCAATGAACTCGATGAAATTTATTAACATTCGGTAAAATTAGGGAACAACATGAAGATGAATATGATTGGAAACGGGAAGTGTGAAGCTGCTGCTGGATGGAGTCAATTATGTTGTTACTAAGGTATACTATATTCCAGAGTTAAGAAATAATCTCTTGAGCATAGGGAAGTTGCAAGAAAGAGGTTTGGCTATTTGATCAAGGGAGGGATGTGCAAGATATTTCATCCAGAGAAAGGTTTGATAATTCAAACCAACATGAGTGTCAATTGGATGTTTATCTTGCTGCCTCAGTTTCAAGCTCCTTCTCAAGTACAATCTAATTAGTGCTTTCACACAAGAGCTTAAAACTTGTTTCATCTTTGGCATCAGAGGCATGGGCATCTGAGTTACAAGGGTTTGAGAACCTTGTTATACAAGAACATGGTACGTGGACTTCCTCAATTCTCTGCCTCAAGTGTGACATGCATTGATTGCATGAACGGGAAGCAGCACCGTGACCCTATTCCAAATAAGAGTACTTGGAGAGCAACCCAGAAGTTGGAACTTATTCATGTAGATATATGTGCTCCGATCACTCCTACATCTAATAGCAACAAGAGGCAGGGCCGGCCCCGTAGGTTTTGGGGCTCAAGGCAAACTTGTAAAATGGGGCCTTTTATATAATAATTTTTTTTATGCAAAATATATATTTTTGTATTTTTACAAGATAATAGGAGGCATCTTCTATCACGCTTCTCTCCATTCAACCATTGTCGAGTGTAGTGCACTCGAGAGAAATGTCTACCATCATTATCTTTAGGAAAATCAACAACAACTCTTATGGGCCATCGTTCCACTAAAAGCTCTCTATGGTTTCTACCAATCTTATCCCAATTTCCAGGATCATAAATATTTAACGGTCCATATTCATTACTAGATTCTTCATTCACCAAATTTTCATGCTCTTTGTTTAAACCTTCTTCATTATCGTTCTCATTAATATCGTCTTGATGCACCAAATTTTCATCTTCAATCAAAGCTTCTTCATTTTCATTCTCATGTTCATTTCCCGTTTCATTCAATTTAAAAATAAATTTATCAAGAGCTCCCGTTTGGGATTGCATAAATTTTTCTATCTTTTGCTTCTTCTTTAATTTTTTCCATCCAGAAACATACTTTTTAGGAGGCATGGTATAAATACACAATAATTCAACAATCAATCTAAAAAATTCCAACCGCAACCAAATAAAGGAACAATGGAACCTGATTTGCTGAATTTGTAAATCAAACTTGAAAGCCTTTCCTCGCTAAAAAAATCCTGAAAATACATTAAAAAAATTAACATCATGAACTTATTACACAAAAAACATTAACATATAGGACAAACATAACAACATTTTGAACAAAAAATAAATAATAATAAACAACATTTAGAACGAAAAACAAACATAAATCAGGTTGTACTCTTTTTTAATGTTATTAGTTTTTTTAATATTTTTTCTTTTAATAAATTAGGTTGCAATTTTTTTTTTTTAGTTAACTTAAAAAATATTACTAATCAGCTTGTACTCTTAATAACAGATTTTATTAAGTTAACTAAAAAAAAAAAAAACGCAACCTAATTTTATTAACAGATTTTATTAATAGCAGATTTTATTAATAACATATTTGATTAAGTTAACTAAAAAAAACGCAACCTAATTTATTAAAAGAAAAAACATAAAAAAATTAACAACATTATATGGAAAAAAAACAAACCTCTTGATTTTGAATATATTTGGATTAAAACCTCTTGATCTTGTAAAAACACTTAAGATTTTGTAAAAACACTTAAGAGAATGAGAGAAGAGAGAGAAACGTTTGCCAGCCAACTTTGAGTATAAAGGGTAGGTAGGGTTTATTTTGGGTATAAAGAATAGAGGGGTGTTAATGGATTTTTAATTTAAGAAATTTTGGACCTAAAAATTTATACAGCATACTAATAAAAAATTTGGGCCTAAAAATTTATGTCAAATTTGAGGGCCCAAGGCGGTTGCCTCTTTGGCCTACCCCTTGGGCCGGCCCTGACAAGAGGTACATTTTGTTATTCATTGATGATTATAGTTGAAAAGAATGGGTGTATTTCTTGGTAGAGAAGTGAGAGGCTTTAAATTCTTTTAAATGCTTTAAGACTATGGTTGAAAAAGAAACAGGGTTATTTGTTAAGTGTTTTCGCACCGATAGAGGAGGAGAATTCAATTAAAACGAGTTCAATGATTTTTGCAAACAAAGTGGGATCAAGTGGCAGTTGACCACCGCTTATACTCCATAACAAAATGGTGTACTAAAAGGAAAAATAGAACTGTGATGAACATGATTCGTTCCATGTTATCTGACAAGAACATTCCCAAGACTTTTTGTCCGGAGGCAGTGAACTGGACTACTTATGTCCTAAACAGGTGTCCAACATTGGCAGTTAAGGATGTTACACCAGAGGAGGCTTGGAGTGGAGTGAAACCCTCACTAGATCATTTTCTAGTCTTTGGTTGCATATCACACATTCATGTTCTAGAAGAAAGGAGGACTAAACTTTATAATAGAAGCATCACTTGTGTGCTATTGGCAGCGAGTGAGGAATGAAAAGGTTACAGTATTTCCAATTCTGTTGCTACGAGACTTGTTGCGAGTAGAGATGTAATTTTTGAAGAAAAAAAGCAATGGGATTGGAATGTAAGTTATGAAGAACAAATAATAGTATATTTAGAATGGGGCATGGTGATGGTCAGAATGAAGAAGGGGTGAGTGAAATTGGGAATAGAGAAAATATTGATGGAGAGGTAGGAGAGACTTGTGATAAGGGAGATAGTTCTAGTGAGGGAGTTGAGGCAATCTCGAGAGAGGCAACCTCCTGTGTGGATGGGTGATTATGCTAGTGTTAAAGGTCTAAATGAGGATGAAGTTCATATGGAATTAGTGGAGTCAACTGATCCATTGTATTTTGAGGAAGCTGTAAAGAGTGCAAATTGGATATTAGCCATGAGCAGTGAAATCAAATCCATCAAAAAGAACCAAACATGGACACTCACTAAGCTGCCAGCTGGGGCCAAAAGAATATGAGTGAAGTGGGTTTACAAAAATAAATACAATGAGGATGGAAATATTGATAAGTACAAGGATCGTTTGGTTTCTAAAGGGCACTCTTATAAGTATGGAGTGGACTATACAGAAGTTTTTGCACCAGTGGAAAGGATGGATACAGTAAGGATGATTATTACTCTAGCTGAACAGAAAAATTGGACCATTTTTCAATTGGATGTTAAGTCAGCTTTTCTAAGTAGTGAGTTATGTGGAGCAGCTAAGAGGATTTGAAAAAAAGGGCAGTGAGCATCTAGTTTACAAGTTACATTAAGCTCTGTATAGATTAAAACAAGCTCCACAAGCTTGGTTTAGTCAAATCGAAGCACATTTCATTAGTGAAGGATTTCGAAGGTGCGATAGCAAGCATACATTATTCATAAAGAGAAGGAAAAATTATCATTGCAAGTGTTTATGTGATGATTTAATTTTTACTAGTTTTTTCTTGGGATCGAGGTGCTACAAGAGTCTAGTGGTATTTATATATGCCAAAGGAAATATGCATTGGAGGTTTTGAGAAGGTTTGGTATGGTAGAAAGTAATTATGTGGGCAGTCCAATAGTTCTAGGTTTCAAATAAGTAGAGACTAAAATGGGGACTTTGTTGATGAGACGTACTACTAGCAGCTGGTGGGTAGTTTAATTTATGGAAAATGATATTGTGACTTAATTTTTTACCGAAAGTGGAATTACCGAATGAGGTGGCGGGTTTCTATTGGTTCTTTTGTGGGGTCCACGCCAGTGGCATCAGAGAATAAACCAATAACACGCCGCCACGTGTATTTTCGGTCAAAAATTATGTCAAAAATTAAGTTACAATAGAAGGACTCTTAATTTATCTCACTGCCACGCGACCCAACATGATGTTTTTTACTTGTCTCATAAGTAGATTTATAGCAAAACCAATTTAGATTCATCCACAGGCAGCTAAGAGCGCACTTCGATACTTAAAAGGGGTTGTGAACTATGGAATTCATTATAAGAAAGGAGGATGTGGTGAGTTATTGGCGTTTACGAATAACGACGATGCTTGAAGATATGGAAGACATGAAGAGTACCTTTGGTTACGTGTTTTTAATGAGTTCAAGTGTTGTTTCACGGTGTTAAAAAAAGCAGCCTATTGTGACTTTATCAACTACAGAAGCTGAGTTTGTGGTAGGTGTAGGTGTAGCCTGTGCTTCTCAAGGAGTCTGGATGAAGAGAATTTTAAATGAGCTGAGACATTCTAATGGAGGCTGTACTACTGTGATCTGTGACAACTGTTCAACCATCAAGCTGTCTAAAAATCCAGTTATGCATGGTCACAACAAGTATATTGATGTGAGGTTTCACTCCTTAAGGAATCTTACTAAGGAGGGTACAATTAAATTAGTTCATTGCGGGAGTCAGGATCAAGTGGCGGACATAATGACCAAACCATTGAAGCTTGAAGTTTTTTAGAAGCTTCAAAAGCTACTGGGAGTGTGTGAAATTTCTGGTATAAACTAATTGCTTCACAAAATTTAATTTAAGGGAGGGAATGAAGGAGTTTACTACAGCTTTTTTTATTATAATATTGTCGTGGTCTACATGGAAAGTCCTAGTCTTTAGGGACATCTACTTGTATTTTAATTATTCCAAGTTTTCATTACCACTAGGCTTTATTTCCGCTAAGTGGGCTGTTTTCTCATTTTTGTTAAGATCGTGTACTGAATGGATATTTAAGACAAAATAATTGTTAACCAAACCTACGTCATTCAATCCAGCTTGTTTTGTTCTTGTTCTTAGTTTCATTTTAGATCAAAGTTCGCAACACATATATAATATATATACATTTTTTAAAGTATTTACCTAATCGTAAAGTAACCCTTTTAACCATTTCATAGGAAAGAGAGGATTATATATATATATATGTCCATAAACCATTGATTTGAAAATTTTGGATCACCAATGACACTGATTTGCCTTCATATTTTTTTAATTAATCTTGAAGTAAAATCGACTGGGCAACTTTTCTTGAACTAATAACATGCAGACAAAAAAGAAGTGAACAGGTGTGATGTTTCAAGCCACACACTTAACCGTCAAGTTCCCACACATTTCTTGATTGGCAACATAATGAAATAGAATGATAATCATTATTGTATGCCATGCTCCGAACTTAACAGTGATTATACAGTAAAGTTGCATGGATTTATATAGCCATATCATGTTAACAAAGATTCTCATGAAAACGGGTCCCATGTAATTTAAACGTCATGTAATTAAAAGCATGGATCAGAAGAATTCACAAACATTTAGAATTATAGAATATGCAGTAGCATTAGTCCAATGCATCGTACCAATTTAAAAGGTTTATGGAAAAAATAAAGGTTCATAATATATGCTTGTTAGTACAAATGAAAATGTACTGAAAAATTCTGCATTGATCAAAGAGTATTACAGCCTTTTTATACAAACAGAAATAGCAACCCACTAACTGCACTAACCCACTAACTTATCCAGCACTAACTGCACTAACCCACTAACTTATCCAGTACTAACTGCACTAACTGCACTAACCCACTAATTTAAACAAACATAAGCAACTACTTTAATTTCTAACATTCCCTCCCTTAAACTGATTTCTGCTGAACTAGTTTAAGTAGATTACACGGACTTGAATCCATCTTCTTTGAACACTTTAGCTGAACACATTCCCAGCATAGCTCTCAGCTTCTCAAATAAAGGCTGTTTCAATGGTTTTGTGAAGATGTCAGCAATCTGCTCACCAGTCTTGCAATATTCCAACTCTATAACTCCATCTTGGCACAGGTCTCTTAGAAAATGGAATCTAACATCGATGTGTTTGCTTCTGCCATGCATAACTGGATTTCTAGACAACTTAATGGCTGAAATATTGTCACAATAAATAACTGAAGTACCTTGCTGTTCTTCTCCCAAGAAATCCAGCATTTTCTTCATCCAGACTGCTTGACAAGCACTTGCAGTGGCTGCTACAAACTCAGCTTCTGTAGTGGACAATGTAACAATTTGTTGCTTCTTTGACTGCCAAGAAATAGCTCCTCCACTCAGTAAGAACACATAACCAGACGTGCTCTTTCTATCATCAATATCTCCAGCATAATCACTGTCTGTGTAGCCTTTCAGTCCAACTTCTCCTTTCTTGTAAAATACTCCATAATCTAAGGTCCCTTTCACATACCTCAGAATCCTTCTAGCTGTATTGAGATGCATCTCAGTTGGTTTCTCCATGTATCTGCTTATTAAGCTCACAGCGTGCATTAAATCAGGTCTAGTAGAGGTTAGATACATTAAGCTTCCTACTAACTGCTTGAAATAGGTGTTGTCCACAGCTTTGCCATTCGGATCCTTTGCTAACTTCACTCCAATCTCTGTTGGTGTAGCAAAAGGCTTGCTGTCCTCCATCTTGAACCTTTCTAGAACCTCCTGAGCATATTTCTTCTGGCAGATGAATTTGCCATGAGTCATTTGCTTGACTTCTATTCCAAGAAAATATTTCATCATCCCTAAGTCACTCATCTCAAACTCTTTCATCATTGACAACTTAAATTCATTCAACAAGTCAGCATTATTTCCAGTATAAATGAGATCATCAACATATAAACATACTATAATCAGTTTACCTCCATCTCCAACCTTGGCATAAAGTGTATGTTCATGTGGGCACTTTTGAAATCCCATTTTTGCAAAATGAGAATCGATTCTGCTGTACCAGGCTCTTGGGGCCTGTTTCAGGCCATAAAGTGATTTCTTCAACTTGTAAACCTTCTTTTCTTTTCCTTTCTTCATATAGCCTGGTGGTTGCTCCACAAAAACTTGTTCCTCTAAGTCTCCATGCAAGAAAGCAGACTTCACATCTAGTTGAAAGATAGGCCAAGAATTCTGCGCAGCTAGGGAGACCACCATTCTGATTGTGTCATGCCTTGCTACTGGTGCAAACACCTCTTTGAAATCAATTCCTTCCTTTTGTTTATATCCCTTCACCACCAATCTTGCTTTGTACTTGTCAACTTCACCTTTTTCATTTAGCTTGGTTTTATAAACCCATTTGACACCAATGGATTTCTGTCCCTCAGACAAATCGGTGAGCTCCCATGTCTTGTTCTTCTCAATGGACTTAATTTCATTGTCCATAGCTATCCTCCACTTGCTATTTTTCACAGCTTCCTCAAATGTAATCGGATCTGTGTCCACAAACAATGCATAATTGGCATTATCAACACCACATTCACCATAATTTGCCTCATAATCTATCATCCACGCTGGCCTTTTTCTTGTGTTGTGATCTCGAAGATTGTATCTTGAGTCTTGACCTGCTGCTTCATCACCTTGTACTTCATTATGAACATCTTCCTCAATTTGTTCTCCCCGTGCATCCTCATCTACATTCATTTCATCATCCATAGGAATCTGCTTCTGCAGAGAGCTGCTGCCTTCATTATGTGCATCCCAACTCCATGTGCTATCTTCTTTGAAAATAGCATCTCTACTCACCACAATCTTCTTTGTCACGGGATTGTACAGTTTGTAGGCCTTTGAGGATTCACTTACTCCAAGAAACACACACATCTCACTTTTGTCATCAAGCTTCTTTCTCTTTTGGTCTGGGATATGTGCATATGCTATGCACCCAAAAACTTTGAAGTGATTGACCGATGGCTTCCTTCCACTCCAAGCTTCTTGAGGAGTCATATTCTTAACAGAAAAAGTAGGGCTTCTGTTGAGAATATGAACTGACCATAAGACAGCTTCAGGCCAAAATGACTTCGGTACTTTTCCAGTTGCAAGCAGGCTTCTCACCATATCTAAAATGGTTCTGTTCTTCCTTTCAGACACGCCATTTTGCTGAGGAGTGTAAGCTGTTGTTAGTTGCCTTCTGATTCCCTTCTCATCACAAAATTCGTTGAACTCATTGGAGCAAAACTCTCCTCCTCTATCAGTTCTCAAAGCTTTAATTTTCTTCCCAGTTTCAGTCTCAACAAGAGCTACAAAATTCTTGAATGTACTAAAAGCTTCTGATTTTTCTTGCAAGAAATAAATCCAAGTCTTTCTGCTAAAGTCATCAATAAAAGAAATGAAGTACCTCTTGTTGCCATTTGACTTTGGTGAAATTGGTCCACATAAGTCTGAGTGCACCAACTCCAAGACTTCTCGAGCCCTTACTGATTTTCCAGAGGGAAATGTTTCTCTCTTGTGCTTGCCAATCGTACATTCATCACATACTTGTGAAATATGGGCTAACTCAGGTAGTCCATTCACCATATTCTTCTTGTATAGAGTTCTTAAACCACTGAAGTTCAAATGTCCGTACCTTTTATGCCATCTCCATGAATCATCATCATCTTTCTTGGCCATCAAGCAACTCTGTACAGTTTTGATCTTCATGGGAAAGAGTCTATTCTGTGTCATCTTCACTACTGCAATTGACCCCCTTTTTGGATCATATATTTCACATTCTCCATTCTTCATTGTGATAGTGTAGCCCTTTTCTTGCAGCTGTCCAGTACTCAGCAAGTTTGCCTTCAAATCAGGTATGTAGAAAACATTTGCAATGGTTTCTACAAAATCATTCCTTGTTCTGATCTTCACATCTCCTATTCCCATCACTTCTACACTTGACTCATTTCCAAACTTCACTACTGATTTGAAGCTCTCATTCAAATTCACAAAAGATGACTTGCGGCCACTCATGTGATTGCTACATCCAGAATCAACATACCAAATTTCTGAATCCATGTCCTCCATAGCATGAAATGCCATCAGCAGTGTTTCTTCTTCTTTCTTCTCAGCAAAGTTGGACTTCTCTCCCTTCTCTTTGTCCAATTTGGTGTAACATTCATTCTTGAAGTGCCCAAAATTTCCACACCTGTAGCACTCCACCTTAGACTTGTCAAATTTCCCTTTTCCTTTGCCATGATGGTCCTCATCTTTCTTAGATGATCTGCTACTATCTCTGTTGCCACCTCCATGATGATTGCCTCTTCCACCTCTTCCACGGCCTCTACCACCTCTTCCTCTACCTCTTCCTCTAGAGCTAGAGCCTTCATCATGTGTAGACACCTTTAAAGCCTGCATTTCATCCACTGCACGTCTCCGATTAAGTCTTTGCTCATGCACAAGCAGAGAACTTTGCAATTCATCAATGGTCATCTCTTCCGTATCATTTGATTCTTCCACTGAACAAACCACATAGTCGAATTTTGGTGTTAAAGATCGTAAGATCTTCTCCACCACAACTCCATCTTCTAGTTGATCACCATGAATCCTCATCTTGTTGACAATTCCCATAACTCTGCCAAAATAGTCATTGATAGTGTCTCCATTTTGCATTTGGAGAACTTCAAAATCCCTCTTCAAAGCTTGAAGCTGTGCACGCTTCACCTTTGAACTTCCTTGGTATTTCTTTTTCATCGAATCCCAAATCTGTTTGGCTGTATCCTTCTTGAGAATTGTCTCCAAAATTGCCCTATCTATTGATTGAAATAGATAGTTCTTGACCTTCAGGTCCTTCAGCTTCAACGCAGCTAGCCTTGCTATCTGAGCAACCGTCATTTCCTCTTCTGGTTCTGGTTCTGCATACCCGGTTTCCACAAGATCAAAATATTCCTTCGATCTCAAGAAATTTTCCATCAAAAGACTCCAATGATCATAGTGACCATCAAACTTTGGAATCGCAGGTTGAACAAAGTTATCTGTACTCTTCTCAGTTGCCATTTATGCTGCTGCAAGATGATCTCTCTCCCTTTTCAATCAGGCCCTGTGGTGGCTCTGATACCAGATGTTAGTACAAATGAAAATGTACTGAAAAATTCTGCATTGATCAAAGAGTATTACAGCTTTTTTATACAAACAGAAATAGCAACCCACTAACTGCACTAACCCACTAACTTATCCAGCACTAACTGCACTAACCCACTAATTTAAACAAACATAAGCAACTACTTTAATTTCTAACAATGCTTTATTCCTACGTTATCATGATCACATGCAGATATATCAAAACATATGCTATCTCATATATCAGCATAATACAAAAATCATAGCAACTGGTCTAACTAAATGAACCGAATCACAAAAACACAGTGAACAAAGTTTTGCATTTTGCTTTAAGAATATTGTTCTATTCATTTTGCTTTTGTGTTTTATCAGATTAACAGATGAAACAAATCATATTTTTTCAATAAAAATTAGATCGATAGAAAACTTGCAAACAAAGAATATGACCGAGTCAAGTGTTGGACGTTGTCTCCTTAAGACAAAATGCGCTCCTGATACGGTGCTTACAACAATGAACATCTGACTTCCAGGATGAAACGGTCTCGACACCCATAAGAAGCACTTCAATGTGCGTGTCTCACGAACTAATTATGTTTGATACTTTTTCTGACTCGACTAGGAATAGTAAATATTGAAAAATATTTTTTCTCTCATTTTTAAAATGAAGACAAGTTTTGTATTTATAAATCACAAAGTCTTCTTTCATGAAAGGATGTGTCTTTATGTTAACAGTCACTTTAGGAATATTTTTCATGAACAGTCACAACTAATGGTGAACAATCATGACTTTTAGTGACGGTTTCGAAACAACAGTCACTATATATAGCGAACAGTCACAACCTTTAGCGGCAACTGAGAAAATTCGTCCAAAAAAATTAAATTAAATTTCCGAGTAATTTCATAAATAAACGGGGCACTTTGAAATCAAAATTTTTCATTCATCACTTGTCCGTTTTTAACAAATGAATATACCACTTGACCCGTCTTTCTATAAAAAACACATACATACTTGGTCCCACTATGTTTGATGTGTAGGTCATACTTTTATAATAGTGCAAAGTTGACCAACATATTAATTTGGTCAAAATATTAATTTATGTAAAAACACAATATTTTCCAACAGACATCTCCCCAAGGGGTTTTATATCCCCCAAGAAGGTTTCCTAAAATAGGATGGGGCTCTAGGATTCAAAAAAATCCACTCATTTTTCATAACTCCACACTAGGGATTATAAGCTAAGTAAAGAGTTCCATAGGAAATGGATCATCATTCGAGCTTACCCTAAACACGATAAATATGCTTGATAAAACTCATGCTTATTCTTCCTAGGATAACACTCGGGAAAAATCCTAATTCTATGTTTTTTGTAACATTAGAGTTTCCATCTTGGATAAGGGACAAAAGTCGCATGTATTACCTCGTATTTTCTTGAATTATTAAATTGAATAAATTAGTTGCATGTGCTATTGCATGTGCTTGTTGTGATTGGAGATGTCACTATCTATATTTTTGCGCATTATATAATTCGGTTTTGAAAATGGATCTAAGACGTGATAATTCGTTAATTTAATTAATTAATATTTTGACTCGTACCGAGCAATAAGTGAATAGCTGGGCCAGTGGGATGCGTAGAATGTCCATTTTTAGCTTTAAATTGTGTAATTTAGGTCTATTGGGTTATTATAGGAACTAGGTTGGTTTTAGACCATTTAAAGATTATTTTGGACCTTTTAGTCAGGGGGCCCATTTTGGGACCACACCCAATTTCAGAAATTAAGAGACTTAATGAAACCTTAGGAGCCTTATTATGCACAAAATATAATTTGGGTGGAAGCCTACAAGTTTATAGAGAGAAGGAGCCTCAAGGGATAAAAGAAAAGTGGGAGATTTTGGCTTAGTTCTCTCCAAATCACTAAGGTAAATTTATTTAGAATGATTATATTATTGTTGTTGGTTTAGGTTATGCCTATTCATATGAATCTAAGCCCTATTATGTTATAAATTTGATTTTTATGATTAAAATTAAAGACTTCATAATTAATCTAAATTAGTAGTAATTAGATTGGTTCTCCCCTTAATTTGATGAATTTCATTATAAATATGACTTGCATTGATTAGATAATGATTAGTAGTTGATTTATTTTGGAAAGCATATACAAGACCTTTGATTACTTATATAAATATGAAGAAATCATTCACTAATTGATAAAAATTGAAAATCAAGGGTTCACGGATTGTAAATTGGGTTTTATTTAAATCTTGATATAAATTTGGGATTTGACCTTAGAAATATGTTTCATTTGTTTAATATTGTGGTTTTATATTTGGATGATGGTTGGGGGCTTAGATGAAAATTTTGAGTTCGTTAATGGAGGTTTGGTTGAGTTAGAAAAGATGAAGTGCGAAGTATTTTTTTTGCATATCTGTAGTGACCGATCGATCGGTAGTTGGCCGATCTATCGTGAGAAAGCTAATGCTCCCTAGAATTTATAAAGAAACACCACTAATTTTTTAATTTTCACAGTCTTAGTAAACTTTGCACCGTAACAAAATCACGAGTATTATGTTAAACAGTTTGCTAATTTTAGTCTTAACCTAAGCATACATCTAGGTGAGTATAAAAAGAATAAACTAAACAAGAAACCACAACACGGTCAAGTATGGGGAAAACCCACAATGGGAAAAACTTCGAATGACCCAGCCATACAAGTCCACTACGATATAGGTAGTTTACAAGAACAACTTAGACTTACTTATAGACTCGATGCCTTTAAGACTTAATGCGCTTCCTCATTCATTGTAACCTTATTCGCAACCATTGTTTTATGCCTTCCAATAGCTACACAACGCAGTCGCGTTCCCACATCTTGGTATCCCACTGATCTAGCTTATCTCATGATCAATCCATCTACCGCTCAACACGAACACAGTCTCCACCGCTTGAAACGCTCACAACATGAAGAGAAAAATAGTATGGTGCAACAAAGAAAAGATCTCAAACATACATATAGATGTAGGAATCTTAGATCTCAAATTTGGGTCTAAACTAGAGTTTGGGAGTCACAAGATATAACTTGTAACATTTTCATAAAAGACCTCTCTGAAAATTGATGCCAAACTTGAGTATTTATAGAAACACATTTTTTGAGGCGACACATTTTTCGAGAAAACTCGTTCGAACAAAAACATTTGGTTCGTTCGAACAAAACATTATCTCGTTTGAACTAACTAAAAACTCATTCGAACGAACATGCCAACCTCGTTTAAACCAGCTTCGCATGAGCTTCGAATGAGCTTCGAATGAGCTTCGAATGAATTATTATTGATCAATAGAAATTTCTCATCTGATGTTCGGTTGAAGGTCGTTCTAATGACATTCACATCCCGTTCTAACGAATTGTATAATCTCAATCGAACGACTGAAAACCAAAAAATATTTTTCTTTCAAAATCTATTTTACAAAATGACCTCAAATAAATTTTATAAAACAACACCCAAACTAGATTCAAAATCAAACACAAATATGTATTCATACCTTCACCGAGATCCATCGAATCTTAAAGATGAAACTCGATACGTATCCTAGTGTATCCTTGATGAAGCTTTAATTTTTTCGCATGGTCTTCAATCACACATCATAAACTCGAAGGACATATAACTCAAGTCCTAACCTATGATTGAAATGGGTTTTGCCCAAACATGGAATAAAGTCAATACTTACAAATTGACTCGATTTGGAAATTTGTCCCTACAAATTTCCCCCTTTTGACTATTCTGAGAGAAAACTCAAAATGAATAAACTACTGGGCCATCAAGCTCACTGAGACTCCACTCCCAACCCTAAAAGAAAAAAAGATATAGAGGCTTGATCGACACAAACTTGAGTACCTTTGCTCTTGTACTAGCCTGCACACTTAAACACACCTTCAAATGCAAAGATAATATAATAATATATAAGTTGCCTATGAGCCCCCTGTCTAACCATATCTACCTAAGAAAGGACATCTCTTCCTAAGTTAAAGATCTTGAAAAGAGTTAGATACCATTTCTCTCCTTTTTGTTCAGGAATGGACAAAGAATAAGGTGCACAATAAAAAAATTTCTCCATAATAAAATCAATTATTCCCCTAAGTGAAACATGGGAATCATTAAGGAAAAATAAATATATTATGCGGAGGTGTGAAGTAAGTCATGCGATGAAACATAGTTCGACAACACAAGTACAAATAATCTAAAATACGAACAAATGATATCAATTGTGATGCAAGAATTTGAGTATAAGATAACAAGATGATCGTAACACATTCAAATTTGAATCAAAGATTAATCATAAGGCAATCATGGATTAAATGAAAACACGAAGACTTAAAACACAAAACACACCATATATATAACCACACATATACTAATGAAGCACAACTATATATAGGTATAAGTGACCAGAATAATCTTTACAAACTCTTATAGTATCAATATGTCTAAACATGGTGGTATGAAATGAAGGGCCATGAAATAGAAGCAAGAAAAAAATGACCCAATCACTCAAAAATGTCCAAGTAGATTTATTTGAACACAAGAAGTTATCAATATTTGATTTAGACTCACTTGTCAAATAAAGAACCCAAAAGGACAAACAAATACAACGCACACTTGCCTACAAATTTTGATGATTCTCGAATTAATAGCGTCAAAATAATTAAGCTCAACTATGACTCACAGTGGAAAACCATCAATCGTCAACTAAACACTCTAAAAAATATATATTATTTTGCTCTTTTTTTTCTTTTAAAGATATCTAATTTTTGAAGTAAAATAGTAAAAAAATTGGCTTTGGAACTTTTTCTATTTTTATTGCCTCTCAATATTTTAGGCTCTTGACAATGGTGGCCTTTCACGCAAAGGAGATTTATCCTTTCGATTCCCTTTCCCGTGTACACTCAAATTTTCAATAAAGCATAAAACTTATGGGCAATGGTTGTTACATTCATAAATACCACATAGTAAATTTTTTTATGTATATGATAAGATTGTTGTAAGAAAACCTTACTTAGCTCATGTGACATATGAGGTTAAAATCCAAAAGAGCTTGTGCAAAGTGTGTAGAGAGGCATGTACAATGTGAATCCATCATGAAAATCAATTTCACACTTCCTTATGTAAACATTATTAAGAGCAATCCATGCATTGAAAATCAAAATCAAATGTTGTCGTCACGTCGTTACGTGGAAAGAATGGGATTTAAACACACCAATATGCCACACAATTTGTGTAAAACTAAAATACACATAAATAAAAATCTTTTTGAGTTTTAATCATTATTCAAAATGATACCAATTTAAAAAGATTAACTCAAAATACAAGCAAAGTCTTTTTATATTTTTTATTAAGACCAAAAAAATGGAAAAAATAAATACAAAAGATAAACATGTCATAAGACTAGAAATAAAAAATAGAATGGATAACAACATTAGTGTATGACAAACATGCAAGCAATCACTCATAGGATATAACATGTGATGAATCGTGTGAAAGCATGCGAGAGTCAACCAACCTAATATTTAGCGCTCCAAATTGGATCTCCTAACCCACATAGGTGTAACGTGGTGAACTTGGGCTTGGTGAACCTTGCTGACACTAACCTTAGTCTTCCTATGTCTTTTTTTAATATCATAGCAAAAACGCCCAAGGTAACCTTTCCTACCACAATGTGTGGAAGTGAAAACATGAGGAACGTTACCAATAGGTTTACCTTTTCTAACGTCCCTAGCTTTGGTTGGCTCTCTCAAAAGCATGGTCTTGGATATAGCAGCGAAAGTATTAGTATCATCGAAGATAATCCCATATTTTTCATCTTTGACTCAAATGATGCCCAACATTTTATACAATATTTTCGACCTAGACTCCAAATTAAATTTGACACCACTCGAGTCTCAATTTTTCTTCTAACTCCATAATTCTAAACGCGAGAAATCGCTTAGACTCTTCAAACTCAAGAAGCTCCTTCTTTTAAACTTTCATCAAACCATGGAGGTTGTCTCTGTAAGGACATATTTTTATAAATGTCCGTCACAATTAATTATGTCGTATACAGTTATAGTCGTCGAAGAATTGAAGAAGTTTTCATCTACAAAAGACGAATACGAATTACAAGTTGTCTTCAACATTCAAGCCCAATAATATGACATTTGGTAAGATAATGTTTTAGAGTTTCATGTACATTTCATATTAAGAGTGTTGGGATATTTTCAAAAGGAGTTTTAAAAAGCTTTTATATAAAAATATTTTTATAAATGTTTTTTATAAAAAGGTTTCATTACTGTTTTAGAGAAAGTTGATTTTTGAAAAGTTTTGAGAAAATTTCTAAGGCAGTAAGCGTACCTCGGCTTCGACGCTCAGGTAGTTCAAGAGAGATCACCATATCGTTTGAGCGACATTGAGATGTCGCGCGATGTCGTTTGAACGACACACGTATCTCGTTCGAGCGACGTGACTTTTTGGCTGACATGCTGACCTCATGCTTATCCTTCGACCGACTTAATTTTCTTATTAAAGGGGTGTGGCAGTCTTGGTTTTCGTGGAGAACAGTTTCAACTTTAAAGAGTTTTAACCTTTGAAATTTTTGTTTATCTTCCCAGAATTTAATGCGATACCTTTAGCAGAAAGTTTTTCTCCAAGAATTTAAGGGTTCAAATATTTGTTTTGTTTTCAATTCACAAAAATCCCAATTACTTTTATGTGAGCTGTTTTGTGGAACCCAAGAACATATTTTGCTTTTGTTCATTCTTTGTGGGGAGAAGTCTACAACCGATAGTTGCGTGCTATTGTGGAGGGAGTCCTTATGAAGTTCACTCTTGTGGAGAAGCCGTTTCTTTTCCATTACTGACCATCTGGAGTTCTTGTGGGAGATTCCAGCCGACGACATCGAAATCGACACCTGAGGGTATTTAGTATGTCACTCTTGTTTTCATTGTAATTCGTGTAAACCGTTCTTTACAAATTATAGTGAAAATAAAAAGGTTTTGCCCTTCAAGGATTTTTTATGAAATTTTGTGTCGCATGTTTTATTTATTTATGGGTAGACACACGCACACACATAGTTTCATGTTTAGGGGATGAATTAATTTGGTTTAAATAGACTCTAATTAAATAAGTGTGCCAAAGTAGAAATTTGCGAATTTAATCAATTATCACATAGTCATACATTTTACAAATTGGTATCAGAGCGGGTTACGCTAATTTATCACGTGATCCTGATTTTTCAAGGATTGTTTTTATACAATTTGACTTCTCACGTCGCCAAATTGGTATCAGAGCGGGTTACGCTAATTTATCGCGTGATCCTGATTTTTCAAGGATTTATATTTTTTATACAATTTGACTTCTCACGTCGTCAAATTGGTATCAGAGCAGGTTGTGCTAATTTATCGCGTATTCCTATTTTTCGCAAAATTTGTGTGATATTGATTTTTTTAAAAAAATCAGTTTTGTTAAAAATCGCATTTTTTTCGATGGAGCACTTATGTGATCGGATGCCCCATTTGATGACACGAGTCAGAGTTTTGATAAAATTGTAAGGACATATTTTTATAAGTCCGTTATCAATTTATTACGTCGTATACCGCTACACCGTCGAAGAACATTCAAGAGCAATCTACATCAAGACGGATCTGAATTAATCAAGTTCTTCATCAAAAAATCTCCGCGAAGTTTACCTTGGTAAGGTTATGTTTTTAATACCTTAACTTTTCACTTAGAGCTTTTGGGATATTTGTACAGAATATTTTCTAAGTGTTGGAGCGGACTTTTTCGTCAAAATTTGAGAATGAGTATTTTTTCTAAGTATTGGAGCGGACATTAAAATATTAATTTTTTGACGCAAGAGTTGTTCAAACGACATCTGTACGTCATTCGAACGACATGACAGTGTCACGCGATGTCGTTCAAACGAAATCTGACATTCGTTCGCGCGAGACCTTTATCTCGTTCGAACGAGCTCGTATTTCGAGGCGACGCATTTTTATTATAAATACGCATTAAATGGTTTCGTTTGTTTAAGAAGTCCCAGGGTTTTACAGAGCAGAAAAACTGCGAAAGCAGAATTCCTTTGGCTTTTTCCATTTAGGGTTTAATCCCTCTTTTGTTTACAATTCAAAACACTCCCATATGCTTCAGTGAATTGTTTTGATGTTCAAGAACACAACTTTTGCTGATTACCTTTGTGGGGAGAACTCTACAGCCGGAGAGCTGCATGCTATTGTGAAGGGAGTCTCTACGGAGTGTTTTGGGCTACGGTCCTTGTGGTATAGCTGCGCGTGAACCATTACAGATTTTTAGCCGTTGCTTTGGAGGTTTGACGAAAACACCGTGCATTACACTTGTGGGCGATTATCAGGTTGTATGTAAGTCAATGGTCTTGTAAATTCTTCAAAGTTCTAGAATAAAAGGTTTTGCCCTGCAGGGATGTTTCCTGAATATTTGTGTCACATGCTTTATTTATTTATGGGTTGACAAACGCACACACGTTGTTGCAAGTTTAGGAGCTGAGTTGAGTTGGTTTAAAAATAAACTCTAATTAAATAAGTGTGCCAAATTAGAAAATTGCGAACTTGTAAATAATTTTAAATCGATATCACACACCGTATTATACGGTTATACAAATTGGTATCAGAG
Source organism: Sambucus nigra (assembly GCA_949130495.1). NCBI lineage: Eukaryota > Viridiplantae > Streptophyta > Magnoliopsida > Dipsacales > Adoxaceae > Sambucus > Sambucus nigra. Next base: position 619,402,087 of record OX422213.1, on the reverse strand, counting down.
CGGGTTGAGTTAATTTATCGCGTATTGATATTTTTTGCAAAATCGTGTGATATAGATTTTTTTTCAAAATCAGTTTTGTGAAAAATTACAATTTTTCCAATGGAACATTCATTTAATATGATGCCTATTTTTGACAGGTCTAATTATGCCTAATGGAAAGCTCGTATGAAATCTTATTTAAAATCTATTGACGAGCGTGTTTGGTTGCTTTGTGAAAATGGGTGAACTCCTCCCACGGCCACCGTTGATAATATCACCTCTTTAAAACCCGTGTCGGCCTGGACTGAAGATGATTATAAAATGTCTAATTTTAATTCCCGTGGTTTGAGTGTTATTTCTGGAGTCGTCACTCCCGACGAGTTCTGCCGGATTATAACGTGCACCACGTCTAGAGAGGCATGGGATGTTTTGAAACTGACACATGAGGGTACGAATGCGGTTAAAGAATCTAAGTTATAAAATTTGGCCACCCAATTTTAGACTATCACCATGTCTGAGTCCGAATGCTTTGATGATTTTTATGCACGCTTATCGGTCATTGTTAACACAAGTTTTAATTTGGGTGAGGTGATTGATAACACGCGTATTGTTAAAAAGATTTTGAGATCTCTTCCAAAACGCTTTATTACTAAAGTCACTGTTTTGAACTCTTTGAGAAATTTGAAATCACTTAAGTTGGAAGAACTTGTAGGACATCTTCAAACCTATGATATTGACATGTTTACCCAAACCATTAAGGCTAAGGATAGAGGCATTGCTTTAAAGACTCATTTTAAGAAAAAGAAATAAAAAGTTTATGAGTCCGATTCTGAGGGAGACTTTGATGATTTGGCCTTACTTGCGAATTTTTTAAAAAAGTTTCTCAAAATTTCTAAAGAAAATTCTTCCAACAAAAAGAGATTTTTTGAGGAAAATAAAAAGAAAGGAAAGTGTAAAGAAAGAGGTGAGAGGGAAAAGGAGAATGACTCGGATGAGGACTGTGAGGAGGAGTTTGAGAACGTGACTTGTTTTGAAAGTGGTGGTAAGGGGCATCAGTCGTTTGAGTGTCCTATGTGGCTTAGAAAGAAAGGAAAGAAAGTATCCACGCCCGCCACACTTAGTGATAGTGAGGGTGATGAGGGTGATGTGGGAGATGAGTCCGATAAAGGTTTAGCACATGGGATGTGTGTAGCTTTTTTGAGTCGTGTGAGCACACCCACTTTGTCCCACAATAGTGCACACGAATGCGATAGTGATGATTTGAGCGCTTCAAGTGAGGGACAAAGAGAGAGTGAAAGTGGAGATGAAAGTGAGCTCCAAAAAACATTTAGAGATTTGTACACCGAGACCTTGAAAACAAAGAAGTACAATAGAAATTTAGGTCGTCGAGTTTTAGATTTGGAAAGAGAGAAGGATGCTTTAAGAAAGGAGAAGTGTGATTTGACCAACACATTGTCTAGTCTGACGACACGTGTATCCCAACTCGAGAGTGATCTCGAACGTGCCAGGGAGGTCAAAGTCAATTTTGATAACGCACCTAAGAAGGTTGAAAAGGTGGTTCTTAAGGGTAATGGTGAGAAGTTAGGAATAAGTCATGACGGCAATTTTACTTCCCAATTAGCACCCGAGCCGATTCCCACTTTAGTGTAAGATTCACAATAGTCTCACCCTAACCCACCTAGGCGTCCCATTCCTATTAGGAGAGCGCGTCCTAGAGTTTTTGAGAAAGGTGTTCCTAGGCCTATATATGTTTGTTCCCATTGCAAAAGGGGAGGTCACCTTAGGGAATTTTGTTTTAAGTTGGGTTATGTGTCACGTTTTTCTACTACACGTGTTTCTGCCACACATGCACCCACACAAGATACTTTACATGCTCACGGAGACTACATGAGAGAGTTTGCACATTTAGGTGAGCAAGTTAAGTTTTTTGTCAAAACTTCACAAGATTTGATAGAGGTTTTTTGATAAGTTGGCACCACCTTTGGAAAACCCCTCCACACCTAACGATTGAGGTTTGACTTGTTTACTAGCATAGGATGTTTTTCATGATGACTTTGCCTATTGCTAGTATATATCATTTTTGTATAAATTTTTTCTTTTGAAAATTTTTGAAAAAACAAAAAGATTTTATTTTAAATTTTTTTACAAAAATCCAAAAAGATTTTTGTATTTTGTGTGCACCGTTTATGGATGGACACTTAGGATGACCGAGTCACAACATCATTCCATTTATCATGTGACTATTTGCTAGTGTTTTGAGACAATAGGTTAATTCATCCATGTGCTTTATAATGTTTGGAGTCATCAAGATGTAATTAAGTGTTACTTCCTGCATATTTAACTCATGATTTCCTTTATTGCACACATGCACGAATTTAATTGATTATTGTGCTTGTCTTTTCACATGTTGGTTGGGTGTTTTCACTTCAATCCCGTCCTTAAAACGAACCAAGCGCGATAAAACTTGATAAGAAAGTTGTGTATGTAAGAGCCGTTTGTGAGTTTGGGTGCTTTGTTTGAAAACGGTGAAGGGCTGCGAAAGTTACTCATCTATTCTTTGCGATTAAGCCACCGTTTAAATTGGACCTAAAAAATTGAGGAATTTTATTATCCGGGTCCAAAGATGTTTAAAAGAGCCCAAAATTTTTTAAAGGCAATAAAAAGAAATTCATGCCAACTATGGGCCAATCAGGTTTTTGCACCAATTCTCCAAAGTTTGGGAATTTAGTTTAACACCTCTAAAAGAAAATATATATGAGGGAGTTTGGTTGGAGATTTTATAACGGGTTCGCACGTCCTTGAAAGTATTGAAAAATCACTAAATACTTTTGAACGTTAGTGGTGTGGAAATCACATTGACTTTGATTTGTTGATTTGCATAAGACGATGTCATCTAAATTCAATAATTTTTACACCTGAGGATACTTTCGATGTTCATTCGTTAGGAGTACATGTATTCATCGTGCACATATGATTGATTGAGTTTATTTACCTATCGAATGTGTTCACACCCATACATTCCATTTCCATGACTTGATTGTGTTAGTATAAATCCATGGTGTGATTTTTGGTATCTTATTTTTGTATGAAAAATTTGAAAAATCAAAAATATTTTGTTAAAGTTTTTGAGACATATCTTTGCATGCACGTAGATCGATCCATGTTTGCATTGACTTTATCGTGACACCCCATGTTTTGATTGTTTCTTCTTATCTGTCTATTTGGGGACATCGTAGAAAGGGGAAGAAAGAATTATCACGTTATGGGGGAGTTTTTGCATTATGGGGGAGATTTGATTATATTGATTGATTTATTCTTATATCATTTCAAACTCGATGCGTTATGAAGGTATTTTTCTTTATCTCATTTGTATATGTATAGATACTGAAGATTATGATGTTTCACACCCTGATGAGAAAAGCTTTGAGAGTTGACGAAGATTTTTGAAGAATAATTTGAGATCTTGCAAATTTATTCATAGGAGGGTAAATTTGTATAGGCATTTTAGTTTTTGATAATTCAGATTTTTTATGTATGTAACGGCATAGACGTAGGGGGAGATTGGTAAGGACATATTTTTATAAGTCCGTTATCAATTTATTATGTCGTATACTGTTGTCAATTTTATAAAATACCGCAAGTGCACGGGCTATTATATAATAGTGAGTGTAAGTACGAGTCGAACCCACAGAGATTTGTCAATTTTTTCGTTCAAAATAATTGTGACTGTCCAACTAGACTAAATAGGATACGGAATGATTATGAAGTACACTAAATAAAAGCAACTATGATAAATGAGAGTAACACAAGAGGTTTGTAAACAATTAGGAAATAATTAGGATTCGGGGTCCATTTATCACATAACTAATATTGCACACTAATTTAATGTTGTCATTCCCTTTTTATAACTCAAGTTAAACCGACTCTCGCCGCGTTTAATTCGAAAAATTTGACGGTTATGATCAAAATATTTTTAACGTCTCTAATAGACGGTTAAATTCCCTATTCCCTTAGAAAATAAAAGTTTTAAAATTCGCAAATGTACTTAAGCATTGACTATCAAAACAATCAAAGTGCAAGCATAATCAATAAAAAATTACTATCTTTAAATTTCAAAATTTGATTGACAAAACAATTTTGAAGGATTTAAAACACACTCTCGTGTCGCTTTAAAATGAATACCGAATCTTTACTAACAATTAAGACAAGTAGGGAATAAACAACGATAAAATTAACATGACAATATTAGCTAACTATGATAAACTTCACCCTACTCCTAATATAAGAATCAAGCTACCATAATGAAAGAGAAATTGCTAGAATTAGTAGAGATCTTCATAAATAAACCAAACTTACAAATAGTTCTCTCACAACAATCTTCAATCCTCTAAAAAAATGATAAAAACTTGCCCCTCAAATTGATTACAATCACTCAAAGTTGCTCCCCCCGAAATCCTCCACGAAATTCCTCTCTAATTATCTCCGAAATTATGACCCCAAGGGTCCTTTTTATAGGACAAGTGGTGAGTTATTTGAGTTTTTGTGGGACTTTTTCTGATTAGCCGAAAGGTGTTGGTAGCTATCTCTCGACCTCTTTGATCTTTGGATCGTCATAAGGGATGAAATTTCTCTCCGCTCGAAAACTCTTATATTTTATTGCTGAACATGCATGCCGAGTTTTGTCCAAATCGGAGAATAAAAATTTCCGCCTTTTTTACGATTTCACAAGTGTAAAAACAACTATTTTTCGACCGACCGTAAAAATCAGCTTTTTTGCGTCTTTTTTGAATTGATCATCATTTTGCATCAAATTCTATCATTATCTACAAAAATTTCACTAGGCAACTTTTTTCACAAATTAGCACAAGAATATTATAAAATTATCGAAGTGCCCATTTTTTATTTAAAATTGCCATTTTCAATATGAGTTCAATCATTTTCGCATGTTTTCCTCTTTTTAATAAAATAGTCCTAAGAACTTATTAAATACACTAAAATGGGACTAACAAAGTATAAATCTGGGTATAAAATATACAAAATAATGCACTCATCAAATACCCCCAAACCTAAGCTTTGCTAGTCCTCGAGCAAAACTAAAATTTAAAATCTAAGTCACTTTCGTAGGAATCACGATTGCACTTAGCATGTGTAACAAGCCGTTAAACCCCTAGGTTACCCTAGTGGACGAGTTTTGTCTCGTGAGGGTCTGCAGTGAATATACCCACAAAATCCAAAAAACTTAACTCAATACAAAAGACTCAAAAGTAATATAACCAAGTTTGAATGCAAACTTCATAAATATAGTAGAACTGCACTTTTCAATCTCAACTTATCGTGTGCATGTGCATAGCCAATATAACCGTCTATTTCAAAAGATTTGATCGTTACATTTCTTATCCGTAAGTTCGTTTTGATTTCAAAATCTCATGGGATGCACTCACAATCGAACACTCGAAAATGGGTTATTTTCTCTCGGTTTATGTGAATAAAAGAGTAAATTTATATGAACAAATTTCACATATACATGATCAAAAACCGATTTTTTTATAATGGATGAATATGATCTCATGAATGGAAAATCGATTACTTGTTGAAAACGTTGAATCGCACAATAGATCCTATTCATCTTCTCTCCACACTATAACTAACTTCCCTTGAGATCGATTAGGACTTTCTTTGGTTGTATTGTAGGCTCGGGTTTCGCTAGAAATAATGGTTTTTTGGAGTTCAAAATTTCTGAGAATATAGAGGTTTTTCGGTATTTTGACTTTCCACTTTTTCTCACCTCCAATTTTCTTCTCTTTCCTTTTTCGTTTCAACTCACTTTTTTTTTCTTTTCTTTTCACACATTATTTTTGCAACCTCCTTTTCTTTTGGCATTTTTCCAACTGTAATTTTACCCTAGTATTCTCAAAAAATGGGTATGGCTTCTTTTTATGGGCTTTAAACTCACAGTGGAGTTAGGTAGGATAATAAGTTTTCAACAAAAGGCATATTTTCTTTTTGGCTCAAATGGGCGTGCAACAGAATAAAGTAAAAAATGTGGAGTTAGGCTTAATTTTGGCATTTCAAATGATGGACTAATCTCATTTCTCAAGTTTCATTAAGTTGATTTGTGTCTTAAGACGATTTACTAAGACTTCTAGTGCTTAAGATTCACATTTTGAATTTTTGTTTTTAGTAATCGAACAAAACAATGAATTTGAGATCATCAACGAATTTATCACTGAAGGAAAGTCTGAGTTATTTTAACTCGGATTGATTTAAATCTCTCGAAAACGATGAATGGCACAATATCTTACCGGGCTAAAAACTCCACATTTATTCGTTAAGCATGTTAAATTTCGCCTCAATATCCATTTTCGATCATATTATTCGGCTAATATGTAAAAATTTCATAAGTTGAGAGATCGATGAATTAATTCTATATTAACAAATCGTTACAAAACTCAATTATATTGAAAATCTTTTTGGATTTTTGAAATTTTTCTGATTTTTTTTTAAAATATCATCCTTACCCTCAAACCTAAATTTTACATTGTCCTCAATGTATGCTCAAATAAAAATATGGACAACGAAAATAAAGTAAAGAAGTAAAATGATAATACATGTTAACTAAAACAAATAAAAAATAACAAAAAAAAGGTAAAAAAAAACTACACTAATAATATACAAACCGTTAAATTAATAATAAAAATAGTTATGGGTCATTCCAATTAATAAATTTTATAGCACTTAGTGCCAAAACATCATAAATTTGAGAGCATGACCGCACAACACAAATTTCAATCTTAAATCTATGGTCATAATGGTCTGCACCGACATCATTAATAATAAATAAATTTGAATCGCCTGAATCATATGTCGATGCATCACATGGAGGTAATAAATTGAAATAAGGATCCAGATATTTACTATCCCTTCTTCGAAAATAGACCCGTAAAATTGGGGATTCATACTCCACTCCTAAATGTGAGATTTTATGAAAAACGCGGGAAGAAAAGGTATCGCAGGGCGATACAGTTTCTTAATAAAAAATAGGAGGACCGTCATAAATACTTTAAGTATCACTTCAATCGGATGACGAATCCTCATATAAATTTTCCCACGTTTAAGGAGAATCAACATTCGCAATTAAATTAGGAGAAAAATCTCGACAAACATCCAAATCATCACAAGTATTACACGTGTCAAGATTGTCAATTTTTTTCTCCTCACAAAATTGATTATCCCCAATTAATTCATGATTATTTTTAGAAATAACATCATTATACCATTTGTTCACCTCTCTCCAATTGATACACTTTGGTGGACCAATAGTAATTACAGGGTTTGAAGTCTCATCTATACCTTCTTTAATTTTTAAAATGACTACTGACCTATCTGAATTAAATTGAAATACTTAGTCATCTAGATTTTTAGTATTTTGTAAAAATACGTCCATAGGATCAATTGAGGAATATGAGAAAGATGACGGGATAACAATATGAGGACCACCCATTGCAATTTACAACACATGAGTTTATTTATTTATTTTGAATAGCTCCTACTCTTTGACAAGGGAGAATTTAAAAGGCGACCAACTACGGTTGTCTTCTCAAATTCTTATTTCACCTCCAGGTAGGTGGTCGGTACGAAGACTCATTAAAAACCATCAATCCTAGACAAGGTGAAACGAAATCGATTTGACAAGTTCGCGTTGGAGTAGCTTTTAATTCTAGCCTCATTAAGAATTTTTTTTTGATTTTTTTTATGAAATTTTTACTAAAAAAATGCAAAAAGTAAAACAAACTAGTCCGAAAGTCGCAACTTCTTTTAAAAAAAATTGTCAAATTCCCGGCAACGGCTCCAAAAACTTGTTGTCAATTTTATAAAATACCGCAAGTGCACGGGCTATTATAGAATAGCGAGTGTAAATACGAGTCGAACCCACAGAGATTTGTCAATTTTTTCGTTCAAAATAATTGTGACTGGCCAACTAGACTAAATGGGATAGGGAATGATTATGAACTACACTAAATAAAAACAACTACGATAAATGAGAGTAACACAAGAGATTTGTAAACAATTAGGATTCGGGTCCATTTATCACGTAACTAATATTTCACACTAATTTAATGTTGTCATTCTCTTTTTATAACTTAAGTTAAACAGACTCTTGCCGCGTTTAATTCGAAAAATATGACGGTTATGACCAAAATATTTTTAACGTCTCTAATAGACGGCTAAAATCCCTATTCCCTTAGAAAATACAAGTTTTAAAATTCGCAAATGTACTTAAGTATGGACTATTAAAACAATCAAAGTGCAAGCATAATCCATCAAAAATTACTATCTTTAAATTTCAAAACTTGATTGACAAAACAATTTTGAAGGTTTTAAAACACACTCTCGTGTCGCTTTAAAATGAATACCGAATATTTACTAACAATTAAAACAAGTAGAGAATAAACAACGATAAAATTAATTTGACAATATTATCTAACTATGATAAACTTCACCCTACTCCTAATATAAGAATCAAGCTACCATAATGAAAGATAAATTTCTAGAATGAGTAGAGATCTTCATTAATAAACCAAACTTACAAATAGTTCTCTCACAACAATCTTCAATCCTCTAAAAAATGATAAAAACTTGGCCCTCAAATTGATTACAATCACTCAAAGTTGCTCCCCGAAATCCTCCACGAAATTCCTCTCTAATTGTCTCCGAAATTATGACCCCAAGGGTCCTTTTTATAGGACAAGTGGTGAGGTATTTGAGTTTTGGTGAGACTCTTTCTGATTGGCCGAATGGTGGTGGTAGCTATCTCTCGACCTCTTTGATCTTTGGATCGTGATAAAGGACGAAATTTCTCCCCACTCGAAAACTCTTATCTTTTATTGCTGAACACGCATGCCGAGTTTCATCCAAATCGGAGAATAAAAATTTCTAACCTTTTTACGATTTCCCAAGTGTAAAAACAACTATTTTTCGACCGACCGTAAAAATCAGCTTTTTGTGCCTTTTTTGAATTGATCATCATTTTGCACCAAATTCTATCATTATCTGCAAAAATTTCACTAGGCAACTTTTTTCACAAACTAGCACAAGAATATTATAAAATTATCGAAGTGCCCATTTTTTTATTCAAAATTGCCATTTTCAATATGAATTCAATCATTTTCGCATTTTTTCCTCTTTTTAATAAAACAGTCCTAAGAACTTATTAAATACACTAAAATGGGACTAATAAAGTATAAATCTGGGTATAAAATATACAAAATAATGCACTCATCATATACCGCTACATCGTCGAAGAGCATTCAAGAGCAAGCAACATCAAGACGGATCAAAATTAATTAAGTTCTTCATCAAAAAATCTCCGCGAAGTTTACCTTGGTAAGGTTATGTTTTTAATACCTTAACTTTTCACTTAGAGCTTTTGGGATATTTTTACAAAATATTTTCTAAATGTTGGAGCGGACTTTTTCGTCAAAATTTGACAATGAGTATTTTTTCTAAGTATTGGAGCGGACATTAAAATATTAATTTTTTGACGCAACAGTCGTTCAAACGACACCTGTACGTCGTTCGAACGACATGGCAATATCGCGTGATGTCGTTCAAACGACATCTGTCCTTCATTCGCGCAAGACCCTTATCTCGTTCGAAATAACTCGTATTTCGAGGCGGCGCATTTTTATTATAAATACTCATTAAATGGTTTCATTTTGTTTAAGAAGTCCCAGCGTTTTACAGAACAGAAAAACTGCGAAAGAAAAATTCTTTTGGCTTCTTCCTTTAGGCTTTAATCCCTCTTTTGTTTACAATTCACAAAACTCCCATATGCTTTATTGAATTGTTTTAGTGTTCAAGAACACAACTTTTGCTGATTACCTTTGTGGGGAGAACTTTACAACTAGAGAGCTGCGTGTTATTGTGGAGGGAGTCTCTACAGAGTGTTTGGGGCCGCGGACCTTGTGGTATAGCTGCGCATGAACCATTGCAGATTTCTAGCCGTTGCTTTCGATGTTTGTCGAAGACACCGTGCATTACACTTGTGGGCGATTATCAGGTTGTATGTAAGTCAATGGTCTTTTAAGTTCTTCAAAGTTCTAGAAATAAAAGGTTTTGCCCTGCGGGGATTTTTTCTGAATATTTGTGTCACATGCTTTATTTATTTATGGGTTGACACATGCACACACGTTGTTGCAAGTTTAGGGGCTGAATCGAGTTGGTTTAAAAATATACTTTAATTAAATAAGTGTGCCAAATTAGAAATTTGCGAACTTGCGAATAATTTTAAATCGATATCACACACCGAATTATACGATTTTACAAATTGATATTAGAGCGGGTTGTGCTAATTTATCGCGTATTCGTATTTTTCGCAAAACCGTGTGTTATTGATTTTTTTTGAAAATCTGTTTTGTGAAAAATCATAATTTTTCCAATGGAACATTCATTTAATATGATGCCTATTTTTGACGTGTCTAATTATGCCTACTGGAAAGCTCGTATGAAATCTTGTTTAAAATCTATTGACGCGCGTGATTGGTTGCTTTTTGAAAATGGGTGGACTCCTCCCACGGTCACCGTTGATAATATCACCTCTTTAAAACCTGTGTCGGCCTGGACTGAAGATGATTGTAAAATGTCTAATTTTAATTACCGTGGTTTGAGTGTTATTTCTTGAGCCGTCACTCCCGACGAGTTGCGCCGAATTATGACGTGCACCATGTCTAAAGAGGCATGGGATGTTTTGAAATTGACACACGAGGGTACGAACGCGGTTAAATAATCTAAGTTACAAAATTTGGCCACCCAATTTGAGACTATCACCATGTCTGAGTCTGAATGCTTCGATAATTTTTATGCACGTTTGTCGGACATTGTTAACACATGTTTTAATTTGGCTGAGGTGATTGATAACACGCGTGTCGTTAAAAATATTTTGAGCTCTCTTCCAAAACGCTTTATCCCTAAAGTCACTGTTTTGAACTCTTTGGGAAATTTGAAATCACATAAGTTGGAAGAACTTGTAGGAGATGTCCAAACCTATGAGATTAACATGTTTCCCTAAAACATTAAGGCTAAGGATAGAGGCGTTGCTTTAAAGACTCATTTTAAGAAAAGGTTTGTGAGTCCGATTCCGAGGGAGACTTTGATAATTTGGCCTTACTTGCGAAAAATTTGAAAACGTTTCTTAAAATTTCTAAAGAAAATTCTTCCAACAAAAAGAGATTTTTGGAGAAAAATAAAAAGAAAGGAAAGGGAAAAGAAAGAGGTGAGAGGGAAAAAGAGAATGACTCGGATGAGGAGTGTGAGGAGGAGTTTGAGAACGTGACTTGTTTTGAATGTGGTGGCAAGGGGCATAAGTCGTTTGAGTGTCCTACGTGGCTTAGAAAGAAAGGAAAGAAAGTAGCCATGCCATCCACACTTAATGATAGTGAGGGTGATGAGGGTGATATGGGAGATGAGTCCGATAAAGGTTTAAAACATGGGATGTGTGTATCTTTTTCGAGTCGTGTGAGCATACCCACTTTGTCCCTCAATAGTGCACACGCATGCGATAGTGATGATTTGAGCGCTTCAAGTGAGGGAGAAAGAGAGAGTGAAAGTGGAGATGAAAGTGAGATCCAAAAAGCATTTAGAGATTTGTACACTGAGACCTTGAAAACAAAGAAGTACAATATAAATTAGGGTCGTCGGGTTTTAAATTTGGAAAGAGAGAAGGAGGCTTTAAGAAAGGAGAAGTGTGATTTGACCAACACGTTGTCTTGCCCGATGACACATGTATCCCAACTCGAGAGTGATCTCGAACGTGCCAGGGAGGTCAAAGTCAATTTTTATAACGCACCTAAGAAGGTTTAAAAGGTGGTTCTTAAGGGTAAAGGTGAGAAGTTAGGAATAAGTCATGACGGTGATTTTACTTCCCAATTAGCACCCGAGTCGATTCCCACTTTAGTATAAGATTGACAATAGTCTCACCCTAACCCACCTAGGCGTCCCATTCCTATTAGGAGAGTGCGTCCTAGAGTTTTTGAGAAAGGTTTTCCTAGGCCTATATATGTTTGTTCCCATTGCAAAAGGGGAGGTCACCTTAGGGAATTTTGTTTTAAGTTGGGTTATGTGTCACGCTTTTCTACTACACGTGTTTCTTCCACACATGCACCCACACATGATACTTTACATGCTCCCGGAGACTACATGAGAGAGTTTTCACATTTAGGTGAGCAAGTTAAGTTTTTAATCAAAACTTCACAAGATTTGATGGATGTTTTTCATAAGTTGGCACTACCTTTGGAAAACCCCTCCGCACCTATCGATTGAGGTTTGACTTGTTTACTAGCATAGGATGTTTTTCATGATGAAATTATTTGCCTATTGCTAGTATGTATCATTTTTATATAAATTTTGTCTTTTGAAAATTTTTGAAAAATTCAAAAAGATTTTATTTTGATAAAATTTTGAAAAATCCAAAAAAATTTTTGTATTTTGTTTGCACCGTTTATGGATGGACACTTAGGATGACCGAGTCACAACATCATTCCATTTTTCATGTGACTAGTTGATAGTGTTTTGAGACAATATGTCAATTCATCCATGGGATTTATAATGTTTGGAGTCATTAAGATGTAATTAAGTGTTATTTCCTACATGTTTGACTCATGATTTTATTTATTGCACACATGCACAAATTTGTTTGATTATTGTGCTTGTCTTATCACATGTTGGTTGGGTGTTTTCACTTCAATCCTATCCTTAAAACGAACCAAGCGCGATAAAACCTGATAAGAAAGTTGTGCATGTAAGAGCCGTTTGTGAGTTTGGGTGCTTTTTTTTGAAGACGGTGAAGGGCTGCGAAAGGTACTCATCTATACTTTGCGATTAAGCCACCATTTAAATTGGACCTAAAAAATTGAGGAATTTTGTTATCCGGGGTCCAAAGAGGTTTGAAAGAGTCCGAAATTTTTTAAAGGCAATAAAAAGAAATTCATGCCAGTTGTGGGCCAATTAGGTTTTTGCACCAATTCTCCAAAGTTTGAGAATTTAGTTTAACACCTCTAAAAGAAAATATATATGAGGGAGTTTGGTTGGAGGTTTTATAACGGGTTTGCACGTCCTTGAAAGTCTTGAAAAAGCGCTAAATTGTTTTGGACGTTATTAGTGTGAAAATCACATTGACTTTGATTTGTTGATTTGCATAATACGATGTCATAATATTTTTGATGTTCATTCATTAGGAGTACACATATTCATCATTCACATATGATTGATTGAGTTTATTTACCTATCGAATGTGTTCACACCCATACATTCCATTTTCATGACATGGTTGAGTTAGTATAAATCCATGGTGTGATTTTTGGTATCTAATTTTTGTATGAAAAATTTGAAAAATCAAAAATAGTTTGTGAAAGTTTTTGAGACATACCTTTGCATGCGCGTAGATCGATCCATGTTTGCATTGCACTTTATCGTGACACTCCATGTTTTTATTGTTTCTTCTTATCTGTCTATTTGGGGACATCATAAAAAGGAGAAGAAATAATTATCACGTTATGGGGGAGTTTTTTCATTATGGGGGAGATTTGATTATATTGATTGATTTATTCTTATATCATTTCAAAATTGACGCGTCACGAAGGTATTTTACTTTATCTCATGTGTGTAGGTACAAAGACTGAAGATTATGATGTTGCTCACCCTGATGAGAAAAGCTTTGAGAGTTGACGAAGATTTTTGAAGAACAGTTTGAGATCTTGCAAATTTATTCACAGGAGGGTAGATTTGTATAGGTATTTTGGTTTTTGATAATTCGGATTTTTTATGTTTGTACTGGAATAGACATAGGGGTAGATTTGTAAGGACATATTTTTATAAGTCCGTTATCAATTTATTATGTCGTATACCGCTACATCGTCGAAGAGCATTCAAGAGCAATCTACATCAAGACGGATCAAAATTAATCAAGTTCTTCATCAAAAAATCTCCGCGAAGTTTACCTTAGTAAGGTTTTGTTTTTAATACCTTAACTTTTCAATTGGAGCTTTTGGGATATTTTTTCAAAATATTTTCTAAGTGTTGGAGCGGACTTTTTCGTCAAAATTTGACAATGAGTATTTCTTCTAAGTATTGGAGCGGACATTAAAATATTAATTTTTTGATGCAACAGTCGTTCAAACGACACCTGTACGTCGTTCGAACGGCATGGCAATATCGCGTGATGTTGTTCAAACGACATCTGTCCTTCGTTCGCGCGAGACCCTTATCTCGTTCGAAATAACTCGTATTTTGAGGCGGCGCATTTTTATTATAAATACTCATTAAATGGTTTCGTTTTGTTTAAGAAGTCCCAGAATTTTACAGAACAAAAAAACTGCGAAAGCAGAATTCTTTTGGCTTCTTCCTTTTAGGGTTTAATCCCTCTTTTGTTTACAATTCACAAAACTCCTATATGCTTTAGTGAATTGTTTTGGTGTTCAAGAACACAACTTTTGTTGATTACCTTTCTGGGGAAAACTCTACAACCGAAGAGCCGCGTGCTATTGTGGAGGGAGTCTCTACGGAGTGTTTTGGGCTGCGGTCCTTGTGGTATAGCTGTGCGTGAACCATTGCAGATTTCTAGCCGTTGCTTTGGAGGTTTGACGAAGACTCCGTGCATTACACTTATGGGCGATTATCAGGTTGTATGTAAGTCAATGGTCTTGTAAATTCTTCAAAGTTCTAGAAATAAAAGGTTTTACCCTGCGGAAATTTTTTCTGAATATTTGTGTCACATGCTTTATTTATTTATGGGTTAACACACGCACACACGTTGTTGCAAGTTTAGGGGCTGAATTGAGTTGGTTTAAAAATAGACTCTAATTAAATAAGTGTGCCAAATTATAAATTTGCGAACTTGTGAATAATTTTAAATCGATATCACACACCGCATTATGTGGTTTTACAAATATAAATCACTTTAATTTGACGTTTGCTAAAAGAATTGATTTTTTGAAAAAAGAAAATTCTCATTTTAAATCAACGGTTGATCTTTTGCAAACGGTTCAAAATCAAAGAGATTTTTATTGTGAGAAACTTGTTTTTTTGGAACGCGACTTTAATGATTTAAAATTGTTCAAAAAGGAGAGTGATGATAGAGTCCTATTTTTAGAAAAAGAATTGGAGGAGTTTAAAAATTCCAGTGTTTGTTGTTGTGCCAAAGAGGATAAAAATATTTTAATCAATGAGCTTGTGACACGTGAAGAGACTCTTAGGGAAAAATTTGCTTTAATTGAGGGGGAGAGAGATACCCTTTTAGGAATTGTTGAAAATTTGAAAAAGAAATCCATGTCTTTGGAAGAGTCTAATTTGTTGCTTGAATAAAATATTTTGAAGTTAAAAAATAATTTAAACAATTCAAGTAGGTTTGATAGTGATGGTAATGGCTCATCTTATTATCATGCATCTAGTGCTAAAGCCAAAAGCATTATTATTTTAGAGGGTCAATTAATCCCAAGGACGTTAGAAAAGATCACACTTTTGGTAACATTCCTCCCGTTTATACATGTTCACATTGTGGTAGGAAATTTCACCTTAGGAGATTTTATTTTGATCTTGGAAGAGGTCCTAGGAAGTCGAAGTCTAGTGTTCCCTTGGTTCCTAAATCCCCCACACGAAATTTCACATCTATTTGGGTTAGGAAATCACTTTTAGAGGCACTAGATTTTAGACAAGTTGATTCCCGTTTGCTTGCACATGATTCTACTTTTGCCATATCATATAGATGATTGTGTTTGCATGTTTGTCATACACTAGTTGTGGTTTCATGATATACATTTGCTAGTGTAATTACATGTACTTTTTGTATTAGATTTTTGTTTTTGAATTTTTTTTGAAAAATACAAAAAGATTTATTTTGATAAATTTTTTGAAAAATCCAAAAAGATTTTTGTATTTTATTTGCACCATTTATGGATAAACTCTTAGGATGATCGAGTCACAACATCATTCCATTTTTCATGTGACTATTTGATAGTGTTTTGAGACAATATGTCAATTCATCCATGTGCTTTATAGTGTTTGGAGTCATTTAGATGTAATTAAGTGTTACTTCCTACATGTTTGACTTATGATTTCCTTTATTACACACATGCACAAATTTGTTTGATTATTGTGATTGTCTTATCACATGTTGGTTGGGTGTTTTCACTTCAATACCGTCCTTAAAACGAACCAAGCGCGATAAAACTTGAGAAGAAAGTTGTGCATGTAAGAGCCATTTGTGAGTTTGTGTGCTTTATTTGAAAATAGGGAAGGGCTGCGAAAGGTTCATTTGGCCTTTGCGAATACTAAGCCACCGTTTTATCGGACCTAAAAAATTGAAGAATTTTATTATTCGGGGTCCAAAGAGGTTTAAAAGAGCCCGAAAAAATTTAAAGGCAATAAAAAGAAATTCATATAAAAAAGGGGCCATTAGGTTTTTGCACCAATTCTCCAAAGTTTGAGAATTTAGTTTATACACCTCTCTCTCTCTCTCTCTCTCTCTATATATATATATATATATATATATATATATATATATATATGTATGTGGGAGTTTGGATGGATAATTAAAATGGGTTTGCAGGTCCTTAAAAATCTTGAAAAAGCGATAAATAGTTTTGGACGTTATTGGGGGTGGAAATCACTTTGACTTTGATTTGTTGATTTGCATAAGATGATGTCATCTAAATTCAATAATTTTTCCACGTAAGGATACTTTTTATGTTCATTCGTTAGGAGTACATGTATGCATCGTGCACACATTCTTGATTGAGTTGATTTACCTATCGAATGTGTTCACACCCATTCATTCCATTTCCATGACTTGGTTGTTTTAGTATAAATCCATGGTATGTGATTTTTGTATCGTATTTTTTGCTTTGAAAAATTGGAAAATTCAAAAAATAGTTTGTGAAATTTTTGAGACACTCCTTTTTATACGCGTAGTTTGATCCTTGTTTGCTATGCATTTTTATCCTGACCCTCCATGTTTTAATTGTTCTTCTTATCTGTTTATTTGGGGACATCATAAGAAGGGGGAGAAACAATTATCATGTTATGGGGGAGATTTGATTTATTTATGATTTATTTTTATATCATTTCCAACTTGATGCGTCACGAAGGTATTTGCTTTATCTCATGTGTGTAGGTACAAAATTGGATATTGCACACCTTGATGAGAAAAGCTTGGAGCTTTGAAATTTGAAGTTGAAGAGTTTTGAAGAAAAGTTTGAGATCTTTCAAATTTATTCATGGGAGGGTAGATTTGTATAGGTTATTTTTTATTTGATAATTCATATGTTTTTATGTATTTACCGGCATAGACATAGGGAGAGATTTGTAAGGACATATTTTATAAATGGTCGTCACAATTAATTATGTCGTATACTGTTACAGTCGTCGAAGAATTCAAGAAGTTTTCATCTACAAAAGACGAATCCGAATTACAAGTTGTCTTCATCATTCAAGCCCAACAATATGACATTTGGTAAGATAATGTTTTATAGTTTCATTTACATTTCATATTAAGAGTGTTGGGATATTTTTAAAAGGAATTTTAAAAAGATTTTATATAAAAATGTTTTTATAAATGTTTTTTATAAAAATGTTTCATTACTGTTTTAGAGAAAGTTGATTTTTGAAAAGTTTTGAGAAAATTTCTAACGCAGTAAGCATACCTCGGTTTCGATGCTCAGGTCGTTCAAGCGAGATCACCATCTCGTTCGAGCAACATTGAGATGTCGCGCGATGTCATTTGAACGACATGCGTATCTCATTCGAGCGAGATGGGATTTCGTTCGAGCGACGTGACTTTTTGGCTGACACGCTGCCCTCATGCTTATCCTTTGACCGACTTAATTTTCTTATAAAAGGGGTCTGCCAACGTTGGTTTTCGTGGAGAACAGTTTTCAACTTTAAAGAGTTTTAACCTTTGAAACTTTTGTTTATTTACCCATAATTTAATTCGATACCTTTGGCAGAAAGTTTTTCTCCAACAATTTAAGGGTTCAAATATTTGTTTTGTTTTTAATTCACAAAAATCCCAATTACTTTTATGTGAGTTATTTTTTGGAACCCAAGAACATATTTTGCTTTTGTTCATTCTTTGTGGGGAGAAGTCTACAACTGACAGCTGCGTGCTATTGTGGAGGGAGTCCTTATGAAATTCACTCTTGTGGGGAAGCCGTTTCTTTTCCATTGCTGACCATCTGGAGTTCTTGCGGGAGATCCCAGCCGACGACATCGGAACTGACACCTGAGGGTATTTCGTATGTCACTATTATTTTTATTGTAATCCGTGTAAACCGTTATTTAAAAATTATAGTGAAAATAAAAAGGTTTTGCCCTTCGGGTATTTTTCCTCAAATTTTCTGTCGTATGTTTTTATATATTTATGGGTAGACACACGCATACACGTAGTTGCATGTTTAGGGACTGAATTAATTTGGTTTAAATAGACTCTAATTAAATAAGTGTGCCAAAGTATAAATTTGCAAATTTAATCAATTATCACATAGTCATACGTGTTACACACCCTTTCGCCCTCAACATACTCGAGGTTATATTTAAGAGTCCTCTCACGTTCTCTAACATCCTCAGTCAATTTAATATTATCAACATCTATGGCACATTCTTTCACCTTAGCTTCTATATGCAAATTTCCCTTTTTAACTTCAACTAATCTTCGTATAACTCTCGAAAGGCCACTCGAAGATCACTATCCTCCTTATATTCTTCTTCATCATATCTCATCTCCTCACTAGCTTGGGAACCTAAATACTGGACCTCAAAATCATCATGCTCATGATTATCTTCAACGGGGAAAGAAGTCCACATGACTAGCCATGAACGAGGTGTAGTTGCAATCAATAGGGGAATCAACTTCCTCTTTCGACTCACTATCACTTAAGGTGGTATTATATACCTTTGGTTTCTTACCCTCCTTCCTCAGTTTAGTGGGACACTCACGAAAATAATGCCCTAAACATTGGCATTAAAAACATTTGCCCTAGTCATCCACCTTCTTAGGACCATCCCTATTCTTCCTGTCACAATCATTAAAGTTCTTATATTCTTTTTCAAAACTCTTCTCATCTATAATCTTGAACTTCCTAGAAAACCTAGCTATCTATTCAGCATCAAGCTCACCATCACTATCAGAATCCTCCACATCCTCTTTTCGGGCATTTATGGTAATACCCCTTTCTTTATTCGGAGGACACATGTTCATCTTATAGGTTTGAGGGTCCCTTGCAAGTTCTTGGACTCTCATAGAATCAACACCACCTAGGAAATCTAGGATCATGATTTTGGCGTTAAATCTTCCAGGCAACGAGCTTAAGATTTTTCATACCCCTCTAGATACGGGGATCGACTCACAATTGTCCGAAAACTTAGCATAAAACTCATCAAAAGACTAATTCTCTAACACCTTAATCGTCTCAAACTTTGTTTTTAAATTTTATAATTTGGAAACCCTAGAAGTATATGTTCCCTCATGTGTGGATCGTAAAATATCCCAAACATCCTTTATACTTTCACAAGTCTTAATACATCTAAACTCTTCACCATTCACAATGCAAAAAATTTAATTAAAACCTGGAATTAAAATTCGAGGCATTCTTTTTAGCCATTTCCTAAGAGTCATACGCTTTAGGAGCACCACCTTTAGTGGGAGGAGTCCACCCATACTCAACTGAGTTCCAAACATTCTCGTAGATCGATTTAAGAAAAAATCACATTCACATGTCTAATAAGGATAGTTTGACCCATCAAACAGTGGAGGTCGGCCAACGAAACTACTGACTCAATTAAACTCCATCTAAACCCAAAATAATCACAAAATAGGGGTATAACAACACAAAATAGTGTAACCCACTCTGATACCAAGGGTTTGTAGATAAATACCAACAGTTTTTAATTTTCACAGTTTTAATAAACTTTGCACCGAAATAAAAACACTAGTGTTATGTTAAAACGTTTACCAATTTTAGTCTTGACCTAATCATGCATCTGGGTGAGTGTAAGAAAGAAAAAAACAAATGGCCGACAATACGATGATGTACGAGGAAAATTCACAGCCACAATTGGATGCATTCTTCGTTGCCACACAACGCAAGCGCATTACCACATCTCGGCGTCTGATCGATCTTAGTTGTCTCATGACCAGTCCAGCCACCACTCAATACGAATACGATCTCCACCATTCGAAACGCTCACAGTATGAAGAGCAAACCAGTATGCTCCAACAAAAAAATATGTCAAATAAACATATAGATGTGGGATTCTTGGATCTCAAACTTGGGTGTAAACTAGGAATTGTGAGGCACAAGATATAACTTGAAAAAATGTTTTTATAAAAGCTGTATCTCAAAACCGATGCCAGACCTGAGTATTTATCAAAAACACACTTTTTTGAGGCGACACATTTTTGACAAAATACGTCCGAACGGAAAATATGGTTCGTTCTAACGAAAACACCATCTCGTTCGAACCAACTAAAAACTCGTTTTAATAAACATGCCAATCTTACTCGAACCGGTTTCGAACGATATATTTATGATCAACATAAATTTCTCGTTCAAATGAACTGCGAGCAACAGAAAATTAAAAAATATTTTTCTTTCAAAATTCATTTTATGAAAAGGCCTAAAACCAATTTTATAAAAAAACACCCAAAATAGTTTTAGGGATCAAACAAAAATATGTATTCATACCTTCCTTGATATCCCTTAAATGTTGAATATATAGCTCAACACATATCCTAATGTATCCTCGATGATGCTTTAACTTTACTGCATGATCTCTAATCGCACATCATCGGCTTAAAGAATACATAACTCAAGTACTAAACTATGAATACAAACACGAAATAAACTAAATACTACCAAATTGACTCAATTCAGAAATTTATCCTTTAGATCGACACTGCCAGATTTTTTTACAATTTTGGATTTGGGTTTATTGGATTGGATTTTGGGTTTGGGGCTATAATTTAGGTTTTCTTTTGGATAAAATTGACTTCGATGAACGTGCTATTAGGAATATTAATAGGTTTCTAATTTAGGACAATCAATTAGATACCTAAATTACAAACTCAAGAGTAGGATGAGTAGTGATTTAGTTATTTGTGTAATTGGTTTTCAAGGGTTTATTAAGTGTAGGACATTAGATTTCAAACCCGAGAGTATGATGGGTTGTTGATTACGATTTTTGAAGTTTAGATAATTGGAATTATTAATAGGAATAACTTTTTATCGTAATGATAGACTAGTGGGGCATTTATCTTTGAGGGGAGTTTAATATTTATTAGAGACTTTAAAGTAGGGTAGTTTGCATATTTGATGGGATTATGTAAATTTAGGTAAGGGTAGATACATGGATGTGAAGCCTTGGGAGAATGAGGTAAGGCTGTACAAGATTGAATGTAGTTGATTTACATATTTTAGGGTATGGTAGGGTGAGACTATACTTAGATTTGGGGATCTTGGGTACTATGGTAATACAATATGATATGAATATGGGGTTAGAGATGTTATATACCTATTTATGATAACAATTCTAGTATGACCCGGTAGAGACGGGTCTATATATGTGTGTGTGTTTATGTTAATTTGAACTAATTATAGAGGGTTATAAATGTGATCCGATAGCGTTGGGTGGGTATGTATATATGATTATTTGATTCAATCCATTAGCAAAGTTTATATTTGATTAGATGAATTTGGTGTAATGCATACCATGTGTGAGTTATTTTTGCGAATGTACTAAGAGGGATTCCATTATGGGACACGTATGACGCCGACCGTGATGGTGCCTTGGTGAGGAGAGGAGTTTTCCATGGCCATATTTTTACCTCGAATCCTATGCCTAGGTATTCGTGTCCCGAGAGGATTTCATGTGGAGATTTCATCGTCTAGTCTTAGGTATGGTAGGCTATATGAGTGATGTGTAGGCGTAGTCCCTTGGTCGTGATGAGGACTTAAATTTGGTACGACTTAAGATTACACCCAGTACGTGTGAGTGATCCCCAAAGGCAATAGGAATAGGCATTTTATAATGTGTGGGCATGAGAATAGCCCATTTATTTGTACATGCCGATTGTTGTACATTTGTATGGATGCTATATGTGATGGAGTATTTCTCCTAGCATATATGATTATTGTGTGGTGGTACTAGAGATGGTTGTACCGATTTATGTTCTATACTAGAGATGTATATGAATTATAATAGAGATGTCTACCTAAATACTTATGTTCCAAATTTGTGTAAGACATGTACTGGCGATGTGTATATTGTATTATTGGCATGAGATAGTCAAATGTGTATAAACTTAAGATATGATCCCATTTTGGATATATTGGTTATTTGGTGAGATGTACTGTAGGATTGAGACTACAACACAACTTATGTTTTATAATGAAAGAGATAAACTTAAAGATGAGAAACTAAAGATTAAAAAATGAAGATGTGAAGCTTTAATCACATGGGATACATATGGCTTGGAATTTAGAACTGCGTGTTATGTTAGGTTATTTGGGTTGGGATAAATATTACAAGGTATTAAAATGTGAGAGGAATATCCATAGTTATGATTTATCCCAATTTCAATTATAATTTTATTCCTCATAAAGTTGCTGTTAATGTTGTGAATTTTAACATTTTTAAGACTTAAGCTACGAGAGCCAACATCTTGACTAATGCTGTTGATTGCCATCTCATCCAATTGCAGATTCTTAGGATGTTGGTGTCTTTGGCCTGAATGCCCCATTTTCATTCTTGTCATTCAAAATTTTATTTTGAGGGATTATGAAATATATTTTAAATTTAGACGATGAAATCACATATTCTTACAAATAAAGCGAGGCCCTCAAGACCCTTGGACACCATTTGTTGTCTCATCAGTAGGCTCACACCACCTTTTTGCAAATCATCACCTATAAATCTCTATCCCAATCGAAAAACTAACCCTCAATTGCAAATAAAGAGATGGAGCTGGGGTGATTCTAAAATAGTTACATCAAATTTGGAGATTCCTTTTCTGTTTTTATATCAAGTATTTGTTTGGCAAAATCAAAGAACTCGAGTCTCAGAATCTATTGAAGGAAGTTAGCATAAAAGGTTTCTCTAGGGAGAACTCCTTGAATCAAGCTATGGAATAAGAGGAATAATGCGTTATTCTTCATATTTGAAAAACGTGAGTTTTTCTAAATCAATGCTCTGATACCACTTGTTGTAAATGAAGACCCCCCAATTTTTAAAGACTTTCAAATAAAAATCAATTTCCTTTTAAAGATACGGAATAAGGATGGCTCAACACAACACACACAAACAATAATTTTTAAAAATCAATTTAATACAAGTCCTAGAAATTTGCCTAATAAAATAATTAATTCATTTTTGCAATTTTAGGCCAAACCAAATTTTATCAAATTAAATTTAATGACTTGAACTAAATTAATTAAACATTATCCAAATTAATTTTAGCACCAACTTAAGCATGAGTAGTGATTTAAACCAATTTTATCTTTTAGCCCTAAGCATGCATCTAGGTGATATAGCAAGATAAAATAAATCACAAACCACTACATCCCGATGTATGAGGAAAAACCCACAAAGGGAAACAACCTCAGACGACCCTATCCTTAAATCCACTAAGTATGGTATTTTTACAAGTACAAGACAAAAGACTTACTCAACTCAACTCGACTCCCTTCAAGCTCCTGATGCGTCTTCTTGTACCAACCTCCACTTAGTTGACAATCCCGGACTCCACCGAAATCGTGGAATCCACCAATCAGTCTTTAGGAACAACCGTCAACCACACATGGTGCCTTTCACCATGTGAGAATGCTGCAACCAAAAATGAGACTTCTTCTTTGATGGATGTAGAAGTAAACCCAAATGAACTCTTCAACTCGGTAGAGTAAAACTCGGTGGCAAACACTCCAAGCAAGATATTTATATGGTAACTTGGAATAAACAAACCATGGGTGTAAACTAAAGTGTTTTTGGGTAATCTTCTTGAAAATGCTAACAGTTAAAATAAGAACTTTTGAACTTAGAAATTTTCTCTCTAAAAATTTTTCTCTCAAAAAGGTGTTTAGAAAATGTCAAAAGGTGGTTTTTAAAACTTGGTTCCCACATTTATAACTTCTGTCAAGAGTTAGTGGGAAAAAGTAAGTGGGAACATGGGGAAAAACTGATTAAAACTGACAAAAAAATTCTCGCCAAAATTCTCGTTCGAACGACACTTCTAATGAAGTTCCAGTGGCCAAGTGGGAAAACTCGTTGGCAAGCTCATTCGAATGACATTCTCATTCGAAAGAAAAACTCATTCGAATGACAATATTGAACGAAGTTCCAGAATGCTTAAAATTCGATTTTTAGCCCAGAAACTTTATTTTAAAGTTTTAAAGAAACCTTCTGAAAATAAACATCAGTTTAAACAAAAATTAAACCCAATAAAAATTGTTCCAAGCTCCAATATAAATATGTAATGCATTCATACCTTAGGAGTAATTGGAACTAAAGTTGTTGATGTAGAAACGAGACACAATAAACTCGACATATGATGATGCTTTAAAATCTTAACCGCTACATCTTCAACTAACACGTCATAGGCTTGAATGGATAAACTTGAACACTATCCTATAACTCATATGTTTTTGTTCGTAATTGAGCCAACACAACATTGAGACTCAATCAGAGACTTGTGTCCTTACAATATTTAAAAATTATCCCGAGGGGTTTGGGTCCTTGCGGCATAAGTCCTTCAACCACTATACTAAACTAGAACTTCTCGTAATCCCTCCACCCTCATACCACCCACCAAATTTAACGTAATCATTGTCAAAGATCGAGCCTCTGTAAACTTACTTCGATACATAAATTGACACCCAATCCATTATATCGTCTCATTGTGTGGTTGACTTAGAGATTAGATCTTGTAATAGGATTGTGGAGGCTGGAAGGGTCTAAGCGTTAAACTTAGGCTCCTAAAGGAGCAGTAGGCGTACCCACTAGTCCTATGATAAATATGATGAAGTGATAAGAAAGATGGTGTAAGAGGTTCCTTTGTATATTGAGGAGGAGGTTGAGAAACAAGAAATGCGATTAATTGTAGAGCGAGAGGAGATAAACATCGCTAAGTGCAATGTAATTATTATTGAAGATCAAAGGTGGTTATGTAGTAAAAAATATGTGAAATAAATGGAGAAAAAAGTGTATTTATTTTCATTGATTATGATAAATGCAGACTGGAGGAAACTTCTGTAGAGAATATCCTCGTGTTATAAGTATTGAATAAAATATTTAATATTATGTGCTCCTATTAAATGAAACATGCCATGGCACTGATGAGAGAGGTAACTTGCTAGACACTTGCGCTGAGCAAATGCAACACAACCTTTGTTTAGGGGGTTAATTTACTACCTAGGCTATTAATCATCTATCAAACATAGGCTTGAGCCATGCTATTGATGTGATTTTCCAGTATTGACATGCACTTTGAAAGACCCTTTGTGCCAGAAACTTTGTCTCTCGGTTGTGCTTGGTTTGTTGCAAGTGTGTGCTCGTGTGGGACTTCTAGCTATCCTGATCGTGTTGCTATTATTAACTCACAATGTTAACATATTTAACTTGTCTCATTTTTCATCTTCCAATAAAGTACCCTCATAAATCCTAGGAGTCACTTTTGGAATGTTTAGTTCATGAACACTATATTTACTCCAACTAAGTTGGACTTAACACTCATGACTCATTTTTACCTGTTAATGATGTGGAATGTAGTGGAATTAACACACACACGAGAGAAAAAATAAGAATAAAACCATATTTTCTTTCATTTCATCCATATCATATCTCATAAATTTCATTAATAATAATTTTGATTACAAGGGAGGGTCAAGGTCCATATTTATAGATAATTCTAAACAATCACCTAATTAAAAAAGGGGACTAAATGATAAAATAAAAACTAATTGAAATAAATTACTAATTAAAAGCTAAATCCTAAAATAATGTAAATAATATTTAAATAACTAAAATAGTAATACTATTTAATTTATTAAAAAATCAAGATGCATCACTCACCCCTTCTTCGAAAAGATTGACCCGAGTGTTGAAGGTGAAAATCATCAAAGGTAACGCAACATGAATGGTCACCAGATCTCCTTCTTCGAAAGGGGTTCTACAATGATCTTCTCCACTATACTTGCTACCCTTATTGTGTTTTAAGAGTGTTTGCAAATACAATTGGTATTAGAGTTGTTTGTATATTATTTCAGTTTGACTTTGTCTCATTTTTTAATTGTTCAGTTTTAGTTAGTTCGTTATGCTGAGAATGTTACCAAATATTTTTTATTCTCGTTATTTTTAGATTAGACTTGATCAATCTATTTTGGATTTTGTGGTGTGTCACCGTTGGTATCAGAGCATTCCAAGTCCTAGTGTCCTAGGGATCTTGAGTGCATCCGTCAATTTTTTGCATTGCGTTATTTGACTACTTTAGAGTTTTATCATTTAGGATTTGTATTTTCTATAACGATGACCATTTGAGAGGTTTCGCACCATTATTTTCCAATGAAAAACTCGAATAAACCAAGTGTATCAGGAGAGTTCCTTGTTTGGATTTTTCTTGTGAGACATCCCATGCATGATGTCAACTTCGATCGAGAGTTAAGGACTTTTATACGAGAAACCTTGGTAAGTGCTTAGTGTATGGTTAGATAGGAAATGTTTTCACTAACCACACGTAATGAAAGTAAGATTTTGAAGACTTTGTCTGTGCAACCGCGTGGTGAACATGATAAGGAGGAATTCAACTATATTTCTCTTTCTACATTGGGAGAGATCAATACGAAAGTAAAAAAGGATATTCGTGTTATCAATTAGAGTGGGAGAAAGTTTTTTTTGGCGTTGGAAGAAACCTTATATGAAAGATTTGGCATGTTTCATTAGGTAATCCATTTTTCACCCCTTACGCTTAGGTGGTTGAAGTTACCCTTCTAATTATGTAGGAGCATTATACATAAGAAGCGGATTGAGTCCTTAAGATTGGGATGATCGGGGCCAAAGTGGACCCAATGAATAGAGATAATGTAGCGTGGACCCGAGTAGGGATACCTCACCAACAAAAGGAACTGCATATGGGGAGATGACCCCAGGAGGTTTCAAGACTAGATGATATGATCTATTTTAGCTAGTAGGGCCAAGGAAATTATGGCCAGTTGAGCCATGGCCTATGAGTGCTAGACTAACGATGCAATTTGTAGCAGATATGATCAAGGAAGTAAGGTCGACAGGGACGCCATTTCATTAGTTCCTTTTGAGGAAGGTGTTACGCTCGTGGCGAGTGAGGCCACCTAGTTATTAAACGCCTTAGTGGCAACCAACTCTTTGGGGTACCTTTGGGGGATAATTATGGGTACTTTGATGGATTGCATATATGAGTTTGACTTAGACATAGAGGATTTTTCATTCTTTATCAGTAATGTGTGTGTACTACGATTATGAGGTATATGTACTTTTATTTTTAGCTTTATGTATATGTGGACACCCCAACTAGTAGGGGTTACTTTACGTTGTGATCATAAAGACATGACAATTTGTTGGATCTATTTAGTTTTCATCCATTTTGTGGACTTGTAAATGATAGATCATCATATTAATACTAATCTTATGTGTATATATATGTTGTATGCTTATATCGACTATCAGAGGTAGGCTTTTATACGCCATTTTTGGGTCGGGTTTTATTTTTGGTAGTTGTGATTAGGCTCATGAGAAGGTCTAGTACACTTATTTATGAATAGATATGAGAAGATTAGAAGGGATTATATTTGGGTAGACGTGTCACTGACAGTCTGAGGTTTTTCTAGTCTTTTTTTGTTTGGGTGTTGAGTTATCACCTATATAAGAGTTTTGTTTTTCCATAGAGTTGACACTTACATTGGATCCGCCGCGAGGAAAATTTATGGGACTAACTTTGCCAGGGATAATGGATCTTTCATGTGAGTGGAGACCATTGTTTTTGAGCTGGTAGGATATTAGATAATGTCGTTACCTTAAGGAATCTCTAAAATATAGACGATTCACTAAGAGATATGTGAACCACCAAGAATAGGATAAGGTCAAGATACGGGATGGGTGTTTGTTGTTATGTATTAACGATGTCGAAATAGTTGGAGGAGAGTGTTTCCTCACAATGATTGAAATGGGAGCGAGTTAAAATTAGTGGTGAGATCAGGAGGAGAATATCCCGAAGGAAAGTTTCTAGCACAATACGTAGTGGGCGCATCATTAGTGGATTTTGACCGCGCAAATGGGTAGTTAGCTATGATTTATGACGATATCTTGGTGAAGGGGGAATGGCGTGGTAGTGGTGTTCACCAAACCCAAACCTGTGATTAACGGTGGGAATAGGTTCCTTTACGGAGAGTGGGTATTCAAATAGTATCAAGAATAGGTTCCTTTCTCTGTTCGATGATAGGAGAGGGTACATTTTTTGGGATTTTTTTTACCGAAAGGGGGTCCGAACTACAAGGGGTAGCATTGACTAAGGCATGCTTGGGAGGAATTAATTTATATTCTAGAAACGTTTAGAACTACAGAAGTATAATAGATTGCTCGTTTGATTGTGATGAGGTCCCGGGGTTCACGAGAGGGCATTTGACCATTTATGTCCATCGGAGTTGATCAAACAAGTTGATTCGAGCTATGAGTTAGGAAACTATTAGTGTATGGGTGTTTGGGAACAACTTGGAGGATATGATGTCCTTAGTCGAGCGTGTGAAATTTAGCGAAACAAGCTAAGGAATTTATAAACGAGCGACAACGTGGTTTGGAGCTTTAGGCATGTTATGGGAATTGTGAAATTTGGGTTCCAGTAAAGAGTAGGCAACCCGATAGGAAGTTCCTCTAGAAGCCCTAGATAAGGCGAGGTTGGTGTCGTTTGACCTCACCTTATCATCGTTAGTGTGCATGATTTTTTTTTCCGGGTACATTATTAGTAGAGTTCTCAAGGGACCAATTGGTGTTCAAAAGTTAGACTTGATGACTAAAAGTATAACTGAACGCGATTTATGATGAGAAAGTCCTAGGCGTGTATTATGTCACATCAGATAGATTCATTTATAGAATCTGAGGACGTTATGAGTGAGATATTCCTCGATTTTTTTCTTCTTGATTTCGATTCTTTAATTGAAACTTTTCATTCAATGTGCTAAAAAAATTCCATTTTTTTTGCTTTCCATTGATCTTTTCATTTTTTCTAGAATTTTCATTTTTATTAAAATGTAAAAGAAGTAATTTGCTGGAATAATCCACGATTTCATTTTATATGTATTATAAAGTAACATAAATTCTAGAAAGAACCAAAGTTCGAATAAGAATATAACTAATTCGAATTTCAAGGACGAAATCCCTGTTTAAGGGGGAGGAATGTAATACTCGATATTTTCTGTGAATTATCAAATCAAATAAATTAGTCGCATGTGATATTAAGTGTTCTTATTGTGACGGAATATGTCACTATTTATATTTTTATGCGTTATTTGATTCGAATTTGAAAACAGATCTAAGATGTGGTAGTTCATTAATTTAATTAATTGTTATTTGGGCTTGTAGTGTGCAATTAGTAAATAGACGAGTTATTTGGTGTGGTTTGTTTTTGTATCGGACTAGTGGTACGCATAAAATATTCATTTTTAGTTTAAAATGGTTTAATTTAATCCTATTGGGTTAGTATAGGACTTAGTTGGGGTTTTAGACCATTTAGAGACTATTTTGGACCTTTTAGTTAGGGGCCCATTTTAGGCCAAAACCCAATTTCGAAAATTAAGAGAATTAATGAAACCTTAGGAGCCACATTATTCACAAAACACAATTTGATGGAAGACGGAAGGCTTAGAGAGACAAGGAGGCTCAAGGGAGAAACGAGAAAAGGGAGACTTTGGCTCAATTCTCTCTAAATCACCAAGGATTTAGAATGATTGTATTATTGTTGTTGGTTTAGGTTATGCCTATTCATATGAATCTAAATCCTATTATGTTATGAATATGAGTTTTATGATTAAA
Organism: Sambucus nigra; assembly: GCA_949130495.1. Taxonomy (NCBI): domain Eukaryota; kingdom Viridiplantae; phylum Streptophyta; class Magnoliopsida; order Dipsacales; family Adoxaceae; genus Sambucus; species Sambucus nigra. The sequence goes on along the minus strand of OX422213.1, from coordinate 619,372,015 downwards.
ATTGAATGATTTCGTAATTAATCTAAATTAGAAGTAATCAGATTGATTCTCCCCTCAATTTGATGAATTTAATTATAAATTTGAATTGGATTGATTAGACAATGAAGAGTAATTGATTTGTATTGAAAAACATACCAAAGCCCTTTGATTACTTGTATAAATATGATGAAATCATGCATTAATTGAAAGAAATTGAAAATCTAGGGTTCTTTTATTGTAAATTGGATTTTATTTAAATCTTAATGTAAACTTGGGATTTGATGTTAGAAATAAGTTCCAATTGTTTATTGGTTGTGATTTTTTTTATTTGGATGATGGTTAGGGGCTTAGATGTGAAGCCTTGGGAGAATGGGCAAGGGCTATATGAGATTGAATTTAGTTGATATATGTATTTCAGGGTATGGTAGGGTGAGACTATACTTAGATTTTCTAACCTTGGGTGCTAGGGTAATATAGTATTTGGGGTTAGAGAAGTGTTACCTATTGATGATAGCAATGCTAGTATGACCCGGTAGATATGGGTCTATATGTATGTGTGTGTGTGTTGAATTTAGCCCATTATGGAGGGTTGTAAATGTGACTCGGTAGCATTGGGTCGGTATGTATAAATGATTTTCATCGTGTTAGCGAGGGTTATATTTGCTTGGATGCATTTTGTGCAATGCATACCACGTGTGAGTGCCCATGGAGAGTTTACTAGGAGGGATTACATTATGGGAAGCATATGACGTTGTGGTGACTCAATGAGGAGATGACTTTGCTATGGTCATATTTTTACCCTGGACCTATGCCTGGGTACCCGTGTCCTGAGGGAATTTAACGTGGAGATTTCCTCGTATAGTCTAGGGTATGGTAGGCTATACGAGTGATGGGTAGGCTTAGCGATTTCACCATTGGTCATGATGTGGACTTAGGCTTGGGACCACCTATGACTACACCTAGTATGCGCAAGTGATCCCGAAGGCAATAGGAATCGAACTTCGTTACATGTGGGCATGAGAATAGCTCATTTATTTGTACATGCGCTGTACCTTTGTATGGACGTTAAACGTGATGAAATCTTTCTCCTTCCATATGTGATTATTATTGAAATAACTCAATTGAGATTTTTAACAACGTTAAAGGAATGATTGAGAATCGAAAATAACTCATTGAAGAAACTCTTTTTTGTTGAAAAAGGATTTTAAACAAGATGCGTTAAATCATAAAAAATAAAATAGAGAAATTATTTCAGATATTTGGAAACAAGATTTATAAAAAGTGAAATCCTAATTAATGTGGTAAAACCCTAAATTTCGGGGAAACATCCACTATGACCTTTGCAATACAAAACAAAATCCGCTAAAATAGAAATAAGCTTACAGATTACAAGCATTCAAATAGGATCAAATAATTCAAAAGAAATTATATCTAAACATTAGAGCTCCACCTCCTAGTTATTTTTTATGATCTAGTAGCTTCTAAAGCTCCAATCTTTAGAGCACATTACGTCAACTCAAGAATCAGTCTCTCCAGATAAGATCCACACTATTCTAAAGTGAAGTGGGAGATAAGGACATTGGTGTGTTCTATAAGTATATGAACATACAAGAATGCAAACACACTTAATACAAATTGTCCTACAAATTACACATGTTTCCTAATATGCTTAGATCTACACAAATAATATCAAATAATGGTGAAATGTTTTCAAAAACAGATCAAAAAGGTGTTTACATGAAAAATAAATTTTACAATACGTAAAATCAGTTTTAAAAAAAGCATATTTTAAACCCTAAATGATCTCTGATATTTAACATTTTTGATCTCAAAAGTGTGGATCTAAAGATATTTTAAAACATGGAAAGAAATCAACAAACTCGATGTCAGTTTAAAAGAAATATTTCCAAAACAAAATATAACTAATATAACAAACAAATCTAATAGATGTGTGTGTGAAATGTATCACAAAAGTTAGATTCTTGATTTTATGGAAAAATCAAGCTTCTAACATACATAAGTGCTGTTCGGTGGAGAATAATACTAAGTGAAGTTGTAAACCTTCTAAACTCTAATTCTCAAAAAGGGGTGTCAATTCGTGTTATTGGGTCGTGTTTTAGCCTAACACGACACGACACGACAATCAAGTAATAAACACGAATACGACGCGACACGAAGTCCTGTTATTTTAAGCACCACGAACACGAACCACGTAAAAACACGACACGATTAACACGATTTGTTTTTGTCCAAATTATCACGATTTAACACGAGAAACTAAAATTTTGTTCAAACTAACACGATTAACACGAAATTACACTTATATAAATTGGTTCCACTACATTTAACATAAATGAATTTTCATGAAGTAACAACTGATGCAACAAAAAAATTTAAACCAACATCAACAACAATAAAACCAGAAAAATACAACAACAATTAAACCAAAAAATTAGACCAACATCAGCAGCAATTAAGCCAAAAAAAATATAGCAGCAATTAAATTAAAAAAATTAAACCAACATCAACAAAAATTAAACAAAAAAAATACATCAATTTCTTCTTTGAGATCTATTTCAATCTCAAGTGGTTTCTGTGAGATAATAAAAGCATTTCAATTTCTTCTTTGCATGTATTTCAGAGTGTTGAGAGATGAGAGATAAGGCCATGTTCTAAGATGAGCGATGGTGAAGACAGGTTTTGAAGGTGGGGAGAATGGCGACCGTGTGTGAGTTTGTTAGAGAGATGAGGAGGGTGGCCGATGGCCGTGAGTTTATTACTAGAGAGATGTTAGGGTGAGATGTGTTAGGGTGAGTGATAAGAGAAAGGTTAGGGTGAGAGTGAGATGTGATGTTAATGTGAGTTTATTTTAGATATTAGGGTCTTAAGAGTTAAAATGTGGGTAGGTTCATCTTTTGACAAGTGTAGGGATAGGAGTCTTTAATTGTTAAATGGGTCTAATTGGGTTCAAATGGGTGTAATTAGATCGTATCAATTGGGTTCAGATCGTGTTCAATGGTTCGTGTTAATTGGGTCAATTTCGTGTTAAATTTTTGACACGAACACGACACCACACGACTTCGTGTTAAAAAACACGAATGCGAACACGAACACGAACATGAACACGAACAAAAACACGACAAGTCGTGTTTTTCGGGCCAATTTCGTGTCGTGTTAAAATTTTCCACCCCTACTCTCAAACAATCAAACTCTCAGTTTTGAAAAATAAAAAAGATTTTAAAAGATTAACTCTCTACTTTTAAAAAAACCTATATGAAAATCTTTTTTCTTCATTGATTTGTCTTTCGTTTTATACAAAAATATTTTTCTCTCTGTTTCTCTCTCTAACCTATCCTATCCTCTCTCTCTCCCCCCCCCCCTCGCTTATCTCTCTAACTAAGAAAAAAAAACTCCGATAAACGAAGAAGATGAGTGATTATATAGGACGCTTGAAAGGATTAGGAAACAGACATACGTTTGGATGATTGAGATTAACTTGACTTGTTAAACCTATATCTAATAGTTGAGAATTGAGCGTGGCTGATAACCTGAAGTGGTTAAAGTCAGTTACTAGGTCTCTTACACGATTAGGTAATAAGGATGGCACATGAATCGTGAATAAACTGATAACAACCTTAGATAGAAATGATCCAATGATGTGTGTAGTGTGTGGTTTATATGAGTATGTGAAAACACACTAACAACCAATAAGAACTCAAATGATGGCATACACGTGGTTGCACACACACGCGCTAGAATATAAATGTTGCCAACCTTCAATAATACAATTTTCCTCCCCAAAGGTATTAAGAACCAATTGAAAATGTTCATTTAAATGATTAAATATTGATTTTAAAACCCAAAAAATTATTTTAAACACATTTTATGCAAAATATTGCAATGTTTGTCCTAAAGTGTGAATTTTTATACCTTTGGAGCCCAATCTTGATAGGTAAGAATTTGTTGGGGATGCCAGTTAAATTAAACATCCATCTTGAAGTGTAGAGTAGGAGGAGCTCAAGTCTAATAAAATATTTTGTCTTAATATCCAAACTAGATGAAAGACCTATATGGTGCAGACTCCTAATAAGTCAACATAATAAGGAGTTTCAATATCCTCCTCTGGATATTTAGAGACAAAATGCTTTTGAGTACATCAGGGTACTCGTAGGCTAAAAATAATTCAAAACCCTACAAAAATTCTAACTACCCAACCCGTCCTAGAATCCAAATAAGAGTAGAAAATAAATAAATTACATAACTAGACTAGAGTAGAGATCATTACCATAAAATCTACAAGAATAAAGTTCAATGCTACTCGAGAGATAACATGTTAGTCGAATTTAGAAATTGAATCTCATAGTTAGTCCCGGGTTGGACACAATCCTTCTCCCCCATTTTTTCCAAAATAGACAATGGGTATATAATCAAGAAAGAGTATATAAGAGCAAGATATTATAATTTCTCCTAGTTTAGATATTTTGGCGTATCCCGTTACAAACCAAACACTACATCCGCTTATGCTTCCTCGACCTTTAAAGACATGACGGTGATCGAGGATCATTTTTGAATTTCAAGTAGGGTGAATCATCATGAACATGAACATTATATGGAGGTATTTGGATTTGAGGTCTTTGATTTTACTCACTTAAATGTATTTTTGGATGTAAGTTTTTTACACGAGGCATTTATATAAAAATATTTTTTTTATTTTCTATTTTGTTGTGACGAGATTGTCATCCTATTAGAACGAGAACCAGTTCTCGTTAGAATGAGATTGAGGGTTCATTGGAATGAATATTTTAGTTAGTTGGAATGAACTTCAAATGAGGTGTCTCTGTTTAACAAAACTTCACCCCTTGGAATCTCGTTGGAGTGAACTAAGCAATTAGTTCGAACAAGACTTCACCTCGTTAGAATGAAGCACATGTTTTAGTTCAAAGGAAAGTCCATTTTCATTTGAACAAACTTTATCGCCTCGAAAATTGTTTTTTTTTATAAAAAAGATTCGTTTGGACTGTTTTACACAACTCTTTTGGCAAAAATCAATCCCCGGACCTGTTTCGACAGTCTTCATCATTTTGTTTCTTTTAAATAAATTTTTATTTTCCAAACTACTCATCCCTAGAATGATTTGTTGAGTGTGTCAAATCATAGTTCTATGAACAATATCAAACCCTTATAGAGTTATCATCGAGTCTGCTAAACTCTTTAACAATGTTAAATATAAGTTTTGCGTGAAAGTGGTTTTTTCCTCAATTTTTCTTCTGCTTGCTTTGGCATATTTTTGTATTGGACATTATCTTGCATGCACACCTAGTTCTTAACAAGATAAAATTTGGCTAAAAATTGAATCTTTGTGTGTGTGGCCTAATATATAAGTGAATCCATATAACCATCTTTATTAAATTGGTATCAGAGCTGGTTACCCTAATTTATTGTGTGATTTTTAAATTAGGATTATATGGATAATTTGTATAATAGGCTACCTATTTTTTATGGGTCAAACTACGCCTATTGAAAAGCTCGAATGAGGTCAGCACTGAAGTTGATTGATGAGAGAGGCTGGCTTGTTTGTGAAAGAGGATGGACACCACCTATGTGACTAAGGATAATCTCAAAAGTCTTAAACCTTTGGACAAAGGATGATTTTAAATTGAGTAATTTTAACTCTTGCGACTTGAGTGCAATTTTTGTAGCTTCCACCCCTAAGGATTTCTCTTCATCATGATGTACAACATGTCTAAGGAAACAAGGGATACCCACTAGGTTACTCACAAGGGTACAGACGCTGTGAAAGCTTATAAGCTATATAATCTCACCACACAGTTTGAAACCACTACACCAAAACACGCCATTAGTAACACAATTTTACCATTACTGATATATTAGTAACACAATATTTCTGTTAGAAAAAAGGCATGGAGCACTGATTAGGCATAAATTCTTCCTAATTTATCCCTTTATTTAGTTACTTTTAGCACCTTAAATAACGTAATTGAGTTGAATTTATCTCATAATCTTGCTACTGACTGATCCTAATGATTACACTGAGTTTCTGGTATTTCGTAGTGATTTTACAGGTATTTGATGTCAAGAAACGGAAGAAGGAAACCAGAAGAATCAAAGAAGAAAGAAGGAAAGTCAAAAGGGCAAAAACGTAATTTTCACCCGAAATTCGTATGAGGTACCTAAAGAGAAGTTTAAGAAATATCATTCACAAGCACATAGGAAGAAACGACACCTCAATAGGAATCCTGGAACAAAAGATATGAGCAGTCAAAGTTGTGCCAAAAAGTCAAATATTCGGACCGGTCCGCCTTGCCAAACTCCAGTAGACCTTGGACCACAAGCAAACCAAAGAAGGCAAAAATAAAAGAACCGATCCGCCCCAAAATAAAAGAACCGATCCGCCTAGAAAGCAGACCGGTCCGCCTAAGACCCGGACCGATCCGACCTTCGAGATTTGCAAATCTTGTTTGTTTCAAGGAAGAGTCCTAGTGCAGCTGCAATTCCTAAATTCATGGAGGATATAAAAACCCAATTTATTATTGATATTTGGACGGATTTTTAGAGAGGATAATAATTAGTTTTTCTTTTCTTTCCAAAAACCCTAGTTTAGCTAAAATTTCCAGTTTTAATTTAAAGATTGAAGATTGATTCAAAGATTAGCGGATTACCAGTTTCATTCATTATTGAAATTACTGCTTGGGTAATTTTAGTGAGTATTTCTTATTTCCAATTCCTTTCTGCATCTAATTACAATTTTCCTTAGAGTAATTATGAATTCCTGCACATCATTTATCGGTTTCGTCACTTTCATCATGCTAGGATAGATTTTCTAAGGCCGGGATACATGAACCCAGCCTGATGTGTTAATTGTATGTTTATAACATTAATCCCATGAATTTGGTGATTAAAGACGACCGTATTGCATAGGAACATAACAACTGTAGGTCTTTAAATCTCGTTTTCCCCTGGGTAACCGTGATGATTTAGAATGCAATTCGAGTGTACTATTGCGATACTGATTTACTCGTCCTCAGATTAGGTATGACGCGGGCTTGAACCTCGTATACATAATGCTTGGGAATACTAAATTCGGGGTCGGATTTAATCAGTCAAATTTACGATTAGTATTATAATTGTAGTTCACTAGGGTTGGGGGATTGTATTCCTGTCCTGCTTTTCTTATCACTTAGTTAAAAAGTTTTAAATCATTTTTTAGTCTCATTTTAGGTAGTTTAATATAGCTGCATTTCTTCATAATTTCATCATTGCATTTAGTCTAATCATTCTCCAAAACCAAAGCATTTTCCTTTTCTTTTTAGAGTCAAAGTTAGGGTTCTTCCGTCTTTTCCCGTCGTTACAACTCCGTTGTCCTTTTTCCCTGTGGATACGATCCCGACTTACCGGGTTTATTACTAACGCGATAAGCTTGCACTTGAGCCTAGAGTGAACGCACACTAGAGACACATTCTGAGTCGCGTCAAGTTTTTGGCGCCGTTGCCGGGGAAATAGGTAGACTTAGGATTAGATCGAGTCAATCCAAAGCTTTGACAAAAAATCTTCAAAAAAAAAAAGCACAAAAAAAAGCACAAAAAGTTTCACAATCATCATCTCTCATAAGCGTTAATGCAAAATTTTGAAACCACTCCCACACCCCATAATACTCCAACCAACATTCACGAAAATCCAATTGTTGAGTATAATCCTGATAGTCCTCACACTCCAAACGCCCCACAGTTCTGGATCCCACCTCCCACACCGTCGCATACAATCTCCAATAACACTCCGTTTTCCTTCTTAGGACACACTCCGAGCACACCTAGTGAGAGCACCGAGTCGTTAAGTGAGGAAGTGATGTCGCAACACAGTAGTGGACCCGCCGGTGAGGAAGAGCCCCCATACCGCCCGCTGAGAGAATTATTATACCCCGAGCGCAGTGTCACTCCGGGATGCATTATACTCCCGTATAATGCCGGGCAATTCTGTTTCAAAAATGGGATGATCCAGATGCTACCACATTACCACGGTATGTATTCTGAAAAGCCATACCTCTATATTAGGGAATTTGATGACGTGTGTGATACTCTCAATGATCAAACCTGCACACAAGAGGTAATCCGCCTCAAACTCTTACCTTTCTCGCTCAAAGATTAAGCTAAAGCCTGGCTATGTCCTTTACCTCCGAGCTCGATTCCATCATGGAATGAGTTGCAGTTGAGATTTCTCAAGAAATTCTTCCCACCACATCAAATGATCTCCATAAAGGCTCAAATTCAAGCGTTCAGACAAGCTGAAAATGAGCCATTCCATCGATGTTATGAACGCTTCAACGAGTTAGTTACTTCATGCCCCCATCATGGATTTGATTCAGCACAGATCATTTCTTTTCTCTATAATGGGCTGAATCTTAACTCCAAGCAACTTGTTGAAACTATGGGAAGTGGTCCGTTTGTCGATTTAGATGCCCACGATGCTGAGCTTCACCTGAGGTATGTCGCCGAGACTACCCAATCCTGGGATACATCTGATCCTAACGCTCCAAATCGAAATCGTCAAAGGAACACCACTCCAACGGCATCTGGCCTATTCCACGAAGACAAGAACTCTATGATGGATAGTTGATTGGAGACTCTTGAGAAAGGATTTCGAGACCTATGCGAGATATATGGAAAAGGACCAGCTGGATCCATACCAAACCCCATCGAGAAGGTGTGTGCGATATGTGAGGCGGGACATTCAACTGAGGAATGCCCGATGCTACCCGCCTACAAAGTTATGCTTCAGGAGCAAGTTAGTGGCATAGGAGGATTTACGGGAAATTTTGCTGCCCCGCACGGGAATTCATATAACCCTTCATGGAAAAACCATCCTGGTTTTAACTATGGGCAACAACATGCCGCAATGAAACCTCCTTCACATGTTGCCCCTCCTCCACCACAACACTTTCAATAAGCTCCACACATGCAAGGACATGTGCAAGCACCACCACCTCAAGGAGCGTATATTCCGCCACCGCGGAGGACTCTCGAGGATACCATGAATCAATTCATCGCAAGCCAGACCGCAACCAATGCCAAGTGTGATCGTCTGATTGGCGACGTAAATGTAAGTCTGTCAAAGATACAATCCTCGCTGAGTGTCCAAGAGAAGGGCAAGTTTCCTGTCCAAGGCCAAAGACCTCCCCAAGGTCAAACTAGTGTTAGCTCCACCTCCACTGAACATCCGGAGCAATGTCAAGATGTGACCACTCTTCATAGTGGGAGAGTCGTTGATTTATCACCTCCCCCACACGACACGATAAAAGACAAGAATATTTCGCTCGTCACGAAAGAGGCCGAAGATGTATCCTTAAATGAGATTGATAAGGAAGACGCTAGTGAGCCAGAGGTGGTAGTGAAACCACCCTCCGCGGCACCGTTTCCTCAACGGTTGATTCCCTCCCAAAAAGGAAACCCACGTGAAGACGTGCTAGAAGTGCTTAAGCAAGTAAAGCTGAATTTACCTTTCCTCGATGCCATCAAACAAATTCCAGCTTATGCTAAAGTTATCAAAGACCTGTTGACGGTGAAGAGAAAGATGAAGGTAAAGAAGAACGTCTTTCTAGCACAAAACGTGAGCTCCATTCTACTAAATGAACTCCCGCCTAAATTCAAAGATCCCGGTGCACCCACTATATCCTGCATCATTGGAGAGAATAAAATCAAAAAAGCCTTACTTGACTTGGGAGCAAGCGTAAATATCCTCCCTTACTCCATCTATAGGCAACTAGATTTGGGCGACCTCAAGCCCACAAAGGTCACTCTCCAATTAACAGATCGAACAGTGAAGATCCCATGAGGCATAGTCGAGGACGTGATCTTCCAAGTTGATACTTTCTACTTCCCGGTAGACTTTGTCATTTGGGACACGGAGCTCTCCCTTAACTCAAGCAATCATGTTCCCATCATCCTTGGGCGTCCATTCTTAGCTACGGATAACGCAATCATCAGTACTCGGAATGGGCGAATGCAACTCACCTTTAGGAACATGACCTTGGAAACCAACATCTTCCACATAGCCCAACATACGGGGGAGGAAGATGATTTTCACGCGGTGAGTCTCATAGATGAGATAGTAGAAGAGTGTTTTGAGGAGAATTACTGTGGCGACGCTTTAGAGTCCTGTTTAGCGGCGAGATATGAGAGTGAGGGGACGTACAACTACTTCGAGAGGGAGGTTGGGGAATTGAGAGAGTTATTCGATGAGAGTGCGTCGGACGAGGACGCGAGAGATGTTAATTGGGTTTCTAGATTTGAGGAGTTACCTCCGAGGGATACACGCATGGTTCCCTCGAGTAACAAATTTCCAACCCTTGAATTAAAGAAACTCCCCTCCCATATCAAATATGCATACCTAGGAGAGGATGAGACATTTCCTGTTGTTGTCTCCTCTAGCCTAGACGAAGGGCATGAGGGTAAATTGCTGGAAATTCTGAGGAAGCACCAAAGTGATTTTGGTTGGTGCATCGCTGATTTAAAGGGGATAAGTCCATTGATTTGCACTCAAAGATCCATCTCGAAGAGGATGTCAAGCCCTCTAAAAAAATGCAAAGAAGACTAAATCCCAACAAGAAAGAAGTCGTGAGAACCGAGATTATCAAATTATTGGATGGCGGGATTATCTACCCAATCTCGGATAGCAAGTGGGTGAGCCCCATTCAAGTCGTCCCGTAGAAGTCGAGTATGACTGTGATTGAGAATGCCAAGGGAGAGCTAGTTCCCCAACGAACCACCACCGGGTGGCGCGTTTGCATTGATTACCGAAAACTCAATGCGGGAACTAGGAAAGACCATTTCCCCTTGCCATTTATTGATCAAGTGCTTGAGAGAGTAGCGGGCCACCCTTACTATTGCTTCCTTGATGGTTATTCCGGATATAACCAAATTGAGGTGGACGTACTTGACCAGGAGAATACTACCTTCACTAGCCCTTTTGGTACGTTTGCCTACAAACGTCTGCCATTTGTCTTGTGTAATGCACCTGCGACCTTTCAAAGGTGCATGTTGAGCTTATTTAACGACATGGTCGAGAGGCGACTCGAGGTGTTCATGGACAATTTCAGCATTTTTGGCACCTCTTTCGATCATTGTTTAGAAAAGCTGGAAAAAGTACTTACCTGGTGTGTGGAAAAGAACTTAGTGCTGAATTGGGAGAAATGCCATTTCATGGTCACCGAGGGAATAGTTCTTGGCCACATAGTATCATCCAAGGGAATAGAGGTTGATAGGGCAAAGATAGATGTCATAGCTGATCTTCCCCCACCTAAATCTCTTAAAGACATGCGCTCATTCTTGGGTCACGTGGGGTTTTATCAAAGGTTCATTAAGGACTTTAGCGCCATCGCTAGACCCTTAAGCAACCTACTCATGAAGGACACCCCATTCGAGTGGACGGAAGCATGCCAAAGCTCTTTTGAAAAATTAAAAAACATACTTGTGTCCGCTCCCATCATGCAAGTTCCGGATTGGTTCCTACCATTCGAACTTATGTGTGATGCAAGCGATTATGCAATCGGGGCTGTTTTGGGCCAACGAAAAGATAAGAAAGCTCATGTCATCTACTACGCTAGACGAACCTTTACCGGACCTCAACTAAACTACTCTACCACAGAGAAGGAGTTGCTAGCGTTAGTCTTTGCCCTTGATAAATTTCGATCATATCTCATTGGTTCTCCCATCACGTGCTTCACCGACCACGCGGCCTTGAAATACCTACTTGCAAAGAAAGATGCCAAGCCGCGCCTCATAAGGTGGATCTTACTGCTACAAGAGTTCAATCTCTCCATCAAAGATAAGAAAGGAGTAGAAAACGTCGTTGCCGACCATTTATCTCGGCTTTCGTCCGACGTACCTAGTGATCCCATACCCATAGACGAATATTTTCCAGATGAACAACTTTTTGCTACCTCTTCGTATCCCTGGTTTGCGGATATAGTGAACTATCTTGTCACGGGAGTCGTCCCTCCCGACTGGACACCGCAAGATAAGAAAAGGTTTATTACTTGGTCGCGCATGTTCTTCTATGACGATCCATTCCTTTTTAAATATTACGCCGACCAAATCATCCAACGATGTGTACCGGATGACAAAATCCCGAAAGTCATCCAGTTTTGTCATGCGGAAGCTTGTGGAGGCCACTTTTCGATGAAAAAGACGACTGTAAAAATTCTGTAATGCGGCCTCTATTGGCCCACAATCTTCCGGGATGTGAACGATGCTTGCAAATCCTGTAATAGATGCTAACGGATGGGGGCCATTACTCGACGAGACATGATGCCTCTTACTCCTATACTCATTATTGAGATCTTTGACTGTTGGGGTATTGACTTCATGGGCCCTTTTCCCCCGTCCTTTGGTTTTCTATACATCCTTGTCGTGGTAGACTACGTTTCTAAATGGGTGGAAGCCATAGCTACCAAGACAAATGACAACAAGGTGGTGATAATATTCCTGCAAGAACACATACTTTCTCATTTCGGTGCACCGAAAGCGATAATTAGTGATAATGGCACGCACTTTTGCAATAGGCCATTCGCGAAGCTCATGAGAAAGTATGGTGTCGTTCACAAGGTTGGAACGACTTATCACCCACAAACGAATGGGTAGGCCAAACTAGCAAATCGGGAAATCAAGAACATTCTTGAAAAGACCGTCAATCCTACCCGAAAAGATTGGTCCCTTAGATTGAACGATTCGTTATGGGCATATCGTACCGCATACAAGAATCAACTTGGCATGTACCCTTTCCGCTTTGTGTATGGAAAACCTTGCCATCTTCCCGTTGGGATTGAACACAAGGCGTATTGGGAAATTAAGCAATTGATTTATGCCATGGACAAGGCCGGTGAAGCCCGCAAGCTTCAATTGAATGAGTTAGAAGAACTACGCAATGATGCGTATGAGAATGCCAAAATTTCAAAAGAAATTATGAAACTCGCTCATGATAGCATCATTCGACGAAAAGAGTTTTTTCCCGGGCAAAAAGTTCTTCTCTACAACTCTCGGCTTCACCTCTTTCCGGGCAAGTTGCGGTCACGATGGTCTGGCCCGTTCGTCGTGAAGAATGTTTTCCCCCATGGAGCTGTTGAACTAGACGATTTAAAAGGGGGAAATACGTTCAAAGTGAATGGACAACGCCTAAAGCCATATCTAGAGGCGTGTGCGGAAGAAGTCGACACCGTCTGGTTGTCGGACCCCGTTTACGAGGTAAATTGAGTTGAAAAAGTGAGGTCGTCGCACCCCCGACGCGTATGGGGTGAGAGTCGTGTGTGTTTTGAGAGTCGTTAGGACTAGGTTTCGTTTGGGAGAAGCATTCATGTGTTTTGGGAATTTTGAGTCAAAGGGTGTTGACCAGCGAAATCGAGAGGATTTTAGTCCAGATTGATAGAGAGTATGTTGTGAAAGTGAAATTTTTTGGAGAAATGGGATCGAAACCAAGTTCGGGAAAAATCCAGCCCAAAAGCCCTGGGGCCGGATCGGTTCCTTTAATTTTAAAAATAATCGGTCCGCCTGGCGACTGTTTGAAAAGTCAAAGGCCCGGACCGGTCCGCCCCTACCCCGGACCGGTCCGCCTGCTACAAGTCTATTTTCTCCCCTTCCCAAGATTCACCCTCCTTTCCCCCCAATCCCATTCATTCCCTCCAATCCGTTTTCCATCCTCCCAACCCCATCCTTTCCCTCCCAAATCCACCTATTTTTCCTTACAAACCCTTTCCCTCCACTTCCAACCTCTACCCTCACCTATTCCACTATAAATACACCCCCATCCCTCCCTTTCTCTTTACACCTCCAACACAAATCCCCTCTTCTCCCTCTCTAGCTTTCCTAGCAAAAACAAATCCCTTCTGTTTTAATGGCTCCCCGTGTTGCCCCTACCAAATATAACTCCACCGAGATCCAACCCTCCGGTCACGGCGAATTCCGTTCCCGCCAAGAGGAGCGATGATGCAATTAATTTTTCAGTTTGGGCCGCAAACTCCATATGGAGCGCGCTGTCCAATGGGAAGGGTTGCCCAACTTCATCACTACCCTATTCATGGATCGGGGCTGGTGCCGCTTCCTCAACTAGCCCTACGAAGCGGTGTGGGCAACTGAAGTCTGCTCATTTTATGGCACCCTAGTCCGGACGAGCCAATTTGAGGCCGAAGCTTACGTGGATGGGACTCCCATCCCATTTTCCTTGGCCCGTCTCATGGCCAAGTTGGCCGAGTATGACGTCCCAAACGTTCAAGAATTTGCATATCCCCGAAACGTCCCCCCGGTCGACAAGGACATTATCATGGCCCACATTGCACCGACCGTAGCTTGGACGGGGCAAACCATCATCGTTGGACGCCTCAATGAGAAGGCGCGCCTCGCATTTCAGATTGTGTGCGCCAACATTTTACAAACGTCCAACGATTTCGCCATGCGGCCTCGGTAAGCTACATTGACCTATCACCTCTTCGACCCCCAAACTTCCATCCATTTGGGCCGAACCTTATACGCAGATATCATTGACGCGTCCTTGGATGAGAAGGGCACCACCCCACTTCCCTATGCCTGTTTGATAACGTCCATCCTTAAGGATGCTGGCATCGCGGCACCGATCGACCATACTCACATCCCCGGTCCTTTCGGACAAGGGACCCGCACTAAGAGCGCCAAATAGCTAGATGTCCTTCGGGCTAGGCGGGGAGGTGATAGTGAAGAAGAGGCTGCCTCGAGCGCGAGCGAGGAAGATGAAGGGGCAACCGGTGAGGACGTCAAGATGGGGGATATCGGTCCGGACGAGGAATCGGCGGACCAGGAGGACGACCCAGATTTTGAGTGGGTGGGAACCGACCTATCCGCCCGCATGTCGGCACTTGAAACGAACTTCAACACCTTTCAGACCAACTACGAGCGCGACATGAGCATCGTTCTCAGCTTCCAAGCGGACATCTATCGCCGCATAGGGGATCCTAATGAGCCACTGCCTTCCTACTGCCATAACGCCTATGACCCCAACGCGCCCGGTTCTTCCCATCCCCCACCCCGGTGAAGCTTTATATGGTGCTGGCAGCTTTTTACTTGTTTTTCCTGTTCACATTTGTATGCTTTTCCCTGCACATGTAACACAGTCCTGTTGTAATAAAAACTGCATTTTCTCCATTTGTTTGTTTTATTTATCGCACTTATTATTTTGCTTTATTTAGATTTTGGTCCTTTTTGCTTGAGGACAATGCAAAAGTCTAAGTTAGGGGGGTCACAAGTGCGTATGTCTAAAACTTCAAAAATTTTCAAAATGCCCAGAAATTTCCAAAAAAATCAGAAAATTTTGAAAAATTCAAAAATATTTTTGTTCAAAATAAATAAAAATTGGAATTCAAAATTTTCAAAAATATCATTAAAAGTCGGTTTAAAGTCTTAAATTGTGAAAATTCAACATACACAAAGCCGAAATTGACTAAAGATGGAAATTGAGCAAAAATTGACGACTTAACGAATAAGTATGGAGAGTAACAAACCCAGTGAGATTCGAGTCTATCACTTTTTACGAGTTTTTAAATCAATCCGAGTTAATTGTTAACTCAAAGTTCTTTTCAGCGCCTAAAAAGTTGTTAAGGATCTCAATCCTTTCATTTTGATCGGTTTTGAAAACTGTGTGTAATATTGCTTTGAAAAACGTGCCAAATTGATCTCTAAACTTAAATTCATCTCGAAACACATATGGTAACGCAATTGGCAGTTTGGGCAATGAAGTAGGCCCTCGTTTGTCACCCAAAAATATTAGCCAGAAAAAGTAGCGAAAAATTACCCCTTTTGTAACCCAATTTGATCCAAGCAAATTTTCTCCTTTCGTTTAATAACCCGAAAAACCCAAATAGCCGGAATTGTGAAAAATGGAAAAATTCAGAATTTAAGTCGGAAAAGTGCATATAAAGGGGAAAGAAAAAAATAGATATGCTCAACAAAAATAACAAGAAAAGAAAAGAAGTGAAAAACAGAAAAAGAAGAAAAAAATTAGCATTAACCCGGAAAAAGCACAAATGGACATCATTAATGACTTTTCCAATTCCAACCTTCCCCACCTCTTTCATTTTACCCAATATACCTTAAAACCCAAAAAAGTCCTAACCAAGTCCAAATTGCAAAATTGGTTACCGTGTGGAGAGCTAATACACCAAAAGATAATATAAGAGATCGAATGGGCGAAAAAGCGGTAATGTTCCCGTTTTTAAAACCGTAATCCAATGATGAGATCCTATCATTCTAAAATTTCCGTCATTCTACTTGTATGCGTGACTTTGCATCCATTATATTTACTCTTTATATCACGCATACCGAGAGAATATCCATAATTCGAGAGATTCGTTTGTGAGAGAATTCCGTGAGAAATTAAAATCAAAACGAATTTTCGGATAAGTAACGTAATGATCAATCGTTGAAAATTGGCGGTTATATTTCTGGCTTCGCACACACGCACGATGATTTGAGACTTGTAAACATGACTTGATGATGACCACTTTCCTAGAAAAGTTTGAATTGTACAATTTTTGCGTATTTTGAATTTTCTTTGAGTTGAATTTTGTGGGTATATTCTCTGCAAACCCTCACGAGAGACAACTCGTCCTACTAGGGTAACCTAGAGGTTTAAAGGCTTGTTGCATACGCTAAATGCAACCGCTTGCCAGCGAAAAAGGTATTCTATCCCAATAAAATGTTTTCTAGAATTGAGCCTGGCTAGGATTCTTTTACATTGCCCGGGACGCGCAAAGTTCTAAGTTAGGGGGGTTTGATTAGGCATAAATTCTTTCTAATGTATCCCTTGATTTAGTTACTTTTAGCATCTCGAACAACGTAATTGAGTTGACTTTATCTCATAATCTTGCTACTGACTGATCCTAATGATTACACTGAGTTTTTGGTATTTCGTAGTGATTTTACAGGTATTTGATGTCAAGAAACGGAAGAAGGAAACCGAAAGAATCAAGGAAGAAAGAAGGAAAGTCAAAAGGGCAAAAGCATAATTTCCACCCAGAATTTGGATGAGGTACCTAAAGAGAAGTTGAAGAAATCTCATTCACAAGCACATAGGAAGAAACGACACCTCAATCGAAATCCCGAAACAAAAGATATGAGCAGTCAAAGTTGTGCTAAAATGTCAAATATCCGGACCGGTCCGCCTTGCCAAACACCAGTAGACCCTGGACCACAAGCAAATCGAAGAAGGCAAAAATAAAATAACCGGTCCGGGGGCGTACCGGTCCACCCCAAAATAAAAAAACCTATCCGCCTAGAAAGTAGACCGGTCCGCCTAAGACCCGGACCGGTCCGACCTTCGAGATTTGCAAATCTTGTTTGTTTCAAGGAAGAGTCCTAGTGCAGCTGCAATTCCTAAATTCATGGAGGATATAAAAACCCAATTTATTATTGATATTTGGATGGATTTTTAGAGAGGATAATAATTAGTTTTTCTTTTCTTTCCAAAAACCCTAGTTTAGCTAAAATTTCCAGTTTTAATTTAAAGATTGAAGATTGATTCAGAGATTAGCGGATTACCGGTTTCATTCATTGTTGAAATTACTACTTGGGTAGTTTTAGTGAGTATTTCTTATTTCCAATTCCTTTCTACATCTAATTATAATTTTCCTTAGAGTAATTATGAATTCCTGCACATCATTTACTGGTTTTGTCACTTTCATCATGCTAGGCTAGAT
Organism: Sambucus nigra; assembly: GCA_949130495.1. NCBI lineage: Eukaryota > Viridiplantae > Streptophyta > Magnoliopsida > Dipsacales > Adoxaceae > Sambucus > Sambucus nigra. The sequence continues at coordinate 619,354,308 of OX422213.1, read as the reverse complement.
TTTCTAAGGCCGGGATACATGAACCCAACCTGATGTGTTAATTGTATGTTTATAACATTAATACCCTGGATTTGGTGATTAAAGACGACCGTATTGCGTAGGAACATAACAATTGTAGGTCTTTATATCTCGTTTGCCCCTGGGTAACCGTGATGATTTAGAATGCAATTCGAGTGTACTATTGCGATACTGATTTACTCGTCCTCAGATTAGGTATGACGCGGGCTTGAACCTCATATACATAATGCTTGGGAGTACTAAATTCCGGGTCAGATTTAATCAGTCAAATTTACGATTAGTATTATAATTGTAGTTTACTAGGGTTGGGGGATTGTATTCCCATCCTGTTTTTCTTATCACTTAGTTAAAAAGTTTTAAATCATTTTTTAGTCTCATTTTAGGTAGTTTAATATAGCTACATTTCTTCATAATTTCATCATTGCATTTAGTCTAATCATTCTCCAAAACCAAATCATTTTCCTTTTCTTTTTAGAGTCAAAGTTAGGGTTCTTCCGTCTTTTCCCGTCGTTACAACTCTGTTGTCCTTTTTCCCTGTGGATACGATCCCGACTTACTGGGTTTATTACTAACGCGACAGGCTTGCACTTGAGCCTAGAGTGAACGCACATTAGAGACACATTCTGAGTCGCGTCAAGCACGAAGCTAATAACGGTAAAATTATGTTACTAATAGTACAATGAAATTCTGTTACTAATAGTAACGATAAAAATCAAAATTTGTAACGGTTAAATTCTGTTACTAATAGTAACGGTAAAATTCAGAATTAATAATGCTAAAATTCTGTTACTAATAGTAACGGACAATTCAGAATTAGTAACGGTAAAGTTCTGTCATTGATAGTAACAGAAAGATCAAAATTAGTAACGGTAAAATTATGTTACTAATATTAACAGTAAAATTCATAATTAGTAACGGTAAAATTATGTTACTAATCTTAGTACGTATTTAAAAAAAATATATTTTTCAAGGGACCTTCCTAAATCCAGAACCTTTGGCCAATTCCTTACCTTTGGCCAATTCCTGAAAGGAAAACTATAGAACACGGCTAGGAATTTCAATGCTATATAGCAGTCCAACCTTGTTTGTTTCTTCTCTTACTTTATGATATTTGATGCAGTTGCTGATTCTGATGTGTTTATGAATTTTGAAGATTTTTTAACAAATCCTCATATATCTATCCAAATAACAACACAAAATGTTGAGTTAAATTATTTTTATCCCAAATAACAAGACTCGAGATATGGAATTTATCCGTATACCTTCTGCAATGGTTCTTCACTGAAGTCACAAAGGCTCTCAAGTTTAACTGATCCACTGGTCATAATTTTTGGCATAAAAGCTGCATAAAAAATTTAGTCAAGAAAATATTAAACATCAACCCTTTATCTCTAATCCAGGGGGAAGGAGGAATATGACATTCTTACAGACAAAGTATAAACACAGATCTCTGATATTCTTTGTTTTCATTATTATTGTTCTTAGTCCGTAAGAATGGGCGGATATGTCTAGTGATTTTGAAAACAGGAGGTATGCGAAATACAACATTAGTAACAGGGGTAAGTATAAAAAAAATTCAACAATAGTTCTTCAAAATATAAAAACTAAATTAGATCAAATTACAATCAGTTGAAGGAACTACCTAAAATATCAGAAATCTCAGTTTCTATATTAGAAATCTTAGTGGTCTCCAATTATCTAGCATCACAAGTGCAACCAGCTCCCAACACGAAAAGGAATACGAGCAGAACTGTCATATCCATACTGCACAAAGTGAAAGCCATTCAACCAAAATAAAAATAAATTCCTAGATGAAAGAATAGCTAAATACCAAGCATGACTAATATCACATGACACTCTCAACCAACTATACATAGTGTTATAGTATATAGATAATAAAAAATACAAAAATAAGCATTGAGATGTTTCTATGTAAAAGGTTCTGATTTTTAGATGCATATGGACATTTAAGGTTTCAAGGCTAAATGATAACATATTGACTTCCTTTTTCCTTTTTAAATTTGATGTACAGACTTTGATATTAATTTAATTTCAAAACTCACTAATTTTCAAAATAAATAAAATCTACCATCTATACCTTTCTTATTTAATTGGTTCAACTTCAAATCTCATAAATATGCATCCCTCACACTAGTAAAAGTTATCCAGCCCATTAGGAGTTGAAGAAAAAATGAACTTAAAGAATATAACAAGATGGAGATTACACTTATTCTTGACAACACATCCTCAGTTTGTTGCCTCACTAAGGAGCCCATACCTGATCATTCCACCAATGGAAGGAACTAGGGCATAATGCGAGGGGGGAGGGGGATTAGAGGAACCCTTATTTCCCACTTAATTGTAGACTCGGACATGATTCCAACGACTCCATTTCCAAGCATGGTAACTTTAAACTTTTGGACCTATTTGACTAAAACAAAAAATTTAAAACAGAGTATGGAAAGTCTTATTATTGTCATTTAAATCACAACTGAAAAAACATATGGAAGTCTTATAATTGTAATTCCACCAACTTATTGGACTTTAAGACTTAACACACACACACACACACACACACACACACACACATATATGTATGGTATAAATGATAAAACAAAGCCAAAAACTTGAGGATACATACCATTTCATATTGCAAATCAGCATAGGTGCGATGCCCAAGTGTATGGGAATATTCTAAATTGGATCGATTGTTGGCATTTTGAATGTTTTGTGACTTCTTTTTTGCTTTCCTTTCATTCTCATAAAATAATCTCCATATGTTGGGATCAACACCTTCCGGTAGGACTCCAGGATTGTCTTCGGTAGGCAAAAAACATCTCATATTACTTTTGTGTGTCCTAAACTTCTGTGCAAACCATTTCTCCATCAGCGGGCGGGCCACCTCCGGTTCAACATCTAACTCAAATCCTACCATTAAAGCATTCCAAACATCATCTTTGTAATTGTTTGGCACAACAGATCTCCAATCTTCGTAACTAATCGAAATATAAGATCTAACAATATCACCAACACGAGTGCTCCATCTCCCAGTCCACGGACCGTCTGTACTCCCATCCACTAGAACGGTGACTCTCATTTTACCATCTTGGGTCGTATATTGTACTTGTTTAGCCTTTTTATCCATTTCATCTTGCTTCTTTTTATTTTCACTTGATATAGGTTGCTTCGAACCTCCATCGACTAATTCTTGCTGCGTCGTAGATGATATTTATTGCGGTGTTGACGACGTTTGTTGTTTCGAACCACCACTTGCACTTGAAGCCATGACGGCCAATACAGTGCTGCCAAACCAAAAACAGATGCCAACAATAGAAATAACAATCATAAAATAATATGTATTGAATTATCATATTACTACAACATCAGCATATTGATAGAGATTTATATAGAAATCACAAGATGATATCATTAAAATCACAAGTCGCTACTTTCAACGGTTAACATACCACTAATAAATTTATATATTAACAACAGGGTAAAATAAAATGTAGTCATGCTGGCAAAACATAACAGATGCCAACAATAGAAATAACAGTCATAAAATAATATGTATTGAATTATCATATTACTACAACATCAGCATATTGATAGAGAAGAGATATATATAGAAATCACAAGATGATATCATTAAAATCATAAGTCGTTACTTTCAACGGTTAACATACAACCAATAAATTTATATATTAATAACGGGGTAAAACAAAATGTAGTCATGCTGGCAAAACAAAACAGCTTTCAACAGTTACAATATCCAAAAGAAAATATTAAAATAACTAAATGGAGTCGTATTGCTTGAGCAAACTTTCCAAGTGCGATTGGTCTTTAAGAATAGATTGGAAGATTGTTGGTGTCTCTAAGTCGTCCACTTGACTCGTCAATCTCTTCGGTGAATGTAGAACAACCCACCAATTGGGATTTTTAAGATCTTTCAAATAGAATACTTGACTAGCCTTGGATGCGAGAATGGCAGGCTCATCATACTCAATATCAACGCTCTTAAACTTATCAAAATTTACCATCACTAAGTTGGAGTCCGTACAAATCTTACAACCATTAGTCTTATCCTCCACTCTCACCCAATCACAATAAAATACCACCTCCTTAAACAAGGTATAGTCCATCTCAATAATTTGTTTGATAACTCCATACCATATAGTCTAAGTATTTGTGAGATTCTTATCACTTTTTCTAGCTCAAAATTGTGTCCATGCCTTCAAGAAAATGCCGCTATCCTGTGTGACAACAGTATCGTCATGATACTTAGGCGAGAATACAAAACCATTTACACGATACTTTTTATATGTTTTAGCTTTGAATTGCGGCCCTTGAACTAACCGCCACAATGTTTCATTTGTCTTCGTCTCTCCCGATTTTAGCAACTATTTGATGGAAACAAATCATAATTACTACAATGTTTCAATTCTCATCATACTTAATGGAAAGATTAATAAAATATTAGTATTTATATAATCACCTTCTCGGATAACCAAGGGATAAAAGAAGTTTGTTTCTCCATTTCTGTAATTTTAATCCCCTTCCCTTTAGCACGAGACACGGATTTCAGTGATGCTTCATACTCACTTCAATATGTAGTTTGATATAATTAATTATAACTCAAAATGATAATTAATTCTTAACTATAAACAAACGAAATAACTCAAACCCATAGTACTCTTGAAGTCCATCAACATTTAGTCGAAATAATACCCATCGACGTATTTGTTGAAACTCTACGGGTTCCAACATTATAGTCTTATCATCAAGCAAAGGCCCTTCATTAGAGAACTCTTCACGTGAGAGTTTGTGATTTCCATAAGATGGATTTGGCAAGTACTCCATGCAATATCTAACAGATTCAGCAACAACGTAGGATTCTGTAATGGAACCTCCAACGTACCGCTTATTGCTGGGTATATCTTTGAAATCTTTCATCGTCCTATATGTACAAGGTAGTAAAAATTAATAACAAGAATTATTAACTTAAATGGGGCATATTTTATTATATTAAAAGGTAAAAAAATCACCTTTCGAACAGATACATCCAATGAGCATTGGTTGGTCCACAAACCAGGGCTTCATCTACTAGATGCACAGTGAGGTGAATGATAATATCAAAAAACGTAGGTGGGAAATATTTTTCCAACACGCACAATGCTTCAACAACCATGTATTTGGATCTTTGGATATCTTGCCGAATTAGGACCTTAGAGCACAACATGTTAAAGAACAAACTTAATTGTTGGATTGCTCTTCTCAAATCTCGATGTTTAGGAAAGGCATGTTGGAGCAACACAGGTAGCAGATGTTCAATTATGACATGATAATCATGCGACTTTAAAGAGTGAAAAGATGGGCGACTAAGACTTACTATATTGCTTAAGTTAGAGGAAAAACTGGTAAGAAGCTTTAAGTCCTTCAAAATTTGGAAGAATTGTCTTTTTTCTTCTTTATCCAAGATAAATGGTGTTGTTGGTTTTATCGTTTTTCCAGTGCATCCATCAACTTAAATCCATTGACCGCTGTGTATGCCCATACCCTTCATATCCAATCGCCCCTTTTCAGTATCCTTTGTTTTATTATCATCAAGAATTGTGTTTATTAAATGCTATGCAACATTTTTTCGATGTGCATCACATCAAGGACATGTCAAACTTGATGATATGGACAGTATTTCGAATCAAAGAAAATAGATTTTTTTATACCAAGCTTCTTTAACTTCAACATTATCACTCCCATTAGCATTATTAGACTTTCTCTTCTTAGCGGGAACTTTTGAGACTTTTCCAGGTATATACTTTATATTTCTTAACTTCTCCACAAGTGCATCTCCGTTTAGTCGAACCGGGGGTCGTCCAACTTCTTGTGTCCTAAGTCCCAAACCTCTACCACTCCTAAACGGATGATCACTTTTAAGAAACTTACGATAGTTTGTGTAAACTATCTTCATGCTGTGTTCTAGCCGAATGGATGGAGTGTCATCGCCACAAATAGGACATGCTTTATAACCATGTGATGCACGCCCAGATAAGTTTCCATATGCGGGAAAATTATGAATCCCCCACATCAACATAGCTCTCAACGTAAAAGGTTACATTTTGTGCATGTCAATAGCTGGAACTCCTTCCCATAGTTTCTCCAATTCATCTACTAATGGTTGAAGAAAAACATCAATGTCTTGACCCGGTGCCCTTGGCCTAGGAATAAGTAAAGATAAAATTTAGAACTCACGCTTCAAGCACAAAGAAGGGCCCACATTATAAGGCGCGGTCATGACAGACCAGCAACTATAACTACTAGACTGAATACCATAGGGATTGAACCCATCTATTGCTATTGCAAGCCAAACATTGCGCCCTACCTCATTGAAATTGGGCCATCTACTTTTTAGCATTCTCTATTGGGATGAATCACAAGGATATCATTGATAATTCCATGAACTTGTTGCCCGATGGTGCCATGTCATTTCAAGCGCTATCCAAGGTATAGTATACAATCTCACTAGCCTTGGAATTATAGGGAAATGTCTCAATACTTTCATCGATTCTTTACATAACCTTTTCCCTTTCTTTGAGGTCACTGCATATCTCAGTTCTCCACACTGAGGACATTCCTCCAAATCTTCATTTTCTTTCCAGTATGAAATACAGTTGTTAACGTAAGCATGAATGTAATTTTCTTTCATCCCTAGGTCTTTCATCATTCCCTTCATGTGTGGATATTTTTCTGGTAATGTGTTTTCTTTTGGAAGCCACCTCTTTAAGACCAACAAGAGAGAGGTCACGCTATTTCCCGACCAACCAAACTGCTTTTTCAAATTATACAATTCACAATTGCAGAGAGAGTAGTCTCAGGACCCTCACATGAAGGGTATAATTTCTTGATCGCTAATTTATTATATTGATTATACTTCTCATTGTCGACATACAATTTTTTAGAGAATCCTTCTTGATCGAGTTCTACACAATGTTGTTCGTGCACTCCATAACAAGCATCAACTAAGTTTTGCAACCTTTCATTCTCATTGTTATCATCTTCATCATGTCCTTCACAATCAATAGGTTCTACTACGGGACATGTTAGGTTCGATGATAGTGTTTCACCATGTAAAACCCACTTAATATATGTCCAGTTTATACCATGCATTATCAAATGCTCCTTGATATCTAGCGCAGTGAAACACTTCTTATTTCGGCACTTAACACATGGACAAGGAAAGGTTGAGAATTGATGGTCATTGTTTGCAATTGCAAAATTAAGAAAAGAGGTAACTCCATTTGTGTACACCTCACTTATTCTATTCCTCTCATTCATCCACTCTTTGTTCAATGTTTGTGACATTTTGCACTACCAAAAAAATATGGTTTACACACAAGTTATATGACAATATATAAAAAATAGAATTATCTTTGACAAGTTATATGACAATATGGTTTACACACAAGTTATATGACAATACATAAGAAAAATCACATTTAGAAAAATCAGAGTTAGAAAAATATTTATGAGTTGCTTCAAAAAACAACTCATCTACAAAAATCTACAAAATGAGAACCCTCAATATAAACAACAAAGGTATAACACAGAAAATGTACAAAATGAAAATTAGGGCACAATATGTAAGAATGATTGTAAGAACCCTCAAAATGATTATGTAGATAAGAGTAAAACGAAGAAAATCCACAAAATGAAAATTAGGGCACAATATCAACAAAATAACTTTGAAAATTAGGGTTTCTTTTGTGTGTACATTCTTCCATTTTGAGGGTTACCAGCAATACCACTATAAAAAACAATAAATCTGTGAGAGAGAGATACCTTCGAACAGACAGATCTGTGTTATCGACTTGTTTGTGTGTGTACGTTCTCTACACTTCTGAACAGATAGATGATGGAAAAACCGAAATCTCTTGTTTGGAGGAACAACAAGATGTGTTATCAATAGGACATCAAGGGTTTTCAACGAGATATGTTAAAGAGAACATACATCAAGGGTTCTCAATTGATTTTTCTTCACGACGTTAAGGGTTCTACACAATCTCCCATGGCGCGTGTGAAAGAGAGAGAGAGAGAGATTTGGGGGGGGGGGGTGTTTGAGCGGGATTTCGAGTTTTGGGGGTGAATTTTTTCTAAAAAAATATCTTAAAATATTCAATCAATATTAGTAACACTTATATTAAATTACTAACGGTATTTTATTGTGATAAATAGTAATGGTAAAATACTATTAGTAATCCAAAAAATAGTCTGTTACTAAAAGAGTGTTTTGGTGTAGTGAAGTATCACCATGTTAGTTAGTGAGAGTTTTGATAAATTTTATGCTAGATTATCTGATATAGTCAATTTTAGTTTTAATTTGGGTGAGAAAAGTTTTGAGACAAGAGTTATGAAAAAGATTTTGAGATCCCTGTCGTCCTGTTTTATCCCTAAAGTCACGGTCCTTAATTTTTTGTGAATTTTAGATACGCTTAGGTTAGAAGAACTCTTAGGAGACCTTCAAACTTATGAAATCGATATGTTTCCCAAAATTCAAAGAAAAAGGGATTGCTTTAAAAGCCCAATAAAAAAGAAAGAGGAGGTTGCTTATGGATGAGAATTTGAGTTTGATCTTGCCTTTTTTGTGAAAAATTTAAAAAAAATTAACAAAATAAGAAAAGAAAATTCTTCCAAAGAAAATATAAGTTTTGAGAAAGATAAAAATTTTAAGTCACGTAAGAAAGGTTTTGAAAAAGCGAGATGATAATACCCTAAGAAAGACGAGGAAAGATGTCACGAGTGTGAGGTTAAGGGTCACAAAACCCATGAGTGTGATACGAGGCTAAATAGATAGGCCAAGAGAAAAGTAACTTGCAACGCCACTCTTAGCGATAGCAATGTCGAGTCGGTGGGTTTCGGGGATGAATCATCATATGGTTGTAACTTCACCGCATTCATGGCCAGTCATGTTAATACATCGAGTACATCTCACGCCGATGAGGGCATTTTTAAACATGATGACCTCGACACTATGTCTAGCCATTCCTAAGAGAGTGAGGGAGAGGATGATATGAGTGAGGGTAAAAGTGGCCTTTGTCGAGCCTACGCCGAGCTTTACACTGAGTCCTTTAAGACAAATAAATAAAAATAAAAATTTAGCTCTTAGTTATTGCTAAAAAAAGAGTTAATAGAGTCGAGAGAGAATGAGACCTCGATGAGAGTGTTTTTGGGAGAAATAGTTGTTTTAGTGGAGAGGGAAAATGGTGACTTGACCATCAAAGTCGCTAATCTTACGAGAGATTTTCAAGATTTATTAAAGACTCATGAAAAACTTGAAGCCCTTGTATCCCAACTCTATAAAGATCTTGAACGTGTTGGTTACTATAGAGGATACATAGAAGAAGTTAAGAAAGTTGTTCCTTAGTCCCGCTTTAGGTTTTAGAGAGAGGCAAGGAATAGGTTACGACGGTGCATCCACTTATAATGCCGCACCCGAACCAGCTCCTAAGTAATTGGTATATCCTTATGGGCCTTAACCTAACCTAATAAAAAGAGTTTAGCCTAAACAAACTAAACAAGATTGACCCAAACAAGTCTATGTTTTCACCCATTACAAAAGTAGAGGTCACCTTTGGGAATTTTGCTAAAGTTAGGAAGAACTCGGCGTACACATACTTTTGTGAACTGCTATAGCAACTTTGCTAGTCTTAACAAGGAAGTTGATTTCCTAGTCACCGCTTCTTATAGCTTAATGAAAGAATTTTAAAAGACGCCTATTACTTTTGAGAGCGCTTCTAACGCTATGACTAGATCCAATAACGATAAGGGAAAATAAATGGTTACCTCCACTTAGGTACCTAAGTAGGATGAAAAAGCCCTTGTTGTTCACGTCGCTCTCAAGGTTTAAGTTACTTTACAATGGTATTTTGACAGTGGGTGCTCTAGGAACTTGACCAATGACAATTCATATTTTATCGACCTTCTGGATCACAAGGAAGGCACGATCACCTTTGGATATGGGAGTAAGTATATATTGCACGTCCAAGGGTTGTAACCAAACATAATTATCATAAGCCAACTTTGTAATGCGAACTTTGCGGTAAGTTTGATCGGTTGGAGTGTAACGTGTATGATCAATCTAATGAACTTTTACTACAAGGAGTGAGGATAAATGATAATTTCTATGGGATCATTCCTAAGTCCTCCTTTATGTGCAACAATGTCACGGTCTCCTCTATGGACCTTTTTCATCAACGACTAGGTCATGTGAACTTTAGAGATTTTGAAAGATTAGAGAATAAAGGCCTGGCTCATGGCTACCATTTCTTGAGAAACTAACTTCCTCAGTTTGTGGTCCTTGCCAATAAGGAAATCAAATTCGAAGTCCCCATTGTAAGTGGTATACCATTACCACCTCTTGTGTGTTTGAGGGGATCTTATGGGTCCTAATTGTACAAAGAGCATTGATGGTGATGGTTGATGACTTTTCAAGATACTCTATCATGGGGTTTTTTAGAGAAAAGTTCGATGCAGTTGAGTTCCTAACAACTAAGTGTCATATCCTATAAAACCAACACATTGTCCATATTTAATGATGCGCTTAACATATTTAATGAGGCACTTTACACACAATAAATAAGACTCTTTGGGTGCACATTTGTAATGTTCACATACACATACGACATAATATCATGTCTGGATGCAGTTAGATAAAATAGACTACCTATCATGCTTCTATACAAGGTTAGATCAATATTTCTTCCATTATCATCTTTAGATATCTTAGATGTGGTGCAATGGGAGTGTGTGCAATTTACCATTATCTAAACCAAATTTCTTAATCAACTCATTCGCGTATTTGGTTTGAGAAATAAAGAGGCCATCACTCATCTATTTTACTTGCAAGCCTAAAAATTATTGTAACTCCCCTATTAGTGATCCTGTACCAACTCCCTAGTGGCTGCGTCATTAACAAATAGATTAATAGATTCCATTAGGACTTTGGTACATAAATTATAGACACGATAGGTTTTTACTGTTTTGGCAATACCCTAGAAAATTCCTTTATCACCTCGGGTGTCAAATTTAGTAAGGTGTCCCTATCTTTACAAATATAACAAACACTCCCGAAGGTTCTAAAGTATTTCAAATTTGGTTTTTTGTTGTACCAAAGTTCATATGGAGTTTCTTTGGTATTCTTCCTAAGGTATACACTATTGACAATATGACATGATGTCAATACTGCCTCAATCCAAAAGTATTTTGGCAAACCTTTGGCATGTAATATGACCCTAACAATCTCTTGAATTTGTTAAGTTTTCCTTCTCAACGATATAGCTTTATTGCAAAGTTTTAGGAGCATTGAACACATGTTGATATCCATTACCAAAACAATATTGTACTACTCTAGTATCCTTGAATTATCCATCTCTATCATTTCTCATACGTGATACTTGGGTATCCTTTTCATTTTCTATTTTCAAAAGGATTTTGAGAAATTCTTGGAATGTGTTCGATTTTTTTCTATAAAAGCTACCCAAGTATACTATGTAAAGTCATCCACAATGATAAGAATGAAACTGTTACCATAAATTCTCACAGTGCGGGAGGGATCCATCAGGTTCACATGGAGAAGTTCCAGTGGTTTCGAAGTCATTATATCCTTAACTTTCTTGTGAAGTGCTTTGATTATCTTTCCCACTTGGCAAGGGCCACACATAATGTTTAAAGAAATTTTAATTTTGGGTACACATCTAACCGACTCCTGCGAACTCAATTTGCTTGAGTTATCAAAATTAGTATAACCCAATCAATTGTGCCACAAATTAGAATCATCTAATCTTGTTAACTTACATGACTTAGCACTGGGAATAACTGTGTAATAATTATTCGGAGTTTTGTTTCTCGTAAGGATACACTTACCATCTTTGTTCAAAATTTTACATCCAGTTTTGGAAAAGGTAACTGTGTGATCATAATCACAAAATTGAGATATACTCAGCAGATTGGCCTTTAAGACTTTCACTAACAGAAGGCCATTAAGGACAGCAAGACCCTCTTCTTGAAAATTCCCTTTACTAATGATCTAGGATGAGAATACGTCACCAAACATGACATTACCTCCTAAAAATTTAGTCATGTTTGTCAACTTAGTCTCGTCTCTATTTATGTATTTCGAATAACCAGAATCAAAGTACCAACCAACAAAGGTTCGCTCAGCTTTAAAAGTAGTTTAGACAATATTACATATTAGTTGGGGTAATAAATCATCTTTTCAAACCCAAGTGGCCATAATTTTAAAAGGTTTTTGGGCCTTTGATTTAGTAAAGATTCGAGGACTTCTCCTTACTGACTTTATTTTAGTGCGAAAACTATTCTTGTTCTTTGTCAAGTTAGGATTTTTATTAGTTTGCCTTGGGGGAACATGTGTATTACGTCTTTTCCTAGAATAGTTAAAGTTACTATAGACTAGCGTGTATAGATGCTTTTGAAAACACTCAGAAAGAGAGTGACCATGAACATCGGAATAACTATAGTTTAAATGTGAGGATGGATTGAATCTATATTCTAAACCTTTAAAAATAGGTTTAGACACATTTTGAAAATGAGGTTTAACTGTAAAAAATTTATAGTTTTACCTAAGACTGGTTGTTTAAAATACTTCTCTGAGATTTTTCAAAATCTTGGTCAGGTGTGTTTGGTAAAGTCTGAGAAGAAACAAAGACAATTTTGGAAACATTTTGGTTAGCAACCTTTGTTCCTATAGGGTTTTTGTCAAATCCAAGTTCAATTTTATTGTATGAGTTTATTTTTCAAGAAATGATTATTTTATCACATGCTTTCGCATTAGTCTTAAGGTGAAGACAGTTTTTGAAAATAGTAGAGACTTTTTATTTATATTCCTCCGGTTCTACCAAAGTAGACTTTTATCTTTCTTCCAAAATACAGTTTTTCTTAGAAAGTTCAATAAATTTGAAAACAAATTTTTTAGTTTTAGTTTCATAAGCCACGCACTTACTAGTATAGTCCTCAACGTTCTGCCCAATAGTCTTACTTAAGCTCTTTATGCATTCAATCAAGTGTTTTACCCTTTTCTCAAGTTTAAAACTCTTTTTAAGAGTCTTAACAGTTCTTGTATATCAAGTAAATCATCATTATCAAACTCAATAAGTGAGGTGTGTGAGTTTTTCCCTAACGATTAAATTCCAGGTTTGGGACACACGCACCCCTTTAATTCGTCAGGATGATGGCCACTTTGAATCACACACATGCTAAAATCAACATAAGTATTGGAAATAGCAGTATTTGACATCTCACTATTTCAAATAATAGGTATAAAATCAATAACAACATCAAGAGGTATCCATGATTTATCATTAGGATACACTATTTTTAACATAAAAGGCATGCATGATTCATGTATTTTAGATGAATCAGACTCATCATCATCCGAGTCACTAGAATCATACCAAGTCTTACACACATAGGGCTTAGGTGTAGTCCTAATCTTATATTTGCATCTATTGGCATAATGACCCATAATACCACACTTGTGGAACAAAATGTTACTTAAGTATTTCTTGGGGGGGATCTTAAGTGTTTAGTCCTATTTTTTAAGATTTATTTGTATCCACTTTTATGGTTTTATTTTTTTAGTTGTTGGTCCAATTATAATCACTATGGGACAAGTGTCATTATCTGCATAAAGAAAGATGGGCGGTTACATAGTAGTTATGAGCAGTTTTGGGTGGTTATGAGTCTTAATACAATTTTAAAAATACATGGGATGGGAGCATACAAAATCATAGGGAGATGGGACAAAATCCAAAAAAAAATATTTCTTAGGCCTCTGACTGTTATTTTTAGTGTGCCTATCGCCATTACGATCATGGGAATTAGAAACTTGAACATTTTGATAGTCACCCTTCCCTTGCTTAGTTTCCATAGCATTCCTAAACTTTACAATCCTCTTTAAATTATTACTCATGAGGGCTATCTGGTTATCAATACTCTCAAGGTCACACTCCTCTCCTAACTCAAAGTCGTAGTCAGGAAAATTTAACTTAGGCATAGTCATTTGAGAAAAAAAGACTAAATTAATCGAGAGGATCATTTAACAGTTAAGGTCATATGTTTCTTATACTCTAATTCCATCTCTACTATTCTCGGTTTGCTACTTAACAGTTTTGGAGTCAAATTTGGATCATCCATTTCCTATATATCATAACGCTTGTTATCAAACTCAGCATGTAAAGATCTAAGTTTTTCTATACAACTTCCTTTATATCATAGATGATAACATTAGCATGCAATTTAGTGATAATGTTTATGATTTTAATATATAAGTCATCAAAGGTCTTTGTGTCATCCATGATAAGGGTTCTATACTTTTACAGAAGCATTTGAATTTTTCCAGCCTTAACACACTCGTCATCCTTGTGGGTTGTGATAAGGGTGTCTTAGGCTTCCTTGGATGTTATGAAAATAAAAATTATTTTAAACTTGTGTTCATTTAAAGACACAGATATAAAAAATTTACCCTTGTTATTGCAAAGAGATAACTATTTCTCATCCTTTATAAACTCACTAAGCATTTTCTTAACCTTTAGTATGCTTCCTTAAGTTAAAGGTTTAGTAGGGTGTGAGAATCCGTTTTATAATTCTCCTACAAACTTCGTCACCCAAACTTCCTTGAATAATGCAATCATCCTTACTTTCCAGTAAGGAAAGTCGGGTCCATAGAACACAAGGGGTTTAAAGTGATTACCAAGTTTGTCAAATTTCTCGTCCACTTTTAAAAAGCCAAAAATAGTTTTAGGATATTTTTTTTAGAAAACCTATCTGGTGCCACTTGAAATAACTCAATAAAGATTTTTTTAACAAAGTTAAAGGAATGATTGTGAATTCGAAATAACTTTTTGAAGAAACTCTTATTCATTGAAGAAGGATTTTACACAAGATGTGTTAAATCACAAAAGATAAAGTGGATAAATTATTTAAGATACTTTGGTAACAAGATTTATAAAAAGCGAAACCCTAATTAACCTTAGTTATTTGAATATATAATATAAGAATTAAGAATCATCCACAAAAAGTTTACACACAATATTTTTCACTGTAAAACCCCAAAGGCTGGGGAAACATTCAGGATGACTTGTACGCTGCAAAACAAAATCCACTAAAACATAAATAAGGTTAAGATTAGAAGCATGCAAATATGATCAAATAATCTGAAAGAAATTATATCTAAACGTTAGATCTATACATCCTAGGTACTCTTTCTTATTCAACAATTTTTGAACCTCCAATCCTTAGTGCTCTTTACGTTAACTCAAGGATTCGTCTCTCCATAAAAAAGCCACACTTTTCTAAAGTGAAGTGTATGATTGGGAAATTGGTGTATTCTATAACTATATGAACATGCAAGAATGCATACACACTAAATATAAATTGTCCTACAAATTACATAGTTTCTCTAACATGCGTAGATCTAAACGAATAATAGTAGATTACTAAAAATACGAAATTTGATGAGATCTTTACAAAAATAGATCCAAAAAGGTACTTACCTGAAAAAAGATTTCACAAAACGTAAAATCAGTTTTAAAAAAACTATATCTTAAAGACTATATGATATATGATATTTAAAATTTTTAATATAACAGTGTGGATCTAAAGATATTTTGAAACATGCAAAGAAATCAATAACTCAATATCAGTTTTAAAAAAATATTTTTGAAACGAAATATAACTGAGATAACTAACAGATCTAACAACTATGTGTGTGAAATGTATCACAAAAGTTAGATTTTTGATTTTATGGAAAAGTCAAGCCTCTAACCTACGTGAGGGCTAGTTGGCGGAGAACCAAACTGAGAGGAGTTTAAAATCTTCTAAACTTTTAACTCTCATACTAACAAACTCTCGATTTGTGAAAAACCAAAAAGATTTTAAATGATTAACTATTTGGTTTTCAAAAAATCTATATGAAAACCATTTTTCCTCAGTGATTTCTCTCTGGTTTTATACCAAAATGTTATGTCTCTTTGAGTCTCTCTCTAACTAAGAAAAAAAATCGGATAAGCAAAAAAGACGAAGGATTATATAGGACGCTTGGAAGGATCTGGAAACCGACATACATTTGAATGGTTGAGATTAACTTGACCAGTTAGACCTAAAATTAACGGTTGAGAATTGAGCATGGTTGATAAGCTAAACTAGTTAAAGTCGGTTACCATGTCTCTTACACGATTGGGTAATAAGGATGGCACATGGATCGTGAATAAAGAGAAAATAACCTTAATAGAAATGATTAAATGATGTGTGTAGCGTGTAGCGTGTGCTTATATGAGTATGAGAAAACATACTAACAACCAATAAGAACAAAAAATATAGCATATATGTGTTACACTCACACACGCCAGATTATAAACGGTTTCCAACTTTCAAGAATACAATTTTCCTCCCCAAAGGTTTTAAAAACCAATTAGAAATGTTCAATTGAATGATTAAAAATTGATTTTAAATCTCAAATATTTCAAACAATTATTTTAAAAAAAAATTAAAATCTAGAAATTTATTTTAAACACATATTATGCAAAATGGTGAAATGTGTGTCCTAAAGTGTGAATTTATATACATTTGGAGCCCAATGTTGTTAGGCAAGAATTTTTTGGGGATGCCAATTGAAGTAGACAACCATCTTGAAGTGTGGAGTAACATTAGGAGGAGATCAAGTCTACTAAAATATTTTTTCTTAATATCCAAACTAAATGAACGACCTATATGATGCAGACTCCTAATAAGTCAAACATATAGGTTATTTCAATTGTGTGGTGTTACTAGAGATAAATGTACCAGTTTATGTGATATACCAGAGATGTATATGAGTTATAGTAAGGATGTCTACCTACGTACTTATGTTCAAATTTATCTATTGCATATACCAGACATTGTATTATTTGCATGAGATAGTAAAATTTATATAAACTTGAGATATATGCATGTTATTAGTATATTGGTTAATTGGTGATACATACTATAGGTTCGAGACTACAACAGATTCTTAGGATATAGGCGTCTTTGGCCTGCATGCCTATTCCATTTTTATTCCCGTTGTTCAGATTTTAATTTTTAGGGATTTATGTTGTTCTTTACTCTCTTTTAGTGTGTACATGTACAATTGGTATCAGAGTTGGTTGTATAATAAATCAGTTTTACTTTATCTCGTTTTGTTATTTGTTCCATTTCAGTTAGTCCGTTATGCTGAGAATGTTACCAAATATTTTTAACTCCCATGATTTTTGTATTCGACTTGATCAATCTATTTATGTATTTTGCAGGGTGTCACACTGCATATCTTAAAATCCAACATCTCATACTCTTAATAACATGCTGAACGAAGAAGGAGTGTCACTAGCCGACATTATGGGAAGCCTAACCACTCTAAAGAGCGAAATGTTAACCCTGAGTCAGGAACAAATCTCTCTCTACAATCAACTGGAAAATATCGAGGGGAGTGGAGAAAACCCACATCCTGCCAACATTGTATCCCCACCCCCACCAGCAACTATCCAAGCTACTAATAACCCCCTGTTGTGACTACTGAAATTACAATTTTGGCCAACGCACTCAAGGTTCCAACAAATCTTGGACGCCTCAGAATGGAGTTCCAATTAGTCTAGCAAAGTTTTCGACAACTCCAACCTACTGACGACCTCATTGACATCCAATGCATGTGCTTTTATACCAATGCTAGGTGGCTTGATAAATTCAGAATACTGGATATAGAGAAGTTCACAAGAATGGGTCCACCAATAGTCCACATCAAGATGTATGTTCAAGGCATGCAAGCCCTAGGGGCTTACGATGAGGTCATAGCACAAATGACCTCAGATAGTAAATTGACCTTCAAAATAACCCCTCAAACGGTTCTTGTCTATGGATGATGGAAGAACCACAAACTAGAGATACATCTCGAGGGAGTTTCTAAAGCATTACAAATACAATGACGAACTGGAAGTTACTTATCGAGATCTAAAAATAACGAAGTAAGAGATCAACGATAACCTGGGCACCTTCATTTCCCATTGGGGATCACGAAAGAAGTCCATGACAAGTTTTAGTTATCATGAACTTTTAACGGTCAAAGTCCTTAACAATCATGATATTGTCTCGAACTTTGATCGTGATAAGTACATGACAAATGAAACTTATCGTGGACTTTGACCTTGACAAATTCGTGAAAAAAATAGTTGTCACCCCCATTCATATCACGGTTTTTGTTTGTGACAAGTTTGACTTATCAAAGTCAATGACTGTGACAAGTCCATGACAAAAATAGTTGTCACCCCCATTCTTATTGTAAGGACATGATTTTATAAATATCTGTTTCAAATCTAGGAATTTCTGTGTGTCCTAGATCACAGTTAGTATGTCTGATACCGCTACATTCGGCATGCCAACATGTTCATCCATGACGACCTCGATCTGGATTCAAAGTTATCATTCCCCCACTATCTTCATACGTGCGTAGTGCATCATCACTGAGCATCGTGCAACGTGCGTCTTTAACATTCAACATTCCCACTACTCCACTCGCACTAATGGGTAAAATACTTAATTTGAAGTTTTTAATGGTTACATAATTATTTGCGAATTTTTAGAAAATAAATTTTAAGGTTTCAAAAATTTTTTCTTAGCAGAAAGAATTTTTTCTAAGTGTAGAGGTGAGAAAATTTTAACGCTGACGTCTTTCGAGCGACAGCGCACTGTCGTTCAAGCGACATGCAGCTGTCGCGCGAAGTCATTTAAGAGAGTGACCTTTTCGTTCGAGTGACATCCCTCTGTCATTCAAGTGACACGCCACTTTGATTTTCGTATAAATAAGAGTGTTCAACATACATGTTTCTCAAGTCTTTGAACCTCCATTTTTTGCAGAAATTCTTTATATTTCAGACTTCATTTTTCAAGGTTTTCAAACCTTTTTGATTAAAAAATTCATCCCAAATACATATGTGAATCTTTATAAACCCTAGATTTATTATTCTACTCATCTGGAGTATTATTGTGGAGAAGAAGGTTGTTCTCCATTGTTGACTTGGACCTCTTGCAAGATCTCTTGCTGACGACGAATCGACGCTTGAGAGTATTCATGTGTCACTGTATTTCTATGTAATTGTAAGTGTTAAGAATTATAGTGAAATAAAAATGGTTTTGCCCCTTTGGTAAATTTTTCCTCATATGTGTGATTGACTTGCATGCTTGAGTTTATTTAATTCGTCTATCACATTTATTTGCAAGAGTTAGATTTTTAGGGATAAAAATTGAAACTTAATTAAACAAGTTAGAACATTGATTGCTGGTGCACTCTCAAATTGGTATCAGAGCCTATTACACAATTATACCATGTAATTTTTTTCGCAATTTTTTTTAATATCAATTTTGTTCTAAAAATTGATTTTTGAAAAAGCGCAATTTCAATAGAAAACTTGTATAATCGAGTGTTAATTTTTTACGGGTCAAATTACGGAAAGTGGAAAGCCCGTATGAAATTTCACTTAAAGGACATTAACGAACGTGTTTGGGTTATGTGTGAAAGAGAGTGGATACCTCCCACTGTCATTGTAGATAACATAACAACTTTAAAACCCGTGACTACATGGACTAAGGATGAATTTAAATGAAGCACATATAACTCACGTGGGCTTAGTGCAATTCCCAAAAATGTCACCCCCGAAGAATTTCGACACATCATGACGTGTACCAATTCAAAAGAAGTATGGTATGTTCTTCAACTTATCCATGAAGGCACTAATGCAGTTAAAGAATCAAAATTGAAAACTTTAACTATACAATTTGAGACAATCATCATGCTTGAATCTGAGTGTTTTGATGAATTCTATGCATGCTTATCTGATATTGTAAACACTAGTTTCAATTTAGGTAACACATTCGTGATGCTAGAGTAGTTAAAAATATTCTGAGATCACTGCCTAAGCGTTTTATACCTAAAGTCACTGTGCTAAATTCTGTAGGAAATTTGAGTAGGCTGAAATTAGAAGAATTGGTAGGAGACCTCCAGACTTATGAAATTGACATGTTTCATAACACGATAAAATCAAAAGATAAATGGGTTCAGCAAGAAAGAAATGTTAGTCTTGGAGAATAGAGGAAGAGATGTATGATTCGGAGTTTGATTTTGACCTAGACGATTTGGCCTTGCTTGCGAAAATTTTTAGGAAATTTCTCAAATTAAAGAAAAATGGCAATTTCAAAGATAAAAAGGACACGCCTAAGTGACGACAGTGAGGTCATAAGGCATTTGAGTGTCCTACTAGGTTGAAGCGTAAAGACAAATCTTCTTTAAATGCCTCCCTGAGTGACGAAAGTGAGGTCGAGTCGGTGGATTCTGGAGACGAGTCACTGTATGAATGTAACTTCACCGCATTCATGGCTAGTCATGTGAGTAGTGTCACTGCACCTCACGACGATAAGGATGCTACTTCACAGGGACATCTCGACAGTGAAAGTGATGTGAGTGATGGGGAGGATGCTTCAAGTGACAGCGAGAGTGATTTACGACCCGCGTGCGCTGATTTATATGATAATTCTTTTAAAACAAAAAAGTGTAACAAAGCGTTAACACGTAGGATAGTTGCCTTAGAGAAATATTTAGGAAATAAGAGAGAGAAAGAAAGAGAGTCATCCATTAGCACTGCCTTGAGAGAGAGAGAGAGAGAGAGACTATTTGCGTAGAGAGAGAGAGAGCAGTTTAGAGAAAGAGAAAGGGGACTTGACCAAGGAAGTGTATAGTCTTACGAGTGAGCTCCATTCCTCCCTGGACACTCAAAATAAAATTAAAGCCCTTGTAACCCAACTCAGTCATGACCTTGAGAGAGCCTAGGAGGTCAAGGTAAAGATAGAGGACATATATGGAAAGATGGGAAAGATGACCATTGCCCCCACTTTAGGGTTCGGTGAAATACAGGGAATAGGTTTTGATGGTGCTTCCATGTCTCATGTTATATTGGAACCAATTTCTTAGTTTACTAAGAATCTATATGGTCATCAACCAAAACCCCAGAGAAGCGTTCGATCAAGAAAATCAAACTAAGGTCGGCCTAAGATTGTGTACTTGTGTACCTAATGCAAAAGAAAAGGCCCCCTTAGGGAATTTTTCTATAGTTTGGGTCGGACATGAAGTACTTTTGCTCCACCACATGCCACTAGTGATTTTTTTAGTCTTAAAGAGCATATTGAATTTCTAGTCGACACATCTCAGAGTTTAATGGAAGAATTCCAACGAATTTCTTTTCCGTCTGCGGATACTTATAGAATCCAGACTAAAACCAATAATGACAAGGTCAAACAGAAATTTACCTCCAACTGGGTGACTAAACACGATGCAAAAGACCTTGTTGTTCATGTTGCTCTTAAAGCACATAATAACTCTTAATGGTACTTGATAGTGGGTGATCCAGACACATGACTGGTGACTTTTTATTTTTTACCTACCTAGAGGATCGTAAGGAACGTAAAGTCACGTTTGGAGACGAGAGAAAGTCTAGCATAGTTGGACGAGGTATAATAAAGATAACAGGATTTCCTAAGCTAGAGGATGTTTTGTACGTCAAATGTTTGAAAGCAAGCCTTCTCAGCATTAACCAGCTGTGCGATGCCGACTTTGAAGTAAAGTTTGACCGGAACGAGTGTAATATTTATGATCAAGCCGATAAACTTTTATTTCAAGGGGTGAGGACAAAAGATAATTGCTATGAGATTGTGCCCAAGTCCTCATTTGTCTGAAACAACGCGAAGATCACTCATATGGATCTGTGGCATCAACGTCTAGGTCATGTGAATTTTAGAGATTTGGAGCAATTAGCTAAAAAGAACCTAGTACATGGCTTACCATCACTTAGAAAGCCAACTTTCCCGGTTTGTGGACCCTGTTAGTTATGAAAGCAAGTTCGTAGCCCCCACGGGAAGTTGAATTCCATTACCACTTCACAAGTGCTTGAGTTGATACACATGGATCTTATGGGTCCCACTCATACTTAGAGTTTAGGTGGTAAGAGGTATATCCTTGTGATGGTAGATGATTTCTCTCGTTGCTCCATTATAGGTTTTCTGAGAGAGAAATCCGATATTGTGGAATTTCTTATGACCAAGTGTCGTGTCCTGCAAAATCAACACGGTGTCACTACTAATAGAATACGTAGTGACAATAACCCTGAGTTTAAAGAAGCTAAAGTAGATCTTTACTGTGATATCCTTGGGATCAAATATGAATTTTTGGCCGTGAAGACTCCTCAACAAAATGGGATTGCTGAGAGGAAGAATCGAACGATTCAGAATAGCTAGATCTATGCTTCTAGGTCATAGAGTTGCTAGGAGATTTTAGGAAGAGGCGGTGTCTACCGCATGCCACACGGTGAATAGGGTTTACCTTCATCTACACACACTTAAGGCGCCTTACGATTTATGGACTGATAAGAAGCCCAACCTTTTCATATTTTCGTGTCTTTGGGAGGAAATGCTATATCCTACAGGATAGAGAACAATTAGGAAAGTTTGACTCCCGAAGAAATGAGAGAATATTATTAGGATATTCATCGACTAGTATAGCATATCGAGTTTTTAACCTGAGTAGCCCTAAGGTTATGGAGTCAATAAACATCACCGTGCAAGATGATGAACCGCCGGCATTTGTTGATTTTATCATTTTGTGTGAGGATGACGCACTTCCTACTGATGATACCACTATGCCTCCCACACCTAGGGTGGACCCTATTCCTGACTTAGGGGGCACTCCTACTTGGGTTCATAAGAGTCATGATCCTACTTCTATTTTAGGAGATCCTACCCTAGGGGTCAAGACTCGTGTCAATCTAGAGAATGTTGTTAGCCATGTTTACTACACGTCCAAAGTCAAGCCCAAGAATTATATGTAAGCACTGGAAGATGAACACTAGATATGTTCTATGCAGGATGATTTGCTTCAGTTTAGAAAGAATGATGTCTAAAAACTTGTCCCCTGACCCAGTGAGACAAATTGGATAAGTACCAAGTGGATATTGAAGAATAATATTAATGAGACTGGTACCATTATCCAAAATAAAGATCGATTGGTCACTCAAGGCTACACATAGAAAAAGGGTGTAGACTTTAACGAGACATTTGCTCCTATTGTGAGGCTTAAGTCCGTCCGCTTACTACTCTCTATAGCATGTCATCTGCACTTCAAGTTATATCAGATCGATGTCAAGAGTGCCTTTTTGAATGACATTCTACAGGAGGAGGTTTAGGTGAAGCAACCAAAAGGGTTTGAAGACCCTAAGCACCCTAATCACGTTTATTATCTGAGGAAAGTCTTGTATGGTTTAAAGCAAGCACCCTGTACTTGGCACAAGAGGCTTACTTCCTATCTCTTTGCCCGTGGCTTCAAAAGAGGGGGAATTGATATGACGTTGTTCGTCAGGAGAGATGACAGTGCTATTTTGGTTGCCCAGGTCTATGTTGACAACATAGTCTTTTGATCCACATGCTCCCAGTATGCTCACAACTTTGAGAAGGAGATGAAGAGTGAGTTTGAGATAAGCATGGTTGGTGAGCTTACATTCTTCCTTGGTCTCTAGGTTTGTCAGCTAGAGGATGGGATGTTTCCCATCCCGATCCAAGTATGCTAGAGACCTTGTGAAGAAATTTGGTTTAAACTCCGCTAAGCGCGCACATACCCCAATGAGTACCTCAACAAAGATTAGCAAGGACACTTCAGGCAAGGACGTAGAATAAACCTTGTATCAGAGTATGATAGGTAGTCTTCTCTACTTGACTGCCAGTCTTCCCGACATCGTCTTTAGTGTTGAGTCTGTGCGCGATATCATGCATTCTCGAAAGAGTCGCACTTACTCGCTCTTAAACGTATTATCAAATACGCGAGTGAGATTATTTTATTTGGTATTCCTTTGATACCGATGACCATTTATCCACCTATTCAGATGCCGATTGGGTCGGGGATGCAGATGGATGTAGGAGCACTTCTGGTGTGTTTCTTCTTTGGTTCTGCTCTTGTCTCTTGGTTGAGCAAGAAGCAAAACTCCATCTCTTTGTCGACTGCGAAGGCTGAGTACATAGCCACCGGGAGTTATTGCACGCAACTTCTATGGATGAAGCAGATGTTGGAGTACTATGGGATATCACAGGACACAGTGACTATTTCTTGTGATAACACGAGCGCGATACACATATCCCATAATCTAGTCCAGTAATCGTGCACAAAGCACATTAGGATACGTGAGCACTTTATCCGTGAGTTAGTAGAAGAGAAGGTCATTTCCTTGAGTTTTATATCTACCGACCTCTAGTTAGCCGATATTTTCATGAAGCCTTGAGATGCCCTTAGATTCGAGAGTCTTAAGAAGTTTTTAGGAATTTGCACAGTTTACCGAGGGGTGGTTCCATTGTCCAGAACATGATGCATTTTTTCATGTTCATATCACATTATTCATATCTCTAGATTGTATCATTTGTATCATTATCTGTTTTGGTTTTCATTTTTTGAAAAAGCTAAAAATATTTTCTTTTTATAAAAAAATTTGAAAAAAAAAAGAGTTTTATATTTTGTTTATACCAATTATGGATGAACATTTAAGACAGTCATAGTCACAACTTCAATTCCATAATCCATGTGACTATTTGATTGTGATTTAAGATGCCACATCATTTCATCCATGTGTTTTACATTGTTTGGAGTCATTGAGATGCAATTAGTGATATCTTTCTACACATCTGGATCCTAATCTCCTTTATTGCACACGTGCACGGTATTATTTGAATATTGTACTTGTCTATCACATATTGGCTTGAGTGTTTCCATTTCAATTATATCTATACAACAAACCAAATGCGATAAAACTTCACAAAAAAGTAGTGCACGTAAAAATCGTTGCAGTGAGTTTGTGTAACTTTAAAAAACGGGGAAGGGCTGCGAAAGGTAGTCATTTATCCTTTGTGACTAAGCCACCGTTTAAATCGAACCTAAATAAAAATTTGGCAAAAATAGAAGCCAAGGTCTAAAGAGGTTGAAAAGAGCCCAAAAAATTCATAGGCAATAAAAAGAAAAATATGCCAAAAAGTGGGCCAATAGGTTTTAGTTTCATTACCTCGAAAGAAAAATAAAAAGCATTATTATTTTTTTAAGGAGTTTGGATGAATATAAAACGAATTTTCACCTCCTTGAAAGTCATGAAAAAGCGTTACATAGTTTTGGACGTTATTGGTATGAAAATCACTTTGAGCTTTGATTTCTTGATTTGATTAAGTCAATTTCTTATAATTCCACCATTTATACACCTAAGGAAGATATTGAGTTCATTCGTTAGGAGTATCCAAAATTCATCGTTCACATATGTTATGGTTATATGTATTGACTTTCCTATCAAATTTGTTCACATCCTTACATTTTCGCTATCACCGACTTGGTTATTTTCTTTTTCTTTCATGGTGTGATTCTTTGTTGTATGTTTTGTGAGAAAATTTTTGAAAAATTCAAAAAGAGAAAGTTTGTTTATCTTATGACATTCTCCATTTGCATTGCTTTGTGTTATTCATATTTGCCTATTTGGGAACATCACAAAAAGGGGGAGAACGAATTATGGGAGATAATTTTTGTTTGATGTAATAATGATTTGCTTGAGCTTAATGGATATTTTTTATGCTTATCATTACATTTCAAACTGTTGTGTGTCACGGGTATTGTTTCTTGTCTCATTTGTGTAGGTACAAAATTGAGAATCATTTGTGCACACCCTGGTGATGACAAAGAAAGTTAGAAGAAGTTTAAGATTTGAAGACATGTCATTTAGTATTTTCAATTTTTGGGTTTAATGGGGATATTAAATTGTATGTCATTTGTTTTGAGTTAGGGTAGCATAATTCAGATAGTTTTTATGTATGTACCAGCATAGACATAGGGGGAGATTTGTAAGTACATGATTTTATAAATGTCCGTTTAGAATCTAGGACGTTTTCTGTGTGTCCTAGATCACAGTTAGTATGTCTAATACCGCTACATTTGGCACGTCAACACGTTCATCCATGACGGCCTCAATCTGTATCTGAAGTTATCATGCTCCCACTATCTTCATACGTGCATAGTGCATCATCACTGAGCATCGTGCAACGTGGGTCTTCAACATTCAACTGTCGCGGGAAAATTTTGACCCTGACGTCGTTCGAGCGACAGTGCACTATCGTTCAAGCGACATGCAATTATCGCGCGAAGTCGTTCAAGCTACTCACCTTTTCGTTTAATCTACACGCCGCCTCGATTTCCATATAAATAGCAGTGTTCTGCATACACGTTTCCCAAGTCTTTGAACCTCCGTTTTCTGCAGAACTAATGCATATTAGATTTCATTTTTCAAGGTTTTCAAACTTTTTTTATTCATAAATCCTTCCCAAATACATATGTGAATCTTTATAAACCCTAAATTGATTGTTCTAGTCATCTAGAGTATTATTGTGGAGAAGAAGGTTATTCTCCATTGTTAACTTGGAGCTCTTGCGGGATCTCTTGCTGACGACGACGAACTGACATCTGCGGGTATTCGTGTGTCACAGTATTTCTCTATAATTGTAAGTGTTACAAATTATAGTGAAATAAAAATGGCTTTGTCCCTTTGGAAGATTTTTCCTCATATGTGTGATTGACTTGCATGCTTGAATTGATTTAATTCGTCTGTCACATTTATTTGCAAGAGTTAGGATTTTTGGGATAAAAACTGAAACTTAATTAAACAAGTTAGAACATTGATTACTGGCGCACTCTCACTTATCACGATCTTTGACTATGACTAGTTTCACTTGTCAAAGTCTATGACCGTGACAAATTGCCTTTTTTGGTGTAGTGTATGGAGATTGAAGGTGCTAGGCACCCTTCCTCCCTTTCGGTCTCTTGTGGGCCAAAACAGCATATTCTCTCATACTCTTATGTGTGTGAATGTTTGAATAAGTGCGCGTGTGTGTAGGACAAGTGTATAAACGCGTGGTGGTGTGTGAAAAATGTGCAAAGCATGAATAATAGTGAAGATAAGTGTGGAAAATATATGAGTGGAGAGTAACACCAGATTTAACACAACACCATCACATTGAAGGCAAGTCCTAAGAGATACATTATAAGATGTGATGGTTTTTATTGATTAGGATAATACTATGAAGAAGTATACCCCCAAAAAACAAGTCAAAGTATATATACATAAAAATAAAAACAACAATATATAATTGAACTAAATAGATTACTAAGAATAACATAGATAAATGAATTAGGACATGAGTACAAAATGATTTAAGATGAGAGTAAATAATCCAAAACATAAAAATGGACATCAATGCTAAAATAGATTCAAGACGCCTATGTATCCCCCCTAAAAGAGATATCAAAGCCCATATAGTACATAATGTGTTCCAAATAGTGGATCTACATTGTATTTGCAATTTAGGGTACTTTCGATTTATTTGTAAAAATTGGGAGTTACCCTTTTATTTTTTAATCCAATCACCCAAATAATAACAATATATTGTCAAATACCAAATAAATTATATGTTTGGCATTTTTATATTTATGAAAATAAATTTAAGAATATATGTATAAAATAAAACGGTTATTTAATTAGTTTTAACAAGTTGTAACAAAAATAGTGTTTAATGTAAATGAAATAGAAAATGAGGTGGATATGAATGAGAAGATCATATTTAATTTACTAAAATGTAAGAGGAGGTTTAAAAATAAAGGTTAAGAACATTTTTAAATCGTTTTTAGACCTCTAAGAGTAATCTTTAATGAGTAGGTCGTTTAAAATGTTTTTGGAGCCATGATGATGTAAGGAAATTCTAAGATTTGGTGAAAGTGATGTTTGGAAACCCAGATTCAATGAGGGAATGCTTAGGGTTTCTAAATAGAGGCAAAAGTTTTGACCATTTATATATCCCTAAAAATGAGGCCACTCCCTTACTTTTATAATAAACCCCTAAAAGGCTAAAAAGGACAAAATTTCCCTAGGGGTATATCGATCGACAGGGGTCGACGCCTACCAATGGACATTAGGTTCAGTGCAAAACATGATTATCTATATAACTATGGATCAAAAAATCGAATTGCACACGGCTTGGACAGTTAGAAAGGTGTTTTAAATACCCATAATCTTCAATTGGTGAATTTTTGAAATAAGATAATACTAATGTAAAAGTGAGTCAAAAATTCGGGTGATCACTCGAGACTAAGGGTTTCTGATGGAATAAAAGTTCTCAGAGAGGAAGATCCTTAACAAGAACCTTCATAGAGTAGGATCGATATAAAATTTACCATTAGATAAAGCTTAGAAGAGTTTTGATTTAGGAGTATGTATAGAACAATGTGAAATGTGTGTGAATTGTTAAATATGACACTACACACTTCTCTTCTTTTTGGGGGGTTGGGGGTGGGGATACTGTTTTCACAAATAGAAAAGATTAAAAAAAATAACAATTGTAAAAAAGGTTCGTTCTAAGAGATATTGAATTTACTAACACAAAGATTCCTTTAGTAACTTCTAACAAACTATGACTATTAGGAATTGCAACCTTTGGACCGTTAAAAAGTCCCCATTTGTTGTAGTGCATGCTTTATTACTTTGATTATGAAAGGGAAGTAATCTTTAGTATACTAATAACCTATCATAAAATTGGTAATTGGTAATTTTATTTTTACCGAATTGTTATTTTCCTTAGGTTTTAGGTATATTCAAATGTTTTAATTTAACTTAAAATACAATAAGAACATATGAGAATTCATTGGGAACTTTCTGGAATGAATTAAGAACCAAAGGTCATCAGAATAATTTGACCAAATTTTTAATATAATTTATTTTATTTTTAGAATATTTTAAAATATTATTGGGGATTAATTCAATATATTGGAGTAATTGAATTAAATTGCATTTAGATGACTTTATTGTGCATTTGACCTAAGGTTCATTTGGATGACATTTCGTTGGAGTTTTAATAGAGGGAAAACATTTATTTAGTATATATGGACTATATAATAATATAGAATCTTCCATCTGAGAGAAAATTTGAATTTGAGATAAGTTATAGTGTGCTTTTCAAGGGAAGGGTTCCTCATCACTTGATGAGATTCCATGAGTCTAGAAAACACTAGATCAATTTCCTAATCATCAAAATCATTCTAACATCCCAATGAATCCCAATATGTACGAGCCAATGCGATCTTGTCCCCACAACACCCTAATAAGACTATTTATGTCACTCAACAAATAGGGTAGCACCAACAATTTCCTCATGCAATGGATTTAGGGGTAGTATGGGATATTGAGAGGGAGGATATAGAGTGTAAGGTTTGCGAGAGAGACTAAATAATTCTTTAAAGAACTTGAGTGACTAAAAAATTAGAAAGAAATCTTATAAGAAGAAGAGAAAATGGGAGGAGAAAAAAGTATATATGAAGAATAAAGGATAAGGAATGTTCTAAAGAGAGATCTTTGGAGAATATTTGTGAAGAATGACCAATTTTTAGAGAGTAAAAAAGAAACTCACCTAATTTTAAAGATTATTTAATTCAAATCATGTGATTTTTATCAGATATTATTCAATGTTTGGAGAATATACATCCTAAAGTTTTCTTTTTATTTGTGAGGATTTCTTGACTTAAGCACTCCTGAGTTGATATTTTGAGCTTGAGGTGCCCCCTTGAGGAATTATTTTATACATGGGTCACTACCTTCGCTACCTTTAAGGTGGGGGTTATTCTAATTTTTTCGATATAAATGATTTAAAATCATGAAATATACATGTATATATAG
Source organism: Sambucus nigra (assembly GCA_949130495.1). Classification (NCBI taxonomy): domain Eukaryota; kingdom Viridiplantae; phylum Streptophyta; class Magnoliopsida; order Dipsacales; family Adoxaceae; genus Sambucus; species Sambucus nigra. The sequence goes on along the minus strand of OX422213.1, from coordinate 619,324,435 downwards.
GAAATTTCATGCAAGTATCATGTATGTATATTTTTTTGAAATACACATGTGGTAGAATTTTAATAAAATAATGACTTCAGAGTTGTTGTTCTTAAAAGAAGTGTTATTAAATAGATATGAAACAAATAATGGAATCAAAGTTTAGTAAACTAATGAGTGAAGTAATGTTCTCACTTGAAGTTATTTGGGAACAAGGACTAAATGTTATGTCTACTATTTATAAATAACAATTGTACAGAATTATGAATTAATAATATAATTACGGAATTAAAACAGAATTACAGAAATGAAACACTTACTTGAATTTGCAGAAATAATATAAGAATAAAAGAATAATCTGAGCCCTGTTAAGAACAGTTTCCTTAAGACAATCTATTCCCTCCAATGTGCTCCGAGGTTGATGAATAATGTCTCCCAAGATAGAACGGATTTTCCAATTAATTATGTAGCACAACAATAATTAATTACAACGAACTCAAATTCTGTGTCTCATACTCAACAACAATGCAACAGATGCTATGCAGAAAATTAATTTTTTTCTGAAATAGAAATGAGAAATGACAGCACTTTTGGTATGAAAATGGAAGGAAAAAGGAGGAGGGAAATTTTTCATTGTTTTAAAAACGGAGGGAGGCGTCTGTATATATAGCAAAGTAGTTGACGGTTGGCACGACTGTCAAAAACAGTTAAACGAATTAACTAGTTAACTGTTGGCAATAACTGCCAACAGTTTATTAATTAATTAATTAATTTCGTAATTAATTAATAACTAAAGCCCAGAAAGTTAAATAAATTCGGCCAAAAAATGTAGGAGATTTTCCCAAGCCCAAGCCCGACGGACGGACGCGCGCGCGTGTGGACTTTTGACCGAAAGTCAACCCACGCATAGCATAGGTCATCTCCCCTTAAAAGAGTTGGGATACCCCCAAGGCATCCAAGCCTTGGTCCATACTTGGGGTGTTATTAACTCATCAAAATTCCACTACTCTTCCAATGTGAGACAAGAGTTAAAACATACCCAATTCATTAACTTTCATTGCTTTGTGAGTCACTTTGGGGACATATTTATCATTCATAACTTATTGAAATTGAACATATGAATATACTACGTTAATCTCCTTGCGGAGGTGAACGCATTCGTATATGGTCCCACAATTTTCCTAGTGTGGGTCCCACCTAAATTTGAGCTCAAAGTTGCTCAAAAATCTGTCCAGAAAAATTTGGACAGCTTTATAATACCCAACTCAAGTCCAATTTTCCAACAATCCCCCACATGAATGATATATCGCTATAAATAAAACCAAACAGATGCCAATGCAGATGCAAACACAAGTTGAGTAAAACTGAAGACTTATTGCATCGGGAGAAGTAGCCTAGTGGCCTTGAACTTTCCTTAGTGATATACTATCGGATTTACTTGGTTAATCAGTAGACTTCACGTCCTTGAACCGTCAACCGTTTTTGAAGCCCTTATACTTTTGACTCATTTGAGTCTAGACTGTATAAGAGCTCATCTAGTTTGGAAATTGTGACAAAATTGTGTCCATCCTAGAAACCAAAGAGCCTCAGAGATTGGTTTGCTTCTTCTCTTATCCATCTTGTAATGATCCTAAGACTATAGCCATCACTCACACACTTAGAATTTAATTCTTGCATATCATATTGCACCCTTATGTGTATTAATGTGGTGAGTGTGTTCTAATCCCTCAATTTGATTTTTATTAATTTTTTGGGAATTTTAAACATATTTTAATTAAGGTTTTATTAAATTAAAACTTGAATTAAAAAGTCTTGGGGTTAATATCTAAATATGTTATGTTGTGATTTTTGGCATAAAGTTACTTTGGGTAGGAACCGAAAGCGCCAGAGAATCCAGGGTTGGGTTTGTAATTAGTTTGGGACGCGCGATTGCCTTCGTCCTATGGCCAACACTTGCTGATCTCTGATTGGCCAGAGTTGTGTTTCTTTACTGAGACAAAGCCTCGCATGTTTACAGCCCTTGGATCATCCCTTATCGATGGCCTGCATGTCTCCTGAGTGAATCCCCGTGTAAACCCTTAAGCCAATCACAGCCAGTTTAAACCACCGCCTGTTGTGAGCCCTTAGATTGTAGTCAAAGGAGCTTGACTCAATCTCAGCCTTTGTTTTTGAACGATGGTCTGGAATCTTCTTCCCATCCTATTTAAGGACCTCTCATCTCAGCCTTCGAAAGCTTTTGCCATTTTGAAAAGTCTCAGAGTATAGAGAGAGAGAGAGAAGAGAGAAGAGAGAGAGAGAGAAACCAGAGCCAAGTTAGAAACCCTAACTTCGTCAAATCCTTCTTCAACCTAAACCACTTACCTCTCCAAAAACACCATAACCATATAAACACCATCCTTAGTGTTTCTTGAGTTTATGAGAGTTCGAGTTGAGTGATTTCTGGGTTGCTGAAACCTTTTATTCAAAAAATCTTATTTCCAACTTAGACACTTGCTCAGATCTTGTTGCTGTTTCAATAGAAATCATAGATCTGAAGTTTTTCATGTCACAACACACTTAGTTGCATTTTTATTTCTCATCTTGAGAAGTTCGTTGTTGATTGTTTTCTGATTAAAACATTTTCTTACTTCAGAATCAACAATAGATGTTTTTCTGTTTCTATTTTTACAAAACTTAACCTGACCTAGTTGAATTCGCACTTGGAGGGTTTTCAATCTTCTAAATATTTTCAAAATAGATTGAAAAAGGTCTTGTCCGATTTCTTAAGCAAGATCTCCGTGGGATCTGGGTTATTTTGAAAGGTCAAAAGGTTTTTGGTTTTGTAAGAAAGAAAAATAACAATATCACTGCATATAGACTTTATATGTAATTTGTTTAGGATTGTTTGTAAATATAAGTGTGTGTGAGTGCATGCATGTGTTATAGAACACGTTTCACAAACATATTCACACTACATACACTGAAAGTGTTGGCTATAAGATTTGGTGAACATAAGTCGACGTAAAGTGCTGAAACAAAAGAAGAGTTGACAAACTGAGAAGACTACATCAACAATCAAGATCTGCAGAAAAGTTTAAGGACGCCAGAGGGTATACTCCTGAACTTGTATAGACTTGTTATTTGTGTGCATGTTAGTTAAATAGATTGTAACTCACATATTTGTTTTAGTGATATTTTCTTGTTTTACTCCGTAGAGGGAGTCGTGGATGTTTTCTCAAGGTTGAGGTTTTACCACGTTAAAATACCTGAGTATTAATATTTCTACATCTTCTCATCTCATTCTGTTGTGTGCTGAGTTTAAAATATTTTAAACTGTTTACTAAAACTTGTTATCAAATCTTGTCCTTATCTCGTACATAATTTTTGTTAACACATCTTGTGTTCAAAATTGTTTTGATTTAAGTAAAGAGTTTCTTCAACAAACTTTCGGAGTTGCTTAAATAGTTTATTTTTAATAAACGGCTTTGGCAACGCTATTTCAATTGGTTTCAGAGCTTTTGGTGAACTTTTTCAGAAAGATCCTGAGTTTCTGAAACTGTTTTCTCAAAATCAATCATGGACGAGAAAAATGAAAGATATGGTAACTTGACCAGACCTCCAGTCTTTGATTGAACCAATTTTTCTTACTGGAAAGTAAGAATGATTGCTTTCATTCAAGGAACCTTGGGAGATGATGTCTGGGACATTATTGAAAATGGATACTTTTATCCTACTAAACCAGCCACTGAAGGAAGTACTGAGAGGGTTAAGAAAATATTAAGTGAGTTTACTCAAGAAGAGAACCAAGTTTCTCGCAATAATAATAAAGGAAAGAATGCTATATTTATGTCTATAAATGAAGATGAGTTCAAGAGAATCTCATCTTGTACCACTTCTAAGGAAGCATGGGATACCTTGATTACTGCCCATGAAGGAGACTCTAGGGTTAAGGCTGCTAAAACTCAGATGTTAATTCAACAATATAATTCCTTAATCATGACTGAATCTGAGTCTTTTGATGACTTCTATATGAACCTGACTGATATTGTCACTAAACTGCATGCTAATGGTATAACTTATGATAGACCAGAAATTATGTCTAAAATTCTGAGATCATTACCACATAAATTTGACAATAAAAGATATGCTATTGAGGAAATGTGTGATATAAATCTCACTCCTGAATTACTCAGTAGTAAATTAAGAACTTTGGAAATGGAATTGGAGTTTAAGAAACAATTGACCCACACTCATAGGAAACATACCAATTCCAATCTTAGCTTTACTTCTAAGATGACTAAGCCTGAGTTAAACACTCCTTGTAATGATTCTGATGAGGACTGTGACTTAGAAAGTCTAGATAATCAGATTGCCCTAATGACAAAACAGTTTAAGAAAATTGTTAAATTTAGAAACAGTATGGCAAATAGACAGGGCAAGTCTAACTATTCAACTCCTTCAAATCACAAGCCTCATGAGAAACCTCATGACAAACAGAACAAGGACAACACAAGACCTCACAGAGACCTCAAGAAGACTGAATGCTATAGATGTGGTAAACTAGGACACATTGCTCAAGACTGTAGAGTTAATTTAAATACCCAAAACAAACACTCTAGAGCCAACATCTACAAAACCTGGGATGACTCAAGTGATTCTGAAAATGAGGAACCTGAGACATCTGATGGTTTTGATCCTTGTTTATCCTTCTTTGCCAAAATCATATATAATGATGATATGCCTGTGCTTGATATTGAGGATGAGCCTAGTAATTCTAGTTCTGTTATCTTGAATCATACTTTAACTGGTTTAGATGCTTTACTTACTAAGAACTTTAATGCTTCCTCTTCGGGGTGTGTGAGTCAAAGGGGAATCGATACTGCTGATGTCAATGGGTGCGTGAGTTTAAGAAATGAAACCTTAGGGGTCACTTCACACACCTCACTTAGTGACTCAGATAATGATGATCTCCCAGATATACACACTCTATATACTAAAACTCTAAAGAAAAGCACTAGACTAGAAAAGATTGTGAAAGATCTTACCAAAAAGCTAGAGGATCTAAGCCTGATGGTAAAACTGAATGCTGAAGAGTATACTACTCAATGCATGTCTCATGAAAGTGATATCAAAGTGTTTGATGAAAAACTGAAAACTTTGACTGAAGCTAATGAAATTATGGAGAAAAAATACAAAGGGACATTATTAGAATTGGAACAAACCAAAGAAAAGACAACAACTGTTTTTAAAAAGTTTACAAAATTTGAAAACAATTCTAAATGTTTTGAGGAATTCGTTGCTGAATCTAAAACCAATTCTGATGATCGAACTGGTATAGGGTTTTGCCCCATTTTGAAGACACAAACAAATCATGCTGAACCTATCAAATTTGTGTCAGGAGGCAAAAGACCTATAGAAACATGTCCAAACTTTCATTCACTAAAAACTGAGTTTGATCATCAAAATACTAACACTGGAAATGCAAGTTGCTCTAAGCATGAAAGTTTACCAAAGGGAAAATATGTCTGCCCCCCAATTAGGAAAAGTGAACCTGCCTTCAAACCTGTGCTACCTAGGAATAAAATTCAACCTCAAAATCTCTCAAAACCTTTGTTTAGAGACTTTCCTAAGGTAAACCCCATTCTGAGCAATCTTGATTGCTCCTATTGTGATATATACGGACATTGTTTCTATAACTGCTATGCTAAGAGACTGATTAAGCCTGTCTACAATACTTCCATGTATCAAAACTTTAACTACTCTAGGAGGAGTCGTAACAACTATGTCCTTCCCAGGCCACCAGACAAAAACTCCAACTATAGGAATAGAAAGACTAAACCTAAAAGGACATTTACTAGAAGGATTACCAGAAACTTTTTCTAAATCAAATGCTCAGGAGTTTAAATTTACTCAAAATCATGCGCAAAATATTTTTCAACAAAAATCTAATGCTCGCAAATTTTATCAAATGAGAGCAAACAAGCGCAAACAGAAAACCAGAGCAATTTGGGTTAGAAAAGATGATCTAGTACCCCAGATGAAGTGTAATATTATTGTTTCTGCTCTAAAAGCTGAACTTACATCTTCTGGTTGGTATTTGGATTCTGGATGTTCCAAGCATATGACAGGTGATGATACAAAACTTTTAAATAAAACCCACTTTGATGGTGGAAAAGTTGTTTTTGGTGATGGAGTATCATCCCAGATCATAGGCAAAGGAACTCTTAAAGAAAAAGGACTTCCTGTTCTTGAAAATGTTCTCTTAGTAAAAGGTCTTAAGGCTAATTTACTTAGCATTTCGCAATTTTGTGACTCAAACTATACTGTTACCTTTTCAAAGAACAATTGCAAGATTTTAAATGAAAAGGGAGAATGCTTAATTACAGGATTCAGGACTCCTGACAATTGTTATACTGTCATGTCTAGTTCTGAAATCTGTAATGTTTCCAGAATGGATGACAATGAGATATGGCATAACAGAATGGGTCACATTAATTACGAAAATTTGAGTAAATTGTCCTGTCAACAAATAGTTAGAGGAATACCAAAAATTAAACCTATTCATAACATTGTCTGTGGTCCCTGTCAAGAAGGAAAAATTGTTAAAGCACCTCATAAAAGGGTTAAAGATATCCTTACCTCTAATCCATTAGAACTCATCCATATGGACCTAATGGGTCCGTCTCAAACTATTAGTCTCTGTGGACACAGTTATATTCTAGTTATGGTTGATGACTTCACCAGATTCACTTGGGTAGCTTTCTTAAAACAGAAATCCGATACTTTTCAAACTTTTTTAAAGATTCTTTTACGGATTGAAAATGAGAAAGACACTCAAGTGAATAGAATCCGAAGTGATAGAGGTGGTGAATTTAAAGACACTGGTATTGTAGAATATTGTGACTATAATGGTTACAAACATGAGTTCAGTGCTCCTAAGACCCCTCAACAAAATGGTATAGCTGAGAGAAAGAATCGAACTCTTCAAGAGATGGCACGTGTCATGCTCCATGCCAAGAACTTACCTAAGTATTTTTGGGTAGAATCTATTCGTACAGCTTGCCATCTTATTAATAGGGTCTATCTTAGAAAGAATTCCAAACAAACCCCTTATGAACTTTGGTACAATAAAAAGCCTAATCTTAAGTACCTTAGAACCTTTGGTAGTACCTGCTATGTGTGCAAAGATAGGGAACACTTATCTAAATTTGAGAGTAGGGGAGATAAAGCCATATTCTTAGGTCATTCACCTAACAGTAGATCTTATCGAGTGTATAATCTTCGCACTAAGACCTTAATGGAATCCATAAATGTAATTGTTAGTGACACTACTGTAGAAAGCAAGACTAGTGAATTAACTATAGAAGAAGAATCGTCAAATATTCTAGAAAATGACTCTTCTGAAATAGATAATTCATTACCTATTGAGTCACCTGAAGTACCTAACTGGGTTTCTAAAGATCATCCCATAAACAACGTAGTTGGTAACCCTAGTGAGCCAGTACGTACAAGATCCCAACTTAGAAATTATGCTCTTTATGCATGCTTTGTTTCTCTTGTGGAACCAAAGAATGTAAATGAGGCATTGAATGACTCTCACTGGATTTCTGCTATGCAGGATGAACTTTTACAATTTGTCATTCATGATGTATGGTATCTTGTTCCACGTCCTGATCACAAAAAGGTTATTGGTACTCGTTGGATTTTCAAAAATAAAACTGATGAAAATGGGATGATAATTAGAAATAAAGCTAGACTAGTTGCTCAAGGTTATTCCCAAATAGAAGGACTTGATTTTAATGAGACGTTTGCTCCTGTTACTCGTTTAGAATCAGTTCGTCTGCTTCTTGCTATAGCTTGTCACATGCATTTTACATTATATCAAATGGATGTTAAATCTGCGTTCCTTAATGGAAAACTTGCCGAGGAAACCTATGTAGAACAACCTAAAGGGTTCATTGACCCTAGTTATCCTAATCATGTATTTCGGTTGAAAAAGGCTTTATATGATCTTAAGCAAGCTCCTAGAGCTTGGTATGAGCGCCTGTCCAGTTTTCTGCTGGATAAAGGTTTCAAAAGAGGTGGAAATGACCAAACCTTATTTGTCAAACATTTTGGCAAACACATTACTATCGCTCAAGTCTATGTAGACGATATCATATTTGGATCCACTTCTACCTCAGAAGTAAAATCTTTTGCTGAAATTATGAGTAAGGAATTTCAGATGTCCCTTATGGGGGAGTTACAGTTCTTCCTAGGTCTCCAAGTCAAACAACAACCAGATGGATTGTTTCTTTCGCAGACTAAGTACGCATTAGAGATAGTTAAAAAATTTGGCCTCGAGAGTGCTAAAACGCCTATGAGTACTACAGAGAAATTATCTAAAGATGAAAATGGAAAATCTGTAGACTCTACTTTATATCGTAGTATGATTGGCACATTACTCTATCTGACTGCCTCGCGTCCTGATATCATGTATGCTGTGTGTGTTTGTGCGCGATATCAAAACAACCCCAAAGAGAGACATTTAAACTCTGTTAAACGGATAATTAAATATGTTAAAGGCACTCTAAATTTAGGAATTTGGTACACGAATGACACACCGAGCACTATTATTGGGTACACTGATGCTGATTGGGCTGGTTGTACTGATGATAGTAAAAGCACTTCAGGCGCATGTTGTTATATTGGTAATAACTTGGTAGGATGGAGTAGTAAAAAACAGAACTGCACATCTCTCTCGACTGCTGAATCTGAATACATAGCCGCCGGTAGCTGTTGTGCCCAATTGTTATGGCTTAAACAAATGCTAAGTGATTATGGTATTCTAGAACCCACACTTCATCTCTATTGTGATAATCAAAGTGCGATTAATATTTCTAAGAACCCAGTTCAACACTCGCGAACTAAGCACATTAAAATCAGACATCACTTTATTCGTGAATTAGTTGAAACCAAGGAATTAGAAATCAATTATCTTTTTACTGATCTACAACTTGCAGATTTATTTACCAAACCTCTTGATTATAATAGATTCATTTCTTTACGTAAATCTATTGGTATGATTTGTGTTGAGTAAATACCTGTTATATTTTCCAAGTTCCTTCCCTTTGTCCATTTGAGACAAAATGGGGGAGAAATTTGAGTCTACTGCATATACTAAAAAGCTTGATCTTAGTAATTCTTTGCAGGTATTCTTCTTGTACAGTCATTCTTTACTGTAATAATAGGATGTTAAACTGTATATAGTTGAGTTATGTAATTTTTGCTTTCTAGGATTTGGGTAGATAGAACTTTTATAGGAATAGGATTTTCTTATTTGTTGTCACCCTACGAGTTCTAGATGACTCAAAGGAGATTTTGTCTCATATTTCCAAAGGGGGAGATTGAAGCCCTTATACTTTTGACTCATTTGAGTCTAGACTGTATAAGAGCTCATCTAGTTTGGAAATTGTGACAAAATTGTGTCCATCCTAGAAACCAAAGAGCCTCAGAGATTGGTTTGCTTCTTCTCTTATCCATCTTGTAATGATCCTAAGACTATAGCCATCACTCACACACTTAGAATTTAATTCTTGCATATCATATTGCACCCTTATGTGTATTAATGTGGTGAGTGTGTTCTAATCCCTCAATTTGATTTTTATTAATTTTTTGAGAATTTTAAACATATTTTAATTAAGGTTTTATTAAATTAAAACTTGAATTAAAAAGTCTTGGGGTTAATATCTAAATATGTTATGTTGTGATTTTTGGCATAAACTTACTTTGGGTAGGAACCGAAAGCGCCAGAGAATCCAGGGTTGGGTTTGTAATTAGTTTGGGACGCGCGATTGCCTTCGTCCTATGGCCAACACTTGCTGATCTATGATTGGCCAGAGTTGTGTTTCTTTACTGAGACAAAGCCTCGCATGTTTACAGCCCTTGGATCATCCCTTATCGATGACCTGCATGTCTCCTGAGTGAATCCCCGTGTAAACCCTTAAGCCAATCACAGCCAGTTTAAACCACCGCCTGTTGTGAGCCCTTAGATTGTAGTCAAAGGAGCTTGACTCAATCTCAGCCTTTGTTTTTGAACGATGGTCTGGAATCTTCTTCCCATCCTATTTAAGGACCTCTCATCTCAGCCTTCGAAAGCTTTTTCCATTTTGAAAAGTCTCAGAGTATAGAGAGAGAGAGAGAAGAGAGAAGAGAGAGAGAGAGAAACCAGAGCCAAGTTAGAAACCCTAACTTCGTCAAATCCTTCTTCAACCTAAACCACTTACCTCTCCAAAAACACCATAACCATATAAACACCATCCTTAGTGTTTCTTGAGTTTATGAGAGTTCGAGTTGAGTGATTTCTGGGTTGCTGAAACCTTTTGTTCATAAAATCTTATTTCCAACTTAGACACTTGCTCAGATCTTGTTTCTGTTTCAATAGAAATCATAGATCTGAAGTTTTTCATGTCACAACACACTTAGTTGCATTTTTATTTCTCATCTTGAGAAGTTCGTTGTTGATTGTTTTCTGATTAAAACATTTTCTTACTTCAGAATCAACAATAGATGTTTTTATGTTTCTATTTTTACAAAACTTAACCTGACCTAGTTAGATTCGCACTTGGAGGGTTTTCAATCTTCTAAATATTTTCAAAATAGATTGAAAAAGGTCTTGTCCGATTTCTTAAGCAAGATCTCCGTGGGATCTGGGTTATTTTGAAAGGTCAAAAGGTTTTTGGTTTTGTAAGAAAGAAAAATAACAATATCACTGCATATAGACTTTATATGTAATTTGTTTAGGATTGTTTGTAAATATAAGTGTGTGTGAGTGCATGCATGTGTTATAGAACACGTTTCACAAACATATTCACACTACATACACTGAAAGTGTTGGCTATAAGATTTGGTGAACATAAGTCGACGTAAAGTGCTGAAACAAAAGAAGAGTTGACAAACTGAGAAGACTACATCAACAATCAAGATCTGCAGAAAAGTTTAAGGACGCCAGAGGGTATACTCCTGAACTTGTATAGACTTGTTATTTGTTTGCATGTTAGTTAAATAGATTGTAACTCACATATTTGTTTTAGTGATATTTTCTTGTTTTACTCCGTAGAGGGAGTCGTGGATGTTTCCTCAAGGTTGAGGTTTTACCACGTTAAAAATCCTGAGTATTAATATTTCTACATCTTCTCATCTCATTCTGTTGTGTGCTGAGTTTAAAATATTTTAAACTGTTTACTAAAACTTGTTATCAAATCTTGTCCTTATCTCGTACATAATTTTTGTTAACACATCTTGTGTTCAAAATTGTTTTGATTTAAGTAAAGAGTTTCTTCAACAAACTTTCGGAGTTGCTTAAATAGTTTATTTTTAATAAACGGCTTTGGCAACGCTATTTCAGTTTTTGTAAACCTAGACAACAGTATTCACACAACAATTCTTCAACACAGTTGGTTCTCACGTTTGTGTTCATTTTGTCCGTGAACACCACTTGGTTCCGCAAGTATTTTAGAGAATATGCCTTTAATTATTCTCATAGAAGTGGCCCCCTTCTTACTCACGTAGGTGACTTCCATAAAGAGTATTCTGCAATACCCCACTTAGACGTACTAAGATATAAATGTCATTAAAAGCATAACTTATCCTAATTTCGTAGCAGATATGCACTGTCTCATCTTCGGAATGGATAGGATTAAATATCCTCCAGTGCTTACTGAATACAACGTAGTTCGGGTTTGCCCATTGAACCTAGATCTTGGGATCTCCAGTCAGCTAGGTTGGGTTGCCACTATATTGATTCTTATTTATTTATAGGCTTTAGACCCATTCCTCTCGATGATCTTTCAACTTGCTCTCGGTTTAAACCTTTCGTTAGTGGATTCGATATATTATCTTTTGACTTTACATAGTCAATTGAGATAATTCCGTTTGAGAGAAGTTGTCTAACGGTATTGTGTCGACGACGAATATGTCGTGACTTTCCGTTATACATGTGATTTTGTGCCCTTCCAATCGCTGATTGGCTATCGCAATGTATACATATTGCGGGCACATGTTTAGACCAATTCGGAACATCCTCTAAGAAATTTCGAAGCCATTCAGCTTCTTCTCCAGCTTTGTCTAGTGCAATGAATTCAGATTCCATTGTCGATCTAGCAATGCACGTTTGTTTTGAGGATTTTCAAGATACGGCTGCACCTCCGAGGGTAAACACATACCCACTCGTAGACTTAGAGTCTTTTGTATCAGATATCCAATTTGCATCGCAATGTCCTTCAAGAACAGCTGGATATTTTGAGTAATGCAATCCATAGTTTTGAGTATATTTTAAATAACCCAAAACTCTCAATATTGCTTTCCAGTGATCTCTTCCTGGATTACTCGTAAATCGACTTAGCTTACTTATTGAGTATGCTATGTCCAGTCGCGTACAGTTCATGATATACATTAAACTGCCGATAATACGAGAATATTCTAGTTGAGATATGCTTTCACCATTATTTCTTGCTAGATGTAAATTTACATCTACAGGTGTCTTGGTAGGACTAATATCATACTTCTTGAATTTTTCAAGTACTTTCTCTATGTAATGAGATTGAGATAATATAAGTCCATCCGATGTTCTAGAAATTTTAATTCCTAATATAACATCGGCGATTCCCATGTCTTTCATGTCAAATCTACTGCTCAACATTTGTTTTGTATAGTTTTGACAATTTCCAAGTTACTACCCATGATAAGCATATCATCAACATAGAGGCATACAATAACATATCCATTATGAATGTATTTAAAGTAAACACATTTATCGCATTCATTAATTTTGAAACCATTTGATAACATTGCATTATCAAATTTTTCATGCCATTGTTTAGGTGCTTGTTTTAATCCATATAGTTATTTAACAAGCTTACATACTTTTCCTTCTTGTCCGGGAGCTTTGAACCCTTCAGGTTGCTCCATATAAATTTCCTCGTCTAGTTCACCGTTTAAGAATGCAGTTTTTACATCCATTTGATGTATTTCAAGTCGATTAATAGCAGCTATTGCTATTAACATCCGAATGGACGTTATTCTTGTTACCGGTGAATATGTGTCGAAGTAATCCAACCCTTCCTTTTGCCTATAGCCTTTAGCTACAAGTCTAGCTTTATATTTATCAATTGATCCATCGGCCTTCAATTTCTTTTTGAAGATCCATTTATAACCTAACGGTTTTGAACCTGGTGGAAGATCCACTAGTTCCCATGTATGATTTTGTAATATGGATTCAATTTCACTATTAATTGCTTCTTTCCAATTGGAAGCATCGGGTAAGGATATAGCTTCTTTATACGATTGAGGTTCATTTTCTAACAAATATGTTAGAAAATTCGGACCGAAAGAAGTCGAGGTTTTTGCTCTTTTACTACGTCTTGGTTCATCCTCTATTGATTTAATAGGTTGATGAGTACCACTTGTAGTAGCTTGATTTGTCCTTTTAGAAGGACCAGATTCTCGGGTCATGTTATACGGGAATTCATTTTCAAAAAATGAAGCATCCCTCGATTAAATAACCGTATTTACATGAATGTCCGAAATCTCAGATTTACAAACTAGAAATCGATATGCACTGCTATTAGTAGTGTAAGGACATTTTTGTCCATTATCAATTTGTATGTCGTACGCCGTTACACCGTTGAAGAAACTCAAGATCGCATCTACATCAACGGATCCGAATATCAAAGCGTCTTCAACATCATAGCCCCTGCGAGAATGAACTTGGTAAAATTTTGTTTTTACGTTCCTTAAAGTTCATATTTAGTATTGGGAAATTTTTATAAAATGTTTTTTATAAAAATAAGAAGTATGAGGCTTTTAAAAGGATTTTATGTTTCTGGGAAAACAGGACCAATCCGGCCCCATACCGGACCGATCCGCTTGCTGCAGATCCAGTATACCCCGGACCGCAAGCGAACCGATGATGGCCAAAATAAAAGAACCGATCCGCCTCAGAACCGGACCGGTCCGTCTGAGATAAATTCGGCCAGATTCGCTGGAGATTTTTTAGGCTAAAAGTTTTCCTATTTAAAGCCATCTTCGGGGAGTTATTTTTTAAGACTTTTCAAGACGATTTTCAGAGTCCTAAATACTCTAAGTCTTCACCTTTTTGAGTCCCAAGACTCTTTTTGATTCACACCAAAAATCCCAATTACTTTTGTGAATCTTTTGGAACCCTAGAACACAAGCTTTGCTATTGTTCAACCCTTGTGGAGAAGCCGTTCTCTTCCTCATTACAGCCCTCCTGGAAAGGGAAAATTCCAGCCGCCGACATAGGAACCGACACCTGCGGGTATTTCTGTGTCACACACTTGTGGAGAAGCCGTTTCTCTTCTTCATTGCAGCCCTCCTGGAAAGGGATATTTCCATCCGCCGACTACAGAATCCGATACCTGAGGGTAATTCTTAGTCACTGTATTTTCATTGTAATCCGAAATTGTATGTTACAATATTATAATGAAAATAAAAGGTTTTGCCCCTTTGGGGGATTTTTCCTGAAATTGTTTGTTTTATCCTGCATGCTATATTTTATTTAATAAATCATCTAGATGCATGTTTTAGGGTTTAACTAAAACTTGGGTTTAATTAAAATTGAATGTTATTTGAGAAGTCGCAATATTTCCGCTGCAGCTGCACTCTCAAATTGGTATCAGAGCGGGTTGCACTAAGTTATTGTGTTTTGATCCTGATTTTGCAAAAATGGCTTTTGATGGTTTTGATGATCTTCGATGTCAAATTTTTGAAAAATTTAATTGGAAAATTCACACCAACTCTTGTTTTAAATCTTCTGTTGAAAACGAATCTGAGAGGTGTTCGTGTTGTAAGGGTGTTGGTCACACGTTACATGAGTGTACCACTAAATTAAAGAAGAAATTGAATAAACCGATTTCTCATATTTCTACCCTTAGTGATTGTGATTCGGAAGAAGAAGTTTTTTATGATTCTAGGCGAGAGTTTCCCATCCATGTGATTAGTGATAGTGAAGGTGATGGGAGTGTGGATGAAAGTGAGGAGGAAAGTGTAGATGAGCATGACTTGCAAACTGCTTTCAATGAACTTTATGCTGAAACTTTGAAAACAAAGAAAGAAAATTTGAAATTGAAAGCTCAGTTGAAAGAGTGTGCCATAAAAAATAATGATTTTTTAGTTAAAGAACTTAGGGATCATGTGAAAATTTTGAAAGAGAAGCTTGAGTACGTCGAGGGTGAGAGAGATAGTCTTAGAGGGTTGATGGAGACTATGAAAAAGGAGCTTTTAGAGCTTGAGGATTCTAAAAGAGTACTTGAATCTAGGATAGGTGAACTTGAGGTGAAATTGAAAGATTCAAGTAAAGTGAAATTTGATTTGGAGTCTAGGTTTGAAAAACCTGATAAGATTTTAGGCACAGTCGAGATCAAAACTGATAGGGGTGGGATTGGTCTTGAAAAATATGTTGCACCCATTCCCACACGTGTGAGAGATCCTCCTAGGATTGTTAAGAAAGAGGCACCTAAGTTTGTTAAAAAACGCCCCATAGAAACATCGTGAGAGAACCTCCTAGGATCATTAGGAGAGACCCACCTAGGCAAATCCGGAGAGAGCAACCGATAAATTTGAGGAGAGGGCCACCTTTAGGTAACACACACCGCCCGATTTACACTTGCACACATTGCGGTAGGCAAGGTCATCTTAGGCGATTTTGTTACAAGCTCTTAAATGGACCCAGGAAGGTTAATGAAAAAATAAATTCGATTCCCAAAACCCCCACACTTCGTTACAAATCTATTTGGGTTAGAAAATCGGATTTAGAGGCTTATGGTTTATTTGTCCATGATTCCCGTTTGCTTGCACGTAATTCACCCCATGTGAAATCTTTTGGTTAATTGTGATTGCATGTTTGTCATACACTAGTTGTGGTTTCATGATATATTTTTACTAGTGTGATGACTTGTACTTTTTGTATAAATTCTTGTTTTTGAATTTTTTTTGAAAAATACAAAAAGATTTTATTTTGGATAAAATTTTGAGAAAATACAAAAAGATTTTTTTTTTTGTTTTGTTTACACCGTTTATGGATGAACAGATAGGATGACCGAGTCACAACATCATTCCATTTTTTTCATGTGACTATTTGGTAGTGTTTTGAGACAGTAGGTCAATTCATCCATGTGCTTTATAATGTTTGGAGTCATTAAGATGTAATTAAATGTTACTTCCTACATGTTTGACTCATGTTTCCTTTATTGCACACTTGCACGGATTTGTTTGATTATTGTGCTTGTCTTATCACATGTTGGTTGGGTGTTTTCACTTCAATCCTGTCCTTAAAACGAACCAAGCGCGATAATTTTTTTTGATAAGGAAATTGTGCATATAAAAACCGTTTTGTGAGTTTGTGTGCTTTATTTTAAAATGGGGAAGGGTTGCGAAAGGTTATTTAGCCTTTGCGAATACTAAGCCACCGTTAAATTGGACCTAAAAAATGGAGGAATTTTATTATCCGAGGTCCAAAGAGGTTAAAAGAGCCCGAAAAAATTGAAAAGCAATAAAAAGATATTCATGCCAAAATATGGGCCATTTAGGTTTTTGCACCAATTCTCCAAAGTTTGAGAATTTAGATTACCTCTATAAGAATATATATATGAGGGAGTTTGGTTGGAGAATTAAAATGGGTTTGCACGTCCTTAAAATTCTTGAAAATGCGCTATATAGTTTTGGACGTTATTGGTGTGAAAATCATTTGACTTTGATTTGTTGATTTGTATAAGACGATGTCATCTAAATTCAACAAACTTTACACCTAAGGATACCTTTGATGTTCATTCGTTAGGAGTACACGTATGCATCGTGCACATATGATTGATTGAGTTGATTTACCTATCGAATGTGTTCACGCCCATTCATTCCATTTCCATGACTTAGTTGTTTGAGTCTAACTCCATGGTGTGATTTTTGTTTCATATTTGTTCAAATTGGTATCCTATCTTTGTATGAAAAATTTGAAAAATAAAAAATAGTTTGTGTATTTTTTTGTATACTGTGACACCCCGATTTTGCTTATTTGATTCATTCTTCTCATTTGTCTATTTGGGGACATCATAAAAAGGGGGAGATTAAAAAAAGAATTATCATATTATGGGGGAGTTTGAATTTTGGGGGAGTTTTTGAGATATAGCTTATGTTTTTATCATCTATTGATATCCATGTTTATCTGATTTCAAACTCGATATGTCACGTGGTATTTGCTTTGTCTCATGTGTGTAGGTATGAAGATTGAAAATCAATACGTTGCACACCCTGATGAGAAAAGTTTTGAGATTTGATGATTGTTGAAGATTGAAGAACAAACTGTGACACCCCGACTAATTAAATACCGGGTAGCTACTCCTTTATTAAATTAATTCAAAATGTCAAGTTGGTCCAGTTAATAGCATCACTGTCGAAAACATTTTAAAGATTACTAACCACCTAGTATTTAAAAAGTAAGTGCCAAATTTTATTTAAAGTCTGATTAACATGCAACAAGTGTAATAAAGAATAATAACACCATTCACCATACTAAAGTAAAATGAATAACCATCACATAACAGTAAATAAAGTCGGGAGGAAAAACTCCTCACTACAATCCCACAACTGAAAAAGTAAACCAAATACTAAAACGATACATGCCAAAGTCTGAAAACTGTAAATAGAAAGATGTCTAATAGAAATGGGAAACATGCCCTACAACTGATAGATAGTGACTCTGGAATCCAAAAGATAGAAGCGTCTATAAGCAAATCCCTATAGCTTCAACAAACAGCTACAGCTCGTCACCTGACTGAGAATCCTATGCTTGGTGTCCCTGTGGCTGGGCACCTAAAATGGTTTTACAAAGAAAAAGATTTGAAAAGCAAACGGGTCAGAGCCCGAATGTGGAGTTATATTTTAAAAACCTGCAAGTGCTTTAAAAACATTTAAAACATTAAATGCAAAGTACATGTTAGGACGTGCACTCACATGATATTCTCACCTCTCGTCTAACTGTGCACTCCTAACGTAAGTACCCATCTAGAGTGATACAGACTACTAGCTACGTGACAACATATCTAGCTAGACTATCATAGGTCCTACCCTTATTACTCGGTTCTATTAACATTATAACGCTCGTAATTAAGTAGGGTTTAACGTAAACTCAGATGCTCAATATGCAATATATATCACTATCAGTTAACTCGTTATATTCTCGAAACAATACCGTAATTATATTCACAACATTAACATGAAGGTTCCCATTAATTAAGAGTATATTACTCACATCATAAATATACAATATAAGCACCCCAAGAACTAAGCTGTGGTGCACACATACTCTGCTATCCATCCCGGTACATCACGTACATAAGGATTACATATTCCGAATCTCTCAGGAATAGCTCACAGATAACAACATCACAAATAATGGAGGCGAACACAGTCACATCACATAGGTCACGCACATACCTACGCTCCTACGATCAGCGGACTTATTAATATCCCAATAAGTCTTTCTATGACCTATGTTCATCAAGGTAACCAGTCTAAATCCGGGCAACACAAGGATTAGAGGGCCCTAAGCGAACGCAAACCTCCCGTGATAGCAAGTATGGTAGGTATGTCATACACATAATTCATATACCAATACTAAGTAAACACACGTCTTAGTAATCAATGTACTTTAATCGTAGTACATATCGCTTTCTCGTACTAACTTATAATTATCACAATTTATACTATTCCGGTTTGTAATTATACGCGCCATAATACATTCTCACGTCGTAGTAGACACTCACGTCTCAACCCAAACCGTCCATTTAATATAACTCTCGTATATAATTTACTCCTCATAATAACCCCAAAGTCCCAAATCCATCAATACATCATCAAGGAATGTTAACTCTACCCTCGAACAAGTTTCCGGGACTCCAAAAATCAAAACAGTCCAAAAAGGACCAAACTGTCAACTCGTTAGAAGTCTCGTTCGAACGAGGTTGTTCGAACGAGATTGGACTGTCAGCTCGTTAGAAGTCTCGTTCGAACGAGGCTGTTCGAACGAGATCCCAGTTCGTTCGAACGAACTGTACCTTCTAACGATATCTCGTTCGAACGAGATATCGAACGAAACTACCCCTCGTTAGAAGAGACTGGTCAACTCGTTAGAAGCTCGTTCGAACGAGCTCGTTCGAACGACCTGGGGGTTGCTTCTAACGACTGACCAGTTTCGGCCCAGATTTTTCCCCAATTCGTTTTTATCCATTTTTATCACTCCTAATCCCTTCCAAAGTTCATCCCAACAACGTTTTTGGGTCTCTAATTCATCCTAAACATATTCAAGTCAACTCCTAACATGTTTTCAAGGATTAAATCTCTTTAACATCAATCAAAATATAAATATCTACACTTTTTCCCAATTATTTCAAGAACAAGAACCCTAGGTTTATATCATCATCAAATCCCAGAATTTAATTCGTTTTAATTTCTTCTAATCACAATTATCATGAGAGAAATCATCTACCTATCATTCTA
This sequence comes from Sambucus nigra, assembly GCA_949130495.1. Taxonomy (NCBI): domain Eukaryota; kingdom Viridiplantae; phylum Streptophyta; class Magnoliopsida; order Dipsacales; family Adoxaceae; genus Sambucus; species Sambucus nigra. The sequence goes on along the minus strand of OX422213.1, from coordinate 619,304,929 downwards.
CATGCAATTCTCTTCAAAATTTTCAAGTTCTAAACTCCAAACTACATGGGTTTTCATTCATCTTTCAAGAACAATTAAAATTCCTAAATTTCTAACATGGAAAAGACATTCTCTTAAATTAAATGGAATAAAGTCACTTTCCTTGATTGTCTCTGCGTTTGGTGTTGGTTTGGTAGAACTTTTCTGCAGAATTTCTTCTCTCCAAGCTTCCTCTCCAATGGTGGCTTAAGGTGGCTAGGGTTTTGATTTGGGAAACTTAGAAAACTCTTCTAATAACCTACGTAGCCTTCTAGGTTAATATGGTTTGGTTAATGGGCTTAGTGGGTTTAATCCACATCAGATTTACATCTCTAATTTTCGTCACTTTTAATTCCTAAAAATGTAAAATTACCAAAATACCCTTTATGATGCCGGTATGGCCTAAAAATACCCCGGGACCCAAACTACACCCCCGGCTAGTGTTTTCTGACTATCTCGACCCTTCCGGACGCGTTGGCGCACTCAAAACGACCATACGGTTTATAGATTTTAAATTCACTTTTATAATCAAAATATTACACCGTGACGCGGCGGTCCCACGCGTCTCAACAAAATTTCTAAAATGCCGTATATAAATCTCACGACAAATTTCATAATTCCAAATTCATATATAATCATATATGCACATAATCAAATACCAACTCGCATCTCGTTAGTATTTATAACCCGGATTAATTTCCAATTAATACGCATTTAATTAATTAATCCCAAAAATAAATATAGCCAAAAGTACGGGGTATTACACAAACGATGAAGATTTATACCTTTGTATCTTTCCATATTTAGGGTTCATGGGAGGGTAGATTTGTATAGGTCATTAGTTGATAATTCGGATATTTTTTATGTATGTACCGGCATAGACATAGGGGGAGATTTGTAAGGACATTTTTGTCCATTATCAATTTGTATGTCGTACGCCGTTACACCGTTGAAGAAACTCAAGATCGCATCTATATCAACGGATCCGAATATCAAAGCGTCTTCAACATCATAGCCCCTGCGATAATGAACTTGGTAAAATTTTGTTTTTACGTTCCTTAAAGTTCATATTTAGTATTGGGAAATTTTTATAAAATGTTTTTTATAAAAATAAGAAGTATGAGGCTTTTAAAAGGATTTTATGTTTCTGGGAAAACAGGACCAATCCGGCCCCATACCGGACCGATCCGCTTGCTGCAGATCCAGTATACCCCGGACCGCAAGCGAACGGATGAAGGCCAAAATAAAAGAACCGATCCGCTTGACCGGACCGATCCGCCTCAGAACCGGACCGGTCCGTCTGGGATAAATTCGGCCAGATTCGCTGGAGATTTTTTAGGCTCAAAGTTTTCCTATTTAAAGCCATCTTCGGGGAGTTATTTTTTAAGACTTTTCAAGACGATTTTCAGTCTCCTAAATACTCTAAGTCTTCACCGTTTTGAGTCCCAAGACTCTTTTTGATTCACACCAAAAATCCCAATTACTTTTGTGAATCTTTTGGAACCCTAGAACACAAGCTTTGCTATTGTTCAACCCTTGTGGAGAAGCCGTTCTCTTCCTCATTGCAGCCCTCCTGGAAAGGGAAAATTTCAGCCGCCGACATAGGAACCGACACCTGCGGGTATTTCTGTGTCACACACTTGTGGAGAAACCGTTTCTCTTCTTCATTGCAGCCCTCCTGGAAAGGGATATTTCCATCCGCCGACTACAGAATCCGATACCTGAGGGTAATTCTTAGTCACTGTATTTTCATTGTAATCCGAAATTGTATGTTACAATATTATAATGAAAATAAAAGGTTTTTCCCCTTTGGGGGATTTTTCCTGAAATTGTTTGTTTTATCCTGCATGCTATATTTTATTTAATAAATCATCTAGATGCATGTTTTAGGGTTTAACTAAAACTTGGGTTTAATTAAAATTGAATGTTATTTGAGAAGTCGCAATATTTCCGCTGCAGCTGCACTCTCAAGTAGCATAACCGATGAATACACAATCCACAGTTTTTGGCCCTATTCTTACCTTTTTAGGTTTAGGAACCATCACTTTGGCTAAGCACCCCCACACTCGTAAATATTTATAGGAAGGTCTTCGACCTTTCCATAATTCATAAGGTGTCTTGTGAGTCTTTTTGTGAGGTACTTTATTGAGAATGTAATTAGCACAAAGTAAGGCTTTCCCCCACAAATTTTATGGAGCTCCTGAACTTAATAACATTGAGTTCATCATTTCTTTCAAAGTACGGTTTTTGCGTTCAGCAACACCATTCGATTGAGGAGAATAAGGAGCGGTTGTTTGATGAATAATCCCATTTTCAGAACAAAAATCCTCAAATGGATATTCATATTCACCTCCTCTATCACTTCTAATAGCCTTTATCGTTTTGCTTAATTGATTCTCAACTTCATTCTTATATTGTTTAAATGCATTAATAGCCTCATTTTTACTATGTAACAAATATACATAGCAATATTTTGTGCAATCGTCAATAAAAGTAATAAAATACTTTTTTCCACCTCTAGTTTGAACAAATTTTAAATCACAAATATCGGTGTGAATTAAATCTAAAGGTTCATTTATCCTTTCAATAGAATGGAAAGGTAATCTAGCTAATTTAGATTCCACACAAATTTCACATTTATGATTTTTATCAATATTAAATTTTGGCAAAAATTCCAAGTTAATTAATCTACGCAATGTATCAAAATTAACATGTCCCAATCTAGCATGCCAAATATTAGATGACTCAATCAAGTAAGAAGAACTAGCAATTTCATTCATTGAAATGGATGTTTTAGGGGTTACAGTAAGAACATTGAGTTTAAAGAGCCCCTCATTTAGGTAGCCCTTTCCTACATACATGTCATTTTTAGACAACACAAAGCGATCAGACACAAACACAAGCTTGAAACCATTTTTAGTAAGGAGAGATCCAGAAATTAGATTCTTTCGGATATCAGGCACGTGAAGAACATTGTTGAGAGTAAGTTCCTTTCCAGAAGTCATTTTCAAAGCAATCTTTCCTTGTCCCACCACCTTAGAAGTGGAAGAATTTCTCATAAAAAGGTTCTCCTCATTTTCCAAAGGCTTATAGGTGGAGAACATCCATTTGTTTGCACAAATGTGTCATGTGTCTCCAGTGTCCACCCACCATTCCTTGGTATTTCCAACCAAGTTACATTCAGAGACAACGGCAGAAAGATTCATATCCGCTAAATCATTGACAATATTCACACCCTCAGTTACATTTGATTGAGGATTGTTTTGATTTTGCTTCTTCGGCTTACGACACTCGCTTGAGCGGTGTCCAGGTTTACCACAATTGTAGCATTTGCCTTTGAACTTTTTATTGTTATGTTTGGAAGTGCCTTCCCCATCATACTTTCGTTTGTTCTTCTTAGGACCTTCAACGACATGGACCTTTGTTTCCATCGTATTCTTCCCACTTTTCTTTTAAGACTCACGGTTGTCTTCTTCGATTCTTAGCCTGACCACCAACTCCTCCATATTCATCTCCTTACGCTTGTGCTTGAGATAGTTTTTGAACAAAGTCCAAGATGGTGGCAACTTTTCAACAATTGCAGCAACTTGGAAAGTTTCACTAATTGACATTCCTTCAGCATGAATGTCGTGGAGGATCACTTGGAATTCTTTCACTTGCGAGATTACAGATTTAGAATCAACCATTTTGAAGTCCAGAAAACGCCCGACGATAAATTTCTTCATCCCAGCATCTTCAGTTTTATACTTCTTTTCCAAAGAATTCCATAATTCTTTGGATGTCTTGATAGTGCAGTAGACATGATACAGAGTCTTGTCCAAGTAGGCCAAAATATAATTTCGGCATAGGTAGTCCGAATGCTTCCAAGTATCGACAGCAGCAACCTTTTCAGCGCCATCTCCCTCTTGAATAGAGGGGCAATCTTCATATACAAACCTGCCCAGTTGGCAGGTAGTGAGATAGAAGTACATTTGTCCTTGCCAACGTTTGAAGTCAGCCCCAATGAACTTTTCCGATTTCTCCTCGTGTGGCATAGATACGGGTGCAGTCACATTTATGTTGGTGACAATCAGTTTCGTAGGAGTAGTGTTCGTACTTTGTGATTCCATTTCTGTTACAAAAACAGAATTTTTATCAATGATAAAATTCATATATAATGAATTAATCAAAACAGAATACAAAATTTTGTGCACCAATTTCCTCCAAATATAATTCACAATAAATGAATTCAAAAAGAATTCCAAATAAAATTCAGAATTAAACTATAATATAAACAAAATTCCGTACAAAACAGAATTAAATATAAAATCTATGTCACACTAATTTTTAATAATAAAAAGAATTCTGTACAAAACAGAATTATAATTTAAAGATTAAAAATTTTACATAAACAGATTTTAACAAGAATACATAAATAAAATTTTATTTTGTAAAACAGAATATAAAAACAGTACATAAATTAATTTCTATATCAAAACTGTTTTACTAATTTCTACAAGAAAGCAGTAAATTAATTCATTTTATTTTGTCAAAACAAATTTATTTTCACAAATAAATTTCTGAAAAAAAATTATGTACACTAAAAAACAGTAGAACATTAAATTGTCTTAAGATTGTTATGTCTACTATTTATAAATAACAATTGTACAGAATTATGAATTAATAATATAATTACGGAATTAAAACAGAATTACAGAAATGAAACACTTACTTGAATTTGCATAAATAATATAAGAATAAAAGAATAATCCGAGCCCTGTTAAGAACAGTTTCCTTAAGACAATTTATTCCCTCCAATGTGCTCCGAGGTTGATGAATAATGTCTCCCAAGATAGAACGGATTTTCCAATTAATTATGTAGCACAACAATAATTAATTACAACGAACTCAAATTCTGTGTCTCATACTCAACAACAATGCAACAGATGCTATGCAGAAAAAGAATTTTTTTTTGAAACAGAAATGAGAAATGACAGCACTTTTGGTATGAAAATGGAAGGAAAAAGGAGGAGGGAAATTTTTCATTGTTTTAAAAACGGAGGGAGGGATTTGTATTTATAGCAAAGTAGTTGACGGTTGGCACAACTGTCAAAAACAGTTAAACGAATTAACTGTTGGCAATAACTGCCAACAGTTTATTAATTAATTAATCCAAGCCCAAGCCCAACGGACGGACGCGCGCGTGTGGACTTTGGACCGAAAGTCAACCCGTGCATAGCTTAGGTCATCTCCCCTTCAAAGAGTTGGGATACCCCCAAGGCATCCAAGCCTTAGTCCATACTTGGGGTGTTATTAACTCATCAAAATTCCACTACTCTTCCAATGTGGGACAAGAGTTAAAACATACCCAATTCATTAACTTTCATTGCTTTGTGAGTCACTTTGGGGATATATTTATCATTCATAACTTATTGAAATTGGACATATGAATATATTAAGTTAATCTCCTTGCGGAGGTGAACGCATTCGTATATGGTCCCACAATTTTCGTAGTGTGAATCCCACCTAAATTTGAGCTCAAAGTTGCTCAAAAATCTGTCCAGAAAAATCTGGACAGCTTTATAATACCCAACTCAAGTCCAATTTTCCAACACTAAAAAGGTATTACAAAACCTTAGGATTATAGGTGTGTATCCAAAAGATAATAAAAGAACTTATTGATTTTTGGTGATAACAATTTAACTGATAAAATATGTGTTACTAACTATTTTTTTCAAGTACGTATGAGTTTTCATGATTAAGCAACATTGATGATTCAAGTTCAAGAAGATATCAACGAGAATCAAACAACTTTGGTGATTCAAGTCCAAAAAAATCTCTCCACGTGTTAACAAAAGATACAAAACAAAGTATCTAACCAATGTAGATATCTGCCAATTCATATCAGTGCAAGTAGAACAGTTGGCACCAGTGCAAGCAAATTAGTTCATACTAGATCAGGACGAGCAGTTCATACTAATACATTAAAAGCATCTTAGTATCAAGAAAAAAACTTAATAAATAAGAGTTAATAAGCAATGCATAGAACAAGCAAATCATTCTTAACCAAATCAAATCAAGCCATCCCATATAACAAACCCATAACTAAAATAATACAAAGCAACTAAAAAGATCAAGCTTTACTTATTGAAATTTTAGTTCAGATTTAAGAAAGCTCATGATTCAAGTCATTCATATGAGTTGTTCACAGCCACATCACCAATGTCACTACAAGCTTGTGTCATCTTATACTTGAGTTTTCTAGAGAGAGAGAAACAAAGTTCCAAAATCCATTTCCAAGAATGTGAGTTTTAAATGCAAAAACTCCATTAAAACAAAGCTTTAAATCAAAACCCTTTTGACCCTAATGTCCCAACACAAATCCTACTTTAGCAAAGTCCTAAAACCCCCAATATCCGCTTGTGCTAAATAATCAAGACCAAAATTCCACATGTGATAAGATTCAAAATCCAGGCTCAAAACATTTTAATTTATAAATATAGATATTAATACTCATTTCAAATGCGTAAGTTTCAAACCCAAAATCCAATTGAACCAAATTCCAAACCAAACCTCATTTGAGATTCAAATGGATTTGAACCTAAAATCTCTCTTGAACTAAGAATATCAAAATATGACTTGAGCTTAGATACTCAAACCTAAATCTTACCTAAGACAAGTTTTAAACCCAAAACACACTTAGCTAAGTTCTAAACCAAATACTCACTTGAGCCAACATCTAAACCAAATACCCACTAGTGTTTATGATTACTTGAAATTTTACATTTATAGAGAGATAAAGTAAACTCATTCACCATAGTTGCTTGTTAAGCATCATTGTTCAAATAGAGAATTAAGATAAAAGTCATGTTCCTTTATATATTTGGATTTTTAGGATATTACTTTTCAAGTTTATAAATCTAGTCCCTGTGGTACGATAGCATTTATAAATCTAGTCCCTGTGGTACAATAACCTTTATTTTTTTGGTTAACGCCAGCGGCACTATTTTTCACCATTTTTCATTGTATTTTTAGTACAGGGACTAAAATTATAAAATTATATGGAGTGTCCCGTTTTTATACATTTTGAGCATTACGAGGACCTTTTTCCAAAACCCCCTTGTTCTAAATATCGGTTACATAAATCGTTCTTGATACTACGATTGAACTTCATTGTATCTTCACGACTGATATTTCCATTGTTGTGGGGAGTTAAGGCGTAACAAGACCTTAGGTTCTTTCATATTTCTCTTGGGCAATGAATGGTACAATTACCTTGTTAGGTAGAGGTCGCAAAGTCTTGGGAGTTTTTAGTCCCGTCTTAGTGAACCTCATACAGTGAAGCTTCCCAAGTACCATGTCGACGTGTAAGTAAGTAATGTCGAACCATGTAAAAAATTCTCGATCCGTTTTTCCTCCCTTAATCTCTTTACATTCATGATTTACATTAATAAGATTAATATTTATATTGATAGAATATGAAAGTGAATCTTTGTGGATGCAAGACAATAATAAAAATGGGACTTGTTTTATCAACCAACTAAGAAAATATTTTAACAAAGTTAAATAAAATTAATGATTTGTGAAAAGATAGAATGAAATTTAAAATTTTAAAAATTCAAATAAATCCCATAATCCTAATTCACCTCCCCTATTGGGGAAATTTTTTGGGCCTACAAATGGTTTTGGGTGAGTAAAGTTATATCACGTGGACAAGTCCTTGGAATATAAAGTTACAATGAGAATTTTTAAGGTAATAGGGTGCATTTGATATAATAAAGGGTTGATTTATGCCAAAAATGATAATTATTAAAATATACTTCATGCTAAATGGTTATTATCCAAGATAAACACAGCTTTCAAGTTAAAAATCACAATTTATGAATTTTTGGCGCCAAAACACAAATTTCAGAAGTGAGAAACAAGAGTTTGGGGTGAAATTTAATTTCTGGAATATACACTACAAAAGTATATAGATCACCGAACCTACCCTAGACCCAATAATGAACAAACACAAAATAAAAAAAATTGCATTATAGTAATAAAAGAGAGCACGAATCACATCCACCCACCCACCAATCCGTAGCATGTCAACCTCATTAATGATGTTGTCTTTGAACCGCTTTAGAATCTTATTTAAAGTTGAAGTAAACTTTGTTCCAATGTAAAGGAACTAAGAGTAGCCACTCAAAAGTAACACATAGGAATTATGAGGATATCCTAAATTTTGATCTCGTAGAAAGTATTTTTCCTCCCTCAAAAGTCCCACAAATATATAAAAATCAAAATAAGGAAATGTTGCAATGACTTTAAAAAAAATCCCCAGATTTTAAAATCATAGAACAAAAACATTAGATCTAGGATATCTGGATAATACCTTTGTGGATATAGGTAAAGGATCCGATAATTGAGAGTTAATATGATGATATTGATGAATTACACCCTTTGATTTTATAGTATATGATCCTCCTGAAGTAACCTAGGTGTGTGGGTACCTACGGAGATGAAACTTTAAGAGACTTGAGAATATTAAACTCCCTCTCTTACTTTTCTCACCAAAAATTTGGATTGTCTCTCTCCCCTTTTACTTTAGTTGATTGCTTTTTGTATCTTACACAAAGCTTCCTATTCGTGCGTATATATAGGGATTTTAATAATTTATCTCGTTTACTAAGTATGTTATCAATTAGGTTCTACATTTCTTTTCTTTAATAGGTCCCATGAAAAAATTGCTCCAATAGATTGTGAAAACATGTAGTAAATATTTACTGCATATATGAATATGACCCACTTGTGAAAATTTTGTGTTGGTATGACCAATGAAGAGATGTCTCGTGTAAACACGACTTATTTGGCAAGTTTCCTTATATTTGTAATCATGAGGTGCATTTGGGTCTTTTATGCTCTCTAAGAAAGATAAGTGGGTGATTCTTTATATAGACGGTACTCGAGACCTAAGGAAAACTATTAAATTGGCTTTGAAATATAAATTAGAAAATTACAAATTAGCTCCTATAACTTTTTTAATTAATTGTAGTTTACTCCACTAAATAATAACTATTTCACTCCAATTTAATTATCTCATTATATATATATATATAGACACACACACACACACACACACAAGCCTTTATTTTCAAGATTATATTATATATAATATGAATTCACGTGTTAAGTTACAAATGCATGCTTAATACTCTAGTGGATTATTAATTAAAGGAATTTACTAATTAGGTTTAATGCTCAAATCAAAACATATAAGTTTATCAAGGGGGTATTACAATCCGGAATAATTATTCTAAAAGTGGATTCCTCTATAACATTACACCAAATACATCTCTATAATTAAAAACCGAATCTATAGGGTTTATTAACCCAAAAAATTAAATCACGCCCAATAGTAAATCAGAGAAATAAATATCTGAATATTCTAATATTCAATATCCCTTATGATAAAAAGTATATGTACCCTTTGAAAACTATAAAATTATAAAAGTTGAATCTAGTCATCACATAGACTTAAATTTTAACTTTGGTTCAGTCAGCACATTCTTAGTGTATCGACACAATCTTCTCAAACTCGCGAACAAATTCCTGAAGCCAAGATGCACAAATAAGATTGAACTCATGGCTACACTAATGAGATGTCATCATTATTTACGCTGTGAACTATTCAATTATACCAAAATCAAAATTTATATCTTCCGTTAGTAAGCCAAAATCTACTAACCAAATTCCTACTATGTATAATTAACAAACACAACAATATATTTAAAGATAAATATAAATTATTCCCACAAACATGATTCAAATTTAAATATGTAATTATCAACTTTTATTAATAAATAATTAATGTCACAAAATATGATTTAAGGATTAAACCCTAACAATCTCCCACTTAGTTTTAAACTCATGTACTTATGCATCCATCACTCATTCCCTCAACATGACCGCCTTGGCCGGTAAGCTAGGATCTTCCAGTTTTTATGAGTTGCATTATAGGTTACAAAAATATCGCCTCTCTACATCATCTCTAGTATAAGATGATACTTAAATTCAATGTGTTTATCTCTCTTATGGATCCTAGGTTCTTTCGAGTTAAAAATTGCTCTCTTATTAAGATAATATAGTGTAATGGCCAATTGCACCAAAGGAACCAAACCTAAGTTACTTAGGAAGTTCTTATGTGTGTGTATGTGTGTGAAATTTCATGATAGTATTATGTATTTATATTTATTAAAAAATACATATGTGGAAGGGTCTTAATGAAAATGGACTTCGTAGTTGTTATACTTGAAATAATTTTAAAAGGAAAGTACGCAAAAAATGATGAAACCCAAGTTAAAAAATTTAGGATTTTTACTAATAGGCCCCGTTTACTAAGTTTATAGTCCAATAAGTCCTATTGATTTTTTTTCTCCATTTTATCCCATTAAAAATATTTTTGCTCTAATAGGTCCCATTAGGAAACATCTTGTAAATATTTACTAGATGTGCAACTTGTGCAAACAGATAGTAAATATTTACTGCCTACGGTAAATATGGAATGTAGTAATATTTACTATTTGTATAAAATATATCATATGACTTATTAGAAAATTTTTCTTTTAGTGAGACCAATTAAAAATTGTCTTATCTAAACAAGACTTATTTGTTAAGATCCCATTAAATTATTGAGTGAAGTAATATTGTAACTTGATGTTATTTTGAAAGAATGATGAAAGAAAATATTACAAAACCTTGGATATTACAGCTTTGGGGAAAGTAATGATTTATTCAACACATGGAAAAGACATTGGGGTAAAAAGTTACAATAACAAAGATTTAAGGTAATGGAGTGAATTTGATATAATAAAGGGTTAATTTATGAGAAGAAGAAGTATCCTTTTTCAAAATTTGTTTTAAAACTTGTGCAAATGATGGATTTGATGATGCATGTGGTTTATTGGATTAAATAAGAATGGGATTATAAAAAATGAGAATCATGAAGTGATTTTTAACTTTTTTAGGGGTGTTCTTCTATAAACTTGTCTTTTCAATTTACAGCCCCTGTCATTTTTAAATCCACATAAATGGACTTAAAATCACTTACCTCACCCATGGGTTATAGAATAATAAGAAATATTATACATATAAAAGAATCATTTTGAAATATCAGATAACTCATCTCCTCCTACTCCAAAGTGGGTAAACTTTTGTCTTCACCTTTCAAACAACAGCTAACTGCAACCCATCACCCTTTCTGCCCAACCCATCACCCTTTTTGCTCCGATGTGTCTTGCCCGCCAATAGATGGTGCTACTACCGGCCAATAAGAGGTTCTCCAAAATCCACCATTATCTCTCCTCCGTGTAATGGATTGAGTTTTCTCTATCTAGGATCAATTGATTTGGGTTGCCATTATGGAAAAGATACGGTAAAAATGGACGAGCCAGAGTCAATTCTATTGTCCCATGCAAAGAGAATCTTCGGGGGAGGATAGTTTGGGCTCGACTATTTTTGTTCAAAGTCAAAATCGAGGAAGGAATGACAACCTTGGATCTAGTGGAGGTAGTAAGTCTTGATCAAGTGGTGGTGAAAAAAGTCGACGATATTACAAATGCAAAGAGTGGGGGTTACATAAAACATGAGTGTCCTTTGAAAAATGATGGACGTGACTACAATAGTGCATCGGTAACATATGTGGGAGAAAAAGACTTTGGAGATGTTCTCAGTGTCTCCAAAGATAAGTCTCTATCTCAATAAGAATGAATAATGAATTTGGGATCTCCAAATCGTATATGCTCCAAGATAGAATATTTTGAAACGTTAAAAGAAAAGCGTAAAGGTTCCTTGTCTTTGTCTAACGGTGATAAATGTATCGTGGAGGGCGTGGGAACGACGAAGCTCAAAATATTTGATGGGGTGGAGCGCACTTTGACTGGTGTGGCATATGTTCCAAAGTTGCAAAAGAATCTAATATACATTAGGCAGTTGGATTCCAAGGGTTGTCCGATTTCAGTTGCCGGTAGAGTTTTGAAAGTCACACGAGGTTGTATGGTTATAGCAAAAGGAGATGAGAATAAAGGGACTTCGAGTGTAATTTGAAAGTGGTGTACACAAGTTCTCAAGCGCTCGAGACATGTCTAATTTGTGGATAAAATGGAAGCATCGGTTGCAAATTTCCCAACAACAGACTAGTATATGAGGAAAAATGCCTACTAGGGGAAGGGATGACTCGAATTCTTCTTCCAGTGTCAATGAATAATATTTTGACTTAGAGTAGTTGCACACATGCATTGATCGTTGATAAATGAAGGAGCATTAAAACCGTGTTTGATTCAGAATGTGTGGAGCTAGTACAAGTAAGGTTAATGAAAAATATTTGTGGCCATATCAAACGAAAGTCTTATTAATAAATATTTAGTCTTGGTATTAAAGACTCGGAAAATCTAGCTTCAAGTTGAAATTAAAAGTGGCTTCACGAAATCGTGTGTTCTTAATGAGAATAGTTTAATGGTGGTCTCCCGTTCAGCAAAATTATATCGACACTGGCATATCATGAATCGCCAAGGTGGAGATTGTTGGAGATTGGCTCTCCATTTCCAACCAAAAATATTATTACAATGTGGACAAAAACAAAAGGAGCACACAAGTGGTTGGGATCAAAAGTAGGGGTGACAATTCCGGTTAGTCGTGTCATCTTCGAGTTTTGTCACTTTATGTTTAAATACAAGTTTTGAGTACTCTTAAACCTACCCAAGTTAATTGTATCAAGTTCATATCTTAAACGGGTTATCGTGTCAAAAATTGTCAGAAGTCATAGTGTGTAGGGTAAATGTGGGTTACAAATTTTTCACCTTGTGAATGATGAAATTATGGACACCAAAGTATAGGAACAAGGAGGCTTATGGAAGGCATGCCCAAATCAAATGCAATGTCCCCCATTGTTGCTTATATATTGTGTATAATTTAAACAAACGTAGGTCAAGATTGTATATGCAAAGAGATTATATTGGGGGAGGATTCAAAGAGTGTTATCTTTCTAAGGAGTTAAATACTGAGAGTATGCAAGTGTGTGTTCAAACACCGATTTATTCTCATAGTGAAATTGAACTCTTCACTCATGTAGACGCAACGCAACCTATATTGGGTAAACAACATTAAATTTCATCTCTCTTGTGTGGTTCCAATTTATTTTCGCGCTATTTTTCATTTATAATTATGTCTATTTGATTGATTGTGGTGCCAAATATGTTCACAACACTCCCAAGTGAACGCTACCATGGACAATTAAAGTTAGTTATTCGGTATTGCGGGCTTCCAAAAAGTGGGCCCTGCACTTGTGAGATGGACAACATTTGTGCAAGTAAAGCTATTGTGAAAAAATGTTGTTTTCAAACCTTAATCATCAACTGTGTATGATTTATGGGAGGAGTTTATGAATTGTAAGGAATACACCTATGGGAACCATTATATAGTTAGATCAAAATCAGGGATAACCATTCCATGCACAAGTCCAAATGTGCCCCACCCTTAACACACTAGTGTTTTTATATATTCAGTGGTCAATCCCACGTATAAACGAAAATTATAATTTTCCCAACACTTATATAGTAAACATTTAAATGCGGGAGGTAAAACTACACGATAAAAGAGTGTAACCAAACCGTATTGGCTTAACACATTGGGATTTTGTCATCTTGGGGTCAAGTGTAATATCGAAAACTAGGGATACCATTTTAAATCGAAAAAAAAACACTCAGCAGGTAAACAGCATTCTGTCCCAAGTTTGGAGCTTGCTAATTCAGAAAATAGTAAAGTTCCGTCACAAACTTTAGGCCGCCATCACTTCCACCTCAAACTCTCTATAATGGGATAGATTAAAGGGAAAATAAATTGTAACGGGGGATACAACATCCACCCTCAAAATCAACCAAGTAAATTTTAAATGCCATATGCGCTAGGAATGCTCGTACACGTAAAAATATCACAAAGCATACTCGTGTTGAATCATATAGCAGATGAAATTTCAATGTTATCACAAGATAACTTGCTTGAACACTAATCACGCAAAGAAAGTACATAATAGTAAAAACTAAAGCCAATTGTGGTTAACATTTAAAAGAGCAGGTGCATCATAACAAACATACAAAAAGATTGAGAATATCATCTTTCTGTAGATTCAGAATCTCAGTTATACTACAAAACATAAGAGATACGCAACCTTCAAAGCAGTACAGACGGCGATATTCAGCCGAAAGCTGAACAAGCATTAATTCACTAAACTAAGACGATAGATAAAACATAGTCACGGTGATAACAAACAGAACATAAAAACTAAACACGGCCTTCCCACAGGCATTCAGATTGAACCTTGGGTGCCCGTAAGATACGCTTGATGTCTTTAGGAGGGTTCAAACCTAGAGAAGTGGCACGTTCCCAACGAGCCAGTCTGCTCATTCCAAGGCAGGGCCCGTAGGACATGTTCATGTCGAAATCCCTCAACAAGCCCTCTTTTGCGTCGTAATCTTCTGCAAACCAAAACACCATACATAATACACGTCACTATTTATTGATTAGGGCATTACAGTAACAAAAAGTAACTAAATTGAGAGCATCTCCGATGGTTATTGAATTATTTTGATATGTGCAAACTATATTTCACGCTACTATAATTTTCTCTCCAATGGTCACTCTACATAAAAACATGTGCCATGACTGATTTTTAACAATAACACTAAAATATCATGCAGATGTGTATATTGAGTGTGTAAAGTACACATTCTGTTTACAAATTGCTGATGTGTTCACGTTGGTTAAAAAAATATATAAAACTTTAGATATTTTGCATAAAAGGGCTATTTATGCAACCACTGGACATGTTTGAATCTCTGTTTTTAATGTTTCAATCAACCAATGAGAATGAGGGTCATATTAATGCCTCCTAATGAGGGTCTATGGATTCTAAGTTTCATTTTGCTAAGCATGCTGATAAACTGAAACGGGATGGGAGTTGAATCTATAATATTCGTTCAATCTCAAATTAAAAGTTAGTATTTCAAAGTCAAACTTCAAAAGAACAAAAAAATAGTAATTTGTAAACAATTTTTGAGTACAAAACGTACATAATAATTGTGGAATTTGATGCAATAGTTCTGAAAGAACGTGGTTGTCTACTGTGAGTCTTTAACATGTCTTCCAACAAGTATAACCCTTAATTTGTGAGTATGGAAGTATTATCTTTAACAGGAGAGGCAAACAAGAGAAGAATTATTTTAAATCACACCTGATTATCAAATTACTCTCCAGTGCACCTAGCTCCTATGTTTAAAACCTACAGATTTGAACTCAGTGATTGTGTCACTCTTGATTGATCACTAGTTCTTATTTTATTTGTTAAAAATGCTCGGGGAATGTACTTTCAAGTAAGGGTGTTAATTCTTGTGTCGTGTCGTATTCAAATCGTGCCATTTTGCAAGTTAATAATCAAGGAGCTTTTAGTCATTAACCCTCGTAATCAACAGTTTTACGTACAACCCAACTTCTTTTGGAGTTAAGGTGGTTGTATTAAAATTTAAGGTTTCTTTTACTTTGCCCCCTTAAAATAATGTTGTAATTAGACATAACCCCCCGCTGTTAAAAAAATATACTTAACCTCCCGCATGTTTTTCATTCCGCTTGTACCTTATACATACCGGTGAATAACTCTAATTATTTAACATCTTCGGGGGTATCACTATATACAACATTATCTCATGGGTACAGTAAAAAAAAACTAAAATTTAATTTAAAACATTGTGCGATCCGTAATGTTATATTATGACACTGTTATAT
Source organism: Sambucus nigra (assembly GCA_949130495.1). NCBI lineage: Eukaryota > Viridiplantae > Streptophyta > Magnoliopsida > Dipsacales > Adoxaceae > Sambucus > Sambucus nigra. Next base: position 619,289,116 of record OX422213.1, on the reverse strand, counting down.
AACAAAGTTTGTGTGTCTTAATAGAAAAAAATTGTCATATTAGACTTAAGTATAAGATATTAGCTATCGTACTTGTCTTATTAACATTCGGGACCACATACAATCACTTAAAAGTGTTTGGCCACTTACAAGAACACCCCTCACCCTATCGAGACCATTTCTTTAATCAACAACTCTAACCCAACCTACTAAATAAAAAGATTGACACATACACTATCAACTTCTAGTTTGGGGATACGTAACGGAAGCAGTAATGACGTAATGTTATCGGGGTATCGTATACGTGTCAACTTTTGATTTGTCGATATCCCCAAATCGGCAATACGTAAGGGTATCGACCGATATTTAAAACCATAACACATATGTATTGTTTACACAAGCAATTCCTTAATTTGTTCCCATTAAAAGAAATTTTTTTCAATAGGTAGCACCACTGTTGTTAAAGGTGCACCTAGGCTCCTGTTGTAAAAGGTGCACAAGGTGCACCTCAGCTAGGCGCAACATCGGCATCTTGCCTCACTCAGGCAAGGCTCCTTCAATAACGCACGCACCTTGTGAGTCTAGGTTCAAGGTGTAGCTAAGACGTGCCTCATCACATTTTTGGGATAACGCCTCTAATACAAGAATGGACCTATTGATATGTTGATTTTACATATCTTCCAACAAAAAACGAAATGTTAGATGATTCCCCACCTCAAACTACCCAAAATAAGTTCTTGATTCCCTGTGAACCTTTATCTTTCTCACTAGTCCCTACTCGGACCAAAAAAAAAGAAAAAAATAAATAATTTTAGAGTGTTGCATCATAAAGCAATTTATATGTTGATTTTGATTTTGATTTTCACAGATTGCATTATTTTTTTCTAAACATATCAATATCCTTTCTTTTGTTAATTATTGGATAATTAAATTGTTAAATTAATACGATCATTAAATATATATTTTTTCATATGGTGGTATATGCTTGGTCTTCTTCAAATGTGTCTCTTATTAACCATGTATAATAGTAATATATGCTATATATTTTAAATTATAAATCATAAATGATCTTATTATTATAAATATATAAATTTTGCATGGTTTAGACTTTGCGCCTCATTTGGATCAGGTTTGCGAGGGACCTTGGAGCGCCTTTCGCCTCTTACAACTACGAGTAGCACACTCCAGGACCATATATGTCAAGTTTCGAGTCTCATCAGGTAGGTATTAGATCAGGCCCGTTAGAGTAGGCTTTCTAGTGTTGAAAAAAAGGGTCCTATCGCATGTTGTAAAATATTTATCACATTACATATCTACTTTAAAATATTTATCGCAAGTAGTAAATATTTACCATCTATTTTGCATCAGCCAATAACTATGTAATATCTTTTCTAATAGAACCTATTGGATCAAAAACTTAAAATCAATTTGACTACAATGTTAGCACACGGGACCAACCTGTAAAAATTCCTTTAACTAATTTTGGTTTAAATCAGACGTATTATCATTCCTCTCTTAAACCGATCATAGCCCCATCATAAACTAGACACTAATTAATAGTGAATACGATCAATATAAGTACGTCATCATTTTAAAGTTATTCGTGTTTAACATTATTAAACCCTAAGTTGTAACTAAAAATTGAGCAAAAACAAAATCCCTGGACAATAATCATGATTATTGAATCAAAAGACGATATGAGATAACTAGATAGGAATAAAAACCTTGAAGATCGGGAGATCCATGGGAGATGAGAGCGGCTGGTTGGGAAATTTCAGAGCCGAAACTTGGTGATGTTTTATTGGAAGATTTTGTGGATTTTGTGGATTTAGTGGTGGGTTTTGTTATGCCAAGAGTTTTTTTCTTTTGCCTGAAGAAACCCTTCATGTCGGATGCCATTGTTTCTTAGCTTTTGTTGTTTTGATGTTTCAAAATTTGAATTCCTTAGCGTATCCAAGAAGGAGGCTGTTGCTTACCCTATTTTATAGGCGCTATAGAGTCATTTTTTATTTTTCAAATGACATTGAGATTCGAAAGGAAATATGTGAATAAAAAAGTTCGAACCCATTTTCGATAATCGGCACCCTTTCGCATTTTAAAGAGAGAGAGTATAATTCGATCGATTACAGTTATTCGGCGATGAACGGCATGTCAGTAGCGATATTGTCACAATGAGAGCATCGCCAAATCAATATTTTATGAACATGCGTGGTAGTATTCATACCGTGTGAGAGATATACTCCCATATTCAAGATTTCCCTAATTCGAAAAATAAATTTGTGGTGACAATTAATCTCAACACAAAATAATAAGTAAATGCGATCACCAGAATAAATAAAGAACTCAAATGACTGCGATCACACACAATACAAGATATATGTGGTTCGGCAAGAAGGCCTACGTCCACGGTGGTGCTCTCTGTATTTTATTTTTCTTTACTCCAGTGGAGTGTTTACAATTGCATGCCCTTTGCCCCGGGCTGAGGGTTTAATATATACATGTCATTTTTCGGAGAGTGGGGGTGTTGGACTCCTCCACATTAGCCCATTACTCCTAGAATATCTCCTGAGAGATTTTAGGGGTTGAATGAGTCATAACTGATTTAGTTATGCACGAGGACTTTAGACTTTGGATTGGACTTAATCGGGCTACTCGTCTGGGGCGTAATGGTTAATCGAGATCCCCACAATTGTACCTAAAATTTTTTAGCCACAATTTGGGCTCAATAATTTTACATAATAGCCTTAATGGCATTTTTGTGAATCGCATAACACTTTGGGATTGAAGCGTCTTTCTTGAGTAGCTTCAGGCGAGAGATTTTCTTCGTTTCCCGTGCGTCATGATTGAAAGGGTTTAAACCAGTTTGGAGGAACCATTCACCGACGTCAAATTTCTCCAACTCCTTACTCACTTCCAGGTCTCGTCTTTCGCCTCTGAGCTTCTTCCTTACCTTCTCATCTTTTCTGCTTGTGGCTTTGCATCGTCCCAAGCTGATTCATACTTCGTAAGTTCTCCACACTCCTTCTCTTTTCTTTTTCTATTGGAATTTCTTCATTATCGATACTAGGGTTTTTCTTGTCTGATGGCAAAAATAGGCAATAGATCAATAGCTGACTTTAGGAAGTTCTACAATATTTCGAACTGGGTAGATATTGAATGTGCCCCTGTTCCTCGTAATGTTAGAGATATAGAGGATGGTCATTGGATATATGTTCTTCTGTTGTCTTAGGGGGGGCTTACTTTTCCCCCAAATCGCTTGTTTTTACATTTATTTAGTTATTTTTACATAGTTCCAGCACAGTGTTCGCCAAATGTTTGGAAGATTGTCAATGGTGTTCATAGAATCAATCAGCTCTATGGCACCAATCTAGGTTTAGCTGAAAATTTTTAATGCTATTCTTTCTCTCGAACAAGCTCTGATCTCCTTTATCTCAATGCTAGGAGTCCTGACAAGGTATTGGTAGTAAATCTACATGATTCCCACAAGGACTACTGGCACGAGGGGTTTATTGCCAGAAACTGGCAGTTCCCTCCCTAAACTGAAGGGGTGAGGTACAGGGGACCTGAGATTCCCTTTTATGTGGAGGAATATATAGGTAATAAGCATATCCCTTGCTCTGCCCCTGGATTTTCTGTTATTGTGCTATTTTTCTCATATTTCCCTCTTCATCTTTTTCAGCGAAGACAAAGAACACAGAGCCTACTCTTCTCGAGATTTGAGTTGCTGAACTGATCAAGGCTTGGAAGATCAGGGAACACTTAGTTGACGGTGAGCATCCTCGATCAGCGACATTTCTCCTAGAGTACAAGAACATTGGGTCCAGCTTCATCGCCCATCCTGTAGATAGCATTCCTCAGCTAAATACCACATAAGAGGTTGCTACTGACCCAATTCAGTTGGACGAGGAGGAGAGCAGCTCTGGTGAAGAGAGTGAGGGAGCTGACAGGGGTAGAGCTGAAGGTGGTCGAAGTGAGGAAAGCTCGAGAGGTGAAGAATCTTTTAGTTTTAAGGAGGGTTCAAAGGTTTCTATCTCGGAAGATTCAGAAGATTCAGATAGTTCCAGCGAGGAAACAATGGCTCCTCCTAGGAAAAATCTGATTCAAGATGATGATGAAGATAATGTGCTGCTCGCTCGTAGGTTGAAGAAATAGAAATATGGGAGTGGGGATGTTGCCACTAGTTCTCAAATAGTTTCTCACGAGCAGGAGAAGAAGAAGAGAGAGTAGGCGTTGGTAAAGGAGAGAAAGAGAGAAAAATAGAAGAAAAGAGGAAGAAAAAGGAGAGAGAAGAAGATAGAAGAAGGGAAGAAGCGAGGACCAAGGCAGGGCAGTCTTTGGTGCCTGTATCTGCTTTTGCTGAGGGGGATTATGTTGCCCTCTCCCCCCAGTTGGCTCCAGCGATGCTCGAGAGAGCAATTCTGCCAGCTGATCGCCAGAGGTCGATAGGGACTGACCATTTAGCCCTAAAGGCAAGTCAGGGGCTAGCCTTGGTAAGTCTATCTTTTTCTCCTTTATTTTTGCAGTTCTTCTTTTAATGTCTCATTTGCTAATGTTCTTTCTTCTTCTTGCAGTTCGTGTCTGATTTCACCTTCCTCTATCGCAACCGCGATGAGTTGGCGAGGAAGAATACCCAGCTGGAGGCAAGTTTGAAGGTTGTTGCTGCTGCTCGGAAGTCTTCCGACCTAGCCTTGGCAAAGGCTAACAAGGCGAAAGAGATAAAAAATAAGGAGCTCGAGGAGTTGAGGCAGTCTTATGACCTGGTCTGCACAAGTAAATTGGCAGTGGCCGAGAAGAATAAAGTTCTTACTGAGAAGGTGAAAAAGGTGGAGTCCAAGGCTGCCACCCTTAAAAGAGAGCTCGTACAACGCTGGATGGGTCACAGTGTATGAGGATACTGAGACTTAGATCAGCTATGTTGGTCGTCTCAACTTTAAGAAGGGTTGGGATAAGGCCTTGCTCGCTGCCGAGGTGGATATTGATTCCCCCCATTTTTGACGAGCATGACCCTGGTCCCAAGCCCATTGTGGATGAGGTGCCTCCCCCTGCTGCGAACGAAGGTACCCCAGCCGTCTCGACCATCACTGTTGATGCTCCCCTTAACCAGGGGAAGGCGACTGCTCCATCTGAGGGAGGAGTGCCTGGAGCTGCTGTAGATAAGGGGAAGCAACCGGCGTCCTCAGAACAGAATGAGGTCGCTAACTAGTCTTCTTAGGAACTTTTATATTTCTTGCACTTTTGTTGTTCTTTACTTCCCTTGTTGATGTACTTGGACTTCTTTTTAATGAAATGAGATTCTGTTTACTTTTGCGTACTGATTTATTTGCTCCTTACTGCTTATATGGTTTGTAGCTCATTGATGTTGAGGAATACATTCCTGCTTCCTCTCAACTAGGAAAAATTCTTGGCCTTGATGCGAGCAATCGAGTTCGTCGCGCCTTCGTAAGAATCTGCAAGTCCCTTAGGTTGAGGAATCAAGAGTACAAGGACCAGTCAGAGCTCATTGCCAAGCTGAAGGATAGGCTTCAGGAGATGGAAAAGATCGACGCTTCTATTCAAGAAGAAGTGGATGCTCTGAAGGCTAAGCTTCTGGATGCCTCTGAGGTCAATCAAGTTGGAGAGGTACTTGAAAAAGCTGTTACTTAGGCCGTTTAATACAAGATTAAACTATTGAAGTAACTCTGAACTATTTTTTGAAGAAACTCTTTTCTTCAAATCAAAAAGAATTAATCATATTATGTGTTTAATAAAACATGCACGAGATTTGTTCAAGATTTTATAACAGGTTTAGTAAATCAGTTTAAATCAACTAAACTCAACACAACCACAAGAATGAGATGAGGAGATGTAGAAAGATTAAGGACATGGCATTTTTAACGTAGTAAAACCTCACCTAACTGAGGAAACATCTACGGTGACTTCTAAGTCACAAACCAAAAATTCACTAAAACAAAATATACAAGTTACAAACTATTTAACACACATGCAAACTAATCAGACCTATACCAGTTTAGAAATGTACCCACTGGTTTGATTTTAACTTATCTGCAGTTCTGATGTTGATGTGGCTTTCTCAGTTTGCTAACTTCTCCACTTTGTTCCAGCCTTTACGCCGACTCTTGAAGATTCAAGATCTTATATAACCAACACTTATGTGTTGTAGTGTGTCAAGTGTTTGTGATGGTGCTCTAACACATGCATGCACACACGCACACTTATTTTATATAAACAGTCCTATCAAATTACAAATCAGATCTAAATGATGTTATTTTTAGTTTCTCTCTTCTTTAGAAATGAAAAAGACTTTATTTGACCTTTTAAATAATCCCGGAATCCAAGGTTACCTTGCTCGTAAGACTGCCAAGGTCATATCCAATTTCAAAGGGTTTTGAAAATTAATTTGAAATTGGAAACCACCAATTGCAATTCCAACTAGGTCAACAGTCTTATTTCATAAGAACTAGAAACATAAAATATATTTGTTGATTCTAACGTTTTGAAAAACATTTACAGAACAGTAATCAACAAATGTGATTTCTCAAGATGAGAAACTAATGCAGATCTATGTGTAATATGACATGCAATAATCAAATCTACTGTTTTTATGAAAGAGAAATAGAGATCTAACAAGTAATGTCTAAGTTGGAAATAAGATCTCGAACCAAGAGGATAAAACACTTTAAACACCCTTCAAACCCCCACCAACAACACTCTCAAACACACAGGTATAGTTTTGGTATATACTGTTTTAGAGAAATGTGTTTAGGGTTTGAAAACGAAAAAGGTTTAGATGATTTAGAGTTTCTTTCTCTCTCTGGTTTCTCTCTCTTCTCTCTCTCTCTTCACTCTCTTCTCTCTTCTCTCTCTATTTAGACGAACTGCCAAAAGTTCCCAAATACTAAGGGTAAGCCTCCTTATATAATAGGCCAGGAAGGATCAAGAAGGGCTATCCAAATCTAAGGCTGAGATTTGGTCTAAGGAAATTGACTTTGATCCAACGGTGGAAGAACAACGGTGATTTAAACAAGTGTTGATTGGTCTAGAGAGGTTCACGGGGATTGGGTTCAAACGCATATAGTGCATTGATAGAATTGATCCAAAGGATGAGAAGGTGTACGATTTATGAGTCTACCAACAAACACAAATCAGGTCGCTATGATGCTGGCAGGTGTAAGGCCCAGATGAACTCACACACGCGTGTTTTCAAAATAATTACACACGCACCCTGAATTTTCAAGCGCATTCGGATTGTACCCAACCAAACATTCTGGTATGAAAACATAAAACCAGTAATTACAAAATGACGCCAAAATCTTTTTAAACCACATTTTAATTTCCAAAAAAATCATTTAAAAATTCTTAAAAATTCTCAAACAATTATTAAAACTAATTTTAAATGGGATTAAACACACACAACTCTCACACAATAATTTTATGCAATATATGTGTTATAAATGCAATCCTAATGTGTGTGGGTGATTAAGAATATACCTTTAAACAATCAATCAATAGGAATAAAGAGTAGAGTCTGAGGCTTTTTGGAATCTAGGGAATGGACTCAATTTTGTCACTATTTCCAAACTAAATGAGCACTTATATAATGTAGACTCAAGTGAGTCAAGAGTATAAGGTGCTTCAATCTCCCCCTTTGGAAATATGAGACAAAATCTCCTTTGAGTCATCTAGGACTCGTAGGGCTACAAAGAAATAAGAAAAAACCTATTCCTATACAAAAATTCTATCTACCCATTTCCTAGAAACATAAAATTACATAACTGAACTAATTAGAAACCAATACCTTAATAACATCTGTTGAATACAACTGTACAGATTCCTGCAAATAATCACTAAGATCAAGCTTATTAGAAATATGTACAAAAAAAATGAACTCATAAGACTCAAATTTCTCCCCCATTTTATCTCAAATGGGCAAAGGGAATATTACTTAAGTCATAGGAGTCTATTCAGCACACACCATTCCTATCGATTTTTGCAAAGCAAGAAATCTATTGTAATCCAAAGGTTTGGTAAACATATCTGCGAGTAGCAAATCAGTAGGAAGATAATTGATTTCTAATTCCTTAGTCTCAACTAGTTCGCGTATAAAATGATGTCTAATTTTTATATGTTTAGTTCGCGAGTGTTGAACAGGATTTTTAGAGATATTGATCGCGCTTTGATTATCACAATAGATATGTAATTGATCTTCTTGAATACCATAATCAATTAGCATTTGTTTAAGCCAAAGTAATTGAGAACAGAAACTACCAGCAACTATGTATTCAGATTCGGCTGTAGATAAAGAGGTGCAGTTTTGTTTCTTACTACTCCATCCTACCAAATTATTACCGATATAGTAGCATGCTCCTGATGTGATCTTACTATCATCAGTACACCCAGCCCAGTCGGCATCAGTGTATCCTATTATAGTACTAGGAGTATCATTGGTGTACCAAAGTCCTAAATTAAGAGTGCCTTTTATGAATTTTATAATTCTTTTTACACAAACTAAGTGGCTCTCTCTAGGATTATTTTGATAACGAGAACACACGCAAACTACGTACATAATATCAGGATGCGAGGCAGTAAGGTATAGTAAGGTTCCTATCATACTACGATATAAAGTTGGATTTATGGATTTACTACTCTCATCTTTAGATAATTTAACCGTAGTACTCATAGGAGTTTTAGTGTCTTTGGCACTTTCAAGACCGAATTTTTTTACAATCTCTAAAGCATATTTCGATTGCGACACAAATAAACCATCCGAATTCTGTTTGACTTGAAGACCCAAGAAAAATTGTAACTCCCCCATAAGAGACATTTGAAATTCTTTATGCATAATTTCAGAAAAAGATTTAACTTCTGAGGGGGATGTTGATCCAAATATAATATCGTCAACATAAACTTGAGCTATAATGATATGTTTGTCAAAATGTTTGACAAAAAGGGTTTTATCATTTCCACATCTCTTAAAACCTTTATCTAAGAGAAAATTGGAAAGGCGCTCATACCAAGCTCTTAGCGCTTGTTTTAGGCCATAAAAGCCTTTTTAAGACGATAAACATGGTTTGGATATTGAGGGTCGATAAACCCTTTGGGTTGTTCAACATAGGTCTCTTCAGTAAAGATTCCATTAAGAAAGGCAGATTTGACATCCATTTGGTAAAGCGTAAAATGTAAGTAACAAGCTATTGCAAAAAGAAGACGAACATATTCTAAGCGACTAACAGGGGCAAAAGTCTCGTTAAAATCTATTCCTTAAATTTGAAAGTATCCTTGAGCCACTAATATGGCTTTGTTTCTAATGATTATCCCACTTTCATCAGATTTATTTTTAAATATCCAACGTGTGCCAATAACCTTTTTATGATCAGGCCTAGGTACAAGATATCAAACATCATGAATGACAAATTGAAGAAGTTCTTCCTGCATAGCAGAAATCCAATGAGGGTCATTCAATGCCTCATTTACATTCTTTGGTTACAAAAGGGAAACAAAACATGCATAATGAGCATAGTTTCTTAATTGAGATCTTGTACATACAGGCTCACTAGGGTTACCAACAACATTATCTATGGGATAATCTTTAGAAACCCAGCTAGGTATTTTAGGTGTCTAAATTGGTAAAGAATCATCTATTTATGGAGAGTTATTTTCTAAAATATTTTCAGACTCTGCCACAATAGTTGGTTCTCCAGTCTTACTTTCAACAGTAGTGTCACTTACAATAACGTTTATGGATTCCATTAAAGTCTTTATGCGGATATTATAGACACGGTACGCTCTACTATCAGGCGAATATCCTAGAAAGATAGCTTTATCTCCACGAGTCTCAAATTTGGATAAGTGTTCTCTATCTTTGCAGACATAACACGTACTACCAAAGGTTCTAAGGTATTTAAGATCGGGCTTTTTCCCATACCATAGTTCGTAAGGAGTTTGTTTAGAATTCTTCCTAAGATAGACCCTATTGATAATGTGACAAGCAGTACGAATAGATTCTACCCAAAAATACTTAGGTAAACACTTAGCATGAATCATAACACGTGCCATCTCTTGAAGAGTACGATTCTTTCTCTCAGCAATTCCATTTTGTTGAGGAGTCTTAGGAGCACTAAATTCATGTTTGTAACCATTATATTCACACTACTCTATAATACCGGTATCTATGAATTCTCCACCTCTATCACTACGAATTCTATTTACTTGAGTGTCGTTCTCATTTTCAATCCGAAGAAGAATTTTCAAAAAAGTTTGGAAAGTATCAGACTTGTGTTTTAAGAAGGCCACCCAAGTAAATCTGGTGAAGTCATCAACCATAACAAGAATGTAACTATGTCCACGGAGACTAACAGTTCGAGAGGGGCCCATTAGGTCCATATGGATGAGCTCCAAAGGTTTAGAGGTAAGTATATATTGAACTTTCTTATGAGGTGCCTTAACAATTTTTCCTTCCTGACAAGATCCACAAACAATATTAGAGATAGATTTGATTTTTGTAATTCCTTTAACTATTTCTTGTGAAGACAATCTACTAAGGTTATCGTAATTTATGTGACCCATCCTATTATGCCATATTTCATTATCATCCAATCTGGCAATGTTACAGACCTCAGTACTAGTCTGGACAGTATAATAATCGTCAGGAGTCCCGAGTCCTGTAAGAATGCACTCACCTTTTTCATTTAAAATTTTGCAATTATTTTTTGAAAAGGTGACAGTATGATTTGAGTCACAAAATTGCGAGATACTAAGTAGATTAGCCTTAAGACCTTTTACTAGAAGAAAATTTTCAAGAACAGGCATTCCTTCTTCTTGGAGTGTTCCTTTACCAATGATTTGAGATGATACACCATCACCAAAAATGACTTTTCCCCCAGCAAAGCTGGTTTTGTTTAAAAGTTTTGTATCATCACCAGTCATGTGCTTTGAACACCCAGAGTCTAAATACCATCCAGAAGGAGTGTGTTCAGCTTTTAAAGTAGTAATCACAATGTTACACTTCATCTGGGGCAATAACTCATCTTTTCTAACCCAAACAACTCTTGTTTTTGTTTTGCGCATATTTGCTTTCATTTGATAAAATTTGCGAGCATTAGATTTTTGTTGAAAAAAGTTTTGCGCATGAGTTTGATTTTTATGGAAAATATGAGCATTTGGTTTAGGAAAGTGCCTCATTGTCCTTCTTGGAAATGATCTTTTAGGTTTGGTCTTTCTCTTTCAATAGTTAGAGTTTTTATCTGGTTGTCTAGGATGGACATAATTGTTACGGCTTCTCCTATAGTAGTTAAAGTTTTGGTATAGAGGAGTATTACAGACAAGTTTTACTAAACGTTTAGAGTAACAAACTTCAAAAGAATGACCGTATATGTCACAATATGAGCAATATAAATTGCTTGAAGAGGGTATTTCCTTAGGAAAGTCTCTAAACATAGGTTTTATGGAATTTTGATGTTGAACCTTATTCCTAGGGAGTACAGTTTGGAACGAAGAAATACTCTTCCTAATTGGAGGACAGACGTATTTAGCCTTAGGTTGACTATCACACTTAGAGTAACTTGAATCCTCAATATCAAGTTTTTGTTGTTTTTCATCAAACTCATCTTTTAGAGAATGAAAATTTGGGTAAGTTTCTATAGGTCTTTTGCCTCCTGACACAAACTTGACTGATTCAAAGTTTTTAGTTTGTGTCTTTAAATTTTGGCAAAACCCTATTCCAGTTCGATCATCAGAATTAGTTTTTGAATCAGCAACAAAACCATCAAAACGGTTGGAATTATTTTTAAATTTTGTAAATTATTTGAAAACAGTTGCTATCTTTTCTTTAGCTTGTTCCAATTCTAATAATGTCCCTTAAAATTTTTTCTTTAGACTTTCATTTGTTTCAATCAAATCTTTCAATTTTTGATAAAAAATTTTGACTTCATTTCATGAGTTAGACATTGGGTAGTATACTCTTCAGCGTTAAGTTTGACCATTAGACTAAGGTCTTCTAGTTTCTTAGTGAGATCTTTCACAGTGTTCACTAGTCTAGTGCTTTTCTTGAGAGTTTTGGCATAAAGTGTGTAAACATCAGGAAGGTCTTCAGTATCCGAATCACTAAGTGTAGTGTGTGAAATGACCCCTAAGGATTCAATTCTTAAACTCACACACACATTTACATCATCATTATCGTTTTCCCTTTGACTCACACACCCCATTGTAGAACTAGCAATGTTCTCATAAATTAAAGCATCTAAACCAGTAGCATACATAGGCACATGCATATCATCATTATAGACTATCTTGGCAAAGAAAGACATGCACGGATAAAAAACATCATATGACTCAGGTTCCTCATTTTCAGAATCACTTGAATCATCCCATGTCTTACAAATGTTGGCCCTAGTATGTTTATTGGTCGTGTTCAATTTAACTCTACAGTCTTGTGCTATATGACCCAATTTTCCACATCTAAAACATTCAATATTCTTGAAGTCTTTGTTAGGTCTCGTATGAATGTTCTTATGATGTTTGTCTTGACCTTTCTCATTAGGTTTGTAGTTAAACTGAGTTGAATAATTTGTCTTGCCTTGTTTGGTTGCCATTTTATTTCTAAATTTCATAATTTTCTTAAACTACTTTGACATCAAGGCAATTTGATTATCCAAACTATCTATATCACATTCCTCATCAGAGTCATTATTGGGAATACTAAGCTCAGATTTCATCAGCTTAGAGGAAAAACTCAAATTGGAACTAGTCGGTTTCCTATGGGACTGGGTCAATTGTTTCTTAAATTCTAATTCCATTTCCACAGTTCTCAATTTACTACTGAGTAATTCATGAGTGAGATTTTGGTCACTCATTTCCTCAATAGCATATCTTTTGTTGTCAAATCTCTGTGGTAATGATCTTAGAATTTTAGAGACAATTTCATGTCTATCATAAGTTATCCCATTAGCATGCAATTTGGTCACAATATCAGTCAAATTCATGTAAAAGTCATCAAATGACTCAGAGTCAGACATGATCAAAGAGTTATACTGCTGGATAAGCATCTGTGTTTTAGCAGCCTTAACTCTAGTATCACCTTCATGTGCAGTAACCAAAGTATCCCAAGCTTCCTTAGAAGTGGCACAAGATGTGATCCTTTTGAACTCATATTCATTTATAGACATAAAAATGGCATTCTTGCCTTTGTTATTGTTTCGAGAAGCTTGCTTATCTTCTTGAGTGAATTCACTTAATACTTTCTTAATACTCTCATTACTTCTTTCAGTGGCTGGTTTTTTAGGATAAGTATATCCATATTCAACAATATCCCATACATCATCTTCCAATGTTCCTTATACGAAAGCAACCATCCTTACTTTCCAGTAAGCAAAGTTATTTCCATCAAAGAGAGGAGGTCTGGCCAAGTTACCAAATCTTTCATTTTTCTCGTCCATTGTTTGATTTTAATAAAACAATTTCAGAAACACAAGATCTTTAAAATAAATTTCCAAAGCTCTGATACCAATTGAAAAAGTTGTTACTTAGGTCGTTTAATACAAGATTAAACTATTGAAGTAACTTCGAACTGTTTTTTGAAGAAACTCTTTTCTTTAAATAAAAAAGAATTAATCACAAGATGTGTTTAATAAAACATGCACGAGATTTGTTCAAGATTTTATAACAGGTTTAGTAAATCAGTTTAAATCAATTAAACTCAGCACAACCACAAGAATGAGATGAGGAGATGTAGAAAAATTAAGGATAAGGAACTTTTAACGGGGTAAAACCTCACCCAACTGAGGAAACATCCACAGTGACTTCTAAGTCACAAACCAAAAATTCACTAAAATAAAATATACAAGTTACAAACTATTTAACACACATACAAACTAATCAGACCTATACAAGTTTAGAAATGTACCCACTGGTTTGATTCTAACTTCTCTGCAGTTCTGATGTTAATGTGGCTTTCCCAGTTTGCTAACTTCTCCACTTTATTCCCGTCTTTACGTCGACTCTTAAAGATTCAAGATCTTATAGCCAACACTTTTGTGTCGTAATGTGTCAAATGTTTGTGATGGTGCTCTAACACATGCATGCACACACGCACACTTATTTTATACAAACAGTCCTATCAAATTACAGATTAGATCTAAATGATGTTGTTTTCAGTTTCTCGCTTCTTTAGAAACGAAAAAGACTTTATTTGACCTTTCAAATAATCCCAAAATCCAAGGTTACCTTGCTCGTAAGACTGACAAGGTCATATCCAATTTCAGAGGGTTTTGAAAATGATTTTGAAATTGGAAACCACCAATTGCGATTCCAACTAGGTCAACATTCTTATTTCATAAGAACTAGAAACAAAAAATATATTTGTTGATTCTAACATTTTGAAAAATATTTACAGAACAGTAATCAACAAATGTGATTTCTCAAGATGAGAAACTAAAATATGCAGATCTATGTGTAATATGACATGCAATAATCAGATCTACTGTTTCTATGAAAGAGAAATAGAGATCTAACAAGTAATGTCTAAGTTGGAAACAAGATCTCGAACCAAGAGGATAAAACACTTTAAACACCCTTCAAACCCCCACCAACAACACTCTCAAACACACAGGTATAGTGTTTGGTATATACTGTTTTGGAGAAATGTGTTTAGGATTTGAAAATAAAAAGGGTTTGGACGATTTAGGGTTTTTTTCTCTCTCTAATTTCTCTCTCTTCTCTCTCTATGTAAACGAACTGCCAAAAGTTCCCAAATATTGAGGGTAAGACTCCTTATATAGTAGACTAGGAAGGATCGAGAAGGGCTATCCAAATCTAAGGCTATGATTTGGTCTAAGGCAATTGACTTTGATCCAACGGTGGAAGAATAATGGTGATTTGAACAAGTGCTGATTGGTCTAGAGAGGTTCACAGGGATTGGGTTCAAACGCATGCAGAGCGTTGATAGAATTGATCCAAAGGCTGAAAAGGTGTACGAGTTATGAGTCTACCAACAATCACAAATCAAGCCACTATAATGCTGACAGGTGTAAGGCCCAGATGAACTCACACACGCATGTTTTCAAAATAATTACACACGTACCATAAATTCTCAAGCGCATTCGGGTTCTACCCAACCAAACATTCTGGTATGAAAACATAAAACCAGTAATAACAAAATGACCCCAAAAGCTTTTTAAACCACATTTTAATTTCCAAAAAAATCATTTAAAAATTCTTAAAAATTCCCAAACAATTATTAAAACCAATTTTAAATGGGATTAAACACACACAACTCTCACACAATCATTTTATGCAATATATATGTTATGAATGAAATCCTAATCTGTGTGGGTGATTGAGAATATACCTTTAAACAATCAATCAAGAGGAATAAAGAGTCGAGTCTGAGGCTTTTAGGAATCTCGGGAATGGTCTCAATTTGTCACTATTTTCAAACTAGATGAGCACTTATACAATGTAGACTCAAGTGAGTCAAGAGTATAAGGTGCTTCAGTACTTCAATAAGAGAACGATGCTCTAAGGAGAGAAGTCTCGCGACTTAGGGAGAATGCGCCGAGCATTACTCCTCGAGTTTTACGTGGTTCCTCTTCATCGACTGGACCATAAGGTGGTACTGATGACAGTGGTTCAGCTAGGGAGATTACCGAGCTCCGAGGTGATGTTCGTCTGGCGTATATGATAGTTGCCGGTCTTCAAAGAGATTTTACCTTACTGTGGCACCTATTCAAGAAAGGTCCTCGACGAGTGTGGGTTGATGGTTATGATCAGGGTTGGACCGATGCTCCGACGAAGTTGGGTGAGGTTGAAGAGTTATCATTGATTAGAGGATGGCTGAGTGCTCTTTTGGAGTTACAGGTCCCTAGAAACTCTGTTCTCTGGTATCATCATGAGATCTCCCCCTCAACTTTGATGCCAAACCCATTCAGGAGGGATGATCAATGGGTCCCCATAGATGTTATCCCAAGGTAGTTATTTTAACTAGATTCAAAGGAAGTCGAGGAGGAATTAAGTCCTCACCCAGATGATGGCCGAAGAGCGCAAGTGGCTGACTATCTTTCTCGGAGACCTAATCCTCATTAGGATTTATTATACTCAGCACATGTAACTCTTTGTATATGTAATGATGTAATAAAATAATTATGTTTTGGGCGATTCAACGACTAAACATGTGTTGTGTATTTTTTTACTTCATTGATTTCTTGTTCGATTATCTTGGGCTCTTCTTAGTCGATTAGATTTGATATAGGCAGAGTTGTTTTGTTGAGTGAGTGCCCCCCAGTCCAGTATGCTTATAAGACACCATTCTGCCTCATTTTACCTTTTAGGTTGTGTCGTTACACTCCCTTAGGCCTAAGTGTGGCAATGGCGAGGACACACTTGGTGTTGGATGTTTTATCCGAGCAGGTTTTTTGAACCAAACATTATTTGGCGACCAAACTGGGTTGGCTGAGCTGCCTGAGGGTCCCCTATAGGGCTTCATATATTGCCAGGGGCAATGCTAGGAGGTTATTCGTGTTTGATGATGAAAACCTGAGGAGGGTAATACCTTGCTTTTATATGTTAAGAGGAGAGCCTGTAGCATGGAAAAGGTGCATGAATTATAAAGTATTTGAGAAAAAATCAATATTTCATAGAATGTCACTGCCGAACAATTTTTATTAATCAGAAATGAATTGCAAATTTCAACATTGGGTTAAAAGATCAACACAGAAAACTAGAAGTAGAATTTCTTCAAATTGGTTGCGTTTCAAGCTCGAGGTATCTCCATGCCCTCCAGCGTTTCTAAGTGATAGGCTCCTTGTAGGTCATCTCTTATCACCTTGAATGGTCCTTCCCAGTTCGTCCATAGCTTACCATCTGATGGTTTTACTGCGCTGCCAAGAACTTTCCTTAGGACGTAGTCCCCAACTTGGAATGTTCTTAGATTGAACTTCTTATTGTAGTGATTTGCTAGTTGTTGCTGATAACCTACTAGTTTCACTTGAGCCAGCTCTCTTCATTCCTCAACTAGGTCAAGTTCAGTGAACAATGCGGCATCGTTCTGGTCTTGGTCGACCAAGGTGGACCTCATGGTGTAGAGGCCAACTTCCAGGGGGATGATTGCCTTCATACCATATATCAGTGCGAACGGTGTTTCCCCAGTTGTTTGTCATGGGTTAGTGCAGTAAGCCCATAGGATGTGGGGTAGTTCGTTTACCCATGATCCTTTGGCTCACTCCAATCGCTTCTTTAACCCATCAATCAATATTTTTTTGGAAGCTTCAGCTTATCCGTTGCTCTGAGGGTATGCCACAGAGCTGAAGTAGTGCCTAATCCCGTGGTCATTACAGAAACCATAGAAGAGGCCATTTTCAAACTGGGTACCATTATCAGTGATGATTGTTGATGTAAAAAATTAGATTATATCTAATTATTTAATCACAGATAAAATAAACTGAGACAAAGAAATTTTAAAGTGGTTCAGCCTTATAAGAATGGCCTACGTCCACTGTTTCTATTATTGCTGACTGTTTGGGAAATCTTGATTACCAGTTTAGTCAAGAAATTCCCGATCCCCTTACAATGAGGATGATACAATGTATTTATAGCCCTCAGGCTGTACATGTGAAAGGGTAATACATAGCTGTCTATTAGGCGTATACATCTGTATGATAATAATAATAAGCATTTAATGCGCAGTCAATCTGTTGGTTATCCTGATATTAATGCTCTGTTCGAGGTGCAGCTCGGACCGCCTAAGTTGCTCAGACCGCCTAAGTAGCTCGGTACTCATAAGTTGCTCGGTGTATTAAAGTTCCTCGGAGAACTCTTGTTGGTCGGAGCGTCTGAGTTGATCGGGGAAGAAGAGTTCCTCATTGCAGTATGGTTCCTCGGAGAGCATCTATTGCTCGAAGTATTTGAGTGGGTCGGAGAAGTTGAATTCCTCGAAGTCAAGGTGTTGTTCGGAAGTGTTTATTATTGCCACGCAGATTGCCACGTGTCTTCACTCAATTGAGCCATGTCAGCAGACTAAATTTGGTATCAATAGAAGCCCCCAATGTTTCACAGTTCAAAATTTGAGGAGTGTGGAACATTCTTCTACGAAATATGGCGATTTTAAATGGTCATCCTGAAATTTAGGAGTATTTTCTTTTGTATTTATTTCTCCTTCCAAATTCGTAGATTCGGACTTTTTGAATTTTTATAACCGCTTCGATTCCCGCGCCCTTTTTGTCTTTTTAGCCGCTGGTAACGTAACCGTCTCTTTTTGTAATCATTATCTTTACCCATTCCCAAGACAGGGTATTTAAGCGTTGCAGAAAATTCCCTCGTCTTCTACTTTTTTAAATTTATCTCTTTGAGTTTTCCATTGTCTCTCTCTCCTGTGCGTTCATCCCTTTCATCATTCGTTGTCAACAGACTCATCCTTTTTCCTGTAAGATCTTCTTCTTATACTTATTTTTATTAGGATAGGCAGTTTTAAAAGCAACTCTAGAAGTATTGGTCGACTCATTTTTAGCATAAGATGTGAGAGTCTTCCTAAAGGCTGATTCAAGTTCCATAGTTCTTAATTTAGAGCTAAGCAATTCAGGTGTGAGAGAAGGATCATTCATTTCTTCAATGATATAACTTTTATGATCAAACCTAGGTGCAAGAGATCTCAAAATTTTAGCACATACATCATTATCAGAATATACAATACCATTCGCATGCAATTGGGTAATGATATCAGTCAAACGCATATAAAAATCATCAAATGGTTCATTATCGTTCAT
Organism: Sambucus nigra; assembly: GCA_949130495.1. Lineage (NCBI taxonomy): Eukaryota > Viridiplantae > Streptophyta > Magnoliopsida > Dipsacales > Adoxaceae > Sambucus > Sambucus nigra. The sequence continues at coordinate 619,270,388 of OX422213.1, read as the reverse complement.
GACTAGCATATTGTATTGTTGAACCAACATTTGTGTTTTACATTGTTTTACTCTATCGTCACCCTCGTGTGCAATAACTAAAGTATCCCAAGCATCCTTACTAGAAGTGCAATGACATATACGTTTCAATTCATTTTCACTCACACTCATGAAAATCGCATTTCTGCCCTTATTATTGAAATTTCTTATCTTTTTCTGATCAGCACTTAATTCATTAATTTTCAGCTTTCTAAAAACAGTGCTACCTTCTGCAATAGGAGTAGTGGGGTGCCTATAACCATTTTCAATCAAGTCCCACACATCATCTCCTAAAGTGCCTTGAATAAATGCAACCATTCTGATTTTCCAGTATGAAAAGTTTGAGCCATCAAAAATAGGAGGTCTACTAAAATTACCAAGCCTAAGAAATTGACTTGAATCATCCATTAAAACAAGGTAAAAAGTGTTTAACAAAAGTTTTGAAAACGATCTTTAAAAGTCTAGCTCTGATACCACTTGAGGTGACACCGGCAATGCGGGTCGATGCACAAAGACTTTATATGCGGAAGTAAACTATTGTTGAGTAAACACCTTAAACCTACGAGTTTATATGAATGATGCAAAGGGGACCAAATTAAACTTTTACTTAATTTGATTAACTTTTATGAAAATAATTTTAATTTTCAAAGTTAATTATAGTCCAAAACATATTCAATTTTTTAAGCGAGTTTCTAATTATTTAGTCCTACCTTTTCGTGTGAGGTGAAATGCGATAAATGTACAACACACAGTATTTATTTAACGTCGCAAAAACCCTTCCCCGGGAAAAACGACGAACTCCTCTAGAAGTTACCTAAACTACTTCCACTAAAACAATAAAAGAATAGGTACGAGTTACAAACAACAAACTTAACAATTAAAGAAGAATGATCTAGCTATTACCCCACTCGACCAAGTCTCTAGCCTGGTTGCTTATTCAGTTCTCTCTTTAACTTGTCCTCACTTGTTTTTGCGTTCTTCACTTCTCAGTCTCCCCTCTAACTTCTTTAAGCGCAGGTTGGCTTAGTGCCTATTATTTACTTTCTAGTGAAGTGTGTGTGATGCAACAGACTATATATCACCTATATCTTTGCAAGTCTTGTGTTATTCAAATCAAGTCATCTTGACTTTGAATACACTTTTGAAAAGCTTCTTTTCTCTTTCTTTAAATCTTTGAACACTAGACTTGTTCAGATTTTACACAAACAAAGATGTGTCTACGTGAATACAACGTGAGTGATATGTGAGTGATATGAGATGCAAACAATTTCTGAAAATCACTAACACTATCAAGTAATCAAGTTCACACAGATATATTCTAGACTGAACAGAAATAAAACATATCAAGCATACAGTCAGAAATAATACAAACTGTTTATAACTATTTTAGATTAAAATGATTTAATCCAGTTTAGTTCAAGTTCCAATCAGTCTGAACAGTTCAGGTTCTTGATTAGGTTCAGTATGTTCTTGTTCTCAGTCCAAGTCCTTGGTCAAGTATACAGGTATAAATATGTTTAGTCCAAGGTCATATTTCCAGTATCAGGTAATTCTGTTCCGGTTCACAACTCGTATTAGGTTTAAATCTCTAAACCTAGAGTGAGTTGTACTTTTGTGAAAATCAGATTTCCAGAAAAATCAATTTAAAACAAAGTGTTTTAAATGAAGTAAGATCACTACCAGTTCTAGTGTGTGTGGTGTTTATAAAATATATTCCAGCACAATACTTACACAAACACTTTAGATCTAGCACATAACAAATCTGAAATTACAAGAAAACAAGAACACTAATAGAGATACTCACAAAATGATTTTTCAAAATGAAAAATCAACCGATTTGTAGATGCAGTGATTCTGAGATTAGAAACCTTCCATTCTTGAATCCACAATACGTTTTGAAGACTCAACAATTTTTTGTAAAGAATACACAAAAGATTTCTCTGAAAATACTGGTGTTTAATCTCTTTCTCTCTCAGAATTAATTTTGGCAGAATTTATGCTCAAAAACGAATTTTCTCGGGTTGAAAAAAAATGAAGACACAATGTCTCTATTTATAGAGTGCACAAGTGTGTGCATATTGGTGTAAAATAGGGTCACTTGGATCACTAAAGAGTTACACAGAACCGTTGATAAAAAATAGATCTTGTGGCTGAGAAAGAAACACAAAATGTTCCATTAAAAATTAGACACGCGTCCAGACAGGCTGTAACAACAAAACTGCGTAACAGAAAAAGCAAAAATGTTACCGTTTTAAAAGATTGAAAAAGCCAGTTGTAATTTCGTATCAAATACGCAAGATCAAAATATTACCGTTACACCAAAAATACCACGGCGTCGTCGTTTTAGAAAAAAATAGTTTTCGTTTTTAAGAGAAAAACCGTGAGCGTAAAAAAATATAACGACGTCGTTTATACTCGAAATCATTTACGGTTTTAAGAGAAACCGTGGGTAAGTTTTTGAAATAAACGAGGCGGTCAAATCAGAGCACGCTGACCAAGGTCAAATCAGCAGTAATATAGCATGGGGAATGCACCAACAGTTAAGGCTGTAGTAGCTTACACGCCAACAGGGGTCAAGATGCCAACAGTTGTGGCATGGGTAAAACAGGCGCATGGGTCAAATTTGTAAAGACCTGCTATGGTCTTATCTCTTAAAGACAAAAGTGAGGACATGCATGCTAGCTAATTGAAAAGTCTACCAGCTATAGTTTTCTTCTATGAACAAAGCTAACATACACACATACATATAATGGGCACCCATATATATACCTACATACATACACATATATGCGGTTAAAAAAATATTTATACAACAGTTAAAAGATCTTAGGAGACACACATATAACATATATATATATATATATATATATATATATATATATATATAAACATGGGTACACACGCATACATAAACTGTCTATATATATAATAACACGCACATGCACAGTTAACATAAAATAACAAAATGTATTTTCAACTTCAAAAAAAATGTTTTGCAATTTTTATAAAAAAAATATTTAGTGTCAACTTATTTTCACAAAAATATTTTTCTTATAAAAATTCCAAATTAAAATTTTTGAACTCAAAAATAATTTTATTATGACAAAATAAAACATTATCATAAGATATGATAAAAATGCAAAATGCAACGTGATGTCGTGTCCTACGTGTCAGAAATTCCTATGAGCCATAAAAATTACCTTTCTCTGAGATTGCGGACTGAATGGAGTGCACATTTGATGTAGATGGACAAGGAGAGCTTGGAGTCGATATGGGGACACGCAATCCTAAATTACAAAAATATTTTGTCAAAATTCAAGTCCAATTAGATGAAGTCCTATATAGCTAAAGCACCAAAAGCAAACCCTAGGTGTGCTCTATATAGGGCCTTCATTGATTTCCTTTACTCATCATGGTTTACCCTGTAGAATCGCTTGATAAGTTTCGTTCTGATTTCTCTATTCCTTCATGGGTTATTTTGGAGGAACTTTCTGAGCCTTCAGATTATTTTCATTTGGCTGAGGGACATTGGTTCCCCAGTCTCTTTGTCGCTGAATGTGGCTTTTCTTTTCCCCCAAACCCTTTATGTTTGGAATTCTGTCAATATTTTGACGTGGTTCCTGCAAGAATAGCCCCCAATACGTGGAGAATAGTTAACGGAGTTCATAGATTAAATCAAATTCATGGAACTCGTATAGGAATTCCAGAAATTATGTTCTGTTATAGATGGGATGTTGGTGACAATACTTTTTATTTAAAAACTAGGTTTTTGAATAGGGCTTTAGTGGTCAATCTCCCAGATGCCAATAGGGACTACTTCGATCATGGGGTTGTTATGAAAAATTGGCAACACCCTCCACTGACTGGAAATGATGTGTACCAGGGTCCTAGATGTCCTCCCTATGGCAATGGGATAGGTTGTTTTTATTTTATTTTATTTTTGAAATTATGCTTCCTTTGTGTTTGATAAAATGTGTCACTGATATTTTAATTTTCATTTATTTGCAGTTGACAGCAAAAGAAAGTCTCCAAAAGAGACAGAAGTTAATTTAAAACATCTAAAACTTATCTGGGGTTTGCATCAGACTGTTGCTGACGAGCATATCAGGTCAACTTCATATTTGTTGCAGTATAAGAGTTACACCTCATCTTTTACTGCTCGTCCGGTGATAAGTGAGGTAGAACCAGTACCTGCTTCTGCAAGTTCTTCACCTGAGTCTCATATCCCTCTGAGTGAAAGAATGAAGAAAAGAAGAGCTCCTGCCATCTTCGAGAAATCTGCCTCTGTTGCTGGAGAGGCAAAGAGAATTAAACATGATGTTACAGAAGAGGGGACAAAGAAGATTGATGCACCCCCTACGACTACTACTGTGAAGGTTGCCGAGAAACCCCCAGTGGCTCCGAGCAAGGCCATTGTTCCAAGAGAGGTGATTATTATCTCACCGACTAAGACTACATCGTTAGTCAAGACCATTCCTGTTCCCCCGAGGAAGCTGAAGAAGAGCTCCTCGATCAATTTGGCTGAATCCATCTCTCAGCCCCCGATTACTGGAAGTGGTGTTCCCACTTTTATTGCCCCGAGCTCTGCCATGAGCTCGGTGAAGTCTTGGATCATTCCCGAGATCCAAGGTATGGAAAAAAATCTTTCTCGGGACATGGTTACCTCATTAGCTGCTCGTCATATAGCTTCTGTAAGTATCATTGTCCTCAACTTTCATTTTTCCTTGTTACATATGTGTACTGACTTGATATCATTTTCTTTTCCCAGTTGGTGACCTGTTTTAATACCATTTTAAAGAAAGATGAAGCTATTAAAGCTTCAAGCTCCTCGTCTGGTGTAGAGGAAGATTTGGTGGGCTTGGCGCAGTCTTTGAAAGATTCTCGTCAGAAGTATGATGATGATAAGGCTGCTTGGGAGGTGAAACTTGATTCCACCGAGCAGGAGAGAAACCAAGCTGTTGAAGTCTCCAAAGGTTTGGAGAAGAAAATAAAAAACTTGGAAGAGAAGAATAAAGAGCTCGATGAGAAGCTCAAAAATGCTAGGGAGCTTGAAAGTAAGCTCAAAAATGCTGAAGAAGAGTTGGGCCGACTTCGTGAAGTTGGTCGTCAAAAGGAAGAAATAGAGAATAAGCTGAAGGCTGCCGAGGATCTTCTTTTCGAGAAGCTTTCCTTAGAGAAAGCGAAAAGGAAGTTGGCTATAAAAAAGTCTTTCAGCACTGGCTGGGATAAGGGGTGGAATAAAGGTCTGGCTGCCATGATGTCGCAGGTGGAATATGGTAGCCACAAATACTTTAGGGATGGCTGGGTCGCTGCTCTGCAAGAGATGAAGGTCGATGAAAATTCTGACCTGTTTCAGCGACACATCCCGGGCCCCCCTCTAACTCCTGAAGAAGAAGAAGAGGACAAAGCCGCCTCTGAGGAATCCTCCATGGCGATGGGAGATCAAATTCCTCATTCTCCAGCTATCCATTCCACCAGCGAGCAACTTCAACCATCCATTATTTCAAACGAGCAACTTCCAGCACTCCCCGAGCAACCATCTGTACCATCCGAGCAACCTACCTCCTCGTCCCAGCCTCCCGAGAAAGTTTTGGGAGACAAGGAAAAGGTGTAGAGTTGTTCGGATTTTTCTCTCTGTTTATTTTGCTTTATCAAATGTAACTCTGAATTTTGTACTTCTCCTTTATGATGTAATAAAATTTGAAGTTTCGCCTATTCATACTGTTGTTTCTCTTCTTCATGCTCTATTTGAACTCTTATTGATTCTTGCTTTCTCTTCCTTTACTAGTTTATGGCCAGGATGGAGTTATTGTCTGCTCATGATACAAAATTGTTGAGGCAATGCAATGAGTACTTCAAAGCTGGTCATACAGATATGAGTGCATCACAAATCATTGACATCCTCGGTCAAGGTGCTTCAGAGCAAGCAATTTTAGCCTACCAGTATTTGAAGTGCCTGCTTGACCGTGCAGTGGCTAACAATGTAGCATATTATGAAATGATTGAAGATCTCCAAGGAACTCTTGAAGAGCTTCAACAACAATATAATGCATCTAAAGTCCTTTTGCACGAAGGATACGAGAAGAAGTATCAACAACTCAGTGCTGATAAGGGATACGATAAACTGTTTGCTGCTTACGATGTGAGAGAGAGAACTTTGAAGGCTGAGGTCGAAGAGCACAGACAGATAGCTGAGTTATTAGAGCATGAAAATAATAACCTGCAAAGAGAGGTGTCTCAGTTGAAGTCTGCAGCTTCCACCTCAAACGCTTTGGTCCCTGTGAACGACGAGGGATTCTCTTTCTTGGAGGTCGAAAACGCCAACCTGAGGGATGAATTAGAAACCTTGAAGAGAGTTGGCCCTTCTACATCTACTCGAGGACGAGCAAGAGCTCCTCGGGGACGAGCAAGAGCTGCTGAGATTACTGTCGAGGAACAGAGAACTCAATCTGCTCTGGAGAACCAGGCCTTCCAACTGATGGCAAAGAACCAGGCATTGGCTGAAATGTCTAAGAAGATCAGGAATCTGGACGAGCAGCTTTCTACACAGAAGTCTGCCTTGGAAAATAAAGAACTCTTTATAAAAAATCTTCACGAGCAGTTGAAAAGGTTGACTTATCAGTTCCACAAGCAACCCAGAGAATTTTAGATGGCTGGCTATAATGAGTCTCTTTACCATTTAGATGATCGGATCCAAAATGCGAATAATGAAGGTTACAAACAAGGGTGGTTGAATGCCCTGGGTGTACTGCAACTGGAACATGGTCACTACTTGTGGGATTATCATAATCCTGGGTTGCTCGACTTGCCAATGCCACCCTTCAAACTCGACATGAGCTGGATCCCTGCCCGGGCAATCCCTCAGTGTTTGATTTCCAAATACCTTGGCGATTATGGTCTCCATTCCAATGCTGAAATATCTCGCCCTGAGCACCTACTCGATCGACCATCTGTGATGAACATCAGGATGCTTAAAGATCTTAATTTCATAAACTCCCCTTATGCTTTAGACGATCCTCCTGCTGGAGAGGAACCAGTTTCAAAAGTATAGGGGAAGAAACCAATAGAATAGTAAGCTTGATGTAATAATTAATTTGTATTTTATTCTCAATGTATTCTGTTTTTGGATTTAATGAAAGACTTTTATTTTTGTTCGCAATCTTGATTGCCATTGCCTTGGGGTTGTAAAACACTTTATATATGTATATCTGTTAAGAAGATAACAACATTGTGTTATTTGTCGATCAACTTAGAGTTGATTAAAACTTATTGTCGACTAGTTTGAATTTGTGGTAATCATTTGACAACTAACCAAACTTAATGATGTTTTGTTTCTCGACCAACTTGGTAGTAATTTAAAAAGTTACGAGTATCAAAAATTTTGCTCGATCACTTTCTCGTACTCATAAAATGTTTTCGACCAACCAAGGTCGGTAAATTTTCCTTCTCGACCAACTACAGTTAGTGGGTTTTTATTCCTGATCAACCATAGTTAGTGGATTTTTTCTTACCGACCAACTTTGGCACTTTTTGGAATAGTTTTTCTTCCTAACCAACCTTAGTTGGTATTTTTAGGAATAGTTTTTCTTCCTAACCAACCTTAGTTGGCATTTTTAGGAATAGTTTTACTTTCTAACCAACCTTAGTTGGCATTTTTTTGGAATAGTTTTTCTTCCTAAACAACCTTAGTTGGCATTTTTAGGAATAGTTTTACTTCCTAACCAACCTTAGTTGGCATTTTTAGGAATAGTTTTACTTCCTAACCAACCTTAGTTGGTATTTTTAGGAATAGTTTTTCTTCCTAACCAACCTTAGTTGGCATTTTTAGGAATAGTTTTACTTCCTAACCAACCTTAGTTGGCATTTTTAGGAATAGTTTTTCTTCCTAACCAACCTTAGTTGGCATTTTTAGGAATAGTTTTTCTTCCTAACCAACCTTAGTTCGCATTTTTAGGAATAGTTTTTCTTCCTAACCAACCTTAGTTGGCATTTTTAGGAATAGTTTTACTTCCTAACCAATCTTAGTTGGCATTTTTAGGAATAGTTTTACTTCCTAACCAACCTTAGTTGGCATTTTTAGGAATAGTTTTACTTCCTAACCGACCTTAGTTGGCATTTTTAGGCATAGTTTTACTTCCTAACCAACCTGAGTTGGCATTTTTAGGAATAGTTTTACTTCCTAACCAACCTTAGTTGGCATTTTTAGGAATAGTTTTACTTCCTAACCGACCTTAGTTGGCATTTTTAGGAATAGTTTTTCTTCCTAACCAACCTTAGTTGGCATTTTTAGGAATAGTTTTACTTCCTAACCAACCTTAGTTGGCATTTTTAGGAATAGTTTTACTTCCTAACCAACCTGAGTTGGCTTTTTTAGGAATAGTTTTACTTCCTAACCAACCTTAGTTGGCATTTTTAGGAATAGTTTTACTTCCTAACCAACCTTAGTTGGCATTTTTAGGAATAGTTTTACTTCCTAACCAACCTTAGTTGGCATTTTTAGGAATAGTTTTTCTTCCTAACCAACCTGAGTTGGAATTTTTAGGAATAGTTTGTCTGTAGCACTAGTATACCGCAAAAAATTTCCAACAAGAGGAGAGAACTGGGCAGAACATTGTCACTTTATTCATACTAACGAAAATGTATTACATCACTGATAATACTTGCGCAAGTGTTCTGCATTCCATGCATTCTTAAACTCCTGCCCTTCTAAATTTGCTATTCTGTAGGTTCCTGGTCGAACAACTTCTGTAACTCGGTAAGGTCTATGCCAGTTTGCTTCCAATTTGTTGTGCTTTTGAATCACTTTCTTTAGCACATAGTCTCCTTCTTTCAGGTCTCACTTCTTTACTCTCTTGTTGTAGAACAAAGCTGTTCGTTGTTGGTAAGCAGCATTCCTAATAGTTGCTTCTTCTCTAACTTCCTCGAGCATGTCTAAATCCAATCTTCTCATTAAGTCGCTGACAGGGGAATTAAAATTCAGTACTCTGTGTGTCGGGAGACCCAACTCGACAGGTATAACGGCTTCACTTCCAAATGCCAGCATATATGGAGATTCCCTTGTTGCTGTTCGAGGAGTAGTTCGGTAAGCCCATAGTACTGATTGTAGCTCGTTGATCCAATTTGCTTTCGCGTCATTCAGTCTTTTCTTCAATCCATTCAGTAGCGTTCTGTTTGTTACTTCAGTTTGTCCATTGCTTTGGGGATGGACTGGTGCCGAGTGGATCTTCAAGATATTTGACTGATGACAATAGGCAGCGAACTCCTCGTTGTCAAATTGTGTTCCATGGTCGGTAATGAATGCATGGGGAAGACCATATCTACAGATGATATTTTTCCAAATAAATTGATACACCTTCTCGTACGTCATGTCGACAAGAGGCTCAGCTTCTACCCACTTAGTAAAATAATCCACTGCGACGACGAGATATTTAAATCTTCCTCTGGTCGTTGGAAGTGGTCCGACCAAGTCAATTCCGCACATAGCAAATGGCCAAGGGGAAGTAATGGGTGTCAACAACGCTTGGGGATTTCTTCGGATGGAGGAGAAGCGCTGACACTTGTCACATTTCTTAGTATAGGCTATACAATCAGCCCTCATCGTTGGCCAGTAGTATCCTTGCGTCATAACCCTTTGCAAAAGCATCCGACCTGCTACATGGGCTCCACAGGACCCTTCATGGATCTCTTCAATCAAGTCTTTCACCTCGGTGGGATGCACACATCTTTGCAAACTTTCTATAATTCCTCGTCTGTACAGAATACCATTATTCAGTACATAACGAGCAGTTTTAAACTTTAGTTTTTTGGCTGCAAGTTTGTCAGTTGGTAATTTCCCTTCCTCAATATATGCCCTGATGGAATCCATCCAAGATGGTCCTAAATTAAGGGTAATAAAATTCATCGTCAAATCTTCATCTATACTCCGACCAGCTAAAACTTCAATTGGGATTGTTCTTCGTAGCTCAGTACGAGTAGCTGATGCTAATCGAGCTAAGGCGTCTGCCCTCGCATTCTCCATTCTTGGTATTCTGACCAGCTGAATAGCAACAAATTCTGATACCAATTCCCTTGCCTTTTCATGATACCTGATCATTAATTGTCCTTTGGTTGCATATACTCCCATCATTTGATTTATGATCAATTGCGAGTCACTGAAGATAATAACCTGCTCTGCCCCCATGGTTTTTGCCAAACTAAGACCTGCAATCATGGCTTCATATTCAGCCTCATTATTCGAAGCTTTGAATTGGAAGCGTAGGGCATATTCCATGTCGACCTTGTCTGGACTATTAAGAACAATCCCTGCCCCACGGCCTGTTGTGCAAGATGATCCATCCATATATAAACTCCATATAGGTAACTCGTCTTCAAATTTCTGATCTGACAGAGTTCCTCGGTGGAAAATTTGTTTCTTCCTTTCACCCTCTCCGAATATTTCTTGTTGTTCATCGATCATCACTTATTGCCCTTTTACCAACCTAAGTTGGTCTGGGCTTGAGTTTGATGATTCTGTAACATCTACTTGCCCTTTTACCAACCTAAGTTGGTCTGGACTTGGGTTTGATGATTCTGTAACATCCACAGGTTGATCAGTGAGCAGCTTTTTCTCCTCGGGGGTATCAGGATAGGTGAACTCTGCTATAAAATCTGCTACTGCTTGCCTTTTAAGCGATGATCTGGGTTCATAAATTATGTCATATTCACCGAGCTCTATTGCCCAATACATCAATCTTCCTGATTTTTCTGGTTTATGAAGAGCTTGCCTCAATGGCATATCGGTATATACGACTATAGTATGAGCCTGGAAGTATGGCTTCATTCTTCTACTTGCCTCGATCAATGCTAGTGCCAATTTTTCCAGCTTTGGATATCTGATCTCTGCTCCTCGGAAGGATTTGCTAGTGTAATAAATCGATTTTTGCACTCCATTCTCCACTCTTATTAATGCCGAGCTAACTGCATTCTCTGACACTGCCAGATACAAGTACAATTTTTCTCCCATCACTGGCCTGGACAATAGTGGAGGTGCTCCCAGATATTTCTTCAAGTCTTGAAAAGCCTTCTCACATTCATCATTCCACTCAAAAGTCTTTCGGAGCATTTTGAAGAATGGGAGACATCTATCAGTTGCTCGCGATACAAATCTGTTGAGTGCTGCTACTCGTCCTGTAAGACTTTGCACTTCTTTCTTCGTCGTTGGAGATCGCAGCTCTAACAGAGCTTTGATCTTTTCAGGGTTTGCTTCAATGCCTCGTTGATTGACAATGTACCCGAGAAACATGCCTTCTCGTACTCCAAATATGCACTTCGTCGGGTTCAGCTTCATTTGATATTTATCTAGTTGATCAAAGGTCTGGCCTAAGTCAACTAGATGATCAATATCTTTCTTGCTCTTTGTCAGCATATCATCAACATAGACTTCCATATTGCAACTGATTTGTTCTGTAAACACCTTGTTCATCAGCCGCTGATACGTTGCACCTGCATTTTTCAAACTAAAAGGCATAACATTATAACAGTAAGTTCCCCTAGGGGTAATGAAAGTAGTACTCTCCCTGTCTTCAGGTTTCATCTTAATCTGGTTGTATCCAGAATAAGCGTCCATGAAGCTCAACAGCTCGTGTCCCGAGGTAGCATCTACTAATTGATCAATTTGGGGCAAGGGAAAGTGGTCCTTTGGGCATGCTTTGTTGAGGTCGGTGAAATCTACACACATCCTCCATTTGTTGTTCTTTTTCTTTACCATCACCACATTTGCTAATTAGTCTGGATATTTAACATCTTCAATAAAGCAAGCTTTCTGGAGCTTCTCGACCTCTTCCTGTATATCTTGATTCTTCTCGGGACTGAATACTCTTCTTCTCTGCTTTACTGGCTTGATCTCCTTATTCACGTTGAGTTCGTGACATAAGAAATTTGGGTTTATTCCGGGCATATCCTCATGACTCCATGCAAAAGTTTGCTTTCTGCTTCTTAGGAAAGTTATCAATTTCTGTTTTAGTGAGGCCTTCAACGACGAACCTATTTGAGTTGTTCGTTCAGGGTGCTCGTCGTCCAGAATGATGTTTTTAGTAGCTTCCACCACCTGGCCTTTCACGAGTTGGGACTCATCTCTAAGATCCAATGTTTCAATTTCTGCACCTTCCTCCACTTGATAGGTAGTAGTCTTTTTCCTTGATTCCTCCAATTCCTCTTGCTCGGCAGATGAATAGTAGCATTCCCGAGCTACTTTTTGATCACCCTTCACAACTCCTACTTCAAAATTTGTTTGAAATTTTAGGCATTGATGTACCGTAGATGGCACTGCCTCGAACTTCTTCAATCCTACCCTTCCTATGATGATATTGTAGGCTGATTGAACATTTTTATCCATCACGAAGAAGCGTATTCTTTCTGTTCGACAAGCAGGCCATGTACTAATGAATATATCCAATTTGATCGTCCCAAGTGGAAAAACTTTCTCGCCAGTAAAACCGAGGAGGGGTCTATGATAAGGCTCCAGTTGAGATAGCTTTAGATTTAAACTGTCGAAGCACGAGTAGAACATGATGTCTGCCGAGCTACCATTGTCTACCAGTACTCTTGAAATAATTACTTCCTTCATCCTCATCACCAATGGGTCATCATGAGGATATAGAACACCTGCGAGGTCGTTCTTTGAGAAACCAATGACCAATTTCTCTTTGTTTACCTTTCTCGGGCGATCCTCCTCAGCTAGATTTATTCGTTGAATGTATGAGCAAGCTTGAGCCTCACAGAGGTAAGCTTTTCTCTCTGCAGTAAGGTCTCCTCCTCCTGCATCTCCACCTGTAATGACATTACAATCAAATGACCCAAAGCGTATTAAAAATACCTCACGTTCTGTCTGCCTTGGTCTCTTGGGAAGATCGGGGTCGTCTTCTAGATCAACTTCATGGTCTCTTTTCTTGTTCTCCTCTGCTAGACGAGGAGATCTAGACCTCTCTCTTGTTCGGTCGCTATTTTTTCTTTCATTTCCACGATCAACATACTTTGCCAATTTTTCTCGTCTAATAAGTGTTTCAATCTCATTCTGAAGAGCTATGCAATTTTTGGTCATATGGCCATGATCTTTGTGAAAATCGCAATATTTTGCCTTATTCCTCCTGTCAGGCTCTGTCTTCATTTTCTCTGGACAGTTTAATTCCTCGTTGTTCTTGATTTCTTCTAGAACATGGTTGATGTCTATCTTCAAAGGAGTGTAATTATCAAATTTCTTCAATACCTCCCATGACGACCTTGTTTTTGATTATTTGCCACCACCATTGTTCTTATGCTCTTTCATCTTAACTTTATCACCTTCCACCTTGGTTTCTTTGGCGTCCATATTTTTCTTCGTAGCCATAGCCTCCTCGGTATTCATGATCTTGGTCGCTTTTGCCATCAGTTCTGACATGGTTCTGGGTGGATCTTTGGCCAAAGTGTAGTACAACTTGTTAGGCAGCAGCCCACTCATCAAGGCGGTAATCGCTGTCTTTTCTTCATAATCAATGACTTCGAGTTTCTCGTTATTAAAACGAGTTATATAATCTCTGGTACTCTCACCAGCTTTCTGTCTAACACTTAACAAATGCGCTACTCATTTAACTGGCTTTGCCCCAAAATAGAAATTTCCAATGAATAACTCGGCCAGTTGAACGAAAGTTAAGATCTTACCCCGAGGAAGATTATTGTACCATATTTGAGAAGATCTGGTAAGAGTTCCTGAGAATGCTCTGCATCTCATCTGGAACAGCATAGATGTCGGCTGTAGCTTGGTATTATTCTACATGAAGAACAGGGCCGGTCTTTTCATCATATTTGGGAGTCACAACAGGTGCTTTGAACTTTGACGGTGTGGGAAAATCCACAATGGCCTATACAAAGGGTCTCCCTTGAACAAAAGTTCGTTGTAGGGGGTTCTTGGCCTTAGCTATTTCCCCTAGTCTGTCTTCCAGCCTCTGAATAGAGCCTTTCCACGCATCATTTCCTTCCTCGAGCCTGTTGGTTCGAGCAACTGATCGCGTTGAGGTAGCTTCCTGTGATTTATCTTGACGAGCAGCTGGTCGCGACTGGGCAGATCCTTCCCTTAAGTCTGATGATCGTCGAAAGCTCCTCGACACAGCCTTAGGAGGACTTTTGTCCCTCCTAGGACCTAATCGATTAAAAGTAGATACCCTGCTTAACCTTTCTAGTGCACTAGTCCTTTCTAGAGAGAGAGTGATACGTTGTTCAGTATCTGAGGCTCGTACTGACGAAGTTCGTCCATGTTGATAAGAAAAATCTTCAGACTCCTCAGTACGATATGAATCGGTACGCCTAGTACGCGAAGAAAGTAAACGGGTATTTCTTTGAACACTTCGATGTCCTGAACGGGTCGGTACTCCACCATGAAGGGTTTGTATGAGTTGTCGCATAGTTTCTTGCATGGCTGTCTGGCCCTGCGCCAGATTTGTCATTATTCCAGCCAGATCTGGAACGTTTAGCGGAGCAAATGGATTTGGAGGGATTCCAGCATTTCGATTGTTGGGTTCTGGATTATCAGCCATTTGTAATGAATTGTTTTTGATGAAAAACGATATTACCAGTTGTTTCCCACAGACGGCGCCAATCTGTTGATGTAAAAAATTAGATTATATCTAATTATTTAATCACAGATAAAATAAACTGAGATAAAGAAATTTTAAAGTGGTCCAGCCTTATAAGAATGGCCTACGTCCACTGTTTCTATTATTACTGACTGTTTGGGAATTCTTGATTACCAGTTTAGTCAAGAAATTCCCGGTCCCCTTACAATAAGGATGATACAATGTATTTATAGCCCTCAGGCCGTACATGTGAAAGGGTAATACATAGTTATCTATTAGGCGTATACATCTGTATGATAATAATAAGCATTTAATGCGCAGACAATCTGTTGGTTATCCTACTATTAATGCTCTGTTCGAGGTGCAGCTCGGACCGCCTAAGCTGCTCGCACCACCTAAGTAGCTCGGTACTCATAAGTTGCTCGGTGTATTAAAGTTCCTCGGAGAACTCTTGTTGGTCGGAGCGTCTGAGTTGATCGGGAAAGCAGAGTTCCTCGTTGCAGTATGGTTCCTCGGAGAGCATCTATTGCTCGAAGTATTTGAGTGGGTTGGGGAAGTTGAGTTCCTCGAAGTCAAGGTGTTATTCGGAAGTGTTTGTTATTGCCACGCAGATTTCCACGTGTCTTCACTCAATTGATCCATGTCAGCAGACTAAATTTGGTATCAACAATGATCGTTTTAGGATCCCAAAATGAGTAACAATGTTTTTCCATATGAATCTTATTATATCCGTATCTCTAATGTTGGCGAGCGGTTCTGCCTCTATCCATTTGGTGAAGTAGTCTGTTGTGACCAATAAATACTTGTGATTACCGACATCGGTAGGAAGAGGGCCTATGATGTCCATTCCCCATTGAGCGAAAGGCGATGGGATGGTAAGTGACTTTAGGTCACTGGCTGGCTGGTGAACCATAAGAGCGTGAAGTTGGCATTTTCTGCACTTACGAGAATACATCCCAACGTCCTTCTTCATGTACGACCACCAGTTCCTTTCTTTCATTGCTCGAAAAGCTAGCGACCTGCCCCCAATATGACTCCCATATATCCCCTCATAGAGCTTTGTGCAGAACTTGCTCGACGTCCTTTGGGTGAACGCATTAGAGGTAAGGACCAGTGAAAGATCTCTTGTACAGTTTGCCCTCAGGAGATAAGTGGAAGCGAGCAGCTTTGAGTCTTATCTGATGAGCGATCTTCTTATCGTCTAGTAGCGCAACATCTTTCAAATAATCCCTTAAGGGGTCCATCCAACTGGAGGCTGGGTTAATCTGGAGAACATGTCCTATATTTGGCAGTTCGTCGATCTGGTTAATACTTGGCTGGGCGAGGAAGTCAATCGAAATTGTTCTCTTTAAGTCAGAATTAATCGCTGAGCTCAAGGCCGCTACGCTGTCAGCATGGCTGTTCTGTCCTCTGGGGAACTATTGGACGCTGACCTGTTCGAAGTTAGCCATTAATTTCTTTGTTATGGCGAGTAGGCCGCCATCCTCTCATCCTTAGCATTGAAGTCACCACTTATCTTATTAGATACCATCTGTGAGTCGCCGAACACTTGGAGTTGCTTTGCTCCCAGCGCGTGTGCCTTCTGTAGGCCTGCTATCAGTTCTTCATATTCTGCTTCGTTATTGGAGGCTTTAAATCCAATCCCGATTCCTTGCTCGAGTATTGCATCTTCGGGGGTGACCAGCACGATGCCTACTCCTGCCCCTTTAGAATTGGAGGCTCCATCAACGAATAGTTTCCAGATGCATGACGCTGGTAGAACTTCACTTTGATGAATAGTTTGCAGTTGGTCGCAAGGATGTTCGCTTATAAATTCTCCGATGAAGTCGATGAGTACCTGTCCCTTGATGGCATTCCTTGGCAGAAACTAGATGTCAAATCGCTCGAGCTCGACTGACCACTTCAATAGTCTACTGGACATATCTGCTTTTCTCAGGATTGCCTTAAGAGGGTGGGATGTAAGGACGATGATGGAATGGGCTTCGAAGTAATGTTTTAATTTCCTCGAGGCTACTACCAGTGCAAAAGCGAGCTTTTCGAGTGGTAGGTATCGCTGTTCGGCGTCTAAGAAAGTTTTGCTCGTGTAATAAATTGGGTGCTGGATCCCTGTTCTTTCATAAACCAGTGTTGAACTCACAGCATGACTGGAAACTGGTCTCTTGAGGGATTACGAGCAAGGGTGGGGTGCTGAGGTAAGCTTTGAGTCCTTCTAGTGCCTTCGAGCAATCCTCATTCCACTCCACATCTTTGCTTTTCTTCAAAAGTTAGAAGAACGACTGGCACCTCTCGAATGACTTTAAGATGAATCGGTTCAGGGCAGTGAGCATTCCTGTGAGCTTCTGCACGTCTCTTATTGTACGAGGGGGCTACACCCTATTGACGACGTCAATCTGATATGGGTTGGCTTCGATACCTCTCTTACTGACCAAGTAACCAGGAATTTTCCTGACTGGACACCGAAGGAGCATTTGCTTGCATTAAGCTTCATTCGGTATTTCCTATTCTTGACATGTCAGAGAGGTGGTCTTCCTTGAGCTTAAACTTGACGAGCATATCATCGAAGTAGACTTCCATGGTGCTTCCCATTTGATTTCTGAACATTTTGGTGACGAGTCGTTGGTAGGTGGCTCCTGCGTTCTTTAGCCCAAAGGGAATAACCTTGTAGCAATATAACCCAACTGTGGTTATGAATGCTGTTTTGTATTGATCTGGCTCGTACAGAGGTATCTGGTTATATCCGGAGTACGCGTCCAGGAAACTCATCATTTCATGTGCTGCCGTGGCATCCACTAGCTGATCAATCTTTGGGGGAGGGGGGAAGCTGTCCTTAGGGCATACCTTATTAAGATTGGTGAAATTGATACAGACTCTCCACTTTTCATTGCTTTTAGGGACAACTATTGGGTTGGATAACCATTTGGGGAACTGGACTTCCCGTATGGATCCTGCGTCTAGTAGTTTTTTAACTTCCTTCTCCACTGCTTTGGCTTTTTTCCGAGCAGTACGTCGAGCTTTCTGCGTAATTGGCTTGAATACTGGGTCGACGTACAGTCGGTGATAGGTGACGCTTGGATCTATCCTGATCAGCTCGTAAGGCTCCCATACAAAGACATCTAGGTTACCTCGGAGTAAGGTGATTAATTCCCTTTTTTCGTTGTCAGTGAGTGAGGTTCCAATCATGAATTTTCTTTCATTTGAGTTGCTGCTGGCTGGGACTTCCTCCAGGTCCTCGATGACTCTTTCGGAGGGGAGGAGCCTGGTCTCCTTCACTCCTGGTCTTCCATACCTTAGTTGCTGTTTGGAGGGCATCAACCTGTCCTGCTCTTTTTCTTTGCTTGTAACTTTCTTAACCTTCATCTCTGACTTGGGACGGATGGCTTCTATAAAGCACTTTCTCGTCGTCGCCTGGTCCCCATGAATGTCCATTACTCCTCGCTCAGTCACATATTTAAGTTTCTGATGGTAGGTAGAGGGTATGACCTTCATCGCGTGAAGCCACCCTCTGCTAAGGATCGCCTAGTAGGGTGAGTTAATATCGACCACCAGAAATTCCATCATCTTGGAGATGTTTCCTGCCCTCACAGGCAGTATAATATTTTCCAAGGGGATCGTTATTTTTCTAACAAAGCCAACTAGAGGGACGGTAGCTTCCTTTAAGTCGGAGATGCTTAACTTCAACTTTCTGAATAGGTCGAGATACATTACTTCGAACGAACTACCTTGGTCGACGAGCAACTTGTCGACATCATAGTTAGCTATCTAGAGTGTAATAATAAAGGCATCATGATGTGGGGTCCTTACTCCCACTAGGTCTTCATCCGTAAACACAATGTGCTTGCTGTAGTCGACGTCATCTGCTCGCCGACACTTTCCTGCCTACGTCTCGACTGGATCTATTTAAAAAGATTGCATTACTGTCGTAAGCTTTTTGACTTCCATCAGAGCTGTGTTTCCTTGAATCTACTTTACGTCGAAAGCCCCATGAATTACAACGAACTTATGGCCGATGTCCTCCTCGAGTAGGGATGGCAACGGGTCGGTTCGGGGTCGGGTTTTAACTCCCCGTCCCCGTTAGAAAAACCATTCCCCGTCCCCGCCCCGTTCCCCGTTTAAAACGGGTATCGGATTCCCCGCGGGGAACCCGTTTTGAATTTTTTTTTTTTTTCAACTCCTCTTTAGGCACGTAAGTAAAAGTTATTTTTAAATTACATCTCAATTAGAAAATGATTAAACACAAGTAAAGTGCAACTCCAAAATCTCCAACATAGTTAATAGTTTTAGAACATAACATACAAATCAAACGAAGAACATTGTTTCAACATAACAAATAACAACAACTAAGTAACTAATAAAATAACAAACAAAATAAATTCGCAATATTCCCCATCCATTGTTGGCGTGCCTAGACTTGCTTGCTTCTCCATCCATTGTTGGCGTGCTAAACTTTCCTGTCAATCAATCACCTCACCCCTTTGTCACACAACTTTCAACCTACACAAATTACACGAAGTATTAGTTTAGAACAATATAAACAAATATAACTATACAAACAAGTTCAATGCTTATATAATAATTAAATTACCTCATCATCAGTATCTTCATTTATGGTACCTCTCTCAAATCGTGTTGCACAAGAACCCGAACCTACATAATAATATAATGATGCAATAATTAATAAAGGTAAAAAGGAAAAAAAAACATTTCAATATGTTGAAGTTATTACCTTGAATCTCGGCCCATAACCAATCTTGAGAACACATAAGCGCTTCTAAAGTCTTTGGATGAAGTCTACTACGATGTGGACTCACAAATCTACCACTAGTACTAAAAGCCGACTCTGAAGCAACAGTTGATACGGGAATGGCAAAAATATCCCTCGCTATAGCAAATAGTGTCGGGTACTTAAGACCATTTGACTTCCACCAAGCCAATATATCAAAATCATCAGATCTAGGCAAAACACTCTCCTCCAAATAGTAATCCAACTCAGACTTAACATGCTCAGTATTAGAGGTACTCGAGACAAATAAATCAAATTTATTAATCAACCGATTCCTTCCTTGAGATTGAGATGATGTACCACTTGAAGATTCACTATTACCACGAATATTCTTATTTAATTTCTCACTCACTTGATATTCTCCCAACATCTCAAAACAAATGTTACGCACCCTTTCAATTTCTGTCGACGCTTCATCGTCATATATGAGTGGAAAGTAAAACTCAATCCCTTTCATTTTAAATCTTGGATCCAAAATTGTACCCAAAGCCATTACCCCATGAAGTGAACTCCAATATTTTTCAAACTTTATTATCATATTAGATGCCATGAGTCGTATTTCATCATAACTTGAAAATGTCCAATCATTAAGCGACGCTCTTATCTCACAAATTTTCGGGAAAAAAAGATTGATTGTTGGATATTTAGTTCCCGAAAACATTTCTATCACCTCAAAAAATATCTCCAATCTCTCACTAATTTCACTTGCTAATAACCAATCATCTTCAAAAGGGACACATTTGTATTGAGACTCACTTAATTTTAAGCGACCAAAAACATCTTTATAAATCAAGGCAGTGTGGAGCATTATATAGGTTGAATTCCATCTCGTTTCACAATCTAGGGCAAGTTTCTTATTGCATGAGATTTTTAATTGACGAGCTACTTTTTCAAATTTTTCCTATCTTTTTTGAGTCGCTGTCCAATAAGCTACACTTTCACGCACTTTCTCAATTGAATTACCAATTACATCCAACCCATCTTTCACAATAAGATTTAATATGTGTGCAAAACAACGCATGTGAAAGATTTTACCTCCTAATAATAAAGAATTAGAAGGTAATTTATCCAACATAATGTTTACCATTGCATCGTTAGTGCTACAATTATCTAAAGTTACCGTAGATAACTTCAGATCAAGATTCCAATCCATCAAACATTCAACCAAAGCCTCGGCAAGTACCTCCGCGGTGTGGGGGCATGAAACATATATAAACCTACAAGCACAAAAAAAACACTACTTCATTAAAAAAACAACTCTATGTAGTAAAAAAAACAACACTATTTAATTAATAACAACACTAAAATTACCTCACAATTCGACTTTGCAATTTCCAGGAATCATCAATAAAGTGTGATGTCACGGCCATAAATCCTCTCTTTTGGGTAGTGGAAGTCCACATATCGGTGGTGATTGCAAATCTTCCCCGATTCTTTCTAAACAACTCCATTGTTTTAGTTTTCTCAAACTCGTAAATTTTGAATATATCGTTTTTTACGGTGTTACGAGATGGAACCTTAAACAATGGTTGAAGACAATTACTATAGTTCCTAAACCCTTGATGTTCAACCATACTAAGAGGATACTCGTGCAAAGTGATCATTTTAGCAAGAGAATCTCTTGCCGCTTCTTGGTCAAATGAAAAATTAGTTAGTTGAGTCTTTCCATCGACCCTCCGTGTTTGATTTAAAATCGCTTGTTTAATATCCATTGATTTTCGTCGAGGACAAGACTTGAAATGATCCCCCAAATGAGATGTTCCATTTTTGCTTGAACCCCCAAGTTTTTTTTCACAATATCTACAAATCGCTTTATCTTGTCCATTGATTTTTTTCAAATCAAAGTGGTCCCATACCCATGACCGTCGAGGTCGTTTTCCATTTTCATTAGTAACATCAGTGTCATGGGACTCAAGCTCACGATTTTCATTATCATCATCCAATATATTAATTGGTGTTTGATTAGAAGCTACCTCGTTTGCTGGAGGAGCTGATTGGACATCCCCCGATTGCGTTGGAATCTCCTTTGATGTAGACATTTTAACCTAGACATATAAAGAAAAAATTATCTGTTAAATCTCAAAAAAAAATTAATAGATCTACCTGATTTGTTAAACAAAAATTATCTGTTAATTTAACAATCTTTTTGACAGAACAATCTTTTACCTGATTTGTTAAACAAAAAATCATCTGTTAAACAAAACAATCTTTTTGACAGAACAATCTTTTACCTGATTTGTTAAACAAAAAATTATCTGTTAAACAAAACAATCTTTTTGACAGAACAATCTTCTACCTGATTTTTTTGTTAAATCTAAAAAAAATTATCTATAAAGTAAAGTAAAAGAAACTTGTGAGGAGAGGGCTGAGCGTGAGGAGAGGGCTGAGCGTGAGGGAGCTGCGGCAGTGGCGCTGCGGAGCTGCGGCAGTGGCACTGCGGAGCGTGAGGCGGAGGCGACGGAGCGTGTGGCGGAGCCTGTCTGCGGACGGAGCAGGGTAGCGGCGCTGCGGAGCGTGAGGCGAGGGCGGCGTGAGGGAGGGAGGGCCGACCGGGCGTGAGGGAGGGAGTGAGGGAGTGAGGAAGGGAGTGAGGGAGTGAGGAAGGGCTTGAGGGATTGTGAGGGAATCTCCACGGAGCAGCTGCGTCTTTTGTTAGCAGATGTGTGTGTTTGTGTTGTGAGAGATTGTGAGGGAAACTAGGGTTTAGTTAGTTTATATATTTTTTATAATATAAATATATATTTTTTAATATATGTTAGTAATTCGGGTATCCCCGTGGAGACCCGAAGGTATACCCGAAACCGACCCGAAACTTTTCGAGGATTTTTTCCACTCCCCGAACCCGATCCGATCCCCGAATTTTCGGAGATTTTTTGGGGATTTTTTTTCGGGTATCCGCGGGGACCCGAAATTTTGGGGAAAATTGCCATCCCTATCCTCGAGCAAGTTATCGAGTCTCCGATCTCCACTGGCAGCTACTTTCTCTGCCTTTTTCTCTATGAACTCATTCAAGTGCCCAACTTGGGTTAGCTCTTTGAGGTGAGACTTGAGAGCTTTGCAGTGCTCGATTTTGTGCCCGCCCTCCTTGTGGAATGCACATCTCAGCACGTTATTTATCTTCGAGGGGTCTCTACCCATCTTCTTGGGCCATTAAACAAACGGTTCGTCCTTGATCTTTACCAGAATCTTATAGATTGGTTCCTTAAAAACTGTGTTCACTGCTTGAAATGCTTTTGAGGCGCTTATTTCCATTCTTAGGGCCTCTCCTACCCCCATTCTTCTTTTCTTTTGATTCTCAGTTTTATCACTGCTCTTGCCAGTGAACTTGGCGCGACCATTTTCACCTGCGTTGAGACAGGTCACATCTTTAACTTTGGCGTATTTCTCAATACGGGCCATTAAATCGTCGATGGTCATAGCCTCATTCTTGGTGAGGGACTGGTGCAAGAGGTAGGAACTAGGGAAACCAATCTTAAAGGATGCCACGATGACCTGCTCTGAGCAGTCCTCGACCTCGTTGAATAGCTCCCAATATCTCTTCACGTAGTCTCTGAGGCTCTCCTGGGGCATTTTCTTCATTATCAACAAAGCATCCATTCTCTTCGGATGGGAGCTGCTGGTAATGAAGCGAGCTGTGAAGAGCTCTGCTAGGGACTCGAAGCTTCTGATGGATCTATGAGGGGGTTTATCAAACCACTTCTGGGCCATGTTATGCAAGCTCGACGGAAAGATTCAGCACATCAATGCGTTCTTATAGTTCTAGAGGGTCATGGCCTGCTTGTACTGCCTAACATGGTCGATGGGATCAATCTTTCCATCGTAGATCTTGAATCCGAGCATCGCAGACTTCTTGGAGGCTTCTTCTTCTTTTATCTCCCTTGAGAAAGGGGATTTCATCCGGGTCTTGAGATCTCGCCTGACTACCTCTCTGGTCGATCTGGCACCCTGATGTGCTGGGTGTTGGTCCATTTCTCTTCGGACCAAATTTTGTATGTCGTTATTTCCTCGACCTGGGATCTTGTAATGGTGAGTTAATTATTGTTGCTCGAGAAAGTCTTATCTGACCTGTATTCCCCAAATCTTTGAGATCCACGTCTAGGGCTCCTTTCTCGGTTACAAGATTTTCTCATCTGAGGGATAGGAATGCAATAATGACGTTGCCTTATGCTACGATGGAGTTCTCTATCTATTTTCTCCAGTCTTCTCTTGAGATGAGCGTTATCAGCTTCTTGCTTGCGAGTGGCCTCCTCTTGCTCTTGGAGCCTGGCCTACTAGGTGTCGATTAGCTTGGAGACCTGTGTTGACCTGGCTGGTCCCTGAATTTCCTCCGAAGCTTTCCGTTCTGGGCGAGCCCAAGATTGAGCGTCGAACTTTAGATCTGACCCTGCACGGATCAGGTTTCTCTTGGATATCCCCTGCTTAAGGGGCATTGATGCTGTGACCAGACATTCCAAGTTTTTATTGGTGAAGGCTTTCTTAAAGGAAAACAAATGCTTCCCATAGACGTCACTAATTGTAGTGACAATTAATCTCAACACAAAATAATAAGAAAAGGTGATCACCAGAATAAATAAAGAACTCAAATGGCTGCGATCACACACAACACAAGATATACGTGGTTCGACAAGAAGGCCTACGTCCACGGTGGTGATCTCTGTAATTTATTTTTCTTTACTCTAGGGGAGTGTTTACAATTGCATGCCCTTTGCCCCGGGATGAGGGCTTAATATATACATGTCATTTTTCAGAGAGTGGGGGTGTTGGACTCCTTTACGTTATCCCATTACTCCTAGAATATCTCCTGAGAGATTTTAGGGGTTGAATGAGTAATAACTGATTTAGTTATGCACGAGGACTTTAGACTTTGGGCCAGACTTAATCAGGCTACTCGTCTGGGCCGTAATGGTTAATCGAGGTACCCACAATGTTAATGAAGTCCCTACCATTTAGATGGTCGTCTGTGACTCGTACATTTCATATTTCGTATGTTTATGTTTGGATAATTCCATTTAAGAGGTACGTAACTATTTAGTTAAATTGTTTTTTCGTAGAATATGAAGCATTACATTTGGAATTACAATATGTATAAACGAAGTAATTTATCTTTTGTAGGAATTACAGCAAGTGTGGGACCCGCGTTGCCCCAATTTTCAACTGAATCTACGAAAACTATTGGCACACTATTAGAAACTTATTTTCTCAGTATTGATCATTATCAAATTATTGGGAAAAATATAACCGCCATTTCTGTTAAAAATTATTTATATGAATGGTGGAATATAAGGAAAATTCATCCGACAACTCATTTATAAATATCTAGGGTATTCATAATGTTTGTTCTCGTAACAGTATTGTTTCCAAACGCGAATATACCGAGTTGGTTCAAAGTGTCTTAAATGTGGAACCACTACCTCTAAACTTTATTTTTATCAAATGAAAAAAAAATAGTCTTTTGTGACCGTTGCTTTTAACTTGTAATTATCATTGGAAACTTCCTATATAGACATTTATTCACATTACTCTTTTACCTCAAAAATCTATCACTCAATCAAAATTCACATTTCACCCCTATTAAACCAAGTCGCCCTATCATTATTTTTTATAATCTCTTACAACTTTAATTTTGTGATAATGTTTTTTAATATATGACTATTTTGAGAGAGTTGTTTTTTGCCCAAATGGCATTGAGATTCAAAAGGAAATTCACAAATAAAAAAGTTGAACCTATTCCCGACAATCGACACCCTTTGACACTCTAAAGAGAGATAGTATATCTTGATCGATGGCGGTTATTCGACGATGAACGACATGTCATTAGCGATATTGTCACAATGAGAGCATTGCCAAACCAAGATTTTATGAACATGCGTGGTAATATTCATACTATGTGAGAGATATGAAATTTCTTTATTTTTATTGGCTCAATTTTGAGACAAATAATTTTTTGGTATCCATATATGTTACTGCATTTTTATTCTTGGTTAAAAACAAAATTTATAAATTTTTTAAAAACCTTAAATCATATTATTCTGAATTTGATTTAATACATAACCTATTTTTGATAAAATACTTTTATTGTGTGTTTTTTACTTAAATAATTTTTATATTATACTTTATGGTATTTATAAATTTTCCAGAATTTTTAATTAATTGTTTATATTTTTTAAATAATTTTTCTGGATTTTTAAATTGATAAAATGTTATTTGATCAAATATTTTTTATTATTTAATTTAAACATTTGATCAAAGAGCAAAAGATAGCATTTCTTTCTTTGTGGGAGGCCGTTTTGATGGTTTTGGGGTTTTGTTGTGTGGCGATATGTGTGGTCTTTATTAGGCCAATAGGTTTTTCGTGTTGCTCACGTTGATTGACTACGCGTGAGCCAGCACCTCCTCTGTTTAATCGAGTGTTATGTCTCCTGCACAATTACGCCCTTACCCCTACTGCTTTCCCTTGTTAAAGTCGCATGTACCCTTAATTTGACGTTCCCCTTTTAACCCCAATCGCCTATCTTGTTTAACGTGTTGAGACAGTTGGCGCTTGCGTTCAAATAAGAAATAATATAATAAACACCTTTTTAACCCAAATTAACCCTAATCAGCAACTAGGTGTGATTGAAACAATATGAAATCATGCACAAGATATTCAATACACAAAGTTTAAGGAAAAATTCTCCACAGGGGCAAAACCATTTGTATATCACTATAATTTGTAAAAAACGGTTTACAATCGGATTACAATGAAATACAGGTTGACTAAGAATTACCCTCAGGTGTCGGATTCTGTAGTCGCGGCTGGAATATCCCTTTCCAGTAGGGCTGCAATGAAAAGGAAGAAGCGGTCCACTTCAAAAAGGGTTGAACAACATCAATGATGTTCTTGGGTTACCAGAATTGATTCACAATTGGTTTGGAAGTTGTGTGAATCATGGGTATGAATCAATGGACTCAAATACCATGAAGGCCTTAGAGTTTATCTACTCTGGAAATCGTGTATAAGCCTTAAGAAAACCAACTCCCCGATCGTGGTATAAATAAGAATTAATTTGCCCTAAAAATCTGCACACGATCTGTTCGTGGTTATCCAGGGCGGACCGGTCCGGGCCTTAGGTGGATCGGTCCGATGGCAGACCGGTTCGTTTTATTTGAAGCAGATTCGGTTCTCATTCGATCCGGGGTCCACTGGCCAATGCAAGGCGGACCGGTCCAGGCCTGGGCGGATCGGTTCGCTGGAGGATCGATTCTTTTTAATTAGAGGCGGACCGGTCCGGATTCTGTAAATCCTGATTCCTTCTTGGAATTTGCTCCATCTTCAAAGGGCCATAACTTCTTCACCGTAGCTTGGATTGAGGTGCCGTTTCTTCCAGTATCTTTGTTGCGGCAAGATCTTCAACTTTCCAGTTGACCTATTCTCCAGTTGGTGGCTGTACAATTACCCAATTGCCCTTGAACATCCATATCGTGCCATATTTCACTGTTTTGACTTCTCTTCCGTACCACTTGCATTTGGTCCCTAAAATCATGGAACTTGAATTCGTTGGGGCCGATGTAGGACACAAGATGGAGGAGCAGGATGCTTGATTCCAGGAATTCGGATTGGGGCCGTCACATGTGATCGAGCAGAGACGTGCCAAATGTAACGGCGTACGACATACAAAACATTAAGATAACGGACATGATAAAAATGTCCTTACAAATCTCCCCCTATGTCTATGCCGGTACATACATAAAAACCAACATCCGAATTATCAAATAACAAATTGCCTATACAAATCTACCCTTCCATGAACCCAAAACTGGAAAGATACAAATGAATAAGTCTTCATCGTTTGTTCTTCAAATCTTCAGGAATCTGAAATCTTTTCTCATCAGGGTGTGCAACATGGGATTATCAAAAGATGTACCTACACACATGAGACAAAGCAAATACCAAGTGACGTATCGAGTTTGAAATGAGATAAACATAAGCAAATATAGCAATTTAAGATGATATTCTCAGAATTTCAAAACTCCCCCATAATCACATAATCAGATAATTCATTCTCCCCCTTTTTAAGATGTCCCCAAATAGACAAATGAGAGAAATAAATCAAACAAGAAAGAACCGGGGTGTCACAAGGATAATATCACACCATGAATGAACATAAAACAACCAAGTCGGTGATAGCGTAAATGAATGGGAGTGATCAAAATTTGATAGGAAAATCAATGCATACAAACATGACATATGTGCATGATGAATATTGGATATTCCTAACGAATGAACTCAAATGCTTCCTTTGGTGTAAAAGATTGGAAATATAAGATATTGACTATTTCAAATCTACAAATTAAAGCTCAAAGTGATTTCTACACCAATAACGTCCAAAATGATTTTCATGCTTTTTCAGGACTTTCAAGGAAGTGCAAACCCGTTTTTCAATCTCCAACCAAACTCCCTCAGATTTATATTTTGAAGAGAGGTATACTAAATTCTCAAATTTTGGAGAATTGATGGAGAAACCTATAATGGCCCATATTTGGCATGAATTGCTTTTTATTGCCTTTTCAATTTTTTTCGGGCTCTTTTAACCTCTTAGGACCTCGGATATAAAAATTCCTCCATTTTTTAGGTCCTTTTCAACGGTGGCTTTTGCGCAAAGGATAAAAATCAACTTTCGCAGCCCCTCCCCGTTATGCAAATAATCACACAGTCTCACCAAAACGGTTTTTACATGCAATCCAATCTTGTCAAGTTTTATCGCATTTTATACATTGTATAGACAGGATTGAGATGGAAACACTCAAGCCAACATGAGATGACAAGTGCAACAATCAAATATAGCCGTGCATGTGTGCAATAAAGGATATATGAGTCAAGCATGTAGGAATTATCACTAATTACATCTCAAGGACTCCAATCAATGTTAAGTACATGGATGAAATGATGTAGCCTCTCAAATCTCTATAAAACAGTCACATGGATATATGAAATGAAGTTGTGACTTGGCTATCTTAAATGCTCATCCATAAAAGGCAAATCTCTTTTTGAGTTTTTCAAAAATTTCTAAAAAGAAAATCTTTTTGTATATTTAAAAAAAAAAAGAAAAGAAAAACTAACTAATGATACATGCTAGCAATAGGTTTAAAAAAATGACAAGATAAACAACCTATGCTAGCAATCAAGACTAGATCTCAACCGGGAGTAACGGTGGAGTTTTCCAAAGATGGTGACATCTTTTGAACCAATTCCACTAGGTCATGTGTAGTCTTGATAAAAAACTTCACTTGCTGGCGAATATGTGCAAACTCTCTATCAAAATGAGCAGGCAAAGTATCATGAGTGGGTGCATGTGCATGAATGTGTGAAGTGGCATGATATGGCACAAGACCCAACTTAGAACAAAATTCCCTAAGATGTCCTCGCTTCTTGCAGTGGGAGCAAACATAAACCGGTCTAGGAAGTAATTTATCAACAATTTTGGGATGAATATTCCTAGACGGACACCCATGGGACTCACTCACAATGGTGGATATAGGCTCGGGAGAATTCTCTAATGTGACTTGGACCTCCTGTGCTTGTTTGAGGTCATCCTCGAGATGTGATACACGTGTCGTCAGACTAGACACCGTGTTAGACAAGTCACCTTTTTCCCTTGTTAGCTCATCACTTTCTACCTTTAACTCACGAATTCGAAGACCTAGGATCCTATTTGACCTTTTTGTTTCCATGGTCTTGATAAACAACTTTCTAAAGGCATTTTGGATCAACCTATCATCACCATTCTCATCCTCACTATCGCTTGGAGAGGTGGGCATGGCAACTTTCTTGCGCTCTCTCCTAAGATTAGAAGGACACTCAAATTTCTTGTGCCCTATCCCATTGCACTCAAAACATCTTATCTTCTCACGATCTTTCTTTCTCTTTCTCTCTTTTCCATTCTCACAAACACTCTCTCTCTCTCTCTCTCCAAACAATCTTAACTCTTTCTCTAGGGCAGTGATCCTAAGGACTAAATCATTGTTTTGCTTCTTGGTTTCAAAAGACTCGGAATATAGCTCAGCGTAGGCGCGTTGTATATCACTCTCGCTCTCACTTGCCTCATCATCCTCCTCCTCACACTCTTCGCTCTCACTGTCGAGGTATCCCTGTGAATCAGCACCCTCATCGTCGTGAGGTGCACTAGAAGTACTCACATGACTAGCCATGAATGCGGAGAAGTTACGCTCATGCGGTGACTCATCTCCCGAGTCCACCGACTCGACATCACTGTCGTCACTAAGGGTAGCATTCAGGACAGCTTTTCCCTTTTCTCTATTAAGACGAGTGGCACACTCAAAGGCTCTATGACCCCTACCTTCGCATTCAAAACATCGCTCACTGTCTTTCTTAGGAGGGTCTATGAAATCTTTCTCATTTTCCTTTTCAGAAATATTTTTCTCAACATTCCTTTTATCATTGAAATTTCCACTTTTCTTGAATTTGAGAATTCTTTTGAAATTTTTTGCAAACAGGGCCAAGTCATCTAAGTCAAAATCACATTCAGACTTGGATTCAAAAAAATTTTCTTTCTTTTTCTGAAAATGAGTCTTTAAAGCAATCCCATTATCCTTAGCCTTAATGGTTTTGGGAAACATGTCAATCTCATAGGTTTGAAGATCCCCTACAAGTTCTTCTAACTTAAGTGATTTCAAATTTCCCAAAGAGTTCAAAACAGTGACTTTAGGAATAAAGCGTTTTGGGAGAGATCTCAAAATCTTTTTAGTGACACGCGTGTTATCAATAACCTCACCCAAATTAAAACTAGTGTTAACGATGTCCGACAAGCGTGCAAAAAACTCATCAAAACATTCGGACTCAGACATGGTGATAGTCTCAAATTGGGTGGCCAAATTTTGTAATTTAGACTCTTTAACAGCGTTCGTACCCTCATGGGTAAGTTGCAAAACATCCCATGCTTCTTTTGACGTGGTGCACGTCATTATGCGTTTGAACTCATCAGGTGTGACAGACCCAGAAATAGCACTTAGACCCTTAGAATTAAAGGATGACCATTTAAATTCTTCATCAGTCCAAGTAATGTCAGGTTTCAAGTTGGTCACATTATCAACAGTCACGGTGGGAGGAGTCCACCCTCGTTCAACCAAAATCCAGACACGTTCATCAATGGCTTTTAAAGCCGACCTCATACGGGCTTTCCAATAAGCATAATTTGACCCGTCAAAAATAGGCATTTTATAATATGACTTCTCCATATGAACACGCTCTTTTCAAAAATCAATTTATTTCAAAGATTGATATCTTTAGAAAAATTTTGCGGAAGTAAGGAATACGCGATAGAATGGCGTAACCTGCTCTGATACCAATTTGAGACAGTTGGTGCTTGCGTTCAAATAAGAAATAATATAATAAACACCTTTTTAACCCAAATTAACCCTAATCAGCAACTAGGTGTGATTGAAACAATATGAAATCATGCACAAGATATTCAATACACAAAGTTTAAGGAAAAATCCCCCACAGGGGCAAAACCATTTGTATATCACTATAATTTGTAAAAGACGGTTTACAATCGGATTACAATGAAATACAGGTTGACTAAGAATTACCCTCAGGTGTCGGATTCTGTAGTCGCGGCTGGAATATCCCTTTCCAGTAGGGCTGCAATGAAGAGGAAGAAGCGGTCCACTTCAAAAAGGGTTGAACAACATCAATGATGTTCTTGGGTTACCAGAATTGATTCACAATTGGTTTGGAAGTTGTGTGAATCATGGGTATGAATCAATGGACTCAAATACCATGAAGGCCTTAGAGTTTATCTACACTGGAAATCGTGTATAAGCCTTAAGAAAACTAACTCCCCGATCGTGGTATAAATAAGAATTCATTTGCCCTAAAAATCTGCACACGATCTGTTCGTGGTTATCCAGGGCGGACCGGTCCGGGCCTTAGGCGGATCGGTCCGATGGCAGACCGGTTCATTTTATTTGAAGCAGATTCGGTTCTCATTCGATCCGGGGTCCACTGGCCAATGCAAGGCGGACCGGTCCGGGCCTGGGAGGATCGGTTCGCTGGCGGATCGGTTCTTTTTAATTAGAGGCGGACCGGTCCGAATTCTGTAAATCCTGATTCCTTATTAGAATTTACTCCATCTTCAAAGGGCCATAACTTCTTCACCGTAGCTTGGATTGAGGTACCGTTTCTTCCAGTATCTTTGTTGCGGCAAGCTCTTCAACTTTCCAGTTGACCTATTCTCCAGTTGGTGGCTGTAAAATTACCCAATTGCCCTTGAACATCCATATCGTGCCATATTTCACTGTTTTGACTTCTCTTCCGTACCACTTGCATTTGGTCCCTAAAATCATGGAACTTGAAGTCGTTGGGGCCGATGTAGGACACAAGATGGAGGAGCAGGATGCTTGATTCCCGGAATTCAGATTGGGGTCGTCACATGTGATCGAGCAGAGACGTGCCAAATGTAACGGCGTACGACATACAAAACATTAAGATAACGGACATGATAAAAATGTCCTTACACGTGTATCCCCTTATTTTTGCTGGTATATACGATTGAACGGGGCCCATTCTTTGTGCCTATAAATAAAATGTAGGGGGGATACCCACCCCAAAGAGTGATTAACTTAATCAAACAGATTGAACGACTCATGAAGAAGGATAAAGAAGGTCACCCGATCAAGTTACCTCGAAGAGGCTCCAAAGAAATAGCTCGAAGGACCCACCTTGAAGATTCTCCACAGAGGATGCTCGAAGGACCTACCTCGAAGATTCTCCAACGGACCTGGTTCGAAGGATCCAACTTGTAGATCAAAGTCACTTGGATGATGATAATTTGTAATAAGAAATAGAATGATCTATATCATGTACTTTATCTTATAAATATTTGTTGAGTGAGGTTGTTTGGTACCCACGAGGGACCATGCTTGGCAGGGTATGGGAGAGCTAACATGCTCTATCGAGAAACCTCCTCTTGGGAACCTCGTAGGGACATGGTTTGGAGGATTGAGAGCAAGGCAACGTTGGGAATACAATTACCAACCCTCCTGGCACACTTGGGCAAAAATTCACTTAGCACATATGGTTTCTCGAGCCACTATAGCCAAGCCACCTCAACTCTTACTTACCCAAAGGAATCTCCTCGGGGTACCTCAATCTTGCACCCTTGGTCTTTAGATGATTTTTAGCCAACAAATAGAAAACCAAACACTCAGGCTACCTACCAGCCGAGCAACCTTAAAAGCAAACACCATCCCACCTGACTGAAGGGACCGTGTACCTAATAGAGTCACTATTTACCCACTTTCTGACGTCATAACATCTGACATTTAGGGACTCAAATTTACGGCACTCAAGTGAGTTTATCCTTGGGACGACAGGTCTAGTTCACCAAACCTGACACTTTAGTCGTCCTGAGGTAAACTCCAAGCTGCCATGTCACGTCCCTCATTAATGACCACCATATTTCAAGCCAATGAAACAGTTTCCCACCAAATTATGAGATCCCATGCATTTAATGCAATATCTTCTACATTAATGGGAGGTACTTATGCATTTAATACGATTGATCATATTGAACGCGGGCAAATTCACTCGAGTAACTTGTCTCTCATATAAATACACCATACAAACAGTTTAACTGGCAGAGCATTCTGAATCTAGAATTGCTGCCCAACTTCCCCCATAGACGAGAGTTATTATGAGAACATAACTCCGCATATCTATTGAATACCCATATCATTGAGCATTAACTGAGCTTGAAGTTCCTGCCTTGTCTTTATTATGCCTAGAGTGCTTACTCTTTCTCCCTCTGACCATGCTACCTGCTGGTCCTATCTATTTATTATGCCTGTTGTCTATTTATTGTGCTAACATATCATTTAATACAAGTCTGAATGTTGAATCCCTTGGTCTCCTATTCACTTATGTTCATTGTCAATATTAATACCGCACCGTGTTGATCCCGATCTTGATAAGGGGTTACGCCTCACTTGATACCAACCGTATTCCAAAAACCCACATCGTACATTTGGTGACTCCGTTGGGGCGGTATTCTCTGTTGAAAAGATGCCAGAGGATGACACCTCCAAAATCGTTGACTTTGACGCCATACAACGTGAAGAGGGGGCAAACCTCTCCATACTATCTGAGGGAGTGAGAATAGCGCGGACGGAGCCTAGCGTGTCCAACGATGGGCGCACGGATAGTAATAGGTCCTACATATATGAATGGACTCATGGGTTTATTCACAGATTTCATCAAGACCCCGACAACCCAGGCAATATTGAGGATCCCTATGGGAGGGAACTCCTTCACTACACCAGCTTTGGCAATACCCACCCTTGCCATTTCTGGGGATGTTACCACACCCGCTTTTGATGGTTCTCTCCCTACCGCTCCACCAACTTTTGACAGTGTGCCTCCCACCACGGTATCACTCGTGATAATTGGGCCAAAGCCACAAGGTGGGGGGACGATTTCGGCGACTCAGGCTATGACGGGCGACATGGAAAAAAGTGCCCCACTCGCTCTGATGATTCCGATAGTAGCAACAATGTAGCCAGCTAGCTCTTCATCGATCGGTTTAGAAGAAATAAAGAAGGAACTGCTGAAGTTCATAGCAGTGTCGAAAGGGGGAGACAGTTCTTCGATGTATGTTGACTTCCATACTTTTGTGAAATTCGCAATACTTGGACTTATCCCTCTTATCAACAGGCGACCTTAAATTTTCAGACCAACTCAAATCATAGTTGTGCTTGATTTCTCCCAGAACACAATGTATATCCACCGTTAAGGGAGTGTAATTGGTAAATTTTCTGAGCCGATCTAGGCTTTCTTTTACTTTCGAATTCCTACGTTCATTATGATTCTTGTGCTCCTTCTTATCTGACTTTCCTTCTGTCTTAGCTCCCGCCTTTGCATCTGAATTATTTTTAGCACCCATAACTTCCCTGGAGTTCATAATCTTTGCTACTTTGGCCATCAATTTTTTCGTTGTCTTCGGGGGATCTTTTGCCAAAGTATAATATAGTTAGTCGGGGAGCAAACCACTTATGAGGGCAGTGATTGCAGTCTTCTCTTCGTAATCAATAATTTCTAATTTCTCATTGTTGAAATGAGTGATATAATCCTTGGTACTTTCTCCTACCTTCTGTCTCACATTAAGAAGATGAGCTACTCGTTTCACTGGTTAGGCCCAAAGTAAAAATTACCATTGAATAGCACGACGAGTTGTTGGAAGTAAGAAATATGCCCCCGAGGAAGACAATTATACCAGATTTGAGCAGATCCAGTGATTGTTCCTGAGAATGTCCTACACCTCATCTCGTTAGGGACAACATAGATATAAGTCGTTGCTTGGTATTGTTCTATATGAAGAACTGGGTCAGTCTTTCCATCATACTTGGGAGTGACCATTTGAGCTTTAAACTTGGTCGATGTAGGGAAATCTACAATGGTTTGCTCAAAGGGAGATCCTTTAACAAAAATTCTTTGGATAGGATTCTTGGCCTTTTCCATTTCTCCCAATCTATCTTCCAAACGCTGAATGGACCCCTTCCAAGCATCATTGACGCCACCAAATATGTGGGTGGAAACTTTTTTATACCGACCAAATGATTGTGTTGATCTTTCCTCTTGCGAATCCTTTGATTTAATTGAAGTTCTGGAGTGGACGGTACGGAGGATCCCTTGAAGTTCTGGAGTGGCTATGCCCAACACTCCTTATGGGCGACGGTGGCATACTCCTTTGATTTAATTGTGCAGGAACTCCAAGAGTTTGGTCCAATCATCTTTTTATATCATGCATAGCCTCTTGACCTTTGGCCAGGCTAGACAGAATTCAAATTAAATCATTATTATTTGGAGGGGCAGAAGGATTAGGAGGAATTCCCTCATTTTTGGTGCTTGATTCAGGAATTTCATCCATGTGTGATGAATGAGTGAAAATGTTTAGCAATACGTTTCCACAAACGGCGCCAATCTGTTCATGCAAAAAACTAGACTAGGCCTAATTAATTGATCACAGATAAATAAATAAAAATAAATAAGACAAAGAGATTTTTAAAGTGGTTCGGCCCAAAGAAATAGCCTACGTCCACTATTATGTATTACTTGACTGCCTTGATTTATTTTTCTATCCCTTATAATGAGGGTGATACAATGTATCTATAGCCCAAGAGGGGTGTTGATAGTTGTCGTATGAAAGGATGGAATGCCTTCATTTGTTAGGCATTTACATCAATACATAATGATAATGATATATAAAATTGTTATCGCTTCATTGGCTATACTGGTTGGATTTTCGATCGTTGGTCGGTCTTTCCAGTTGGCTAGTATCCCCTGTTGGTCGAGCTGCCTTATTGGTCTATCATCTTTATTGGTCGGGCTTCCTTGTTAGTCATGGATTTGTATCATGCTAACTTGGACTTATGTTACATTGGATGGCATGTGTTGGCCTATAATTAGTTCACGTAAGGTGGTGAATTTTGGTATCAACATGGAGTAGCAAAGGCAATTGTGTTATGCAAGAAGATTTGGTAACTGAGATTCTTTCAAGGCTTCCTTTGAAATCGTTGCTGAGATTCAAGACCATATGTAAGCTGTGGTAAACCCTCATCAACACCCACGATTTCATTACCAATCATCACAATAATAAAAAAACCCACCTTTTCATTCATCACCACAATAATATGGTTTGTATGTTTCATAAAATGGTGGGTTCACAAGTGAATGGTTTCTTTGATGATCACAATGTAGTGTGTTATTTCAAAATAGTATTGTTAGAAATAAGCCAATATTTGTCTTATTAGCGTGCTTTTTTTTTAACGTGTGAGGAAGCTTAATTATCTTTGTTGGCTACTGATACTAAACCAAATTAAAATCTAAATTGAGCTATTAAACACAAAAAAATAATCATAATCATCAAATGAATTGGAAGTGGATTGTTTCAATAACTTTTAATACTAACAACGGCCAACGATGCAGCTACCTTTGTTTAGTTATCTGTAACTAATGCCTAGTAATATTTCCTTGAAATAATCCTGAAGAAGTGAAAATCTATCTTCACATACTTAGTATGGTCATGGAACCAATGATCCTATTTTGTGGAGTTTCAACAAATTTAATTCCCTAGGTGGACTTCACCTTTAATTCACTGTTTTCTTCCTCTGCTTCTGCTAGTGTTCACTGTCCACCTAAATCTACACACACAGAGAAACTGATAGGTAAAATATGTAATCATGTACTAAATCTATACAATTACTAATATTTATTTGTCTTTGCGAGTGATTCTAGGAGACCCTCAAATTATACACAAAATAAAAACTCGGTGATGTGTGAAACATGTATTGGTTAATGTAGATGTGACACCCCGCCTAGTAAAATACCGGACGATCAATCCTGTACCAAATTAAAACAGGAGTCTCATATGGTTCATTCCTAGCATCACTGTCAAAAACCAATTTAATTACTAATAACCTATTAGACTGGCATCAAAATTTTATTCAACTAATCTTTTTAAGCAAACCATTCAAATAAAACATCCACACAGTTTACATAAGAAACTTAAATGAAATAAAATAAATGAACACTCGATTTAACATAATATAACTAAATTGAATGCCTCACTAAAAGGCGGTAAAAGAATAAATAAATAAATATATATGGGCTGTAGGCCCGGATGTTTCTACAATACCTCATATAGATCTCAAGGATAGAAGCGTCTATAAGAAACCTGCATGCATCCACAGCTGCTGCAGCAACATCTGACTCGAAGGAATTATCATCCAGGCATCCCTGTGTCTGGACACCTAAATATATATAATGCATACAAAGAGAGGGGAAAATATAAAAACGGGTCAGAGCCCGAGTTATGAAAATATTTTGCAAGTGCATAAATGCTTTATTTTTTAATATGATTTCTCTCATATTTAAATTGGTATTGCACTCCCATGAAATACCCCTCACCCCTCTTCTAGTAGTGCACACCTATCGCATTCTTTTAAATTAACCTAGTTAAGCTACCCTGCCTAGCTAAACCGTTACCCAACGTCTCAAAATTTTAATACCCGAGTACTAAGGGCTAAACTTCTCTCCATTCCCAACATTGCTCTACGTTCGTGCGTGGGGTGTCTCGTGAAGAGAAATCCAAACAAGGAACCCCCCGATACACTACTACCTGACAATGTTGATCGTCGGGATTCATTAGGCCCTCAGCACATAGCACATATATATAAAACTCATATACAAATATATATAGTTCGCACTATAACTACTAATTCATCTTTATATAGATCCGGATGTATATATCTATCGGAAAGGGAATAATACCTTATATATAATAACTCAATTTTATATACAAGAAATATACCATGCTCGACGAATATAATTGTAGTTATTACAATCACAAGCGTAATAACCATCCTACCGCGCTATAACTCGAGGATGCAGTCTCATAGTGCCTATCTAAATCCGAGTTTACTCATTGTAACATGGTTCCAAGCCAGACTTACTCATGGTCATGGTAAAAATGCAAAACGGTGGAGGCGGTCATGTTCCCTCTGCAAGTGGAGTAAACACATCGCACTCGAACTCGGGACGAGATGACCTGGGGATATACTCTCCCTGCTCCTCAAGCCAAGGGATTCACCCACAATGCACAACCTCCCTGGATCGCACTAGAGAAAAATATATAATCTGACTATTCCAACCCTACGCCAAAGGAAAGCCCGTGGAATCAGCCTCTAAGATATAAATATACCAATCACATACATATATATTTATACGTATCGTATTATATATACTGTAATCACATCGAATAAATAATCTACGTTATTTCTCAATATAAACATATGGCTATAATTGCCAACTCTTATAGCGATAGCCAAACCCAAATACTCCCATTCGTAATAGTATATAAGTATTTATACACTTAAAATACTACACCCAAAAGTATCCTCTTACTAAAAATATAACTCCCAACTTTATCACTTATAAGGATTTATCCTTTCCGAATATACCGATTCGAAATGACTAAATAAGTATACCCTCAACCTATTTAGGTCCCATAGGTATCGCCTCACCTATAACACTAGTCGTTAATAGACGTAACGGGTAATCACTAAAGCATCTTAACCCCTATCCTCAATTTCCATCCTATTCACATCCTAGGATTTATTCCGAACATGTAGGAGGCACCTCAAAATATTTCTACACACACAATTATCTATATATACATTTTCGCCAACCGAAATATTCCCTTGGGTGTTGCTCGTTCCGAACACCCATAAATAAATAAACCATGAACTTTTACTCAATAAACCCAAGGTATAAATTTCTCTCAAACAATACTTTAGAGGTCCCCACACCATTTTTAGGAACTCCTAATATCTAACTCCACAATTTATTTTCCTCAGATTTGATACCTTAAGTGTCACACGATTTTTACACCCTCCTAGTTCAAAAGAATTCCCCTAAATGGCTGATTTCCCCTCAATGGATATTTATTTCCTCAGATAAATAAGTCTAAAAAATTTAAATTTGGAGTTTATCCCGTAAAAACTAAACTAGCCGAAACTGCCTGAAATTCTGTAGGATCGATGGATCGACCCTTGGCCGTCGATCGATCGATCGAACAGGGCAGGTTCTTCTCCGAAGCCCCTGTTTCGGCCATTAAAATACCCTCAAGATTTTTACACCTTCTCCCCGCCTTATTTAACCACAACCAACTAATTTTATTCAAGGGAACTTGCTTATAATCATCCTAGAACCCAGAATCAACTATTAATTTCGATAAATTTCCAAGTTTCTTAAATCGATTATTGTTTGGGGTTTACTCGTTAATCTTCCAAAAACCCATTTTGATTCACGAAAACCCAACCCAAAATTTTATAGTTTGTTATTACCAAATTATAATATGAGATTTATGCTCAAAAGGAAATAAAGCAAGTAAACACTTACCTCGTGGATAAAATCAAATGACCTAGAGTCGAATCCTGCGGAGTTTGGACCATAAATCCTTTTTCTTCTCCCTATTCCTTCCTCTCTCTCTTTATCTCTTTTTCTTTCGTTTTCTCCCACTCTCTCTTGCCTTATATAGGAGAGAATAAGGGGTTGTCCCTTTAAAACTCAAAAATGTCTCGTTTACTCAATTACGAGTCCCTATTAGCCCCAAAATTTTTGGAACCTAAACAATACCCCCGGATACTCTATTCTGACTATTTCGGCCATTCTGAAACCAATCGCACACTCAAAATCTCCATTCGAGTCACTTAACTGTAATTCACTAATTTAACCCAACACCTCTTAATACGGGTTTTCCAAATAAAGTATTACCCCTTGTCGCTTTTCCCAACTGTGACATGTAATTAAAATAATTCAACTCATTTACTTAGTCTCAAAAGTAAATGTAACACACACCGGTAATTACCCAATGTTCCTAAATTCCAAAATTTTTATTCGCAGAACTTCCCCTGATCTCCAAATTGCGCCCACTTATAAAATTTAATTATCCCTAAAAGTGCGAGGTGTTACATACTCTCCCCCTTACAACGGAATTTCGTTCGTGAAATTCGAATATAACCGGTACTACTAACCTGGTATTACTACTCACACTTCACCCTGCACACAAGTCGCAAGGTACTAACCCAATGGCACTCACCCATACACTCGTTCGGTACCCACCTATCTCAAGGCTTATTCTATCGCTCTCTCTTAACAACAAGTTTAATTAACCTCTAATTTTTAACACACCTCCTCGGTTGTAAGTTTAACTCTAACAATGATGAGTCGTACCTAGTGCTTCTATAACCGCCTATAAAAAGAACGAGCCTATAACTACCGCTCTAACGTCTCGAAAATCCGATACTCTCGCTAACACTCTAAGCATCCGATCGTCTGTAGCAGGACAACTGATCTCCCTCAAAAAGGAAATTTCACTAAGGCTTGACTACTCCCGTCAGTCTTTTCTCTTACTTTAGGTGTGAAAACTCTTGTTGCACTTATACAATTAGATTATCCTGTGCCTCCCATGACATTCCATTCGACAAACTGCAATCTCACTTATAACTGTCTTACGGCCTAATCTTTCGTTTTATATACCATGACCCCTTGTATTTATGGTGGTATATAATAAATGGACTTACTAAGGTTCCCATACACCTTTTTACCTGTTGATTAGGCATAAATTCATCCCATTTATCCCCTTAATTTAGAGGCTTTTATCGATTCTCAAAGTATAATTCGAGTGGATTTATATCATATCATTGCTATTGAAAAGTTTCTTATGAGTACGCCGAGTTTCTTGTATTTTCCATCTATTTCGCAGGTGTTCAGTGTTTAGGAAGGATCAGTATCCTAATCCGAGTTCCGTACCAAAAGCTTCAAGGAAATACAAGGAGGAAAAGTTCCAGTCAAGATGGAACCGAATCGAAGTGGAAGGAAAATGAACCGATCCTACACCTGGAAAACTTCCTGTAAAGCATTATCAAGATGGAACCGAACCAAAGAAAAGGAAAAATGAATCGATCCTATCCTCGAAGAACTTTCTATAAAGGCTGTCAAAGATGGAACCGAACCGAATCCCTTAATAGGATCGGTTCTGGTTTTGGAAATTCGAACTTATCCACTTGTAAAATTAGAATCCTGCATGGTTCAAACTCTTAGAATTTGTAGATTATAAATTTTAAACTCCTCCCAAAAATGAAGGGAGGCTTTTGATTCGTTAGGGAAGCTTTATAATCAGTTTAAAGAAGAAGAACAATAAGAAACCCTAGTTTGATTCCAGTTTTGCAATTCAAGTAATATTATTTCAATTCTTGTTTCCATATCTGCAGTAGTCATTTCTATAGTGAGCAATTGCATTCTTCTTCACCTTCAAATATTTGTAAAAATGTTTCCTTTCATCTAAAAAACATTTTCTTCCAGTTTTCATATCTCTGGCTAAATTTTCAAGGGTTGGGGGTGCATAAACCCCACCCGATGTAATTTACGATAGTGGAAATAGAAGTTGGAATCAAAACATTAGATGAATTGTATCGTAATTCATACGATACTACTTTATTTCAGCCTTTGCTTACATATCGTGCGGGCTACAATCCCTCATATGTGTAATACTTAGGAGAAATAAAAATCGAATTTTAATTCAACATTTGCTTACAAACTGTGAGGGCTACGATCCCTCATATATGTAATACTTAGGAGTATTAAAAAGTCGGACTCATTTAAAGTTTTAATTCTAAATCTAGTATCTTTCGAAGTGAATTACTAGGGTGCGGTGGATTGTAAACCGAACTATCTTTCCATCCATAGTTACAGTTTTATTCAAGTCGTTCGAAATTCTGCAATAGAAAAATTGCATTCATAATTTCATTAGTTAATCATTTTCAAAAGTGCATATAGTGTAGTTGTTTCACAAATAAAATAACTTTTTCCTTCTCTTTAGAGTCAAGTTAGGTTTCCTTCGTCTGTCCAACGTCGTCACGACCTTGTTCGTCCTATTTCCCTGAGGATCGATACCCGACTTATCGAATTATTACCTGAGCGACATGCTTGCACTTGAGCCTACATAGCACGCACACTAGACACATTTGTGGTCGGGTCAAGTTTTTGGCACCATTACCGGAGATTTAGGTAGACTTAGGATTTGATCAAGTCAATCTAAAACTTTGACCAAAAATCCAAAAACATAAAAAATTTGAAAATACAAAAAAAAAATCTTTATCATCTCTCATAAGACTGTTAATGCAAAATCCTGAACTCACTCTAACTCCCCAAAATACTCCAACCATCTTTCACCAAAACCCTACAGTTGAGTACGTCCCCGATAACCCTCACACTCCAAACATTCCATAATTCTGGGTTCCATCTCCCATGCCTACACATTCAATTGCAAGTAACACTCTGACATCCCTCTTAGGACACACCACAGAGCACGCTCCGATTATACCAAGTAAGGCTACAGAGTCATCAAGTGAGAGAGATATATCATAACATGGTAGTGTAGCCTCCGGTGAGGAAGAGGCCCCGTACCGCCCTTTGAGAGAAATCTTATATCCTGAGCGAACTGTCACTTTGAGATGCATTTTACTCTCGTATAATGCAGGGAAATTTCGATTTAGGAATAGGATGATCCAGATACTTCCCAACTACCATGGAATGGAGTCAGAAAATTCATATCTCCACATCAGGGAATTTGAGGAGGCGTGCGAGGCCCTCAGTGATCAAACTTGCACAAAAGATGTGATACTCCTTAAACCCATCCCATTCTCGCTAAAGGATAAGGCTAAGACCTGGCTATGGTCTTTACCTCCAAACTCGATTGCATCATGGAACGAGTTACAATCTAAATTTCTCAAGAAATTCTTTCCTACACATCGAACGAAATCCATCAAGGCTCAAATTCAAACCTTCTGACAATTAGAAAATGAGTCGTTCGATCGATGTTACGAGCATTTTAATGAGTTAATCACTTTGTGCCCTCATCATGGACTTGATAAACTGCAAATCATTTCCTTCTTCCATAATGGGCTGAATATAAATTCCAAACAACTCGTTGAAACCATGTGTGATGGTCCCTTTGTCGACCTAGACACCAACGATGCTGAGCTTCACTTGAGGTTTGTCGTCGAGACTACCCAAGCATGGGATAAATCTGACCCTAATGCCAAATGACCATCACTCCATCGGCATCCGACGTATTTCACGTAGAAAATAATACTATGACGGACAGTCGACTCGATATACTTGAGAAAGTAATGTGAGAAATACTTGAGATATGTGCAAGAGGACCAACCGGCTCCATCCCGAACCCCATTGAGAAAGTGTGTGCTATTTGTGAGGCGGGACATTTAACAGAGGAATGCCCGACG
This sequence comes from Sambucus nigra, assembly GCA_949130495.1. NCBI lineage: Eukaryota > Viridiplantae > Streptophyta > Magnoliopsida > Dipsacales > Adoxaceae > Sambucus > Sambucus nigra. The sequence continues at coordinate 619,227,143 of OX422213.1, read as the reverse complement.
ATACCCACCTACAAAGTTATGCTTCAAGATCAAGTGAGTGGTATAGGAGGATTTAAGGGTAATTTCGGTGCACCGCACGAGAATTCTTACAACCCTTCATGAAAAAACCATCCTGGTTTTAGTTATGGGCAACAAAATGCTGAGATGAATGCTAATTCACATGTTGCCCCTCCTCCACCATCGCACTTTTAACAAGCACCACACATGCAAGGACATGTGCAGGCACCACTACCTTCGGGGCCATATATCACTCCACCGTGGAGAAATCTCAAGGATACGACAAACCAATTCATCACTGCCCAGAATGCAACCACTGCTAGACATGAGCGCATGATCAACGATATAAATGCAAATATTTTAAAGTTGCAATCATCGTTGAGTATCCAAGAGAAGGGAAAGTTTCCTGCCCAGGGCCAAAGACCTCACCAAGGTCAAACTAGTGTTAGCTCCACCTTTACAGAACATCAGGAGAAATGTCAAGCTGTGACCACTCTTCGTAGTGGAAGAGTCATTGACTTATCACCTCATCCACACAACACGACCAAAGACAAGGAGATTTTGCCCGGCATGAAAGAAGCCGAAGATGTCCCCTTAAAAGAGAGAGATAAAGAAGACACTAGTGAGCCCGAAGTAGTAGTGAAACCACCCTCCGCGGCACCATTTTCTCAAAGATTAGTTCCTGCCCATAACAGGACCATAAGTGAAGAAGTGCTAGAAGTACTTAAGAATGTAAAGTTGAATTTACCTTTCCTCGATGCAATAAGGAAAATTCCATCCTATGCAAAAGTCATAAAAGACTTATTGACAGTCAAGAGAAGGTTGAATGTAAAGAGGAGCGTGTTCCTAGCACAAAATGATAACTCAGTACTTTTTAATGATCTCCCCCTGAAATATAAAGATCCTGGTGCCCCCACCATTTCCTTCACCATTGGAGAAAACAAATTTGAAAAAGCCTTACTCAATTTGGGAGCAAGTGTCAACATTCTCCCTTATTCGATTTATAAGAAACTTGATCTGGGTGATCTTAATCCCATAAGGATCACTCTCTAGTTAGTGGATTGAACCGTGAAGATACCAAGGGGTATAGTTGAGGACGTGATAGTCCAAGTGGACACTTTCTACTTCCCGATAGATTTTGTCATTTGGGACACGGATCCTTCATTCGCCTAAAAAAATCATGTTCCCATCATCCTTGGATGCCCATTCTTAGCCACGGCTAACGCAGTCATCAATACTAGAAATGGGCAGATGCAAATCACTTTTGGGAATATAACTTTGGAAACAAACATCTTCAACATAGCCCAACAAGCAGGGGAAGAAGATGATATTCACGAAGTAAGTTTAATTGAGGAGATCGTAGAAGAACACTTTGAGGAAAATTACTGTGGAGACGCCTTAGAAGTTTGCCTAGCTTCTAATCATGAGAGTGAGGGTGCCTATACCGAATTTGAGAGGGAGATAGAGGAGTTGAGAGGCTTACTCGGTGAGAGAGCGTCGGACGAGGACCCGAGAGATGTTAATTGGGTTTCTCGATTCGAAGAGTTACTTCTAAGGGAAGCACGCATGGTGCACTCTAGCGACACATTCCCGAATCTCGAGTTGAAGAAACTACCCTCCAATGTCAAATATGCTTTTCTAGGTGAAAGTGAGACATTTCCTATTATTGTCTCCTCTAGCTTAGATGAAGAGCAAGAGTGTAAATTATTAAAGATTTTGAGGAAGCACCAAGATGCTTTTGGTTGGTGTATAACTGATCTAAAGGGGATAAGCCCCCTAATTTTCACCCATAAGATTCATCTCGAAGAGGATGTTCAACCCTCGAGAGAAATGCAAAGATGGCTAAACCCCATAATGAAAGATTTGGCGAGGACTGAAATTATAAAGCTATTGGATGCCGGGATTATCTACCCAATCTCGGATAGTAAGTGGGTGAGCCCCATTCAAGTCGTCCCGAAGAAGTCGGGTATGACTATGATTGAAAATGCCAAGTGAGAGCTAGTTCCCTAACGTACCACCACTGGATGACGCGTTTGCATTGATTACCGGAAACTCAACATGAAAACTAGGAAAGACCATTTCCCCTTACCATTTATTAACCAAATTTAGGTAGATGTACTTGATCAAGAGAAAACAACATTCACTTGCCCTTTTGGAACGTTTGCCAACAAACGTATGCCATTTGGCTTGTGTAATGCACCAACGATCTTTCAAAGGTGCATGCTGAGCTTATTCAGTTACATGGTTGAGAGAGGGCTAAAGGTGTTTATGGATGACTTTAGTGTTTTTGGCACCTCTTTCGACCTATGTTTAGTCAATTTTGAGAAAGTACTATCCCGATGTGTGGAAAAGAACTTAGTGCTGAATTGGGAAAAATGTCATTTCATGGTAACCGAGGTTATAGTTCTTGGCCACATCGAGTCATACAAAGGGATCGAGGTTGATCGAGCAAAAATAGATGTCATAGCTGACCTACCCCCACCGAAATCGTTGAAAGACGTGCGCTCCTTCTTGGGCCATGCGGGGTTTTATCGGAGGTTCATTAAGGACTTTAATGCCATCGCTAGACCCTTAAGAAACCTTCTTATGAAGGACACCTCATTCTAATGGATGGAAGCATGCCAAAGTGCTTTTGAAAAATTGAAACACATGCTTGTGTCTGCTCCTATTATACAAGCTCCGGATTGGTCCTTGCCATTTGAGCTTATGTGTGATGCTACCGATTATGCGATAGGGGTTGTTTTGGGCCAAAGAAAAGACAATAAGGCTTATATCATCTACTACGCTAGTCGGACCCTTACCGAACCTCATATAATTACTCCATCACGGAGAAGGAGTTACTAGCGGTAGTATTCACGCTCAACAAATTTCGGTCCTATCTTATCGGTTCTCCCATTATTTGGGTCATCGACCACGCGGCGTTAAAATATCTACTTGCAAAGAAGGACGCAAAGTCGCGCCTCATAAGGTGGATCCTACTCCTATAAGAGTTTAATCTCTCCATTAAAGATAAAAAGTGAGTAAAAAATGCCATTGCCGATCAGTTATCACGGTTTTTGTCCGACATACCTAGTGATCCTAAACCCATAGACGAAGATTTTTTGAATGAGCAACTTTTTGCCACCTCTTCTTTGCCCTGGTTTGTGGATATAGTGAACTATCTTGTCACGGAAGCCGTCCCTCCCGAATGGACATCGCAAGATAAGAAAAAGTTCATCACTTGGTTGTGCATGTTTTTCTATGATGATCCATTTCTTTTTAAAAGCACTTTGGCTGGGAGCGATTACCCGATGAGACTTTTGGGTACGCAATTATTGCAAATCTTGCGATAGGTGTCAAAGGATGGGAGCGATTACGCGATGAGACATGATGCCATTAACCCCAATACTTAGTATTGAAATCTTTGACTACTGGGGTATTGACTTCATGGGCCATTTCCCCCCATCTTTTGGTTTCCTATACATCCTTGTCGCGATAGACTATGTTTCTAAATGGATGAAAGCTATAGCTACCAAGACTAATGACAATAAAGTGGTGATAAAACTCCTACAGGAACACATACTTTCTCGCTTCGGTGCTCCGAAAGCGATAATTAGTGATAATGGCACGCACTTTTGCAACAGGCCATTCGAGAAGCTCATGAGAAAGTATGGTGTCGTTCACAAGGTTAGTACGACCTATCACCCATAAACGAATGGACATGCCGAATTGGAAAATCGTGAAATCAAGCACATACTAGGGAAGACCGTCAATCCCGACCGAAAAGATTGGTCCCTTCGATTGAACGATTCGCTATGGGCCGATCGTACCGCATACAAGAACCCACTCAGAATGTCCCCATTCCGCTTTGTGTATGGCAAGCCTTGTCATCTTCCTGTTGAGTTGGAGCATACAGCATATTGGGCCATTAAGAGATTAAATTATGATATGGACAAAGCCGGTGAAGCTCGCAAGCTTCAACTGAATGAGTTAGAGGAGACACGCAATGATGCGTATGAGAATGCCAAGATTTCAAAAGCCCGGATGAAACTAGCATATGATATTATCCGATGAAAAGAGATTCAACCGAGACAAAAGGTACTCCTCTATAACTCCCAGCTTCATCTATTTTAGGAAAATTACGATCCCGATGGACTGGTCCATTCGTTGTGAGAAGCGTATTCCCCAATGGAGCAGTAGAGTTGGAAGATCCAAAAGGGGGGAACACATTCAAAGTCAATGGACAACGCCTAAAGCTATATGTTGAGGCGTGCGTAGAAGAGATCGACACCATCTGGTTGTCAGACCCTGTTTACGGGGTCAAATGAGCTTGAGTTGAGAGGTCGTCGCACCCTCGACGCGTATGGGGTGAATTCTTGTGTATAGTATTTAGTGTCGGTAGATTAGCTTGAGTCCGTAATTGGTTACATAAGGTTAGGAATAGGATCACGCGCACCAACATGCACTTCGTGAGGACATCGAGAAATCCAAGTGGGATAATAAGTGAGAAAGTGTCCAAAAATTCGAGGGTGTTGGATTCTAGTGCAGCATGCTAAGTAAGAGGGTTCTGCCTGAGACGGAACCGAACCGAATCCCCTAACCGGATCGGTTCGGTTTTGATAAATCGTAAAAAAAAAAAAACAGAACCGGATCGGTTCGCCCCTGAACCGGATCGGTTTGGGTTCTGCGATTTTGGTTCTTCCCGAGGTGACCATTACTTCCCCCTATCCCCTCATTTCCCTCCATTCATTCCCCTCTTTCCCTCCAAACATCCATTCCCCTTCACCCTCCAAATTCCTTCCCCCCAACCCTCCCCACCACCTATAAAACCCACCTCTACCTTACCATTTCCCTCAAACCTCCACTCTATCCTCCCTCTTTACAACCCTATCTCTCTCATCCCCAATATTCCCAGCTTTTCCCATGGAAAATCCCGCTCTTCCCCCGAAATATATGTCCACCGAGATTCTGCCCAACGGCAATGGGGAATACTGCTCCCACATGGAGCGCGTATGGTGCGAATTTTTTTTAGCTTCTCCCGCCAACTGCACATTGAGCGCATTGTCAACTGGGACGAGCTGCCCTGCTTCGTCACCACCCTTTTCAGCCGGAGGAGGTGGATGCAATACCTCCAAGAACCCCACAATGTAGTGTGGGCGGACGAAGTACGATCCATCTATGGCTCTCTCGTCCGTATGGGGAAGTTTGAGATCCAAGCTTTTATCGACGGCCACCCCATCACATTCTCCCTGGCCATTCTCACTCGCAAACTTGATACCAAGGGTGTCCCCCACCCAGAAATCTATGACTACTCAACCAATTCCCCCACCATTCCAAAACAGCAATGCATCGACCATCTCGCACCCAATGAGATTTGAGAAAGGGGAACCTTCCCCGTGGGATGCCTAAATGACAAGGCGCGCATTACCTTCCATATTGTGTGCGCCAACCTACTTCAAACCACAAATGACTCAGCGATGCGCCCTTGCCAAGCTACCCTCATGTACTACCTTTTCGATCCAAACTTCACTCTCAATCTCGCCCGCATGCTTTACACCGATATTCTATACGCGACCTTGGAGTAAAAAGGTGCGGTGCCCCTCCCTTATGCACGTCTCATTACCTCCCTCCTTGTCGATGTTGGTATGCAGCCACCTCATGCTTTCCCCTGCCTCCCGGAACCCATTGGAAAAGTGTCACGCACCAGGAGTGCCCAATAGAGAGCTGTCCATTGAGCAGCTCGGGTGGTGGTTGATGTAGATGTCGAGGAGGAGATCCATGTTGAAGAGACCGAGGCTAAGGATGTCGAGATGGGCGGAGCAGAAGAGGAAGAATACGATGAGGACAATAACTCGGACTTTGAGCCATCGGGTGCAGATTTTGATAGGCGCCTTTCAGCTGAAGAAACTCATTTTGACGGGTTCATCACACAATACAACAGGGACCAAGCGTCCTATCAACGGGATCAAGAGCCCTATCGAAGGGACACGAGCATGATGCATCGTCTCCAAGCACACTTATACGAGCTCAATTTCAGCGGACCCCCTCCCCACTTTCTTCTATGATACCCACTGTTCTAAAAAACCCGCCTATGCTCCGCCTAGGCTTAAGGCTTGGGAGAAACGCCTCGCCTTACGCTTTTCACGCCTTATTCTTGGTAAAACCCTTAAGGCGCACTTTTTCTAAAAACAACAATGCTTTAGTGAAACGATGTCGCCTTTTAAAGAATTTCTTTACAAACCGGACCATTATCTCATCCAAAATAATCAAATAGTATTTTAATTTGCATATATTCAAACATATTTTTATGATATGTGCAATTTTTGAATTTTAATAGCCTTGTTATGGTTAAAAAATATTAAAATATATTAAGAAGGCCTAAACGCCTTTTCACGCCTTTTTACGCCTAGGCCCGCCTAGGCTTCTAAGGCTTAAGGCTTGTTCTCCACGCCTCAATCACGCCCCGCGTTTTTTAGAACCTTGATGATACCTATGATCCTAGCGCATCTGAACCCTCAAATTCGCCTCCCCAATGAAGCCCTTATATGTTATTTGCTGTTTGTGATTGTTGGTGGTTGTTTTTAAAATGTTGGTTATATGTGTGCTCCCCTCTCCTTTGTACCACAGGTGTTTAGTATCTAATATAAAAAATTATGCATTTCTGTCTCATTTGTTTGTTTTATTTTCCCGCATTTTAATTAGCTTTGAGTTAGATATTAGTCCTTTTTTCTTGAGGATAATGCAAAAGTCTAAGTTAGGGGGGGTCACAAGTGTGTCTTTCTAAAATTCACAAATTTTCAAAAATGCCCAGAAATTTCAAAAAAATCATAAAATCTTGAAAAATCCAAAAATATTTTTTTCAAAATAAATAAAAATTGGAATTCAAAATTTTCAAAAATATCATTAAAAGTCGGTTTAAAGTCTCAAATTGTAAAAACATAATACATAAAGTCGAAATTGACCAAAGATGGAAATTGAGCGAACGTAGGCGACTTAACGAATAAATGTGGAGATTAACAATCCCGGTGAGATTCGAGCCTTTCATTTTTGTGAAATTTATAAATCAATCCGAGTTAATTGTTAACTCAAAGTTATTTTTAGCGTCTAATAAGTCGTTGAGGATCTCAACACTTTCACTTTGATCGGTTATGGAAAATGTGTGTGATATTACCTTGAAAAACGTGCCAAAATAGTTCTCTAAACTTAATTCATCTCGAAACGCATATGGTAACGCAGTTAGTATTTTGGACAATGAAGTAGGCCCTCGTTTGTCACCCAAAAATATTGGCCAGTAAAAGTAGAGAAAAATCATCCCTTTTGTAACCCAAATTTAAGCCGAATAATTTTTTCTTTCGTTTGACAACCCGAAAACCCCCAATTGGCCTGGAATTATGAAAATTGATAATCCCAGAAATTAAGTCCGAAAAGTACAGAAAAGGGGCAAGAAAAAATAGCTATGCTCAACAAAAATAGCAAGAAAAGAAAAGCGTGAAAAATAAAAAAAAAATAGAAAAAGAGGAAAAAAATGAGCAAAAGCTCGGAAACACACTAACGGACATCATAAGAAAACTTTCCAATTCTAGATTTCCCGTACCATTCTCATTTTACCCAATACACCTTTAGCCCGAAAAAGTCCTAAACGAGTCCAAAATTGGTTACATCGTGGAGAGCAAAAATACAAAAAGATAATAAAAGATACTAATTAGAGGTAATGTTCCAGTTTTCTTATATCCGTAATCCAATGATGAGATCCTGTTACCATAAATTTTCATACTTCTACTTGTGTGCGTGAACTTGGTTCCAATACATTTACTCTTATAAATCACGCATACCGAGAGAATAACCACATTCCGAGGAATTCGTTTGTGAGAGAATTCCGTGAAGTTTTGAAATCAAAACGAATTTTTGGATAAGTAACGTAATGATCAATCGGTGGAAATTCGCGGTTAAATTTTCGGCTTCGCACACACGCACTATGATTTGAGACTCTTGAACATGAAATGGTGATGACTATTTTCTGGAAAAGTTTGAATTATATAATTTTTACGTATTTTGAGTTTCCTTTGAGTCGAATTTTGTGGGTATATTCACTGAAACCCTCACGAGACACAACTCGTCCTACTAGGGTAACCTAGGGATTTAAAGGCTTACTTGCATACGCTAAATGCAATCGCTCACCCGCGAAAGAGGTATTCTATCTAATTTTCAAGTTAGACCATGTTTTGATTCTTTTTACATTGCTCGGGACGATCAAAGTTCTAAGTTAGGGGGGTTTGATTAGGCATAAATTCTTCCCATTTATCCCCTTAATTTAGAGGCTTTTATCGCTCCGCAAAGTATAATTCGAGTGGATTTATATCATATCATTGCTATTGACAAGTTTTTAATGAGTACGTCGAGTTTCGTGTATTTTCTAACTATTTCGCAGGTGTTCAGTGTTTAGGAAGGATCAGCATCCTAATCCGAGTTCCGTACCAAAAGCTTTAAGGAAATACAAGGAGGAAAAGTTCCTGTCAAGATGGAACCGAACCGAAGTGGAAGGAAAACGAACCGATCCTACACCTGGAAAACTTCCTATAAAGCACTGTCAAGATGGAGCCGAACCGAAGAAGAGGAAAAATGAACTGATCCTATGCTCGAAGAACTTTCTGTAAAGGCTGTCAAAGATGGAACCGAACCGAACCCCTTAATAGGATCGATTTTGGTTTCGGAAATTCGAACTTATCCACTCGTAAAATTAGAATCCTGCATGGTTCAAACTCTTAGAATTCGTAGATTATAAATTTTAAACTCCTCCCAAACAGGAAGGGAGGCTTCTAATTCATTAGGGAAGCTTTGTAATCAGTTTAAAGAAGAAGAACAATAAGAAACCCTAGTTTGATTCCAGTTTTGCAATTCAAGTAATATTATTTCAATTCTTGTTTTCATATCTGCAGTAGTTATTTCTATAGTGAGAAATTTCATTCTTCTTCACCTTCAAATATTCGTAAAAATGTTTCCTTTCATCCAAAAAATGTTTTCTTCCAGTTTTCATATGTCTGGCTAAATTTTCAAGGGTTGGGGTGCATGAACCCCACCCTATGTAATTCACTATAGTGGAAATAGAAGTTGGAATCAAAACATTAGAAGAATTGTATCGTAATTCATATGATACTACTTTATTTCAGCCTTTGCTTACATATGCGGACTACGATCCCTCATATGTGTAATACTTAGGAGAAATAAAGACCGAATTTTAATTCAACCTTTGCTTACGTACCGTGCGGGCTACGATCCCTCATATATGTAATACTTAGGAGTATTAAAAATTCAGATTCATTTAAAGTTTTAATTCTAAATCTAGTATCTTACGAAGTGAATTACTATGGTGTGGGGGATTATAACCCGACCTATCTTTCCCATTCATAGTTACAGTTTTATTCAAGTCGTTCGAAATTCTGCAGTAGAAAAATTGCATTCATAATTTCAATAGTTAATCATTTTCAAAAGTGCATATAGTGTAGTTATTTCACAAATCAAATCACCTTTTCCTTCTCTTTAGAGTCAAGTTAGGTTTCCTTCGTCCGTCCAACGTCGTCACGACCTCGTTCGTCCTATTTCCCTAAGGATCGATACCCGACTTATCGGATTATTACTTGAGCGATAGGCTTGCACTTGAGCCTACATAGCACGCACAATAAACACATTTGTGGTTGCGTCAAGTTTTTGTGTGCACATCGGCACAACTATTTGCAAACGTCAGACACGTAGCACTCTCTCTAAGATGGGCCTCACTTCCTCGGGCTGGTACTAACACCTGGGTTTTCCTAACCTGAATAATTCGAAATTAAATTCTTCCTATACCCGAAAGTCTAATCCTTCTTAAAGTTAACCCGCGAATCTTCTCGTGGTTAACTCACCACAATCTCCTGATATCGGCGCCCCTAGTCCTTCTGACCTTATATCTTAATAATCCTACGATCGATGTATTTCCAACACACGTAAAATGAGTAATAACCTAACTATATCCTTAATTCCCAAGACCTCTCTCAACTTCCGACATTTGCTCGGTTTCATGCGTGGGACGTCTCGCAAAGCGAAATCTAAACAAGGAAGCCTCCCGTTACACTACTTCCTCGCATCGTCAATTATCGAGATATAACGATCTAAGGCACACCAATGTGACGTTCTAAAATCCTACCTCACTAAACTACTAACACTCTTCTACCACTATATCCTCCTATCTTAGAGAAATGGAAAATCTAACTAATCGGGGCGCCTACTCTCTGCAAGGGTGTTACGAACATTTTCTCCAAAACATACTTCCTCTGAATTCGCCTTCTATTCAGGTACTGGATGCAAGCTTTAAATCATTTTCTTAACCTTACCTCACCCGCTTACTTGCGGTGAGAGAACCATTTCGGTGCTCTTCTATAACACTTTTATTTCTATAAGCATGCAATCATTACACGGCTCTCAGTCCATAGTGTTTTTCTCCGAACTAGGTAACTTATCATAAAAACCAACATCTTTGCATCCTATAAAATCTCTCCACTCCCGACGTCGTTAAGGTTCATGCGTGGAGCATCTCGCAAGCGAACTCCAAGTAAGGAACCCCGCCTATACACTACTGCTTAACTTTGTCGGTCGTGGAGGCCCGTTATCTTCAAATATGCAACCGGGATAACCCTATCCCCTCTTTCAACAAAAGGTGTTCTGAAATCCTATTTCTTTCTAGGAGCCATACCACCAAGCACTCGTACTAACATTAAGTCCTTGCGCAAACAACAATGAGCTTAAACTCACAGCTTAGTACTAAATCCTGCATACCTTAAATCATATCTATAAGGTCCCCACGCACTCGAATCATGATAATGAAATATCTGCTCAACAAAGTTCCATCTAAGCATATAGTAAAGGCGAGCTCAACATGTATCCAGGTGAGATATCCCAACAACAACCTGTTCCATCCTGGAACCGTGGATACGATAGTCTTGCAATTATTAGCCTTCTATCGCTCCGACGATACCATAACATAACTCTTATAATAGTACCATACTCGTATAACACATACAAAATGAGTAGTACAAACCAAATATAAATTCAAAATAGAACCCCGCTACTGCGAAAAAACATATAGACATACATTATGTAATGTTTTTGATACCGCCACAAAGCTCGAATTACACGCACGAATCTAGGGTTAGTGAAAGACCACGACTCTATCTAGCCATACAAAGTATGCCTCCTTCAATCGAGGTGAAACTCATAACAACATTCTTACCAATTACTCTGGTTACTCCAAATGGTTCCCGAACTTAGTACACTTGCCCTAACTGAACCAAAAGTACTTAACTCAATGCCCCATCTAGGCACCCCAATCTTGTCCTTTAACTCCTACCGGGAAATGACGAATCGTGTGGTTCAACACTCTACACTGCCCTATTTCCCATCTTTGGCCTTCCTGACCCTGTTAAGATTATTAGTATCTCATACTCTATAGCCTCGATCCTGACAATCACCCTCATAGCTCCTTTAGCTCTTCCGACGAATATGCTACTTGCCTCCATTACCTTATTCCAATAAATTTCCCCCAGGTGGATATCCACCAATGGGGTTATATAAACATAAATTATCCATAAGTGTTAGCAACACTTACTAGTGAGCCTATCATTCCTCCGAAGGGCTCTTTCTCCAATGTACCTACCTTAATTCGGTACATAGTTCACCTTTTCATCTCACTTTTTATTCACTGCCGGCCTCTGACTGATCCTCATGTGAATAGTTCAGAAATCGCAGTCTATTCATTTATGATAAATCAAAAGAACTAACAATTAAATTCATCTGTAAGAACCCTCTGTGAGCAAGACATCCTGCTCCCCCGAACATGGTGACCACCATTCCCACCATTTCAATATTGTTCCCACGAGTGAAAATTTTTCCTCAATTTTTCACATATGGGTATTTCCATACCCTGCTCTAAGCCAAAGCTTCTGAGCCGTCTACTTCTGCTAAATCATGTTACACTAATTCCGTATAACTTAACTTCAACGTATGGTCCTTATCGAAGACCTTTCGAACCTCTTCCCAATTTAACTTCACCGGGTAATTTAAGTTTAGCACCACTTCCTATTACAGCGGTACTTGGATACTCATAACTACTATACTTTAGTAGTCGTTACAAAAATTCTTAGCAAATGGCTCAAGGAGAGTGACCTCTACTGCGGTCCTAGTCTCCGACTTCAATTAACTGCTCCAGCTAAGCCCCGCCTCCTGCCGCCCTCATCACGGCCTTCCTTGGTCGCCCTTTCTCTATCAGCAGACGAACCTCGAACGAGTGCGCAAACGATTTACTATAATATTATATAATGGCAGGAGAACGAAATCTCACAAGAGGAATCAACGATCCTAATCACATGGCTCTATATCAAATCGAGAGCAATACTGAAAGCGTAGTACGTCCGCACAGATTCCTAAGGACACTAGAACCTGATGCGCTAATACCATCTGTGACACCCCGCCTAATAAAATACCGGGCGATCAATCCAGTACCAAATTAAAACAGGAGTCTCATATGGTTCATTCTTAGAATCACTGTCGAAAACCAATTTAATTACTAATAACCTATTAGGCTGGCGTCAAAATTTTATTCAACTAATATTTTTAAGCAAACCATTTAAATAAAACATCCACACAATTTACATAAGAAACTTAAATGAAATAAAATAACTGAAAACTCGGTTTAACATAATACAACCAAATTGAATGCCGCACTAAAAGGAGGTAAAAGAATAAATAAATACGTATAGGTTGTCGTCCCGGATGTTTCTACAATACCTCCTATCTAGATCTCAAGGATAGAAGCATCTACAAGAAACCTGCATGCATCCACATCTGCTACAACAACGTCTATCTCGAAGGAATCATCATCCAGGCATTCCTGTGTCTGGACACCTAAATATATATATAATGTATATTAAGAGAGGGGAAAATAGAGAAAACGTGTCAGAGCCCGAGTTGGGAAAATATTTTTCAAGTGCATAAATGCTTTATTTATTTATGATTTCTCTCATATTTAAATTGGTATCGCACTCCCAGGAAATACCCCTCACCCCTCTTCTAGTAGTGCACACCTATCATGTTCTTTTAAATTAACATAGTTAAGCTACCCTGCCTAGCTAAACCGTTACCCAATGTCAATTTTAATACCCGAGTACTAAGGGCTAAACTTCTCCCCATTCCTAACATTTCTCTACATTTGTGCATGGGGTGTCTAGCGAAGCGAAATCCAAATTATTTGAAATTGTAATGTGTCATTTTGATTTCGAGTCATTTTCATATCATTTTGTGATTTGTAATTGTAATGTGTCTAAATTTGTCACCTCTAATTATTTGAACCCAATACATTTTAATTTTAGTTTTTAGATATGGAAAATTAGATCCCAACTCAGTGAATTTTTTTAGGTTAACGGTTGTTATAGTCATCTCAAAATATGACAAATGTGTTCACTTCATTCTTAGAAGCACCCATTTTAATGTACGGAAGCCAGATTCAGTCCTAAATATAAACCCAGGCTTTCAAATTTTTTAGTTCTAAAAGGCTACAATACAAAATTGATACATCTCCAGGCTTTACATAGTAAATATTCATTATCCTAACCCATTACCTAAAAAACACATCTAATTCTCTGCGTTTTATCTGTAGAAACATCAAAATATTCAAGAAAAATGAGCCACAATTTAACATGTAATCATGGATTAAAAGAGAGTAGACTTGATGGAAATGTGAAAGATAACAAATTCAAATGAAACAAAGCTTCTAAGGAATTATGATAGTAATAAACTGAAATAGTATAATATCGACAGACTCAACATAATTAATCTTAAAACTCAGATGCGACATTGTTGTGATGGTGAAACCCAAACCTAAGTTTAAAAAATAAGTTTCATAAAGAATTACCATTAAAGAATTTAACATCAATGATCTTAGGGTGTGTTTGGATGCATAGAATTGGAATTCAACTATATTTCTAATTCTATAGAATTGAAAGTCAAGGTCCGTTTGGATGCAGGGAATTGGAACGCTAATTCTATGGAATTGAAATTCAAGGAATTCCAATTCCATTTCAATTGTTGGGTTCAAGTGTAGATTTCTTTTCGAATTCTAGCAGAATTCTAAATCCCTTGTTTGTATCATTTACAGAATTCTTTTGGAATTTTAGTAGTTTGTGAACTATTAAAAAATTATACTTTTAATAAAGATTTTAATTTAAAAAAATCGGAATCGAATCACATCACACTTTAACAAGAATTAATAATTGAAGTAGCATTAAAATAAGATAGATAGAAGTTCATCTAAATTTAAGAGTTGTAAAACTAGAACTAGTTTTTAAGAAACATTGCCATAATAAAAAAAATCCACCTAATAACATAACAAGTCAATGCATATTAGAATGATAAATTGTTCTAATAATCACGCGCTAAGATGCATCGAAATCCATCGCATATTCAACTCATTCGGAGGACCAGAAAAAAGTATCAAATTTCCTTTGGTCATTCATCAAAAGATCAACTGCTTTCAAGACTTGTATTTCATCCAAATACTCACCCCCTAGTTTAATTATATCACGTAAAACCACATTAAAATATCGACTACATGTCTCTCCTGAGCGGATGAATTGAAACTTGACAACCCGATTCTTTAGGCTATGTCCAAGCATATATAAAAACATAGCCACAACTTCCTCTATCCGAACGTGTGCCGTTTCACGTAATAATTTTTTATCACGTAATTTGTTACATAAACTATTAAATGCAGCTATGATAAGGCGCAATTGATCTCTACAAGTTCTATTACTTTCATAATAAAGTCTTCTCAAATATCTCTCTCTTGTATTTCTCAAATCTTCGGAAGTCTCCTTCAATAAATGTGTTTTATGCCACCACACCGCAATTGCCGCTGAAATAACTATATGATATCTAACAATTATTTTTCTTTTTTTTTTCTCTAGCATCATTTTCATTCCTAACCAAGTCGTGAATCCCCAACACACAATGATCCATTT
The DNA here is from genome assembly GCA_949130495.1 of Sambucus nigra. NCBI lineage: Eukaryota > Viridiplantae > Streptophyta > Magnoliopsida > Dipsacales > Adoxaceae > Sambucus > Sambucus nigra. The sequence goes on along the minus strand of OX422213.1, from coordinate 619,212,123 downwards.
TCTGAAATTATTTCACATTTAATCTTGTTAGCAATGCATTAACATTTCCAACACATTAACATATCCAATACATTAACAAATTATTATTTGTTTAAAAAATAAAAAATAAAAAATAAAAAACAGATCATTATTATTTAATTAAAAAAATAAAAAAATAGTTCATTATTATTTAATTAAAAAAATAGTTCATTATTATTTAGTTAAATTTTTTTAAAAATCGTTAATTATTATTTAATTAAAAAAACAGATAATTATTATTTAATTAAAAAATTAAAAGAAAACATTTCATTATTATTTAATTAAAAAATAGATAATTATTATTTAATTAAAAAATAAAAAATAGATAATTATTATTTAATTAAAAAATAAAAAATAGTTCATTATTATTTAATTAAAAAATTTAAAAAAATATTATTTATGATCATTATATCTGATATTTGATATCATAGTTGTAAAACCGATCTGATATTTGATATCATAGTTGTAAAATCGATTTGATAACATGTTTATTTGATATCATTACAAATCTGATATTTTGATAACGGCAAAACCGATCTCATATTTGAGATCAGAGAAGCAACCAATCAGACGGAGATACCTGAAAAATAACCAAAAAAGCAACCGATCAGACGGAGAAGTACCTGAAAAACGACCAGACGAAGAGACATAACAGCTGTCAGACGGAGAGGAGAGGAGTGGAGAGAGGAACTGATTGGAGAAGCACTCACGATCGGAGAGAGAGCTGCCGGATGGAGAGAGCTAACAGCTTCAGGCGTGAGCTGCTGACGTGAGCCGCCGACGTGAGAGGTGAGAGGAAAGAAGGGATTTGCTTGGGTGTTTTAGGTTTTAGTGTGTGTCCCGATTTTAATTACAAATGGATTTGGATTTCAAAATCTCTACAAAATGAAATGGAATTGAGTTGTGGAATTGGGACTGAAAGAATTATAAATGAATGGGCTTTTTTAATGTACCAAACAAAAAAAGTTGGAATTGGGCCTCCCAATTCCAATTCCAAGGCTTGGAATTGGGCTGCCAAACACACCCTCAATTAATTCCAATTCCATGACTTTAGAATTAAATTATTTGGTTACATTGTGGAATTTCTTTGGTTGTTTATTAGAATTCTAAATTTATGTTTGTCTTGTGGTTAGTTCACTATGTCTATGTGTGTGTAAAACTTTGTGTTTGTTGTGTGAAATTATATTTATGTTGTGTGTGTGTGCGAGTAGTGTGAAACAGTGTGTGTGTGTGTAGTGTGTAAAATTGTGTATGTATGTGTGAATTGTATTAAATTTTGTGTTGTGTTTTGTATGTGTGTGAAACTGTGAGAGTGTGCAGTGTGTGTGTGAGAAATTATGTGAGGGCGCATGCACACACACACACACACACATATATACACACACATACACATATACACACACACACACTGTGTAGTGTGTGACTGAAACTGTGAGTGACTTGCAATTATATGTGCAGTGTGTGTAACTGCATGATGTAGTGTGTGTGAAACTGTTTATTCATGCACGAGTGTGAAATTATATGTATGTTCGTGTTGCTCTCGTGTCCTGTTCATAAAATTATGATTTCGTAATTATCTACTTGTACTTTAGAATTCATTTTATTGAATTGGAACTCTTAAAATTAGAATCTCGCAACAATTCCAAACTTGTTTTTCTTACCAAACATGAATTTGGAATTGGGGTTGCCAAACAACCCTCGCAGTAATTTCTTCAAATAACTTCTCTCCAATGGCCACAATTAGTTAAATTTTCAGCAAAGCACAACCAAATATAACCCTAAAAAACACACAATTTAGAATTAGATTTAGGATAATTAAGTCAATGCTAATGAACTCAAACATACATTTGATGTAAAATGTTCTTTCACTCTTCATTGAAGAGATGAGCTTTATTTATAGCATTGATATTATTACACTTTATAACATTGTTAGTAACATAATGTTAGGAGCTTTGAATTTGAATTTATACAAGATATAATATACATGTAAATAACATAACATGAATTGATTTGGTAAGCACCGAAATTCTTGCATGGTTTCATACGCCCTGCAAGTTGATGGGTAGTTGAACGGACCCGCAGCTTGTGATAATGAAACTGAAAATGCGGCGAACGAAGAGCTTTGTAACGATATCAACAATCTGATCTTCTGTGGAAATATAATTGACCTTGAGTTCACCCTTGGAGACTTTTTTGCCAATAAAATGGAAGTCTATTTCATCATGCTTCGTATGTGCGTGGAAAACGGGTTTGGAAATAATGTAGGTAGCTCCAATATTTTCACACCACATAACCAACTATTTTGTCGAATGAATACCATGTTCATAAAGGAGGTACTAGAGCCAAATAATTTTAGTTGCAACATCTGTTGTAGCCTTATACTCAAATTCAGGGGATGAGTGGGCGACGGTTAATTGCTTGTAGGATGCCCATGAAATAAGATTATTTCCCAAATAAGTTGTGTAACAACCAGTGGAACGACGGTCATCCATGCAACCATCCCAATATGAGTAAAAAATGTTAGAAGTGTGCATAGTGAAAATCTTTGAATAAGATGACCAAATGAAGTAATGTTCTTTTAGTATTGAAGAATTCGTTTCGCAGCTACCCAATGCCTATTTGTGGGAGAGTGCATAAATTGACACACTTTATTAATAGAAAATGCTAGCTCTGGTTAGGTTAAGGTTAATTATTGTAGGGAATCAAAGATATGGCGAACTTTGGGGGGATAGAAAAGTGGTACGCCCATAATTTTTTATAATTTTGTAGAGGTGGATGTGGGGGTTAAAAGGGGTTTGGGCTCATTCATGTCGGACCAACAAAGGTCATATGCATATTATCGTTGATATAGGATGAGGCCTATGGGGTGAGGAATAGTTTCAATGCTTAAGAAAAATGAGAGAGATCCCATGTATTTGAGCGAAAAATTCAACACCAAGCAATTGAATGAGTTGTTGAATATGACCCGGGTTCTTACATGGAATGTGTATGTCGTCAACATTAATTAAAATGAACACAGTGAGTCCATTAAAAGAGTGAATGAAAAGGGAAGTATCATTTTTGGATGGAACAAATTTGTGTTGGGTGTGAAACTGTGACATACGAGAAAACCAAGCACGTGATGCTTGATTGAGACCGTATAAAGAACGATGCAACCGACACACATGAGTGGGATTAGCGGAATCTTCAAACCCTGGAGATTGGACCATGTGAACATTTTTGGGGATAACCATTTAGGAATGTATTATTAACGTCCAATTGACATATAGACCCATCTGCGGGATATAACAACAAGAAGAATTATTAATAGTTATAGGCCAGACAACAGGATTAAACGTTTACGCAGTGCCATTTTTAATGAAAGCGTTAATTTCATCGGACATGGCTTTACGCCATATAGGTGATTTGTTCGCAATGGAGAAAAAAGTGGGTTCAGATAAGTGGTCATGGTTAGCAAGGGAAACCGAGGGTTGGGAGTTGCTGAGGCATGTGTCTTAGTTGCATTGGGTGAGTTTTATTTGTGGTCAGTGGTTTTGATTCGAGGTGGGTTTTGAACAGAGGCAGTAGGTTGGTGTGATAAGTAGGGACAAGCTCCTGGTGGGGGTAGTTGATGTAATTGAATTTGCGCTGAGCATAAGTGGGAAAAAGTTCTGCTAGTGTTGAACTCTTGAGAGATGAGGTAATTTGCGGGAAAGATGAGAAATGTGGGGAATTGAAGGAACTTTCGTGTAGTGGGTTTAAATTAGTGCAAGAGGTTGTCCTGGAGTACAATTAAAATTATATGATGGAGGGCATTGGTTGGTCGTGGATAATTTTTCACGTAGCGATGGCAACATGTGATAGTTGTGTGAGTTATCCCATTGCAAATTTGACAACGGGTGCGTGAGTCGGAAAAGGAGCGAGATTCACCATAAGACCGAGCTTGACGACCAAGGCCTCGACCACAATTGGATTAACCGTAAAGTCGATTAGAGGGAGCACCACGTTGGGTTAGATTAGCGAAAGCAACAGAGTCATTAGGAGAGGAGTTAGATGCAAAAGATAATAAAAATATGTATGAAGTTTGGGTTTCACTCGGGACGACTTTAAAGGTCCGGACTGGTGTTAAAATAATGAGAAATTGGTCCCATGGGTTGCGTAAACCATTAGACCCAGTTTGTAATGATAGAAGGGAGTTTAAGGGTTATCTAGGCTGGTTTAATATATGGCATATGGTTCCTGTAGGTTACATTCATATTCATTAGAAGGCTTTTGGAAAATTCATCTCACACCGCTCAAGACAAAGAATTTTCTACATTTTCTCTTTAATGTGGCTTAATTATGAAGAAATTTATGTGATAGAGTTTAGGTGAATTGATTGATTAATCTATTATTGAAATTGAGATATTGCTTGTTAAGATTACGCAATTGAGAACTAAGATAAGAACATGACTTTTAGCATTTTTGTTACGATATGTAAATTAGGTGAATCATGATGATCAATCTATGTAATTTAAGGTTTTTATTCATGATTTTGGAGTATGAGTGACCCTTCAGATGTATCTAATCAATTGAGGTCAATTAACATGGATTAAGACGAGTTTTGGTGTATTTAGATTGGTAGCAAATTCTATAGTGATTAAGTTTCATTTTTCATTTTTAAAAATAGTTAAAAGGGGAAAATTATGAAAAAATATAGTCTTGTAAAAAATTTAATTATCTACAACTTTTGTGCCTTGAGTTTTTTGTAGAAAATTCGTTTAAGTCCTGTAATATGCGAATGACTACTGTTGGTCCTGTGTGAGCTTTATTGAAATAAAAAAATAATTAATTTGATGGTTTTAAATTTTGGGAAATTAATTTTAGGACTTTTAAAAACATTCTTACCCTAGATTCAACTAGTAGACAACCATTTAGAGTATATGAGGGTTAAACCATGATGGGATGTGACGGGGTAGTTTGTAGGGGACTAAATTAAAAATATGCACCAAACTCCATTATGAGACGAAATTACATGAGATTAATCCTAGGTTGTGTAAACTTGAATTAAGTGATATTTTGTGTGTGAACATACCACATGTTCATGTGTTGCTCATGAATAACTTACTATTTGGGGGTTTAATGGAACACTTACGACGAGATCATAGAGTGAACCCTGGTTGTCGATGCAGGTTACGCATAGGCTTATTTTTATTCCCGATCCTAGGTGCTGAGGTTCCTTTTCCATGTGATGGATAAAGGGGCTGGACCTTCCGTATAAATGTTAGTATGTGGTTTTATTGGTGGTGTGATGGCCAAGTGATTTCCTATTAGATTTCTATTTTCTAATGTATGAAGTGGGACATCATTTAGTCTACACTGGTAGAGGCATGAGAGATCCCTGAGGAGTAGACCTCTGTGAGGCATCTATTTGTTATCCATAGAGTGCCCTATATTTTATGGTCATGGGTTGGGGGGCTTATGTTGTAATTGTGATACTTGTTAGATTACTTCCTGCCATTTTTTATTAATTGTGTAATTATGGTAGTAGAGTTAGACTTTCCCTTTATCTAGGTTAAATTCTATGGTAGATTCTGGATATGGATTATAATTAGCCTTGGTAGCCTTACATCTAAGAGTATATATATTTTCTTGGGTTGAGATTATGCAAATGTTACCTACTATGAGGACGACATGGTTTTATTATAATTAATGATTATCACTGTGGGATTATTAGGGGATTTCTTGCAGTGGGTTTTGACCCACGTTTTGTTGACTATATTTTCAGTTCCTAGGCAGCAACATCCATAAAGTTGAGGTTACAGTTGCATTCAGTAGCAGTCTTTCCACTCAGCCTTCTAGTTTTATTTTCTAATATAGGTGGTGAGTGTGAACTTTTATTATTCTTGTATTTCCTTTTAAGACTTTTTAATTCTGGGTCGTGGTGGGTTCCAAAGTTATTTAATTGCTTTTATGGTTGTGAGTTGGGACTCCATATTTACGATCGGAGATATTAATGATATAAATGATTTAATAGCCCTTATTTACTATACATAGGACTGACCACCTTATGTATGGAAAATATGGTGTGCCACAGGTTACTACTATGAAAATATGAAAATAGTGGGAAAAATTGATCTTACAAACAGATATTGAAAACTCACTGAGTTTACTTAATCAGTAGTAGAGATTTTCACATTCATAACCTCCTCAATTTCAATAGCTCTATTTCATTAGCTTTCTTTTTACATTTTGTCATAAATTTTCTGAAAGTGGAGACTTCTGTTTTTGTTAGGGGACTTTAAATTCATGCGTATGAAAAGTCTTTTAAATGATAAAATTTAAAAGTTGGGAAATTTTAGTATAAATATATGCATGTTTCTTTACCTATTTTATACCATTCATATGTCATTTTCGATTATACTTTCTCTGAATGAATATCTATTTGGGTTTTATATTGCACTCTCTTTCGCGCTACCATAACCAAAAGGTTTAAGAAAATTGCAGTCAGGCTTAATCCTAAATAACTTCTCAAATGGACATAAATAAGCCAAAACAGAAGTAGGCAACCTATTAATAAGGTAAGTTGCTGTAAAAGCATGCCACCAAAAAGATAAATCCATACCATCTTGATCTAATAGAGTTAGTCCAGTCTTAGTAATATGCCTATGCTTCCTTTCTGCACGACCATTTTGCTCATGTATCAGATTGCACAACCTTAGCAAATGGTCTATATTCTCCACCCCAGTAAGATTGCACAACCTTTATAGGGACCCCAAATTGTTTTTCAACCAAGGCTTTGAACTTAAGAAAGACATGAAAAACTTCGGATTTGAAAGTTAATAAATAAATCCATCTATACCTGTTGTAATCATCCATAAAATGAACACAGTACTTGTAGCCATCTTTAGATTCAACATGTGAGGGGCCCCATACATCTGTATGAACTAACGCAAGTGGATGAACTGCATGAGATTATGATAGAGGAAATGAAATAGCGTGACTTTTTCCTCTTTGACAAGCTTCATAAAATTCTAAATCCTTGTGAGAACATTTAATGTTAATTTAGGATAAACTTTGGCTAAAGTACTAGAAGATGGGTGACCAAGATTGCAATTCCAAACATTTAAATCTTTAGAGATTGTATTAGTCAATACTTGAAGATGAAAATCAGTAGCATAAAACTGAGAAATTTTATTCACATCATTAAAAGTTGAACACTGATTAAGAGACCGCGCTTCAGTATATGAATCTTTATTACAATCAAAACCAAAATTCATCTTATTACTATATGAAGAATAACAAGAGTTACAAGTCTTGGTAGCCAAATTTCATTGCAACTGAACTCCATTTTGATTATCCTCTGATGTTGACTACAACATGTATAACCCATCTTTAAGTTTCTCTTTGAGTAAAACTCTCCCCGTGCATTTGACCTTGAAAAAACAACAAGTAGAGTGAAATTCTAAGAAAACATCGTTATCTTTGGTTAGTTTGGAAACACTAACAATATTCTTGGTTATCTCAGGAAATCTAAGAATCGATTTCAGCTTTACAATAGAATTATCAATAGAAGATAGATCAGCTGAACCTATATGAGAAATGTATAACTCTCACCATTACCAACGACCATAGTATCACAACCGTCATAAGGAACTGCAGAATCCATGCAATCAAATATAGTTGCTACGTGATTAGTAGCACCTATATCAACATACCAACTTGCATCATCTCCAAAATTTGGCACTGCAGTAGTGACATATATTACTGGATCATGCTCAAAATTTTGCTGGTCATAATCACAACTTGGCTCTATAATCAAATTAGCAGTTGGTTTGGACATAGGAAGATGAAAAAGAATGATTAAATCTATAATGACACACGGTTTCATATGTGTCCTGCCTTAGCACAAACTTGACATATCAACTTGTTGCTAGGATTATAACCTACCATAGGCTGCATTTCTTCAAACACTTTGAGGACCTCTAGTATTTTGATTATCATAAGAACCACCATAACTATGTTGAATTTCAGAATTATATCCTCAACCATAAGATGTAAGGTAACCATTAGAACGAAACTCACCTGAATGTTTAGCATTAGGCCTCTGCCCAGAATGAAATGCCAAATTGGCCATTTTCATTGAACGATCACCAATTGCGTTGTACCTTTCAAGACGACTTTCATGAGTCACGAGTAAGGACTGAACTTCCTCAAATGATAAAGAATCAGTTCGAGCAGTGATATTCACTATAATTGGGTCAAACTCAAGTACCAATCCATTTAAGAAATACATGATTAGTTCATCTTCTTTAACATTATAACCTGCTATTGCCAAATTGTCTGCAACTAACTTAATCTGATCGTAATATTCAGAGATGGAAAGATTACCCTTCTTCATTGTCTAAAGTTGAGATTTGAGTTAAAGCAATCTTGCATGTGACTGACTAGAGTATTTCTGCTCTAAAGCTTTCCAGATTGAAAAATAACAAGTGTATTTTGCAATCGAAGCCAAGACTGGTTCGATCATGCACAATCGAAGCCAACTTAGGAATATCTGATCACGTCTATTCCAAGTACCATAATCAGGATTCAAAATTCCTATATTATTCAAGAATTGAGGAGGAGAAACAATACTGAACAAAAGATCATCAAGACCATGCCCTATGATACTGGGAATTATTTGAGATTTCCAAGCAAGATAGTTCAATCGATCAAGACGAATCGTAAGTGTGGAGTTTAGAGAATATGAAAATGGATTCCACTTTTAAGATTGAGAAGTAGATATAGACGTCATTGTTGCAAAACAAGAGACCATAAAAAACCTTACTCAATGGCTCTAATACCAAGATAAGATTAAAGTACAATAGCTATGTAGAGAGAGAACTAAAGAAAACCTCTCAAAAGATTTTTACAATAAGTACAAGGCTTTTATTATGCACTAGTATATATACACGAGTTATTACATGAGAAAAGGGAAAATTGTACTGTTACAAACAACTAACACATCTGTTACAAACAACTAACACATCTGTTACAAACAACTAAGAACTACCTACACAACAGATTTAAACAAACTAATAACTATTATCTCTAACTAACTACTGAATCACTTAGCTTATCACTATGAATGGAAGTCTAATTTTTTGGTTAAATCTCTTAATGGTTATTGATGAAGACGCACACTTTATTGGTGACAACCAAATTGTTTGTTTAGTGAAGCGAAAGAAATGGTTCACAATTGTCAACTTTAAGTTCCATCTTCCCAGTGACGGAGCCAGGATTTTTTTTAGGGTGGGGCAATGTACAGATTATCAACCTTTTTCGAGGGTTCAAGGGGGGGAGCCCCCGAACCGAATTTTGTTAGTTTTTTTTTTTACAAACATTCAATCAATAATTTGCATTTGTAGACAATTATAATTCAAATAAAATAACCTCAGATATAATAGCACAAATGCACATAGTACGTTAATAACAAAACCATAAAATAAATCATACGAAACAGGGGGTCTTAAACTAGAATAGAAAGGAATCAGTCCAAATTAGCAAAATCCTAAACAACAACGAAATTAAATTAACTCAAACCATTAAATATGTCGAACCCTTAAAATAAATAACAACAAATTAATTCAAACCATAACCTAAAATAAATAACAATAAAATTATTCAAACCCTAAACAACAACAAAATAATCCAAGTAACCAAAGTGGACAAGTAGATGGAAGTGTGAAATATTATTTTTAAATAAATATTACAGTTTTTGTCTTCAATTTTAAAACTTAACCTTTTTACCCTTATACTATTTTTTTAAAATTCCTGGGGTGGGAACTTGACCCCCCGATCTACCAAAGAGCTCCGCCCCTGAATCTACCAGCCTTCCTTATACTTTGTTATTTGTCATTTGTTAACTATGTAATTGACATCTGACTTAATAGTTCACAATTTTTGTTAGAATAAAATACAACTAAGGCCATGAAGGATCAATGTCACACTAAATGTGAGTTTACAGATTAAATTTAAAAACATACTTTGACGTCTTTATGAAAGGAAAAAACGATATTAACATGGATGTGAGGATAACATTTGGAGAATTCTTAGTGATAACTTTCATTTTCTTGTAAATTCTAGAGTATGAAATCTCTTTTTTTGGCACACATGACACTTCTATTTGGAGCTTTACACATAAGCAAAAATAGTTCAACTTAGCTATTGAAGTTATATCACATGTTATTTCAAAGTATAAGATACTTAGAATGGACTTCTATTCGTTTGAATATATAAACATATTGGATGATTTGAACTGGAATAGTGGTTATGCAGAAACACAAAGCAAAGAGTTTCATATTTGTTGCACCAAAGTTTTCAACCAAATGTTTAGTAACTTGAAAAAATAGAGCCTTTGCTCCTAATTGTTGTCACACATTTACATAATTAATTTGTATTCCCCTTCCACTAATTCGCAAGGTTATAGTTAAAGATATTGAACACAAAAGTAAATTATATAACTTTGCTATTTAATTTTTTAAAATGACTTTTTAGGTGCAGAACATTAAAAACGAATTTGTTTTCCCCATATATTCATTAGAGTGTGGGAGTGAGTCTTCAAAATTTTCTTATCAATTTTTTGAAATGCTTTTTGAGGTGTAATGTTATTTAGTTTGGGGTTACCTATAATTTTGCTTTTAAGTTCTTTTAAGGATGGTTGTAATAACGACATAATTGATCAAAACTCACTATATATAGAGAAAATTGTGGATAAATCACGCAACCATATATTTAAGTACACCATATTCATTATAACTTTGTACTGCTGTAGGGTTGTCAATGGATCGCATTTGAATCCGAATCCGATCCGTTTACTCGAATCTGCATCATATTTTAAATTTGATTAATCGTTTATCTGATTACCCGCTTATTAAATGGATCGGATATGGATCTAGTTTGATTCGATCCGATCCGCTAAGGACCCGATCCTACTAAATATAACATATATAAATTTATACATTTACTAATAGTTTTTTTGGTTTTAGTCCCATTCTCAAAGTTTTTTTAGGCTACCCTCTCATGTATTTTTTAAATTGTATTTAGTCCCATAACTACTCAAAACCTCCCTTAACCTCCCTTAACCGCTTTGTACCCGCCTCTCTTTCTCTCTACACAGAATGATATGTGTCGTACAGTTGTTACAAGAGGACCAATGACTAAAAAAGTAAAAACATAGGAGTGGACCTCTATTCCCATTTACTAATATATCTATATCTATATAATATGTAAGTATTATATGTATAAATATATATGGATCAAAATAATATATGTTTTATTTATGCGAATCATACACCATAATAAATTATAAAATATTTTAATGTAAGAATATAAAATAAAGAATTGGGATAAAATAAAATAAAAAAATAAATGTATATATATGTCTAGACCTGGACTCGGACCCAATCTGTTCTTATATGGATCCGGATCTGGATTCAATATTCTAGATCCGATTAAGACCTGATCCGAATCCGAATCAAATATTCTAGATCCGATCAAGACCTGATCCGGATCCGAGTCTGATTAAGTTTGTGTTAAACGGATTTGGATCACCCTAGATTCGGTCCGGACCCATTGACAGGCCTATATTGTTGTATGATGTGAACTCTATAATTTTCATTTGAAAATTTTAGTGTTGTACAATTAGTTGGAAATGGTGCTTTTGTCTATTTGAAAAACTATTGTTGGGGATTTAAATGTATGTTTCAAACTACGGCCTTGTGGCTTGATAACTCATATCCTTTTTTAATTGAGTAAAAACCTACGAATGTTTACGTTGTTGTTATTTGAACATAGAGTTCACCAAATTTGTGTGACTTGTGAAATTATGTTCCAGACCACATTTATGTTATAATAAAATAATAAAAATATTTTTCTAAAAATAAAATCTTATTGGAACGACTAAACCTTGCAAAAATAGTGGATTTTTTATTAATAATTTTGAAGTATAATTTTTCGTAAATCGTGAAAAATGAACTACCTTGACACATGTTGGGCAAATAATTGACCTTGCAGCACATTGAACAAGAGCGGACCCACATGGGCCCGAGGGGAGCCAACGTCCCTTTCGAGTTTGGGGGTTTCTTTCATTAAATATGTTATAGTTCCTTCATCCCAAAATAATAGTTATGCTTTCGTTTTTGGGATGTTCGAAATTAATAGTTCAGTTTACTTTTTCGGACATAATCAACGAACCAAAATTCATAATAGTAAAGAAGTCTTGATCTTGTCCATCGATTGGTTGCATCCTTAAAAACCGTCATTTTCAAATAGAGATTATTAATTTTGGACCCCTGAACCCTGAGCATTGACCACAAACTTCGCCCCCTTCCACAAAAATTCTTGTGTTCGCCACTGAAACTCATAATTTCACTCAGTAGTCATGAGTGAGCTAAAAGCATGCCAAAATAGTTTGGGTTGATATATGAGAGTGCGAGCTCTCAATGGTAGCTACCCAAATAAATTAAGTTACCTATTAAAAGATAATTTTCATTTATTCTTAATAAAGGGCAATGAACATCCCGAAGGTTTGTGTGACAAAATATTTTATCAAATTTAGAATCTAACTAGTTTTATCTTCATATCCACTTGGAGAAGTAATCGGCATCGATTACTTCACCATGTGGATAGAGGTTGAACCTTTGACGAACATAAGAGACACCGATATGATCAAATATGAAGTACCATCGTGACTCGCTTTGGCATGCTGAGAATAGTCATAATTCACAATGGAATGCAATTTAAGGGCGAACCATTTCAAGACTTCTGCAACAATCATAACATGAAGTAGGGATGTACATGGGCTGGCCTGGGCAGGCCCAGTCGATCTCGATCCGGGACATTAAAATTTTGAGCTATCCCAAGCCCGTCCAAGTCCGAGTCGGGCCTCATTATGTAATCCTAAGCCTGCCCAAATTCGAAAGGAATAAAAACTAAACTACTAATATATATATATATATATATATATATATATATATATATATATATATATATATATATCATCAATATTATATTTAATTCTCAGGCCTCGGGTTGGGCCGCGCTTAAGCGGGCCAACGAATACATACCCAAGCCCACCTAGGAAAAATGTCGGGCCTATAAAATTTTGCTAAGCCCGCTTTGTACACCTATTTATCTTACCCAGGTCCTATTTTTTTTGGGCGATCTTGGCGGGTCTCGGGCCTATGGCCACTCCTAACATAAAGCACTACTACAGTTCGATGGCCTACCCCTAGAACAATAGTCAAGCTCAGGCCTCTAATAAATAATGCTCGACAGAATGAAGAAAAGGTTGGAGAAGGAAAAAGGCACTTGAGTGGACAACCTTCCTTGTGTCCTCTGGGCATATCGAACAACGTCTAGGAGGTCTACTGGGAAAATTCTCTTCGCCTAGGCTTATGGAATGGAAGTCATAATCCCATTAGAAGTTGGCTTATCGACCATAGAGATAATTGTTGTTGATAAAAGCCTAAAGGAAGAAATCATAAGGACTGAGATTGATCTGGCTGAAGAAAGGAGGGAGAAAACCTTAATCAAACTGTCTTCTTATTAATAATACTGGCTAAGCAGTACATTAAAGATCTAATCCAAGGAAATTCCAGGTCATAAATTACATTCTCAAAAACGTGATCGGCAGCGCGTGGAAACCATCAGATGGCAAGTTAGGTCCTAATTGGGAAGGACTAGTCAAAGTTACATAAATGACGTTCAAGGTTCCCACCATTTAGAAACGATGGTGGGTAGGGAGATTCCTAGGTTTTAGTATACAATTAATCTTAGGAAATTTTATTTTTGAAACTTTGTAGTTTTCATTCAAAGTTTTTAACTTCTATTTCTTGGATGATTTAAAGTTTAATAAATACAAAATTAGCTTTTTATTATTCCAAATGAGAGGCTAGCTTTGTTAATTACCATAAATTTCTTGAAATTTATCCGATCAAGTCCTGATCGCCAGTTTGAATGCGTTAGTAAGATTACACTTAATTCAATATTAAGGCTATAAGTTTTCATTACTAATAAACATAAAGACATCAAGAATTTCCTAGGCAAGGGAAAAACCTATGGGGGATTTCTACGCTTTTAGAGAAGTGGGGATGTTTGATTCATCCCATAGAGTGAGGACATTTCTTTTCAGCGGACATCTATTCTTCCGAAGTAGATGGGATTATTGAAGGAATGGAGGCAATATCCACGAAATCAAAAGAGACTGTGGTGGTATTACTTGTAGAGAGCTCATTGAAAATAGGGATCTGAGGTCCTCTATCCACCAGTCTTACGATGAGAGAAGTGGTGGTTTTGGTGTACTCCAATAAGAAAAAAACACCGAACTAGATTTTTCGACTCTAGCGTGTAAGTGTCTCCTAAGGTTCCAGACCTTGCTCAACTCACCAAAATTGATGTCTGTTGGATGGGGCTCCTTTTTATTCTAAGCTTCTGCATTGAACAAATAAAGGAAACATTAGCGAAGAATAAAAAAATATGGCTGACCAGAATTAAAAATATCTAGACACTGCAATCAACCTATGTCACGCCCTCGATTGGGACACCTAAAACCTTGGTAGGGTTTACCACCCTCGAGAATTAATGGATGTTTCCATTTTCTTACAATAAAGAAGTCAGAGAAATAGCTCATATTGGAATAAATAAGTTTCAAAACCAACACTCTCTCACCCCCTAGACTTTAAGTAGAAAATATCCTCATTGGTTCGCACCAACGAGTAGCAATATCTGATTTATGGGATCCCTAATTGATTTCCATACAACTCATTGATCCTATGCACCCCATTTCGTATCCTCTAAGTATTTAGGATCCATTGGGCATGCACTACATTGACGTACTTGTAACACTCCTGGAATAATTTGTTTGGAGTGAAGGTTACTCCGGCCTCAGCAATGAACTGAAGATCATCCAATGTCCTCCCCTATGTTGTAATAATATTTTGGTTTCCCCCCTAACTGTATTACAATCGAGTCAGGAATAAAAAATGAATTCTACACTCCCCTATGGACCTCTCGCTCATCGAATGGACCGTTTCTCACCACATAAAGAAAATAAGGATGGAAAATATGAATACGTTTGCTTGAGAGAATTATTTGCAGAAAAATAAGGAACAAGAGAAATAAAGTGTACTTACAGTTCATGAACTGAATAAGTGAAAATGCATTGCAGAATGGAGGTAGGAAAAGTCATTAAATTATTTGATTTAATTTCTAAGATAACTGATCATTTGAAACAAGACTCAATGTGATGGCTAACACACGTGCGTTAACACCTCTTGGTGAAAAAGCTAACAATTTCCTTTTGTGATAAAACACGATGCGGAAGCGTAAGGTGATGGTTCAACAAAATTAATCAATTAATGTATATTCACTTAAACCGATTAATTAATCCAAGTCCTAGAATTTGCCTAAGTCATAATTATCAATATTAGCAAAATAGGCGAAACCAAATTTTAGCAAATGACTTGAATTAAACAACATTACCCAATATTTAATTTAGGTCCAAATTAAAGTGAGTGTGAAGATTTAAACCGAATTTTATCTTGAATTATTCTAAGCATGCATTCTACGTTATTAAAGCAAGATAAAATAAACCAATCACACTACGCCGCGATGTACGAGGAAAAACCCAAGACGGGAAACAACCTCGGACGGCCCTAGCCACAAATCCACTAGATACGGAATTACAATTACAAGACAGATAGACTTATAACGACTGACTCGATCCCTCTCAAGCCTCGATGATTCTTCTTGTAGACACCTCTTCCTAGCGGATAACCTCGGAACACCATCGCGGTCTCGGAATCCACCGATAGGGCTTTCTATGGTCACCGTCACCCGAGCAAGGAGCCTTTCTCCAAGTGGGTAGAGTCGCAGCAAAATGTCTTCTTCTTTGATGGATGTAGAAGCAAACCAAAAACTTCTCTTCTTGAATTCGGTAGAGATAAACCGGTGCCAAACTCCAAGCAATTTAATATGTATATATGAACTTGGAATAAACTCAATTGGGTGTAAACACTAGAGTGATGAAAGTATTTCTCTAAAAAAATCTCACTCAAAACATGAACATTTTCCTAAACCATTTTTGCTCTCAAACTCTCTCTAAGAGATAAACTAAGTTGGAAAAGTTATGGAAATGTTATGAAAATGTTAGTTTGGAAAATGTCATTCCCGCACATATTAAAGTCAGTAAAAGTTGGTTAAAAACCAAGTGGGGAAGTGGGTGAAAAACTGCCAAAAAACTGTTCCCGCCAGACAGCTCGTTCGAACGATATTTCGTTCGAACGAAATCTCGTTCGAACGAGTCTTCTAACGACTCTCCAGTATGGACTCGTTAGAAGCTCGTTGGAAATCTCGTTAGAACGAAAATCTCGTTCGAACGACGGACCAATATGCCTTAGTGGGAACTCGTTGGCAAAACTCGTTCGAACGACATCTGGTTCGAACGAAAAAACTCGTTCGAACGACATATCTAACGAACGACCAGAAAGTTTGAAAAATTCATTTTTATCCCTGAAAACTTTATAAACATTTATTTAAAGTTTTAATAAATCCTTTCTTAAAACCAAACGCAGTTTTTATAAACCTAACACCCAATAAACTTTGTTCCAAGCTCCTATATATATATATAATTGCATTCATACCTTGGGAGCATGGAACTATGATTGATGACGTAGAAACGAGGCACGCAAACCGGCACATTTGATGAAGCTTTATACTCTTTGCCGCTACATCTTCAACAAACACTTCATAGGCTTGAGAGTATTACAATTACATACTATCCTATGAATAAATGTTTTTGTCCGGAATTGAGACAAAACTATATATGGACTCAATTGGAAATTTGTGTCCTTAAAAATCTCCCCCTTTGGCTATTCCGGGACAAAAACCAAACAAAAATCCTAAAGGGCCGTCAAGCTCTACTAGACCCAAAACATAACATAACCCACCCAGACTTGACTCAACCCAAGGATCAAATGCTTTTCCGTTTAAACAATGCCGCTTTAGAGGAAATCCTGCACACTTAAGCAAACTCATCAAATGCATAGGGAATATCAACGTATTAAATGCAATTGTAATTAATTACTCCCCCTAAATTAATTCTCCCCTTTATCAAACACATGACCTACTTAGAAAGACGTCTCCCCCTAAGATAAATCTCCCCCAAACTAAGATACGATAATAATAGGATTAGATACCATTTCTCCTAGGATTAGATACCATTTCTCCGCCTATCATCATTCTCCCCCATTTTGTTCAGGAATAGGCAAAGGATAAAGAACTAATAAACATAAAAGCATGTTGAAGCTTAAAGTGTTAAGACATGAAAGCATATGGGCAATAAAAGCATAGGCAAAGACAAAACAAATATCATATATATATAAACTGGAAATATATCAATGAAGCACTTGCATATATATATAGATATAAACACACACATGACACAAAATACAATAAGTTTGCACACTCGTATGGCAAAAATGTGTCATATGGAAATGGAAATGTAAGGGTGTGAACTAGCAACAATTAAATTTAGACCCAAACACTTAATAAACATTCACGGAGTTCTCATTTGATTGCAAACTTTATCACATTTAAATATAACCTCATGTGACAATATGAAGATTGAACTCAATGAACAAACATACACAATGCATACAAGCCTAGCATGATGATGATTCTACAAACCAAATAGAGTCATGTCATTAAAGACAACTAGGATAAACGGACATTGTGCAAACCGTTGATATACCATCCAATTCTCCCTCAATAAACATGTATATTCTTTTGCTTTTGAATGAATATATCAAACAAACATAGGCCTTGACAATTGTTTTCTTTTTAATGCCAAATATTCTCTTTTTAGGCCTTTGGATCACGTATTTCTTTTAGATCCAATAAACGGTGGCTTACTATCGCAAAGGATCACTTAGTCCTTTCGGAGCCCTTCCCCGTGCATATTTATTTATCATGTTTTCATTTTCACACAAATCTCACATGCAACGGATTTTGACATGCACTAGTCCTCCTAGGTCATAGATATGTAGATGACTAGATTGGTAGGAGAACACCTCAAAAAGCTCAAATATAACATGTGACATTAAGATTTCAAAAGAGCTCGTGCATGTGTGAAAATAGGCATATAAAAATAGAATCCATTTGACCAACACAAAATTCAACTTCTCCATAACAAATATGGTAAAGAACATTTTAAGGATTGACAATCTAAACCAAAAGTTCTAGCCACGTGGGAGCGTTAAAGGAGAGATTCAAACACAAGTGTATGCCACATAAAGTGTGTCAAACTAAAATACACACAAAATAAAATCTTTTTGAGTTTTTGAATTTTTTAACCAAAAATAAAAAATATATACTCAAAAGACAAACAAAAATCATTTGAATTTTTTATGAAGCTTAAATTACCAAGAGATAAAATCCAAATGATAAACAAAAATCTTTTTGTATTTTTCAATTAATGCAAACAAAATGAAGGAAATATAATACAAAAGATAAACAAAAATCATAATTCTAGCATGTGATAAGCATGGAGCATAGACTAGAAAATGATTAAACAAGCATACATTTAGCATGTGAATATAGCATGAAGTACAAAAGCTAAAGTATGCAAACACTAACACATTGATATTTTAGATTTAGCAAGGGAGGAAGCATGTGAAAGTAAATGAGAATCAAAAACCCCATTTTGCAAGGCAACCAAGTCGGATTTCCTAACCCAAATTAATGAAGAGTGACTATCTTGGGGTGTAGGAATTTTAACTACCTTGGTTGCTTTACGTTGTGATTTTCTAGGAATACGTTTAAGATCAAAACAAAATTTCCTAAGATGACCTTTTCGACCACAATGTGTACAAGTAAAAACATGTCGAAAAGATTTACCTAAGGAGTGATCTCTAAAGACTTTCCTAGTAGATTCTCCTAAAACATTGGTTTTGGCGTTATGAGTAAATTCATTACAAGTATTGAAGCCTAAACCACAAGTGTCATTTTTAATTTGGACCGTTCCTAATATTTTATCTAATTTTTTCGAACGACACTCCAAATCAAATTTGACATTACTAGAGTCTTTTAATTTATTTTGCAATTCTAAAATGTTAGACTCTAATAAAATATTTCGCTCTTCAAAAGCAAGAAGCTCCTTTTTCAAGGATTCCATTAAACCCCTAAGGCTATCTCTCTCGCCTTCTATATATTCAAGCTTCTCTAGAAGAGCTTTCTCTCGTATCCTAAGGTCTTCAACCAACATACTATTATCAATGATTTTGACACGTTCTTTCAAACTAGCTTCTAACTTCAAATTAGACCTTTTCAATTTAATAGATTCTTTATAAAGTTCTTGAAAAGCATTTTGAAGTTCACTCACATTAACCTCTTCTTCATTTTCACTCTCTCTTTCTTCTCCACTCTCACTATCATAAAAAACAATAGAATCATAAACTATGACCTTGGAAGTGTCATGTGTTAAAGTTTCATCAATCGATGAGTTCTCACTATCACTCACATGACTAGCCATAAAAGCCACAAAGTTGGGCTTAGTGGGGGAATCGGGTCCCTCTTCCTTATCACTATCACTAAGGGTCGCATTATATGAAATGGGTCGCTTACCCTCTTTCCTTAGTTTAGTGGGGCACTCAAAAGCCCTATGGCCATAACCCTCACAACCAAAACACCTATTTGACTCGTCCCTATTTAATTGTTCATTGATAGGTTTAGGGATCTTCTCGGTTTTGTCATACTTAGAAGTTTCAAATTTCTTAAAGTCATTTTTAAATTTATCTTTGTTAAATTTAAGAAATTTTCCAAATTTCCGAGCAAACAAAGCCATGTCTTCCGAGTCACTATCACTCTCGCTCTCTACTACTTGTTTGACCTCTTTTCGGGCTTTTAAAGCAATGCCCTTTTCAATTTTCTTTTCGTTTTTAGAGGGAAACATGTCTAGTTCATAGGTTTGTAAATCACCTACGAGCTCTTCTAATTTCATAGAGGATAAAGTTGGTATAGAATTTAAAACGGTCACTTTTGGAATAAATCTATCAGGAAGGGACCTTAAAATTTTCTTTACTACTCGGTTGTCGGGTATTTTCTCTCCCTAGTTAAAAGATGAATTAACAATATCGGAAAGTCTAGCATAAAATTCATCAAAACTTTCTTTTTCGTTCATTTTGATAGTTTCAAATTGAGTGGTGAGGTTTTGGAGTTTCGAAGCTTTAACGACACTAGTACCTTCGTGGGTGAGTTACAAAATATCCCACGCTTCTTTAGCGGTCTCACACGTCATAATGCGTCGGAATTCATCTGGTGTGACAGCGCTAAATAAGGCATTTAAACCTCGGGAATTAAAGTTAGAAAGTTTAAATTCACCCTCACTCCATCTATCGGTGGGTTTGGGAACACGCTCATTATCTACTAAATGAGTAGGTGGGGACCACCCGTTAACAACAGACATCCAAACTCTCTCATCGATAGATTTTAGTGCCGATTTCATTCGCGCTTTCCAATACGCGTAGTTTGAACCATCAAAAATAGGAAATTTTGAAAATGGGGAAAATTCCATTTTAGCCAAAAATTATTTAAAAGATCTTTAACAAAATAATTTTTCGCTTTGGCTCTGATACCAATTTGAAAAAGCTAACAATTTCCTTTTGTGATAAAACACGATGCGGAAGCGTAAGGTGATGGTTCAACAAAATTACTCAATTAATATATATTCACTTAAACCGATTAATTAATCCAAGTCCTAGAATTTGCCTAAGTCATAATTATCAATATTAGCAAAATAGGCGAAACCAAATTTTAGCAAATGACTTGAATTAAACAACATTACCCAATATTTAATTTAGGTCCAAATTAAAGTGAGTGTGAAGATTTAAACCGAATTTTATCTTGAATTATTCTAAGCATGCATTCTACGTTATTAAAGCAAGATAAAATAAACCAATCACACTACGCCGCGATGTACGAGGAAAAACCCAAGACGGGAAACAACCTCGGACGGCCCTAGCCACAAATCCACTAGATACGGAATTACAATTACAAGACAGATAGACTTACAACGACTGACTCGATCCCTCTCAAGCCTCGATGCTTCTTCTTGTAGACACCTCTTCCTAGCGGATAACCTCGGAACACCATTGCGGTCTCGGAATCCACCGATAGGGCTTTATATGGTCACCGTCACCCGAGCAAGGAGCCTTTCTCCAAGTGGGTAGAGTCGCAGCAAAATGTCTTCTTCTTTGATGGATGTAGAAGCAAACCAAAAACTTCTCTTCTTGAATTCGGTAGAGATAAACCGGTGCCAAACTCCAAGCAATTTAATATGTATATATGAACTTGGAATAAACTCAATTGGGTGTAAACACTAGAGTGATGAAAGTATTTCTCTAAAAAAATCTCACTCAAAACATGAACATTTTCCTAAACCATTTTTGCTCTCAAACTCTCTCTAAGAGATAAACTAAGTTGGAAAAGTTATGGAAATGTTATGAAAATGTTAGTTTGGAAAATGTCATTCCCGCACATATTAAAGTCAGTAAAAGTTGGTTAAAAACCAAGTGGGGAAGTGGGTGAAAAACTGCCAAAAAACTGTTCCCGCCTGACAGCTCGTTCGAACGATATTTCGTTCGAACGAAATCTCGTTCGAACGAGTCTTCTAACGACGCTCCAGTATGGACTCGTTAGAAGCTCTTTGGAAATCTCGTTAGAACGAAAATCTCGTTCGAACGACATTTCTAACGACGGACCAGTATGCCTTAGTGGGAACTCGTTGGCAAAACTCGTTCGAACGACATCTGGTTCGAACGAAAAAACTCGTTCGAACGACATATCTAACGAACGACCAGAAAGTTTGAAAAATTCATTTTTAGCCCAGAAAACTTTATAAACATTTATTTAAAGTTTTAATAAATCCTTTCTTAAAACCAAACGCAATTTTTATAAACCTAACACCCAATAAACTTTGTTCCAAGCTCCTATATATATATAATTGCATTCATACCTTGGGAGCATGGAACTATGATTGATGACGTAGAAACGAGGCACGCAAACCGTCACATTTGATGAAGCTTTATACTCTTTGCCGCTACATCTTCAACAAACACTTCATAGGCTTGAGAGTATTACAATTACATACTATCCTATGAATAAATGTTTTTGTCCGGAATTGAGCCAAAACTATATATGGACTCAATTGGACATTTGTGTCCTTACACTTGGTCTTTTCAGCACGCATTTACTAGCGTAGCACTGAAAATCGAGGCAAATTACAAGTGTGCCCTTCAGACTCAATGGGTAAAATAAAGGTATTTTTATCTCAAAAGCATAAGTGTTGGAACTCTCCGACCATAGCTTCAACATGCAATCAAACATCACTGTCGACCAACGTCAAAGTCAACTGGCAACCAAACCTCTCCATCCCATTCAGACTGTAATGATTTGTGATCTATTGTTGGGGAATTATTCGATTTAATCGGAAAAGATGACACGTGTTCGGAGGTCCTAGTAAATGATCATAGCTTAAAGATAAGAACAAAATATGAGCCGATTAATGAAAATCTAGGGCCTGGATCTATTCAACTAGATCGCAATGATATTCTAAGGCCATAGAGTCCCAAGCGACTCATTATAGTTTTCTTCTCTAAAAATGTAACTCACTCCCTTGGAAAAATGGGCATGTAATCTTTGTTATCAAGACCTGATTAATAGAGAGAGAGAGAGAAAGAGAGAGAGAACTTAATACTTTATTAAAGGGAGTTTTATTTCAACCCCTTAATATTATCTAAGCACCCCAATTTTAATATACTCCTATTATTGGGTTGACTTCCTATTTACCCACCCCACTTCATGGGGTGGTTTAAATGAAAAAATAAAATATACTTTAAATACACATGCAAACACTCTAAATAAATTTTTGCCTCTTTTGTTTTTATATTTTTTTTATTCATCTTTGATACTTTTCATTTTTTCAACAAACTTTCTTTCTTTACTTTTTTTTTTCATTTTTTTTCATTTCTTAGTAAATGTATTTTTGCTCTACCTTTTTCATTTTTTTGCACCATGTAACACATGTTGTACTATGCACGAAAAAAAATTTAAAAATTAAAATAACGATAAAAAATATACTTGTAATTAATATTCTATGAAATAATAATGACATGATGATGAAAAATGTAAGCATTAAATTCTTAAAAACAAAGTTCTTGCATTAAAAAAACCTAATGTTTACACACTAGTATCAAAGATGAAAAAATAAAAAAGCGCAAGTTTGTTGAAAAAGTGAAAAATATCAAGAATGAATAAAATCAATAAAAACAAGAGAGAAAAAAATCGTTTAGAAAGTTTGCATGTGTGTTTAAAGTATATTTTATTTTTTATTTAAGCTATCCTATAAAGTGGGGTGGATAAATAGAAAATCAATCCAATAATAAATGTATATTAAAATTGAAATGATTAGATAAAATTAAGGGTTGAAATAAAACCTCTATTTAAAATGTCAAATTTTGAGTTTTTGTTGTAAATAAAATACAGAGAATTGATTGAGAGGGAGTATTTTATTTCTCAGTAATATTGGGTGTAATTATTGTACAAAACCATATGAGGATCCTCCTGTTTATAGGACATAGTGAGGCATCCCAATAGACAAGAATATAAGTGGACATCCACCCAAAAGCCACGTATTTTTAACACTCCCCCTTGGATGTACACCATATGCACCATTCAACGATTGTTGCCTCATTAAAACCTTACTAAGGAAAAACCAAAGTGATGGAAAAAGAGTACAACTTTTCTTATCATCGAATTGGTGTTGGACGTGCTTAATGCTGCCTCGTTAAAACCTTTACTAAAAAAATTTAATGGGAAAAATCTAGTTAAAGGAACAAGAGTACAACGCACTTATGTCCTAAAAGAGCATGCTTTTTTATTCTCCCCCTGAAAAGGATCTCCCCCTGATTTGCATATCTCAAATTGACTGTTGATGAAGTCTCCGCATTCCGAACCCTTGCACAAGTTTCTGGAACATTGCTTTTGGAAGCGACTTGGTAAACAGATCGGCTAGATTTTTAGTTGAACGCACTTGCTTGACTTTGATTTCATTTTTCTTTTGAAGCTCATGAATGAAGAAAAACTTTGGTGAAATGTGCTTAGTTCTGTCTCTTTTGATGAAGCCTTCCTGAATTTGAGCTATGCATGCTGCATTATCTTCCTATATGATACTGGGAACATCTGTAATGGAAGATAGTTGACTAGAACTACGACTTGATTCATGCAGTGCTAAAATTTCAGAGTGGTTAGAGGAAGTAACTACTAAAGTTTGTTTATTAGAGAGCCAAGAAATAACAGTATTACCACTAAGAAATACATAACCTGTCTGTGATCGACCCTTATGAGGATCGGAGATGTATCCAAAATCTGCATAACCTACTAACTCAGAACCATTAGAATGATTAGAATAATATAAGCCCATGTCAGTTGTTCCTCGTAGGAATCTTAGGATATGCTTGATCCCAATCCAATGCCTTTTTATTGGTTCAGAACTATATCTGGTAAGCAAGTTAACTGAAAATGAAATATCCGGTCTAGTGCATTGTGCCAAATATAATAATGCACCAATTGCACTTAAATAGGGTATTTCTGGACCCAATATTTTCTTATCATCATCTTTAGGGCGGTATGGATCTTTCTTTATATCTAAAGACCGGACGACCATGGGTGTAATTAGCGGATGTGATGTATCCATACCAAATCTTTTCAAGACTTTTTTAGTATAATTATACTGATGGACAAGGATTCCACCAGAATTTCTCTCGATCTGTAGGCCGAGACAAAATTTAGTTTTCCCGAGGTCTTTTATCTCAAATTCCTTTTTCAAGTTGTTAGCAGTTTTCTTGAGATCTTCTAGATTCCCGTTTAAATTAATATCATCCACATAAACTGCTACAATCTCAAATCCCTTTGGGGATTTCTTTATAAAGACACATGGGCAAATTGGATTATTTTCATACCTTTCCTTAGACAAGTATTCACTAAGACAGTTATACCACATCCTTTCGAATTGCTTTAAGCCATATAATGACCGTCTTAGTCGAATTGAGTACGTACTTCTTGACTTTGCTTTTGGAAAAGCAAATCCTTCAGGGATTTCCATATAAATTTCCGTGTCTAAGTCCCCGTATAAATAAGCAGTCACAACATCCATGAGTCTCATATAAAGATTTTCAGAGACCGCTAAACTAATCAGATATCTAAAAGTTATACCGTCCATAACGGGGGAGTATGTTTCATCATAATCAATCTCGAGTTTCTGTAGGAAACCTTGCGCCACAAGTCATGCCTTATATCACGTGATTTCATTTTTCTCATTTCGCTTTCTTACAAACACCCATTTCTAACCTACTGGGTTGACATCGTTTGGGGTTTGCACTATAGGTCCAAATACACCACGTTTATTTAGAGACTTAAGTTCTGCCTTGATGGAAAATTTCCATTTTGACCAATCTTCTTTTTGTCGACATTCATTTATAGTACGTGATTCATTATCATCATCAATTCCCTTTGAAATTTGTGTAGTTATTGCATATGAAAATATGCCATCGATGATTGTTTCATTACGATCCCACATTTCTTTTGAACATATATAAAATATATAGATCTAATTATTGTTCTTAGGTACCTTTGCCTCTTCAGGGATTTTATATTCACTTCAGGGACTTGTGTCTTTTTAGTGACACTAACCTCTTCAGGTGTTTTAGAGAAAGTGGATATTCTATTCATAACCTCTTCTGGAGCGTTACGAGGGCATGATTTTTCATTTGATTTTCTTTTCCGGGGAGTTGAATCTTTGGAACCTATAGGTTTGCCACGCTTTTTACGTGCAACATAATCATTTGTTGCTGAAATCAAATTTTATCCCACTGGAACTTCAATTATGGCTGGTGCATTAGTCGCGAGTACATGAGATTTGGTTACTTTCGCAGCATCGTTGAATGCATCGAGTAATTGATTTGCAATTCTCTGAAGATGTATTATCCTTCTCACTTCATGCTCACATTGTGAGGTACGGGGGTCTAGATGAGACAATGTGGAAGTATTCCACGTTAATTATCACCGTTCTTCAGTAATGGACCGTACTTAAGGTACGTTCTTCCCTCCCCCTAACGGCGGGAAGATGGTCTCATCAAAATGCAATCCGCAAATCTAGCGGTAAACACATCACCTGTTAGTGGTTCAATATAACGAATTATTGATGGAGAATTATAACCCACATATATGCCCAAACGACGTTGGCAACCCATTTTGGTACATTGTGGCGGTGCGATAGGTATGTACACAACACAACCAAATTTACGCAAGTGGAATATGTTTGGCTGACATCCAGTCAAGTTGTGAAGGGGAAAAAGAATGGTAAGCAGTTGGTCGAAGTTGAATTAACTTGGCAGCGTGTAAGATGGCATGACCCAAGTTGAGACTAGGAGTTTTGATTGAATAAGCAATGGTCTGGCTATCAGTTGTAAACATTTATTTAATGACTCAGCTAAACAATTTTGGGTATAAACATGGGGAACCGGGTGATCAATATCAATGCCTATGGATAAACAATAATCATAAAAAACCTGAGAAGTAAATTCGCCCGCATTATCTATGCGAATGGATTTGATGTGATGATCAGGAAAATATGATCTGAGCTTAATCATTTGAGCAAGTAATTTTGCAAAAGTCAAATTGCGAGTGGATAGTAAGCAAACATGTGACCATCGAGTGGAAGCATCAATTAAAACCATAAAATATTTAAAAGGTCAACTAAAAGGGTGAACAGGGCCACAAATATCCCCTTGAATGCGTTGTAAACAGGATGGTGACTCAGATGTTATTTTGAGAAAAGATGGTTTAGTAATTAATTTTTCTTGCGTACATGGGGTGTAAAAATGGTCACTTGGTAGCGTGAGTTGTTGATTTGCCAAAAAATGTCCATTCGAATTATTGATGATCTTTCAAAACATGTTGGTTCCAGGGTGACCCAAACGATCATGCCATACTATCAACTTATTAGGATCATTGAGATTTCGACCCATGACAGAGTGTGATTCTACAACACTAAGTGTTGTGTGGTATAACCCCATCGATAATACAGGGAGTTTTTCTAGTGCGAGCTTCTGGCTTCTAACACTAGAAGTAATGCAAGGGAATTCTTTTTTATTTTCATGCCTTGTTTTCATATGATACCCATTCATTCTAATGTCTTTAAAACTCAACAAATTTCTTCTAGAAGTAATTGAGTATATGGCATGTTGTATTAATAAGTGTGTACCATTAGGTAGCATCATGTGGGCTCTTCTAGAGCCATCAATAATTTTAACAGGGTCGGCTATTGTGGACACATTTGTCGTATCATACACTAAGTGGGAGAAAAAATTCTGATTTTTCAAAATAGTATGAGTTGTTTCACTGTCAACTAGATAAGTGTCATCGCTTGCTTGCAATTTAGGATCCATATATTTTTCGGTGATTGATATAAAACTAATATTTAAGGTGAGATTGGTGAGATATCCCTTCAAACCCTTGTGATTTGTCTTCTGTTTTTCTGACGAAAAAGTATTTGATTTGTCGATCAAAGTTTGTTGGGTGGAGAGATATCGTGCTGATAACGTGTTGTA
Organism: Sambucus nigra; assembly: GCA_949130495.1. NCBI lineage: Eukaryota > Viridiplantae > Streptophyta > Magnoliopsida > Dipsacales > Adoxaceae > Sambucus > Sambucus nigra. The sequence continues at coordinate 619,184,440 of OX422213.1, read as the reverse complement.
AATAAAAGTCAGAGAATTGATAGAGAGGGAGTATTTTATTTCTCAGTAATATTGGGTGTAATTGTTGTACAAAACCATATGAGGATCCTCCTATTTATAGGACATAGTGAGACATCCCAATAGACAAAAATATGAGTGGACATCTAGGGGTGAAAATGAGGCGAGCCGAGCTTAAGGTTACTTAAGTTTGGTTTGTATATGTAAACGAACTTAAATGTATGTTCAAACTTGGTTCATTTATCTTACGAGTTGAGATCGAAAGAGCTTCTAAGGAAACAAATACGAGTCGAGCTCGAGTAGCTTGGTTGTTTTACACTAGTTTATTATGAATATTGCTTATCAAGCCGAATCCGAGCCGAGCTCAACAATATAACGAGCTTAAAATTTTGTTCAATATTGGCTTATATATTTCATGGGCCCGTCTGGAACGAGTTTTTTTCCGAATGAACACGAGGCAAATTCAAGTAAATTGGTTCATTTTACTGTCCTATGGACATCCATCCAAAAGTCAAAGGTCACGAATTTTTAACAATGTTGAGCATATGAATAGGAATTTAAAACAACGTTGATGCAACGATCCACCAAACAAATTGATTAAAGGGGTTTTGTAAATTTAGGACCTATTGTAATATGTATTTTGGAAATTGGACAACAAATATTTTATTTATAGTTTTAGTCACTATTTTTTGAATAAAGCCGCTGGCGCGGACCCATATTTATAAAACGCCAACCAATCACAGCATGCCACGTGTCCCTTTAATTTGAAAATATGGACTAAAAATGAAAACGAAATATTTGTTATCCTTTGCCCATAATCAATATTATTTTAAGTCCTAAAAGTACATAATCTATTGATTAAATTACTACTTTTTAAAGTTAACAAATCAAAAGTCCATGAACATCGTTTGTTCTTTTTTCTAATCGGAGATTTTTATTCTCATTCTTTGACCATTCTGACCTGACACTCCAATCTCACACCGACCTTTTAATGCCTATATATACCTTTCCATATGTTTTCCTTGTAAACCAAGAAAGCATTTTCACAAGAAATATGAAAATCCATTCTCTACCTTGGACGCTTGCAACTTCTTCTCTATCAGGTAATAAAATATTCAATAGATAACTTTTCTTGTGATCAGTCTATAAATATTATCACTGTATTTAGTTATATATTCACTGTGACACCTATATATATATATACCTCCACGTGTTTCCTTTGGAAATAAAGAAACCATTTTGACAATAAGAATATCAAAGTCATACTCGGCCTCTTAAGACTCTTGCCACGTCTTCTCTATTAGGTAACAAAATATTCATTCTAAACTCTAGATAGTTTTTCAATTATATACATACACAAAGGAACATAGAAATATACATGACATGCAATATTTCTTTATTCAAACATGTTTGTCACATTTTTTGGGTGATCATTCTTGATGTTGGGTTTACATTATTTCAGCCTATATGCATGTATATTTTTACGTTGGTGTCTCACTCTTACATTTTATTAGGTTATCTATTTTGAATGGTCCCATATGACCGGTTTCCATGTCTACCATAAAGGTCTAATATCTTGAATAGATTTTAGGCAATTAATTTTGGTTACTTGTTAATATAAACTATTGGCTAAAATTTTGTCTTAGAGACTGAGGGCTGTTTTGAAGAATTTGTGAGAGTTGCCATATGATAGATATCTTGTTGATAACGAACAAATCTTGGAGAGTATTATTGGAGCAATATTAGTGTGAGGTTGAATCATGGAGTCATTTAAGCACTTGACCAAAGAATACTATTTTTATAGTAGATGAAATATATGTTGTTACAGTAAAAGTGAGTGAAATAGTAACAAGCCATTGCGATTTGTCCTTCCAATATATTTTGCTCTCCCAATTTATTACCTTTTTAAAGCAACGTATTATTACTGAAACTTATTGCCTCGTAACAAATTGAAATTAAATTTTTTTGCTCTTTTAATTCTTCACACGAAAGAGATAAATTGAATTATCAAATCCAGAAAGGAGAGTTTTCTTATCGTAATGTGGATAAATGGAATAATCAAAGACAAACCGAGAAAAACAATAAATCATAGAGTTTGCTAAAATGAGACTTCTTCCTTGGCAGGATGTAGATAAGGTTGTAAATCGAAACATCAATGTCAAAAACAGGTTTTCTTTTTTTGTTTTATTTTTACCAGGAAGGCAAGAATTGAAGAATTAAAGCCAAGGTTAGGTATAGTTTTTTGACAGGAAGGCTACAAGGCAATAAAACGGAAAATCAGCATCAGGAGGCCAGGTATTGTCTTATTAATAAATTAACAGGAAGTCAATATGGCGATAAATCGGAGAATCAACGCCAAAATAATAAATTAAGCGTTAATGCAAGAGGACAGGTATTTTCTTTACAGGAAGGATGGAGTTAAGGCGATCAATTGAATATCCAACAAAAAACTGGTTTCTGTTGGTGATTTTTAAAATAAGTGAGTAAGAGTTTTTTGGGTGTAAGAGCTTTAAGAGCTTGTCCCACATTGGAAGTGTGAGGAAGAGGTGGGAAGCTAACCCAAATATAAAAAGGGATAGTGTCCCACATTGGAAAATGTACAAAGCTAAGTGTTACCACTAAGCTATAAAAGGAGTGGGCAACCTTTGAGTCCCACATTGGAAAAATATTAAGAATTTGTACACTTAATAAGTACAAATGGAAGATGAAGAGTTAATTGATCTAGCATTTAAAAGGCTATTCAAGAGACCTCAATACGGTGCGAAGCACCGTACGCACATGCACACGCGCGCGCGCGCGCGCGCGCCTGCGGGTGAGGGGCAGTGGGCTGTAGAGGCGCTAGTGGCACACTTTTCACTTCACGTGTCCGCAGTGGTAGCGGGTTGCCGGGATTCATACGGGTCGGATCGCGATAGCTCGGGCGCGGTCACTTTTTGGTTGACCCGTACAAAACCGATTCGGTATTAATTGTACCTGTTCGGATTTGACTTAAGACTGTTGGTAATTAACAGTCATACCATTTCGGAATTGATTAAGACTGTTAATCCAACGGTCATGACTCTTGAAGACAAAGCCTTTCATTATCTATAAATAAAGGCTGCCTAAAATGAATTTGCACATATAACAGATATTACCCAGTTCCGAAATTTCCAACCCTTGCTATTACTCTCTTACAATTTTTAGGAGATATAAATTAACTTATTCTGTTTTGTGCACATAAACAGAATAAGAACTTGATTGACTATTCTTCGCTGCTGCATCCAAAAGCTGTCTTTAAATATACAAGTTGCAGGCAGTGCAAGTTGCTTCATTGTATCTTGAGTACAGATTTGCGGATTCCCGTTTGTATACCAAAATTATTCGTGTGGGGCAAATATTGTATTTAGGAAAGTGACATCATGCCTTGAAGCTTTCTACTATCTATTCAGAAGTTACATTTTTGTATTGAAGTTGACATTATTGTGATATATAAAGAGTTCCATTTCTGTATTTGCATTCATAATATCCAACAGTTTCTCTATGACAGGAAGTGTATAACTTGAGAACTAGTGCCAAAAGGACAGTTTTTTTTCTGTACAGAAAGGCAAAATTGAAGGATCAAAGCCCAAAGGTGATTTGGCGTTAAATCGAAGAAGCAATGGAAAAAAAATAGTTTTTTTTTTTTTTACAGGAAAGCAAAAATTGAAGAATCAATGCCCAAGGGTAGGTAAAGTCTTTTGACAAGAAGGAGATAAGGTAATGAATCAAAGAATCAAAGCCAAAAGACATGTATGTTTTCTTTACAGGAAGTTAAGAAATCAAGAATCAATAATACCAGGACAGGTATTTTCTTTTTAATAAGAAGGCGCCAAGGCGATAAATCAGAGAATCATTGCAAAAATAATAAATTGAAAGTCAATGCAAAAGAAGAGGTATTTTTTACAGGAGGGGAGGCGTTGAGGAGATCAATTGAATTGCCAACAAAAAACAGGTTTCTTTGTGACAAGAAGGGTAAAAGTTGAGAATTAGTGTCAAAAGGACTAGTATTGTTTCTTTACAGGAAGGCAAAATTGAAGTATCAAAGACCAGAGGATTGTTTTTCACAGAAGAAGGAATCGAGGCCAATAGGTAAGTATTTTTCTTTTGACAGGGAGGTAGATTTTTCACAGAAGAAGGGTATAAGTTGAGAATTAGTGTCAAAAGGCCAATAGGTACGTAAATCAAAGACTCAACGCCCAAAGGAGAGGTAGGTTTTTCTTTACAGGAAGAAGATAGATCGAAGATTCAATGCCAGGTATGCCTTAGATTATTTTGTGTTTTCTTCTAACTTGCTCCCTTCGTCCCAAATTAAGAGTTGTACATTCTTTTTTTAGACTTCCAAAATTAATAATCCATTTTCCTTTTTGTGGCAAAATCAAAGAACCAAATTTCACATTGGTGAGCAAGTTTGATATTAACCATTTATTAAGTGTATCCTTAATCTATACAACCAAAAATAATATGGACTCCTAATTTAAGATATGGACTCATAATTTGGGACGAAGAACCTTTTTTAACTCCGCCAATGCAAAAGTTTATGTTGTATTGCCGGTCCCAAGCCCGGATAAAGGAGGAGGGGAAGAGGTTGTTATGAAATTCATTTGGGCTCTCCCTTTATGGTAATCATTCAATATATGAAGAATAGAAAAATAAAATTTTTATCTTTGTAACCAAGATTTTGGTCTTTTGGGCCTAAATCAGGTCTAATAATAAATTTGCACATCACAGAATTGTAGATTTGTCTATTTTAGTATCTGTTTCAAGGGTTGTTTGGCTAAAAATAAACTCAAATCAAGTAGGGACCATTTGAGAGAACTTGTTAGTGCTCATTTGAATAATGGACATCTGAGAGAGTTGGTGATGAACATATTAAGTCATGTAAGGGTGGGATGAGATAAATTCCTGACTATTGTTGGCATTTCACTCATGGGTATGTCTTAGTTCTTTAGAATATAATATTTTAGATTGCATACATGTTATTGTTTTGTGAATTTAAAATATTCCTCCTCAATTAGTTGCTTTGTGGGTTCAGTGATGTGGTTACAGCTGAAATTCTTTTTTCTTTTGGAATTTACTTATTGCAAAACAAAGGTATGTCTTGTTATTATTGAAAGAAGTATTTCATGCATTTGCTGAGTAATTTGATAATGCATGTGTGGGCCTTCAATATGTAATGTATACATATATTGATTAGTTTCTATTGTCCTGTGCCAGACACGTACTATCTTTAATCTCAGCAATATTGACAATCTGTTTGCTGTGTGGATTTTCCCCAAAATTGAAAACTAAGTTGTATATTTTTTTCTTAAAATTCCTCAGCCCTCTTATATTAAATTGTAGTTGTGAAATTTTTTATGTTTCAGAGGGAATAAATGAAACAACAAATTGCTATTCTTGAATATATCTTGAACAGAGGGGAGTTCTCTCTTCCAGAAGGATATTTGTCTTGCATAGTCATATATATCCTAACCCGAAGTTCTGGTAAACATTCAGAATAATTCTTTTGGGTTTTTGGTGACACTGGAAAATCAGTGGGATCAATTTTCTTTTCTGCTCTTGACATTAGTGGATTAAGAGACAAAAATTTCACATCATAAGCTTAATCTCAATTTACTGATAGTTATTGGGTGAATCTCTTAAATCTGCAATTGGTCACATAATGCTTATGTAGATCGGATACCTTTGTAACGGGTTAGATTTTTGTATTATGAAGTGTGTCATGCAGAATGCTTATTTTCTAAAAAGCTGTCTTCGTCCTTAGACTGTATTCACCGCTCGTTAGAGTGTAGAGATTTGTCGAAGACTTAACTTGGCTTTATAGCTCATTTATAACCCCTGCAAATAGTGTAACATATTTTGTTCTGTGCTCTCTTATACACAAAAAATTAAATTTCTCTATATATCCCTTCACCGACATTGAACTATGTCGTAAACCTTGCACCCGAGAAGACAGATCTCGCTCGCAAGAATGGGGTAGGAGTGCCCTGCCTAGGTGTTGCTTCAACTTGGGCCAATATTGTACAGTCCCCTCTCCTTTCTTCACGTGGTCCCACACAAATTCTTCCCACCAAAAAAAGAATACCCTTGTAACTTAGTTACGGCCAACTTCATACATGTGGACCTGATGACATTCATGAAGTCAAACACTTTCTCCTTATTGTTAACGAAGCTGTACGAATTCATATTGGCCATGAACATGGAAAATGTCATTCAGGATATTCCCATAAAGTGCCTCCTCTAGGAGGTGAAGCATGAGGCCTATGTTACCCCCTACATCACTACTCCCTCGCCTATGGGCCCTTATTGATCTCCATACCCTTGCCTATGTCCACTGGGGGGTGTCTTCTCTTTGAACCTGCGGCCATGTCTGCCTAAGATTTTTTTACTGATCCAAAGTAGTTAAAATAAGGGATTTGTCTAGAGGAATACAAGATAAAGGGCCTTATGTAATGACCTACCGCATTATAAGATAAATAGTAACAACGTAAGGAATCTTGATGATGACCGAGTACAAGAAAAAGCACATAAACTGAGACTAAAGCTCATCTGAGATGTCGTAGACTTTTTATTTAAATAAATTTCAGCAATGTGTTTAATAATCTCTATTTATGCAGAATCTTGATCTTGGGCTTCACATTGAATTTTGTTAATTCCTTCTTCAATTACTCCCTTGGCACCGTCAATTGAAACTGCAACAGCAACTTCAGCAAGATATGTATTGGGATGTCTTAATATTTCTTGATGAAGGAAGCAGTTGGATCTTATGTCTCTGGCTGGTTGGTAGCGAAAAGTATTTTTGCTATTTTTTTTAAAGCGCTATATCCAACCCATGGTGGATTGGGTTAAGTATTTATACTATTCTTTTCTTCTTTATTTTCTTAACAGCTGCATAATTATAGGGCGTATGTTTATTTACAATTTTAGAAACAATTTTTTTAAAACTACAGACATAATTTTCACCATTTTATTTGCATTCGGGTAAAAATATTTCAGTCCAAACCATACCGAGCTTTAAAGACACTTCTAAGCCTCTAAAAATAAGTTTCAAATTGAAAACTAATTAAAAGGCATGAAAGATGCTCGATCGGTTGCATACCTAAGTTAGTTTCATCCATTTTTATCCTCTTTGGTGGGCTAAAATCTTCCAACAATTGCTTTTTCTTCAGGTTGAAACTGGTGCAATCAGTAATTTTATCAGCCCCATCTTCACACCCTGAAGAAACAGTGCTTAGTGTTAGTTGAACCTATTCCATTATGATAAGTAAATAACAAACAACTTTTGTGTACAGCTTTATGTCGTGCCCCAACAATTCTCGTTCAAAAGAGAGTGGAGATGTGAGGATTAGTTGATTAGAAAATGAATTGGTATGTATTAAAGCATGTGGTGGGCAACATGAAGACATTACCTATGTCCCTAAACCTTTTCTTCTTAACCAAGTTTGAATCTTCGAGCCGTGGATTTCTACCAACACCATTACTTGTGCATTCATTATCGCAGGCATTCCCAGTTTCAACATTTGCTGGATCATGTGATCCTGAAGAACCACACCTCGGTTTCAGTGGACAAGAAAAGGATCAAAATACATTAGAAAAGGAACACCACAAATAGCAGCAGCCTATGTGCTGAGAGGTGTTTTTTTCCAAAAAAACATCAATGCCAAACTTTACTTCCAATATAATTTTTTCCTAAATAAAGCATGAGGTTTTCTTATAAATTTCACTTTTCACATATGCATTACCATTTGCCTTGCAGTTTAGGTGGTGCCAGAGTAGATTCCCCTTTTTTCTGAGACGTGGTTAGAGGAATACTAACCACATTCTCATTCCTATAGAACTCAGAAGGTTCAGAAAAAAATTTAAGATTCACAGCCTCACTTTCAGTATTAGCTTATTGGAATAACAACTCTTTTTATGGTATGTAATCCCCTTCGATTTCGTGTATTTCATTTGCTACAATATTTTTAGTTTTCTTTGGTAAGAGTCAATTTGTTCATTATAGTGTACTGTATTATTTATGTAAATACATTCACATTCATGGATCCTATCTTGGTCTTTTTAATTGCTATCGATATGTATAGTAGACAAACAATATGGCTATCGATGTAGGGGTTATTATAAATCACCAAGGTCATTGTTTGCTCATTTATCAGCTAAAGTTAATGCCACACTGGATTATATTTCATTGGCTAACATAAGATGGAAGTAGCCGACAATGAAAGTGATTCAAAGGTCTTAGTTTATCACTGGAACTTTTCATAATAATTGGCAAATTATATATGAATTGACACATTACATACACTTGATGCCCAGTCCAACCAAGTGTCTCATATCCTATGCTTACTTTCACAGACATACCCAAATTTTCTAGGCTCATAACAACCTTTAAGAAGTAATTTCACACAAGCTACTACTTCAGACCTCCTTTAAGTCCCTAGTTTATGATTTATTTTCTTTCAGTTGTGGATTGGTACTCTCTTTGTAATTATCTTGATTAATGTAATTTGAAATAAAAACTAGATTAGAAAACAGAGGATATGAGGATATTATGAGCTACTACATCAGACCTCCTTTAAGGCCTTTTTCCCCTTTGATCTCACCCCTCCCAGTGGAAAAAACTATTATTAACATCAGAGGCAAGAAGGAACCAAGAGTTGAAAACCATGTGAGGATCCCATGAGCTAATAGATACAAATTGAACGCAACTTGCTTTCTTAAAACTGAATCGGATGGCATTTTCCCGTAGTATAAAATTACGAAGGCATAATGTGTGTTTTTATCATTAAATAAACTTGAACAGGGAAGAGAGGTTGGATAAACAACTTCCATGTTTATTACATCTCCCCTTCTCAACAAATAAGAACTATTTATTGGAATTGCATATACTTCTATTAGTTTATTTCTTTTCTTTTGGCCAAGGAATTTCTTTTATGTTAATGCCTCCGAAGAATACAATGCGTTGGTGCCACTCTGGACACTTGAGGTTAGTGAAATTTGACATGGTACCAACTCACTTGAAATCATGGGATGCTGTATATTTTGTAGAAATAAATTTATAGTCTCTGATTGTTGTTGTGGTTTCTCAACTGCCATGGGAGAGTGAATTTATCGGACGATCTTGGGTAGAATATTCAATAAAGAGGGAGGAACTGCAGTATGGAAAAAATCATTTAACCCTTGAAGATTTTGAAGTGATTATTATGGATACATGTTTCATCCCATTTTTCCTTCAGGCATTGTAGAGGGTGCGTGACAATAGGATCGCCCTCCTCATCTAGTTCTTGTCAATTTCCTATTGATTATCTGACTTTACTAGTCCTATCATTGCATATTTTAATCCATGGTTGTATATGTATTCATCTTTCTGTTTGCATTTGCAAGGATTTTCTGTTTGTCATGGTAAGGATATGCTTGATCATGACAGGTAGTATACTTGGGTAAACTTCATTTGCTGGAATTTTTCACTCAATGCATTTTTGCAGGAATGCCTCAAATCAATGATTTCTTTCGAAGTACCGACATAACCTGTGGTATGCTAAAGGATGGAGACTTTGAAAATAATACAAACAACATCAAGTTTTGAAACAAAATCCATTTTGTGGACACACCTGAAGAACGATGAAAGCTTTGGAACTAGAACTCATGTCTCTGAGTTCCTGGATGTATTGAAGGAATTCTTAAGCATACACTATACGAGACGCTTCATTTCCTTTACTCTATTTGTTTTCCAATCCATCTTCATTTTCATCTTGATTCTGCCACTATCATCCCTTATGTGTTGCCGTTTCAAGTTTCATATTCTGTGGATATTGATTCACTGGAATTGAGAAGAAGGTACTAAATCTCAGAATAAATAAAAGATGAACACTTTTAGTTTTCTATTTTTCAATGAACATTTACTCATGTGATTTCTTGGTTTTGTTTTTGTGATTTTGTTCCCCCTCCTCCTTTCATAATTGTATTGTTATGGGATAGACACACGTTCTCTCCCCTAATTTACTTATATGAACTCAGTCATCAATGAAATCATTTGTTTTAGATAGAAAAGAATGTATCTTGTCTTTGATACTTGAGATATAAAAAAGTTAGATTGTATTCATATTGTTTCCTTTTAACAAATCTATTGGTATAGTTTAAATTTTAATTAACAATCTATTGTTATTGTTGTGTACATTCTTACAAAGAATGGCGTCTTGGATAGGCAATGTGTCATCAGATTTTGTCTGAAATTGATGTGATAATCTAGAATAAAGGGTATTGATGAAATAAAAACTGATAACAAGCATTTATGAGGTCTTATACTCACTACTCACTACCTAATAGGTAGCACCTTTGGCTCATCTTCCTCATAAAATCATTTTTATCAATGTTTTGATATACAATTATTGGAATCTACTTTTGCATTGTAATCACACATCTTCAGTGTCCAACTATTTTTAAAAAGGTTTTCATTACATAAAACTCTTGCTGATGGGAATCCGTTGTTATTTTTCTTTTCTTTTTTTCATTTTTATTTTCTATTTTCTATTTTCTATTTTTAGTTTTTTTAGGCCTTTTCTTTCCTTAATTAGTCTCCAAGCATGTTTGGAACTAATTAGGCATTCTTTTGTTTTTAGTTGGTCCTTTTAGTCATTTTAGCTAATTACTTAATTAGCAAGTAATCCTTTCCATATAAATACACCATGTAATATCATTTGTACTTACTTTTCCCATTCTTAAAATATAAGATAACTTTTGATTCTCTCTCTAAAATTAGGGTTTGGTTTTCTTTTTAGCCATTGACATGTAGTTTATGTCACTTGCATGTCTAGAATTTTAAACATAACAAGTACAAAATCATCCAAAAATCTTAACTTGACTTTTATTTCTTTTATAGGAGTGCACACCATAGGGATCTCTCACTGCACTTCCTTTGCAAACCGGATATACAATTCCACGGATAAAGGTGACACTGACCCAATCATGGACTCAAACTACATTTCTCAGTTGAAGGTAAAATGCGAGCCAATTGGTGAGATGGACCATGGAAGCTCCAAAATTTTCGACACCAATTATTACACTTAATTTCTTAATGGACTTTACTATGTCCATGGTGAAGATGGGTCGGATTGGTGCCCGTACACACAACCAGGGGAAATCAGGAAAAAAAGTGGCTTCGTAAACTAGGGTCGCTTTCATTATGTTTTTAGTTATTTAATTTGGCGATAGCTTTGCAGAAAATTTTATTGGACTGTTTGAATATTCTTGTTGAGTTTGCAAAATTTGGGACGCTTGCTGAATTCAATAAAGTATTGAAGTTCCATTGAAATGGACAATCATTTTCTCCAAATTGGTGCTTTCATTTTACATGTTTTCAATAAAAAAATATTCCACTCCAGGACCTTAGATGGTCAAGTTATTTTGTGCTCGGTTTATTGTAGGAGTTCATCAGGAAGTTTGACTTGCGCTCTCAAATTAAATCTAGAAGATAAAATAATAAAAGAACCCAGTAAATTTAGACTAATCCTTGCCAATTTGGAGAAGAATAAATTACAATAGATACACGTGTGATACCATAAGCAATTACCATCATTACACCTCAAAGATACAAAAAATGAAATTGGGGGAGAAAAAATAGCTTTTACGTGGCCCCAGAATGAAAATACCATATGAACAGAGAATCTTGGAAAAAAAGGAAAAAGAAACTACTCGTAAATGCAAAAAAGATGAATCAAAGGAACTTGATGAATCCATTACTATCCCTAGATTAAACTCCTTGCAAATGCAAACAAAAAGATGATTACATATACAGCAGCGGACAAGAATACCTTATAAATATACTAGTCAATAATCATTTCATAATATGCAATGATCGAGGAGAACAATGTTGTTGTCACACACCCTGTTCTATGCCTAAAGTGAAAAAAATAAGAAATAAATAACCATAATACTGAATTCCAAATCGGTGAATATTATGCCCAAACTCGTTGTGAGTCACTAAATTCACTCTCTCCTAGCTATTCAAAATCCAGAATAGTATAGTATATGTGTATCTATAGAATACTTAACATCCCATGCTTAGCATTCATCATACATTTATATGATGATCAATTTCAATTAGTTCGTTCTCTTCCTGATTCATTCCAATCCTAAAGTGTCCTACATATAATTCTGTCAAAAAATTGTATGGAGATCACTATGTGAACCATTGCTAACATATCGACCACTCTAATTTCCGTCAGTGTATAGAAAATAACATAAGGGTAACCTAAAAGCAAACGACGTTAGAATTAGTAATGGCAAAGGGACGGTTATGGACGGGTAAAAAATGGATATGAATAAATTTAGACGGGTCAAAAGCGACTCGGACATAATAATTTGGACGGCTTTGGTCGGGTCAAATTCGGGTCGGGTTGGGTCAAACCCGGATCGGGTCAGGTTGACCCGCTTTTTTTTTTGAAAAAATAAATATTATACCATATACAGATAAATATGGTATAATAATTTTGAAAAAAATATATACAAGTAGGTACTTAAATAAAAAAAAATCTTTAAACACTTTAGTAATTTGAGTTTTATTTTTGAGAGGGTCCAAAACCATTTTGACCCGCTAAAGACCCACCAACAAGCCGTCTTATTGGATCGCTCAAACCATTTTGATCCACAAACACAATTAATGGGCCCAAAACACATTATTTTGGATGGATTATGCACGGTTTCATCCTCAATATCCCATATTTCCAGGCCTAGTCAGAATACACCCCCCGACCCACCCACCCACCCACCCACATCTCACATTGTTTCTTAAACACCAACCTATAAGATGAATACATATACAACCATGAATACATTACAGAAATCAAAGGGGAGCCCTATGATTTTCGTTATTGTATTGCTGAAAGCCTAATTCTTATTTTGCAGATACATGAACTTCGAATTATATCCTATCATTGCAACAACAAATTACTATATAGGAAACACCAAAATCAAAGAAATAAGCCATGATCAAGATGAGGAATATTTCAGTGAACACAAAGATAAACGGTTATAATTAAAATTTGATGTTTTTTTAACATATATATATATATATATATATATATATATATATATATTTATTGGTTTATTGTAGGGAGTGAAAAGGCAATACATGTAGGCTTAGGTTGCGTTTGTTTTTTCATCTGAATCTGAAGTCTGAATCTGAAATCTGAAGACTGAATCTGAAGTCTAAAATCTGAATCTGAAAAATGTGCTTGTTTTTATGTCTGAATGTACCTCTGAATGAATGTATTTAGACTGATTCAGACTTCAGAGGTAACTCTACCTCTTAATCATTAAGAGTCAAATATAGCCGTTAGCCTCTTAATCATTTAAAAAAATAAACACTTTTTGGTACCTCTTAAGTCTGAATGGTTCAGATTCAGGCTTAAGAGGTAAAAACAAACGACACCTTAATTTTTCCCTCCTTCAGTTCTAACAAATAAATTTATGTGTAGTGGAAATTGGAAACATACCCCCAAGGGCCTTTAAAATTACTGCCACATGAGCACACAATTAAACTTTGTGTAACAAGGATAATTTTTTTCTGCAAAGGGAGGAAATAAATAGAAAATGTTGAACAAGGTTAGGTCACAATATAAACACTTTTGTTACTCATATATAACTGTTATGGAACATTACCAAAAATTGTATATGTTAAAAAAAGTTGAAAAGATGAATCAGAACCAAATAAATATTTACTGTGAACAAACAATATGAAAAATCTACTAATAGGGGACCAAATTTCACTAATCGTAAGTGTTCAGAGTGGTGCCACAATTGTGTATACCTTCGGGGCATTAACATATTATGCATAGGCTAGTCAAATAAAATCAAAGATAACTTGAACCTGCAATTCTAGAAATTTAAGTCTTATGCTTGAGAAAGGTAGATGTGATGACATGGACATTATCTCTCTTCTCAGTGTTAATTTATTTATGAATAAAATACATAGGCATTTCTTACTAATAGAACATGCCTTTCATTCGGGTTTAAGACATAAGGTGGTTTCAATCTATATCATTAAGCTCATAGTGCCCCCACATGAGTTTCTAAATTGTCTTCCTGAGTGAATTTGAATGCAATCACAGTAGCATTAAGATTATGTAATACCCCGTATTTTTATAACCTTTAAATTTGGGAATTTATTAAATTTAAATTGAGATATTAATTTAATATTAATCCAGTTTTTATTTTAAATATTTACTAGCGTGATGAGAGTTAGTAATTATTGGGAATTCGTTGAATATTACTTAATGGATAAAGTAATATGTATAATCGAATTTATGAAATTATCATGAGTGTATAATTTGATAATTGTGGAAATTAAATCAGGACGCGCCTATGTCGTGTCGGGATTAAATTATTATTATTTAAAGTGAATAAATTATAAGTCGCTCGTATGGTCTTTTCGAGTGTGCCAATGTGTCCGGAAGGGTCGAGATAGTCAAAATAATGTACCCGAGGATTTAGTTTGGGTCTCGGGGCATTTTTAAGCCCAATTGACATCCCGGGAGGGTATTTTAGACATTTTACATTTTTAGGTAATTAAACCCACGAATTTCCTAAGGATAAATCAGCCTTTAGTAGTTTCCTTCTAGGGCTAACAAAAACAAAATCAAAGAACGACCATTAGAGAAGGGGTTGGAGAGATTTCCAAGCAACTCAAGGCCAAGGACTCGACCATTTACATCGCCACCACCGCCAAAGCGTAGATCGCGTGGCAAGGAACGTAACCATACCATTTTCGTCCACAAATCAGAAACACAGATTCCAAGCAAGTATCTATCTTGCTTTATTTTAGTTAATGTTTCAATCATGTTAGTCTACGGCTGTTTAGAATATGTTTCATGGAAGAAATTATAATTTTTAGAGATTTCAATTCATATGTTGTAATGGAAGTAGATGCATTCTGGACATCTAAATCACATGTAGAGGATAAGGAACGAATTTGTATGGGTTTAGAAGTAAGAAATCTGGGAAATAATGGAAACTAAAAGAAAATTAGGGTTCTTGTAGTTTATGTGAATTTTACCCCATTCAACCATGATACTTGATGAATTCGGACATGTTTTACATAAAAAATCTTGCTGTTAGGTATATGGTACTTGTAGTATTATTAATTGGGAGTTTGGGAGTCGTTAATGGAGATTTGGTTGAGGTTGTAGAGGTAAAGCCGTAACTGGAAAAGAGCAGGTTTCGTCATAGCTTCTTGCATCGATCGATCGATCAAGAACATCGATCGATCGATCGACCCCCTTACATCGATCGATCGACCCCTCCTGGAAAACTGCATATTTTTCTTTCGATGGTTTATCTCGATTGGGCCTTTATGGGGGATATTGACTCGTACCCTCGAACATAGGATTCCTTGGTACAGGCTATCTGATTGATAGTCAGACGGTCTTAAGAGACGTGAGGGTATATGGTGACCTCTTAGTGACTAGGAACTATGATTCGCCTCCAATTGTATGTGTTTTGTGTTAATATAGTTCGAGAGTGATTTCAAACTAGTATTTCCCTTAGTACGAGTGATACGGGGGGACTTGATAACAGAGTATGCCAGCACCATAGATTTTATGTGGGGTGCCGATAGTATATATATTATATGAGTGACGAATATATATATATATATATATATATATATATATATATATATATATATATATAGACATTCTCTTAAGAGGACGTCCTTAAAGAACGGATTAACGGACTTTTGTCCTTATCCGGCTGTGGTCCCCTCGTGGTCCATAAGACTTTTGTTATTTACCTTAGATGGTCCCCCTCTTGTCTTATATTAAAATCCTATTTTAAGACTATATATTTAAAAAGAATTGTAATTTAGACCCAAATTGGTATCAAGACCTTAAGAACTTTAGAAACTCACTGAATTCTGACCAAAATCCAAATTCTAGTATCAGAGCTACTATGGTATAAGACCTCGCCTTTAAGAGGAACCAGACTCATAGGGGGTTCTCGCCTTATGACAGTTCTTCACGACTGGTGGCGAAGTGATGACTCTTACCCCTAGAGTGACCCGTCGGTTAAGGCCCGATGTGGGTTGTAGTTGTAGAGAGGCAACATGCGTAAAAAGTAGTTTTGAGGGACCTTTGCATGCCACACGCACGCTTCGCGCTGTGTACCCTGGTGCAAAATGGTATCAGAGCCATAAGACGCTCCTTTTAGACTTATAAGTAAAAAGACTTTAATGCCCTTGGGATTTATCCCTCGCATTTACCAAGATATTTTTGGAACCAACTCAGACTACCAACCTATACCCATAACTGATTTAGACTCAGAAGGTTGTTTAAACACACACATAGACGGTTGTTCTCACATTGAACATATCCCAACAACACACGCAGACAGTAGACAAGTTATTGCTAGTGCTATTAATAGCATAATAGACCAAAATAAGTGTATACTGCTTATATTAAGACAATTAATAAAAGACACTCAAACCTTAGAAACAGAGATAAAAAATATCTCTAAAAGATTATTAGACATAGATAATCAAATTTCAATAGACTTAATACACGTTTTACAAGAAATAAATATTAAGACTAATCATATAGAAGTCCTTAATAAAGACCTTTTAGAAATTAAAACTTTAATTAAAAATCAAGACAGTGAGTTAATTAAACTTACTAAAGAACAATCTAAGCTTATCCCTAGATTAAATAGTTATCTTCCTAATGGAGATAGTTAGATCAGACTGGAATGAGGTACCAAGAGACCTCTCCATCCAGACTTTATCAAACTTTTATCAAAGAATTTTAGAAAAGATAAATGATGATAGATTTTATTATAAGATAAATAAAAATGAGATTGCCAATGCGGCTAAAGCAACTAGACTTATATTAGAAAGATTAAATTTAATTTCTACATCCATAGCAGCTACCCAAGATTATAATAGTAGCTTTGTTAAAGACTTGCATTTAGACTTAAAGGCTAAGACAAAAAGATTAACCACCTTCTACACAGACTTTGTTAAATTCCAACAAAATTTAGCAAATTACCTTAATAATAGGGAAAGCCATAACCTATCCAAAATGGATAGTATTATTAATGAACTTAGACTAGACATGGCCTAAGTAGAAGAAAAATATGAAGAAATTATAAACGAAATTAAGGCCGTATATAATAAACCTTCCCAAGCAGAAGTAGACTCTCCTTTTATTCTAACTAGGTTAGATAAAATTGAAAAGACTGTAGAAGCCATAGAAATTAGATCTATGCAACAACAAGAAAAAGACAATGAAGTAAAAGACTATATTACTAATATTGGTAAATCCATTGTTAATTCTCTAGCTAGACATAGTGAAGAAAGTCCTGAAAAGATAAGAAATGAAAATAAGAATTTTAAAGAAGAAATCCTTAGTCAGATAAAAACAAAAAAAAAATATTCAGACTTCTTAGAAAGAATTGAAAAAAGACTTGAACAAAAATAGGTAACCACCTGTAAATTTAGAGAAACCCCTCCTTTAGAAACTAGAGAAAAGAATACCATAGGTAGACGAGAGATAAATGATGAATTAGATAAGACTAGTAAGATAGTTAGCTATATCCCAAATATTGGACAGAGTAACCATATGCTCCAAAGACTTAAGGACTCATCCTCCAATGTTAGAACATGGTGGAAGGAGAGAAATTTCACCAATCCTCTCCAATGGAAAGAATGGGGTGAAGTTGACTAGAAGATTGTTGAAGATTCCATTCATAATGGACAACTTCTAGCCGTTAGATACATAGACTTGTTTAAGGAAGGTGCCACTCCTAAGACTCCTAATTATAACATGACTTACCATTATAGGAATCATGTGTTAGACAAATCTTATACTGAGCTCCAAGTATTTGACTCATAATGGCTTAGATCTAGAGGAACTGATAGGAAGTTCCAATTCCTAACCTTTGGACTCTTTCAAGCAAGAATCCAAGGATTACATAGACCACAGAATAATATCAACATATTATGTTGTTTAGTAGACAAAAGATGGAAAGATTTTGAGAAAAGCCTTATTGGGATATCCCAATTAGAAATGTCAGACAACATAGGATACCTTAATGTCATTCCGGCATTTACAGTAATCGTAGACACAGCCAAACATTTTAAGTTAATATTATATGCTAGTGGCTATGAAGACTATATTATCCCAGACGCTAATATAAATATAGAATTTCAAAGCTATGTGAAGTTCTCCCAATTTCCTTATGAAGGAATGCAATCGGGAATTCCTAGCGGTAGACTTAATGAAGAAATCTTAGTTAGAACCAATGTTTCAGACTATAACCATACTTACAATATTAGGAATACTGGACCTATGAAAGAAAAAGCTAAGACCCTCTGGCAATTGCCAGAATTCCAAGAAACTAAGACTATACAAAATAAACCCTTATTTATTAATCAAGACGACATCACTGGAAATGTTACCATCCAGTTTGGACCTCCTAAGATTGTCAATAAGAATATTCAGACCGAAGAAATTAGATTTAGGAATATGGGAGAAGCCATAATCAATGATCCTTTAGAAGGAGAATGTAGTAGTAAGACTAGTGCTAGTTTACTAAGACAAGCCCCGATAATTAAACCTAGAATATCATTTGAACAAAAAGACTTAATTAAAGAAAAAGTTAGGATCCAAAACTTTGGACATGAACCCTCAGAATTGGATATGAAGACATTTAAAGATAACCTTAAGAAAAGTCATTCTGTTAGATTTCAAGAAAGAGAAAGATTTAATATGATAGCCCAAGACCGCATATTAAAATTAAAAGAATCTAAGAATACTAAAGAACTTCTTAGAAACTTAAGACTAATAGAAGAAGGAGAACAAAGATTAATGCCAACTACTCAAGTAGAGCCTAGTAAACAAGAGATATGAAGTAGTAGTAGGCTAGAAGATGCTCCTAGACTTTTTAGTAATCCAATAGGAATAAATATTCCTATATACTCAAGCACTGTAGTTAAGACTAAACCTGATTATATAAAAGACTTTCCAACTAGTGACAAGAGTTTCACTCCTGTTAAGACTATGGCAAGCCAAGCCATAAATCCAGTAGGTATATACCTCAACTTAGACAATGTACAAGATAGGAATAAGGCCTTAGATGAATGGCGTAATCAAATGAACATGTGTTTTGCATCTAACGAGCAATGGGATGCAAATTCATGTAAGCAGTACGCTGAGGAATCCATTAGAGGTATTGTAAAAGATTACTTAGATAGTTTAAGAAAAGCTACAGATGAAGACTCCGTAGCAAAGGTTGAGAAGATGAAGGAAAACCTAGAAGAAAGATTAATCGAAGAATATATTCAATTGTTCACTTCAGAATTCATTGGAGCTGGACATCTAGCTCAGATCAATGAATAAGACCTAGAAAAAAATAAGTTAGCCCTCCTTAAAATTTGCAAATTAGATAAGATAAATGAATATAGCAATAATTATGATCAACTATATTACCAAATTAAAGAATTTGGAGAGACCTTAAAAGATGAATACTTTAGAAAGATACCTACCATAGGACAAATCCTAATTAATGAATATATGAATTAGCCAGGAGTAGCTGGAGTTAAGAATAACTCCCTTGGTGAAAGAATCAATTTCGCCAAAGACTATATCATATCTAAGAGACGTGATATAACCCAAGAAAAGTTGATAAAAGAAACTTTCAAGCAGATCCCTCCAATCAAAGACGAAAGAGACATCGCTCCAATCCAATGGGGATGTGGAAGTGAATCTAAGAAATTCAAAAAGAAATTAGAATGGAAGCATAGGAAGTTTAAGACTAGACCTTTAGAATTTCCAAAGAAGTATAAATTTAGACAATCTACTACCTTTAGGAAAAAGAATCCTAAGACTAAGAAAATAGATTTAACCAAAGAATATACTTTAAGAAGAATACTAGTAAATATAAGAAAGTTCCTAATTATAGGAAAGACAAAGATATAGCTCAATCTAAGACCTCTATAAAAGTGCGGCAAGGAAGGACACTTTGCTAAAGACTGCCCTAACAAGAAAGATAAAGAAGGTATTAAAATCATTAATACAATATTAGACTATGCAGATTAAGAAGAATTAGATATCCTATATGCTATAGAAATATCAGACATAGAAGAGGATGATAATACTAGTATTTATAGCGTATATACAGATAGTGATTCAGAAGATTATAGTGATATTGATGAGTACGAAGACTCTCAGGACACTCTAGACTTATATATGATGCAGACTAATCAAGACGGTTTAGATGATGAATATATAGACTTTGGAGAAGCTTGGTATAAGTGTGTATTAAGCCCCTTTTTAAAGAAAAGATGGACAATTAGTAATCCTGAGTTACTAACATATATACCTAGATGTTACTTTGATGAAAGACATTATTGCACATTTGAAATGAAATGTAGCAAGAAAGACTTTAGATGCGTAGAATGCTTTGAGATTATACAGACATAATTGTTTATGGTTTGTGTTATTTGTCAATTACACTACCATGAAGACTGTTGGAGAACTAGATTTAGAGGAATTTATACCAGCCAGTATGATGCTCAAATAGACTTAAATATTAGAACATATTATCAAGATATTGATAGAAATATAGCCAAAAGATTGCAAGAAAATAAAGACTTCAAAGGAAAGGGAATTTCCTATGATTTAGAAGAATACCATTCTAATAGTAGTTCAGAAGACCAAATACCCTTAGATTTTATAGATAAACCTCAGAAAGGAATATCTATTTTAGAAAAGAACAATTTAGGAATTTCTACTAAACCACATGCTTGTTTTGTAGAATTATTTGTTCAACATAAAGACTATCCTAAAAGACTTTCAGCCTTTATAGATACAGGGTGCTCTCAGAGTATTTGCAAGGCTAATGCCTTCCCTAAAGACTATTTTTTAGAAAGTACTCAAGAAATCTATGGTAAAGTGGCTAATGGAGATCCTTTTACCTTATATTTTCAGACTATTCCTATTTATTTTAAATTAGGAAACCAGACCAACAAAACCGTTAATCATTGATTTTGGATAATGGATCCTCATCCTAGTTTCACAGGAAACATTATTTTAGGCCAAGAATTTATTAGTAAATATCATCCTTATACTCAGTATAACGATAAGATATTAATTAGTGATCAAGAGGAGTTTAATATTAAAGCCCCTCCAATAGATCATAAGACTGTCTTTAACCTTATGCAGGTCAAACCCAATTATAGACCCATAAAACATCAGAGTTCTTCAGCTGAGCATGGTGGACCTAGACCTACAACCCAACAAGAAGCCTTAGAAATTACTAAACCCTTACAAAAAGAGTGTAAGTGTCCAGACCAAAAGTGTTATAAGCAAATAGGTCTTATACAACAAGACATTTTAGATCAAGCCCAGCAGACCTTATTATAGGTTCAAGCTATATCCAAACAGAAGAAAATAGATATAGAAGTAGAAAAGGAAAAGATTAGGCAACTAGTCGAGCCTACTTTAGTAGAAAATCCCATCGCTAAGTGGGATAAAGACCAAAGCTTTTGTGAAATCATCCCTATTAACCCAGATGCCACTATTAATGGTGGAACCTATAAGAAAGGATACTCACAAGAAGATAGGGAAGAATTCAAGAAAGACATAGATGAGATTCTTAAGTTAGGCATTATTAGAGAAAGTAAAAGTAGACATAATAGCTTAGCCTTCTATGTTCAAAATGAATCTGAACATAAAAGAGGAAAAATACGCATGGTTATAGATTATAGACAATTAAATAAGAATTGTGAATCTGATTTTTATAAGATACCAGACAAGAATAATTTAATCAATTTGATTGAAGATAGAATTATATTCAGTAATTTTGATTGCAAATCAGGCTTCTGGCAAATTAAGATGCATCCAGATAGTATTACTTGGACAGCCTTTAGTGTGCCCCAAGGAAAATATGAATGGCTAGTAATGCCATTTGGATACTTGAATGCTCCTCAAGTTTTCCAAAGAAGAATGGATAATATATTTAGACCTTATTCATAATTTTGTCTTGTTTACATATATGATATTCTTGTAGCCATTAAGACTGAGATAGAGCATGTAGACCATCTTAAAAAGATTATTTTAGAATTAGACAAACATGGTACTGTTATTTTCGAAAGGAAAATGCAATTATTTCAGACTGAAATAGATTGTGTGGGAATGCATATTAATAAAGGAAAATTATCCTTAGCAGAACACATAACTAAAAATATTCTTGAGTTTCCAGATCAACTCAAAGATAGAAAATAATTGCAATCATTTTTAGGATTGCTTAATTGTGCTGCAGACTTTATTAAAGATCTTGCTTCAAAAAGACAAAGATTAACATCCAAATTAAAAGGAACAGACAAAACCAATCCCTTTTATTGGACTAAAGATGATTTTGAAGTCATAAGACAAATTAAAGATGCAGTCAAGAATACTCCTTAACTTGAACTGCCTAATGCAGAAGACCAGATTATAGTAAAAATAGATGCCTCTGATAAATAATGGGGAGCCGTATACTTTGCCATTGATCATCAGACAAAAAAGAAGAAACTGTGTAGACATAGCTCTGGAACCTTTACAGACCCAAAAACAAGATACACTGCCCATGAAAAAGAAGTTTTATCCATAGTAAGGGCAATAGAAAAATATATGTTATTTCTTAGACCTAAACATTTTACTGTTTATACTGACTCTTCTTATGCAGTAAAATTCAGGGATTTAGACTTGTCCAAATCAAGGACTAATAGACTAATTAGATGGCAATAATTGCTTAATGGTTATAGCTTCTCTGTTATATATATTAAGGGAAGTAAAAATACCATTCCAGACATTATATCAAGAGAGCCAATAGTTGCTAACACTAATATGATTTCATGTTTTATGTTGCAAACAGAAGACCTAGAAGACATGAGTTCCTCTGGAACAAATAGACTGAACTGGGAAGACGTTGCAGACTATCTTAGACGCGTAAGACCAAATGCTGGTGTAACGCAAAGACAGACTCATATTCAAGACTCTCAAAAAAGACCAATCCTAGAGAACTTTGATGATATCTTGGTTCCTCCAGGAAAATCTAGACTAGAGATTATTGCTCAAAATAGACTCATTGGGAAGATGTACTTTCCCCAATATATACCCGATCAAAGATACCCAGACTTGATCAAATTTAGACAAGAATTTTCAGAAGACGAAAATACTCTTATAGACGCCACATGGTGGAAAGTGAAGAATAGACTTTGGATTGAGTTCAAACAAAATTTGGTAGCTATTGCCAGATTCATGAGAACTCAAAGACTTGGAGTTATCCAGCTCAGTGGTACTGCTGTGCCTAGACCTCAGATTCAGACTTATGCTCAGATTCTTGGAGAATCCTCCAAAACTAGACCTACTGATTTATGTTATAAAAAAAAGACTTTTAAGACTAAGATTGTTATACCACTTGGTCATAATAATCTCCCATTAACAGAAGACTTTAAAAAAGAATCTAATAACATTATTGATCATTTTAATATGTTATTATCAGAAATAAATGGATATGCCTTAATGATTAAGGGTTTCTTCAAAGACGTCCCAAAAATATATCTTTTTGGAAAATCAGACATGGCTCATATAACTCTTACAAACCACGGGTTCATTGGACTCGTTCAGATAAAAGATATTGAAAACTCTGTTGCTCTTGGAAAAATAGTCCATGAGTATGTTAAGAAAGTAGAAGACTTCCTTCCTCTATTTGTTAGAATCTATCAGATTTCCCAAAGCTCCTGTAGAGGAATGAGAGTTGAAGGATTTAAACTTGCTAGATTTTTCAGTTATATATTTGAAGACGTTGAGATTTTATCAGAAGACGAGTCTAAAGAATTAATTGTTGATAAGTCCAAGCTCCAGATTGCTCAAGCCATGGAGACCATAGAAATTATGGAGTTATTGAGAGGAGAAGACAGGTGGTACACTGCCTACCACAAAGAAGACTTGATAATCCAAGCTGATGAGACATTCAATGGAAGGCTCAAGAAAGAATCCAAGGAAATGGTAGAGATAGATTTGCCAGCTAGCCTTAGAACTATAGGCCTCATTGATGAATTTTTCAACAATGCCCTACCAAACCAAGACAAGGAAGAAGAGGACACAGATGAGACAAAGATGGGTCCCTCGTTAGCAGAGGAATTATTAAAGACAGAAGATGCTCTGCACTAGACCTCTACATTATTGCAAGAAGACAAGAAGACTCCATTATTTAGACTGATGATACAACTAAGACCTTCCCCATACGGGCCCATACATTCTCTTTTCATAAAGATAAAGGAAGACGGTGAAGGACGTTAGGTGCAAGATGATTGCAAAACGCCAAGATTGCTTTTAATAAAGCAGAAAAGTAAAGACTTGAAATATTCCAAGACTGAAGACCTTTAATAATTATGATTTCAACCGGATCGCTTTTGATAGCCGGTTACTAGTCATTGTAAGTGCCCTTGTGCTATAAAAGGGAGCGTCCATTTATGTTTATAATATCGTAAGTAGAAGTGAGAGAGTGATCATTTGTTAGACTTCTAGAGAGTGTATGCTTGTAGAGAGTAATATGTATATGAGTGAGTAGGCCTATCATAGTTAAGGGAGAGGGGAGAGTTGTATTTACTTATGCAATGCAATAAAAGTATTTTCTTTTCCAGAAACTCCTATGCTAAGTTGTTATTATTTTCCAAATTGTCTCCAACATTCTGTTCATAGAGGACTATTGTGTGGAACCTCTGGTGTAGCACACAAGGTGTTATACTGGTGAACCGCCGTCAGGTGTCAATTAGTCGTGAGCCGTTAGCCAGGTGGGCGTTAGGCGTGAAGGCGTACAGGCAGGAAACGGGTCAACCGCCAATGTAGTGGATTGATGTGCGACACATAAAAAGAGAGTTGTAGGAGGCCGAGGCCGGAGAAGAATAGTAGCAAGGCTGAAGAGAAGAAGGAAGGAGGATAAAGATATTAACGACCAGAAGGAAGGTATAACTTGAACCAAACCCTTAACTCTTTTTACATATTATTGTTTTTAAAAAAGAATCTTATATGAGCTTACAAATCACTAATGACTTTTTAGAATTTATTAATCAAACAAATTTAGACTTGACTAGAGAAATTCAAGACTGGACTCTTACAGACCCTAAAGATAAAGAACTTATAGAATCTGTTTTAACATATGCAGGTGGTACTTTTAAATATATAGACCAGATTATTGAGTGGTTAGGAAGAGAAGTACCTAGAATAGAAATAATTAGAACTGGGATCCGTGATCTCTTTAGACAAAAATTAAGAACTGAAGATTTTGCAGAAGAACTATCAAGACCTGAAAAATACCAAGAATACACTAGAATACTTGAAGATAGTATACACGTATTAAAATTTATTAGACGAAAAAGGTTAGCTGAAACTAAGGCTACTTTAATTAGAGCCAGAGGAATCCGCCCTCTTATTAAAAACGTAGAGACAGCTGCCCCTAGAACATACCGTAGATTTTTGTCATCGTATGGTGATAATAATTTAGACTAATTTATAGATAACGATATAATTGATATTATTAATCAAATATATAAAGAAACTAGACATATAAACCTACGATACCATATAAGGTATTTAAGACTAGAATATTTTCCATCAAAACCTCTTTCAATTTCCAGACTCCCTGAAGAAATTGTTTATATAGATAATCCTCGCTATTCAGAACTCCAGTACGATAGTGACGGAAGAAGCTTAAGAAGTAGCAGTAGCCTTGAAACTTCTACACTTAGACTTCCAGATTAATTAGGCTTTAAAATAAGCTTAAAAGACTATAGAAATTATTGGGGTAGAAAATTCTATTCTTATAACATTAGAAAAAGACAAAGGCATAAAAAGACAAAGCGGTCCCCAATAGGTGGTCCAAGAAGATGATAGCGGTCCTTAAATCGTGTGGACGATATTAAGCCCGTCATTTAAGCCCGTTAAATTAGCCTGTCGAAGAGCATGACCGTATATATATATATATATATATATATATACACACACACACACACACACACACACACACACACACTTAAGTATGTGAACTTTCTACTGTGCATAAAAGTGGTTAAGAAATGAATAAATACTCCAATTTTATTATAAGTGTTTGGGAATTTTGTGACATCACTGGGTTATTTTATTAAAATATAAGATATATGAGAGAGTTTAATTTTTAGAAATTAATTATCTTAGCTATCGTAGTTAGCGGTATGAAACCTTATGGGAAAGTTAAGTTAAAAGAAACTTTTGAGATTAATAGTACGGTAGGCGTGCACACCAGATGAGAGGTGAGAATTTCTCAAGAGAGTGTCGCATACTAACATGGTCGTTTCATTAGCCGGTAAGCATTTTAAATACTTGCTAAACTATTTTTAAACTGTTTTACACTCGGGATCTGACCCGTTTCTTGTTATTTCTTTCCTCCTGTATATATATGTATATATTACCGGTGCCCAGCCACAGGGGCGTCATGCTTAGATTCATTAGAACGGACGCGCTACAACTTATGTGGGAGTTGCAGGCCATTGCTTAGATGACCTCATTATTGACTTTACTCTTATTTTAGTTCTTATTAGTTAGGGCATGTGTCGCCCGCTTCCCTATTTAGTTGGATTTGTCAGAGATATCTATTAAGTTATTTTCAGTATTTGGTACTCTTTGGGATGTAATTCATGTCAGGATGATTTCATTTGTAGTTTTTAAACTTGGTATTGGTTTATCTGAATAGTTAAATTCTGGTGTGTTAATTGCCATCTTTAACGGTTATGTGATTCTAAAATTATTAATTATTAAAAAGGTTTTTATAATGGAATTTAATAAAATAGAAATAAGGTTTAAATTGTTTTGACACTTAGCTTAATTATTTAGGGTGTATAAATTGGAAATTTTATTTTGTGACAGTGATGCTATGAATGAACCAACCGTTCACCTTGATTTTAATTTAATAAAGGACTGATCACCCTCTATTTAATTAGGCGGGGTGTCACAGGTGGTATCAGAGCATCAGGTTCTAGTGTCCTTTAGGATTTGTACGACTTATTTCGCTTCCAGCTTAGTGTCCTTGATATAGAGCCCTATTTTTAGGACTGTTGTATTCTTGTATTTACGCTTATGTCTTAACCTATTCGAGATTTGATAATAACTGTAGACTAATAAACTTCCTTCTCATTTCAGATGCCTCTGAGATGCGCATCCCGAGACAGGAATGCCCAGGCCGAGCAACCAGTAGCTCCGGCTCGGGGAATGATGAACGCAACTGAGGTAGCCGCTATTATTGCTCAGGTGGTGAATGCCGCATTAGCGATAGTGCAGCAAGCTCCATCCCAGATTCAGGCAGTGGTGCCAGTACTAGCACAACTTCCATCTGCATGGGAGAGGGTTAGGGATGCCTTTCAGAAGGAGCATCCCCTGGAGTTCTCGGGTAGTTGAGACATAGTAATCGGTAGCCAATGGAAGAAAGATATCCAGAGGCATCTGAGCATGTATGAGTGCACTGACGTGCAAAGGCAGCTTTTGGCTTCCTTCAAGCTAGTGGGGGCCGCTTTGCAGTGGTGGGAGTCCACTACCACTTTGGAGGATAGGGACAACGTCACGATTCATTCGTTCTGGGCAAGGTTTGACTGTAAGTTCTTCCCATCTGTCGTGCAGATTGAGATGAGGAGGAAGTTACTAAATCTGAAATAGGAGAATATGACTGTTGCTGAGTAAGAGGAGGAGTTTACTAGACTTCTCACTATAGTTCTAGATGAGGCACCCACTGAGGAGAAAAAGATACTGTTGTTTGTAAATGGATTAGCCTGGAGGATCCGTCAGCATCTCATCAGCAATCTGTCATTGAGTACCTACACTGATGTACTCAACATTGCTTTATTACACTGTCCGGATCACCGCTTCAATCTGCAGGGGAGAAAATGAGCAGGGGAGTCCAGCCAGTAGGGAAGGACAGGGGGGAGTAGTATTGGCGGGGAACCAGCAGCCCAGGGGCAGACCCGTCACAGTGAGTAGAGTTCTCATCAGGGGGACCCTGCCAAGCGGTTTCGATCAGGTGAATCCAGACAAGGATTTAGGGGATACCGTCAAGGCCAACATGTCCAGTCTAATCAGCATGGTCAACAGGGCCAACACCGTCCGCAGTAGGGCCATCAGGGTCAACAACGATTCTAGTGGCGGGGTGGTAATAGCCAACGTGGCTGTAATCATCAGGGACAGAGGAGAGGTAACTTCAGGGGCAGATATTTTGGATGTCGCAAGAATGACCATAGGTGCCAGGATTGCCCAGAGGGAGATAGGTCCCCACAGCAGCAGGGTGCCCATAATGAGCCGCAGAGGCCACTCTTTCTGGCCGCCCTCCCAGCGCCAGCTTAGGCTTCAGCCTTACCCGCCATCCCAGCAGCTCCAGTTCAGCAAGGGCAATTACAGTACGGACATGTCTACAACGTCCACCAAGCAGCAGCACCTCAGGCACCAACCGCGATTGAGGGTACGTTTCCTATCCATGGCACTATGGGTCGGGTTTTATTTGATACTGGGGCGTCGCACTGTATTATGCTACACATTTTGCAAAGGCCTTAGGGTTATTAGACACAACAGAGAGCACTGTGACATGCGTAGACTCACCACTGGGGAATGAGTCTTTGATTTTCTTTATATGCCGAGGTGTGGGAGTAGAGATTGGTAGCTTGATTTTACTAGCTGACATGCTATTCTTAGAGATGAATGAGCACGATGTTATTATTGGTATGGATTGGCTCGCTACGTACAGAGCCATGATAGATTATTTTAGTGGGAGTATCATCGTTGCCATTCCGGGGCAGGAGATATTTTTAGTGGCGATGCCTCGCCCAAAGGGAGGCTCTTCCACCCACTTGTATAATATAGAGGAGGATACCTCTGAGGAGGTCGCGATTCCCTTAGATTCGATTCCAGTCATTCGTGAGTATTTTGATGTATTTCAGGAGATATCGGACCTACCCCCCAATCGAGAAATAGACTTCATCATAGACTTGATGCCGGGTACTCGATTGATAGCACGTGCATCGTACCGTATGGCTCCAGTAGAAATAAGGGAGTTACGGGATCAGATAGAGCAGCTGTTAGGTCAGGGATTCATTCGTAGGAGCACCTCACCTTAGGGCACTCCAGTGTTGTTTGTAAAGAAGAGAGATGGTTCACTGAGGTTATGCGTTGATTACCGAGAGATGAACAAGGTCACGATACAGAACAAATATCCGTTGCCTTGAATCGATGATCTGTTTGACCAACTGAGAGGAGCAACCTTCTTTTCGAAGATAGATTTGAGATCAGGATACCATCAGCTACAAATTAGGGAGCAGGATGTGTCGAAGACTACTTTCTTGATAAGATATGGGTCCTATGAGCTCAGAGTCATGCCGTTTGGGCTGACTAATGCTCCAGCCGTATTCATGGACTTGATGAACCGAGTGTTCAGAGAGTTCTTGGATTAGGTTGTCATCATTTTCATAGATGACATCCTGATATATTCACACACTGAAGAAGAGCATGCCGAGCACTTGAGGCAGGTTCTTCGGCTGTATGCTAAGTATGAGAAGTGCAGATTCTGGTTATGGGAGGTACAGTTTTTGGGGCATGTTGTGTCGGAATTAGGAATATCGGTTGACCCGAGAAAAGTGTCGGCGGTGAGGGAGTGGGGACAGCCCACGACTCCGAAGGAAGTGCATAGTTTCCTGGGGTTAGTCGGATACTACAAGAGATTCATCCGAGGCTTTTTAAAGATAGAGGGTTCATTGACAAATCTAAATCGCAAGGGAATTCCGTATATTTGGGATGATGCTTGTCAATTGGCTTTTGATGAGCTGAAAGACAAGTTGACTTTGGTGCCAGTTCTTGCTTTGCCTAAGCCCGGAGTAGAGTATCTGGTGTACACTGATGCTTCTTTACGGGGAATCGGGGGAGTACTTCAGCAGAAAGAGAAGGCTATAGCTTTTTCCTCCCGCAAGCTAAAGCCTCACGAAAGGAATTACCCCACCCACGACCTAGAGATAGCAGTGATCATTTTTGCATTGAGGATTTGGAGATATTACTTGTTGGGAGAGAAGTTTCGCTTGTTCATAGACCACAAGTCACTGCAGTACTTGTTCACTCAGCGAGAGCTGAATATGCGTCAGCACAGATGGTTAGAGTTTGTGAAAGACTACCAGTTCGAAATACAGTACCATCCGGGAAAGGCTAACGTAGTTGATGATGCGTTAAGCCATAGACTGATGGACGATGTAGCGGACATCTGGAAAGTGAAGTGGAAAGAGTTGGGTCACCAGGATAGGGTAACCCGTTCCTTTGTATCTACCATGACAGTCATACCATAGATTGTTACGAGTGTGATACATGTACAGTCAGCGAATTCGTTTTGTTAGGAACAGATTGTACGAATTCTAGTTGAGAGTGCTGATGTAATACCCCGTAATTTTATTGATTTTTATTTAAGGGATTAATTAAATTAAATGAGAATTAATTGGAAATTAATCCGGGTATAAATACTAACGAGATGTGAGTTGGTATTTGATTATGATGTAAAAATTTATTATTTTTGAGTATGTATGGTGATACATGAGTATTGATAATATTTAAATTGTCACAAGGTAGAAAGACGACAATTTAGAAATTTAGTTGGGACGCCCGTGTCAGTCGCGTCAGGAATGAAATTATTTAAATTAAAAAGTGAATTATATTTTTATCAACTGAATGGTCATTTTAAGTGCGCCAACGAATTTGGAAGGGTCGAAATAGTCAGAAAACACTAGTCGGGGGTTTAGTTTGGGTCCCGGGGCATTTTTAAGCCTTACCGGCAACCCAAAAGGGTAGTTTGGTAATTTTAAAAATAGGGAAATTAAAACCCACGAATTTTAGAGGTTAATTTTATATTAGAAATGAATCCACTAAGTCCATAATTCAGCATTTAACAAGAAGTGGGCTACGGGAGTTAAAGCGAGAGTCCTAAGAGGTTCCAAAAGAAACCCTAGCCACCATCACCATCTTTGGGAGAAATCTGAAGAGAGAAAGAGGAGAATCAACTTTCACTCTTCAACATCAAATCAGAACATCTAAGGCAAGTGGTTTAATTACATAATTTCAAGCGAATGTTTCCTCCATGCTTAGAATTGAATATATGTCTTATATTGAAAGTTTGATGAAAACCCATGAAATTGAAGATATAATTCATAATCTTGGATAGGGATTGCATGTAGAATGGTTATGGATGAATTTCAGATCCAAAATATACCTTTTGATGATTTAAAAAACGGATTTATAAGGAGTACTTGTAGACATTAAAATTCTGGGTTTATATTTATAGGGTTTGGGACAAGGTTTGGAAATTATGATGATTACATGTTAATTTAGGAGGTATTGACCCCAAATATATGTTAAAGAGTGACCTAGGAGGACTTAGAGTAGTTTATTAACGTTAAAACTCAATTGGGATGATCTTAGTATGGATTTAGGGAAGAGAAATTGAAGAAAAACGAATTGGGGAAATTTCTAGGCAAAAACTGCCATCTCGTTAGAAGACCTGTCCACGTCGTTCGAACGACCTCATTCGAACGAGTTTCTAACGAGATGACAGTATCCCTTCTAACGAGTTGGTAGTTCATTCGAAGCCATTCGTTCGAACGACACTCATTCGAACGACCTCGTTCGAACGAGTTGACATAATGGCCTTTTAGGCCTGATTTATTTCAAATGTCTCGTAGACTTATTTAATGGACTAATAACCTTTCTTTATCGACTAGTGAGTATATTTGGGAGATTTGAGTACGTTGAGGTGTGAAACTTAGAATCTTGTAGTAAATCGGATGACATTTGTGGAGTAGGAAACGAATACCTAATTACGACGTGAGAAGAGACGACAACTTAATTGTAAACAAAATAGGGACTTATAATGTATAACATTAAATGATGGTATAAGAACGAGAAGTATACCTCTATTGATATTCGGTGATATCTAAGATGTGCAAATGCTTAGTATATGTGGTTATCTGTGTATAACATACCTACCATACTTGCTATTATGGGAGGTCTGCGTTCGATTAGGGCCATCTAATCTTTGTGTGCCTACGGGGGGGATTTAGATTGGTACCTCGAGGACATAGGTCAGAGAAGGACTTATTGAGAAGTTAATTAGTCTGCTGATCATGGGAGCGTAGGTATGTGCGTAGCCCATGTGATGTGAACTATGTTCGCCTCCATTTTGTGTGATTGTTGTTATTTGAGAACGATTCCTGAGAGATTCGGAATGCGTGGTCCTTATGTACGTGATGTACCGGGATTGGATAGCAGAGTATGTGTGCACCGCAGCTTAGTCTCGGGGTGCTAATATTATATATTTATGATGAGAATAATATACTGTTAATTGAAATGAACTGTTATGTATAAATGGGAGTATCTATAATATCAACGTTTTGTAAAAAATAAAATGGAAGATCTCTAGTGATTAGTAGTACTAAAATGGGAAACTGTGTAGAAGAGTAAAACACTCTGTTTAAAATAAGATGTCAGGATTAAATCGTGAATAGTATAGTAACGTTAGATTTTATATTGGACCAGTTAGATACGGGCATAACTAGATTCGATTAAGGATACGTTAGGAGTGCATAGATAGTCGAGAAGTGAGTATTTCATGTGAGAGCACGTCCTAACATGTATTTTTCATTCATTGTTTTATGTCATTAAAATACTTGCTATATTTTAAACTGTTTTCACCATCGGGCTCTGACCCGTTTGCTTCCAAATCTATTTTTTTTTGTAAAATCTTTTAGGTGCCCAGCCACAAGGACACCATGCATAGGAGTTTCATTCAAGTGACGTACTGTAGCTGCCGTGGAAGTCACAGGACCTTGATAGTAGACGCCTCCACTTTCGATCTTGACTCTATGTTATCAGATTTTTCTCATCTGTTGGGCATGTCTCCCCATTTCTCTTAGACACTTTATTTATCCAGTTATATTAGATTTTGGGTTGTAATTAATTCAGTGATGCAGACTTAGTATTTGTTTATTCCTGTATTTGGATTGTTGTGAGGAGTATCCCTCCAGACTCATTACTATTTCATGGTTATTCCTTTGTCATTTTGTGGTGGTTATGTTAACAATACAAAATTTAAATTTTGCATGATTAATCGGATTTAATTAAAATTGACAACTCACTTTTTAAACATTAGGTGGCTAGTATTTGTTAAAATTTTTTCGACAGTGATGCTACGAACTGAACCAACTTGACATTTTGAATTAATTTAAATAAAGGAGTAGCTATATGGTTAATTAGTCGGGGTGCACAGCTGAGTCCTATTCAGTAAGTTCTGATGGAGGTTTGAGGTTTAATGGGAGATTGGTGGTCCCAGAAGTAGAAGACTTACGTCATGCAGTGATGACACAGTCCCACGAGTTCAAATTGATGGTACATCCCGGAGGAGATAAGATGTACTAGGATATGAGGCGACAGTATTGGTGGAGTGGGATAAAGAAGGACATTTCCGAGTTCGTGTCCAAGTGTTCTACTTACCAGATGGTAAAGGTGGACCACTTGAAATCGTCGGGATTATTTCATTCATTGGAGATACCTACGTAGAAGTGGGAGAGTATTTCCATGGACTTCATTACTGGGCTGCCTACATCACAGCACGGTTACGACTCTATATGGGTTATAGTGGATCGGTTGACCAAGGTAACTCATTTCCTGCCGGTATGGACAGGCTATACCATGGGTCAATATGTAAAGTTATTTATTGCCGAGGTTGTTAGGCTACATGGGGTGCCCCTGAATATCGTGTCTGACCGAGACAAGATCTTTGTGTCGCGCTTCTGGGAGAGCTTTCAGGAGGCCATGGGTACAGAGTTGAGATTGAGCTCAGCTTATCACCCACAGATGGATGGACAGACAGAGCGTACCAATCAGATGTTGGAGGATATGCTATGCATGTGTGCCCTTGATTTTGGAGGAGGATGGGAGTCGTATCTTCCACTGGTGGAGTTTTCTTATAATAACTCCTACCAGTTCACGATCGGAATGGCCCCATTTGAGGCATTGTATGGCAGGCCTTGTCGTTATCCCACTTGTTGGCTAGAAGTGGGGGACAATAAATTACTCGGACCAGAGGTGATTCAGGAAACTTCAGCTAGGATTGAGCTTATCAAGAGTCACATTTGGGTAGCCCAGGACAGGCAGAAAAGCTACTCCGATGCAAAATGGGTTTTTTGAGAGTTTAATGTGGGGGAGAAAGTATTACTCTGTGTGTTTCCTATGAGAGGAGTGATGAGGTTTGGAAATAAGGGGAAGTTGGCTCCGAGGTACGTGGGACCATTTCCCATTATCTAGAGGATTGGGCCGGTGGCATACAGATTGGAGTTGCCAGAGCATTTGCACCGCATTCACGATGTGTTCCACATCTCGTCGTTGAGACGATATCTTCGGGATGACATGGCCTATACTCACATCGTGATAGAAGAGATTGATTTACAGCCCGGAAACTCTTACGAGGAGAGACCAGTGTCCATCCTAGACCATAGCGAGAGGAAATTAAGATCGAAGGTAGTTCCACTTGTACGGGTCCAGTGGGAGCATCATAATGTGGATTAATCCACTTGGGAGCACGAGACAAATATGCGCGAGAAATATCCAAAATTATTTTTACCAGGTATGCCTTATTTTTCGAATTTTGAGACAAAATTCCGTTATTAGGGGGGAAGTATGTAATGCCCCGTATTTTTATAACCTTTAAATTTGGGAATTTATTAAATTTAAATTGAGATATTAATTTAATATTAATTCGGAAATTATTTTAAATATTTACTAGCGTGATGAGAGTTAGTAATTATTGGGAATTTGTTGAATATTACTTAATTGATAAAGTAATATATATAATCGAATTTATGAAATTATCATGAGTGTATAATTTGATAATTGTGGAAATTAAATCGGAACGCGCCTGTGTCGTGTCGGGATTAAATTATTATTATTTAAAGTGAATAAAGTATAAGTCACCCGTATGGTCTTTTTGAGTCCGCCAATGTGTCCGGAAGGGTCTAGATAGTCAAAATAATGTACCCGGGGTTTAGTTTGGGTCTCTAGGCGTTTTTAAGCCCAATTGACATCCCGGGAGGGTATTTTAGACATTTTACATTTTTGGGTAATTAAAACCACGAATTTTCTAAGGATAAATCAGCCTTTAGGAGTTGCCTTCTAGGGTTAACAAAAACAAAAGTAAAGAATGGCCATTAGAGAAGGGGCTGAAGAGCTTTCCAAGCAATTCAAGGCCAAGGACTCAACTGTTTACACCGCCACGACCGCCAAAGCGTAGATCGCGCGACAAGGAACGCAACCATACCACTTTTGTCCACAAGTCAGAAACTCAAATTCCAGGCAAGTATCTATCTTGCTTCATTTTAGTTAATGTTTCAATCACGTTAGTCTAGGGTTGTTTAGAATATGTTTCATGGAAGAAATTATAATTTTTGGAGATTTCAAATCATATGTTGTAATGGAAGTAGATGTATTCTGGACATCTAAATCACATGTAGAGGATAAGCCACAAATTTGTATGGGTTTAGAAGTAAGAAATTTGGGAAAGAATTGAAAGAAGGGAAACTAAAAGAAAATTGGGTTCTTGTAGTTTATGTGAATTTTACCCCATTAAACCATGATACTTGATGAATTCGAACATGTTTTACGTAGAAAATCTTGCTGTTAGTTTTATGGTACTTGTAGTATTATTAATTGGGAGTTGTTAATGGAGATTTGGTTGAGGTTGTAGAAGTAAACCCGTAACTGAAAAAGAGCAGATTTCTTCATAACTACTTGATCGATCGATCATTCGATCAAGAACATCGATCGATCGACCCCCTTACATCGATCGATCGATCCCTTCTGGAAAACTGCATATTTCTCGTCTGATGGTTTAATCTGGTTAAAATGCCTAGGAACCCCTTGATTGGTATTGTTGGGTATAATGGGATATAGAGAAGACCAGTAGGGTCTAGGTAGACCCCGTTGAGTGAAATTTAATGTAGGATGAGATTTTGGATTAACGAGGAATTATTCATGCGTATAATAAAATAGGCGTACGTTGAATAAAAAGATCGAGACTCGTAAGGGAGTTTGACCTGAAGGTAAGTGAGTGTATGCCTACTGAAATTATACTTAGAATACTTCGAGAGAGGAGAAGTGAGTATGAAGTGAATTATAAATGAGAATAAAAATGACGAGTCCATTATGCGAAATAATCGAGTAAAATGTGTAAATAACGGATAATTATAATTATTGGTCGTGGGCGCACCTAATTTAGAAATGTGTATATTTATATATATATGACCGTGTGATTGTGCATATATTATATATTGGTATAAAAATCATACTCGAGTTACTTGCTATCACGGGGGTTTTCGTGCCGGGACAGTCTTATCTCGATTGGGCCTTTATGGGGGATATTGACTCGTACCTTAGAACATAGGATTCCTTGGTAAAGGCTATCTGATTGATAGTCAGACGCTCCTAAGAGAAGTGAGGGTATGTGCTGACCTCTTAGTGACTTGGAACTATTCTTCGCCTCCAATTGTATGTGTTTTGTGTTAATACAGTTCGAGAGTGATTCCAAACTAGTATTTCCCTTAGTATGAGTGATACGGGGACTTGATAGTAGAGTATGCCAGCACCATAGATTTTATGTGAGGTGCCGATAGTATATATATTATATGAGTGACTAATATATATATATACTTAAGTATGGGAACTTTCTACTGTGCGTAAAAGTGGTTAAGCAATGAATAAATACTCTAATTTTATTATAAGTGTTTGGGAATTTTGTGACATCACTGGGTTATTTTAATATAATATAAGATATATGAGAGAGATTAATTTTCAGAAATTAATTATCTTAGCCATCGTAGTTAGCGGTATGAAACCTTATGGGAAAGTTAAGTTAAAAGAAACTTTTGAGATTAATAGTACGGTAGGCGTGCACACTAGATGAGAGGTGAGAATTTCTCAAGAGAGTATCGCATACTAACATGGTCGTTTCATTAGTCGATAAGCATTTTAAATACTTGCTAAACTATTTTTAAACTGTTTTACACTTGAGTTCTGACCCGTTTCCTATTATTTCTTTCCTCTTGTATATATATGTATATATTACAGGTGCCTAGCCACAGGGGCATCATGCTTAGATTCATTGGAACAGACGCGCTGCAGCTTATGTGGAAGTTGCAGGCCGTTGCTTGGACGACCTTGTTATTGACTTTACTCTTATTTTAGTTCTAATTAGTTAGGGCATGCGTCATCCGTTTCCCTATTCAGTTGGATTTGTCAGAAATTTCTATTCAGTTATTTTCAGTATTTGGTACTCTTTGGGATGTAATTCTTGTCAGGATGATTTCATTTGTAGTTTTTAAACTTGGTATTAGTTTATCTGAATAGTTAAATTCTAGTGTGTTAATTGCCATCTTTAACGTTTATGTGATTCTAAAGTTGTTAATTATTAAAAATGTTTTTATAACGGAATTTAATAAAATAGAAATAAGGTTTAAAATTTTTTTGACACTTAGCTTAATTATTTAGGGTGTATAAATTGGAAATTTTATTTTGCGACAGTGATGCTATGAATGAACCAACTGTTCACCTTGATTTTAATTTAATAAAGTACTGATCACCCGGTATTTAATTAGGTGGGGTGTCATAGATTATCTTCTACCCTAACAAATGAAACTGCATTTCTTTTATCATAAGATAAAAGCAAATATAAGTTAAATTTCTACATGAATTACACGTCAATGACCTAAAATCAAGACAATATGATTTCTAGAGAGAGAAACAAAAGAATTCTTTTATATTAAGAATGGAGAATGAATACAAAAATGAGATTACAAGAATATTTATAGAAGAGATATTACTTGCCAGTCAAGTAATAGCTAAAATGACTAAAGGATCAATTAAAAATAAGAAACTACCTAATTAGTCCCAAACATGCTTAGCAACTAATTAAGGAAGGAAAAGGCCTAGTAAAAACAAAAAATAGAAAATACAATAAAAATAAAAGGAAGATAAAATGGATCCCCATCATTCTCCCCCCCTCAAAAAGAGTTCATCCATGAACTCAAAGGGGAAGAGCAACAGAGTTACCCTCTAAAATTGTAATCAATGCATGGCCAGGGGACTGCTCGGTCTCGTCGAGATACTCTGGGGGTTGATTCATTGCTAGCAGGGCCCATCGACGTGGCTGAGGGCAATAACAAGCTCAGTATCCCACGGTGCTGCAATTAAAGCATCGAAATGTGGGAGGGCCTATATGGGTCGTAGGGAAAGTGGCAGTAACTGGAGTAATGGAAAAAGATGTCAAGGTTGATGTTATAGGAGGTATAAAGGTCAAAGAAGATGGAGGTCGGGATGCTGGAGAAGCTGCTAGGGATGCATGATAGGCCTCGACCTTAGTAGCATACTCTACCGCCTTGAAAAAGGTCGGTATCTCTCTTAATCCAAGGTCGCGAAGAATATATGGATCGAGTTCTAGAATGTAACGGTTGATCCACTGATCCTCGATCTTGGGTAGGCAAGCTCTAGTGCAGAGGAAGTAGAACTGCTCCGTATACTCTACTATCGAAGATGTGTCCTGTTGGAGAGACTAAATGAGCATAAAGAGGTCTCGCTCGTATGTCGGGGGCATAAAGGAGGCTTGAAGAGCGGCCTTGAGATCGAGCCAGTCCTAAATAGGAAGGAGTCTTACAGCCGTCCTACGATAACAAAGGTCATTCCACAAAACACGGGCAAAGTCCTAAAATTTGGTAGCAACTAGAAGTACACATGAGCGGCCCTGAACCCGCTTATAATCAAAAACTGTCTCCATAGAAGCGAGCCAATCAATCATATCATCCGGGGAGAATCTTCCATCAAACATAGGTATATCTATGCGAATATCCCCATAGAGACTCCGTGAAAGTAAATTGAGTGCTAAATAAAGTGGGTCTCCATTCTGATGAGCTCTCGGTCCCACCACATCACCTAATGCAGGTACAACATAATCAATCGGGTCTGGTGGCATCAGTACAGGTGGTGGGCGAGGAGGATGATCACGTGGGGCTATGGGAGGTGCTCGGGGATCACACTGATAGTGGGGACATGTGGAAATTAGGTGACCATGTTCCCCATAATTGAAGCACTGACGATCCCGCAGTGGAATGGGACGATGTGCACCGGGTGGGGGAATCCACTAGTATCCCCAGTGTCAGAGGATGAAGAAGAATTGGTATAGAGTAGGGAGAGGTCATGATGTGAAGGGTATGATGGGAAGATAGAGGATGTGGTATGTATGGTGGTGCATGTGAATGCAAACACGGGTCAATGTTTTGATATTCAAAAATACCAAAATCAAATGGGTCGGGTGGCTCAGGTGGTCGAATAGGGTTGAGATTGGGCGGATAGTTGATGGGAATTGTGTTTAGGATTTTAGGTAACTCGGGTAGGGCTAAATTTTAAGTGGGTGCACATTCTTGGATAAAATTAGGGTTTTTGGGGTTATTTGGGTTTGAATTTTGGTCGGGAAAATTGGTATGGGTTGTGGGCACTAAAAACGTTTTGTAACGGGGGTTGGGGAAGCAATTAGAGGGATGAAATAGTACCCCGAGTTGTCCAGCAGGTATTAGAGGGTTAAACAGGCATGGATGGGTTATCTTAGGGTCGGAAGAGCAAGGGAAGAGATCGGAGTGAGGTTGGAGGTGGTCGGCTGCCTCTTGGGGGTTTCTTATTGCTAAAAAAGGACCGGGACAAGGGTTATGGGGTCGCTTACTAGGGCAGAATATTTTGGAGGCCAAAGGAGGGGCATCGGTAGGGGGAACAACCCTTACCAGCGCCAAAATTTGTACCAAGCTGGGATCACCAACGTTTTGTTGCTCGGGGATCAGAACCCATAAGTAGTCCGACGACTAGGGTTTATTATTTCGGCAGCAGTTTGGTGAGATTCTAGCAATTGAAGGGTGGTTTGATCCACCAAGGTGGGTTTGTGGAGGTTTTTAGTGAGTTGTGGAGTCGTGGCTTGTATTTCTTGGCCCTGGTTTAACTCAGGGCATTGTTGATTGATGATAGCAGGATTTTGGGCCACTTGGATTGAAATCCGGCCCAATGTCACTTCGGGATTGATGTTGGATGAACTAAGATTTTGTGATTTTGTCAAAAGTTAAAAAATGGCCTCTATTTGTTGTTTCATCTCACGGTTGTTCTCTACCAATTCTTGATGGCTTTGTTTCAATTCTTCGTTAATCTCCTCTTGAATTTGAGTTGCCTTCTTCAGGGCCATTGAGAATGTAGGGTACGATTTGATATTCTACACACATCCATACACACGAAGACTAATGTTTGGAGCGACACCCGCTCTGATACCAATTTGACCTGAACTACACATCAATGACCTAAAATCAAGACAATATGATCTCTAGAGAGAGAAACAAAAGAATTC
Organism: Sambucus nigra; assembly: GCA_949130495.1. Taxonomy (NCBI): domain Eukaryota; kingdom Viridiplantae; phylum Streptophyta; class Magnoliopsida; order Dipsacales; family Adoxaceae; genus Sambucus; species Sambucus nigra. The sequence goes on along the minus strand of OX422213.1, from coordinate 619,143,928 downwards.
TTTTATATTGAGAATGGAGAATGAATACAACAATGAAAGTACAAGCCTATTTATAGTAGAGATATTACTTGCTAATCAAGTAATAGCTAAAATGACTAAAGGACCAATTAAGAAATAAGAAAATACCTAATTAGTCCCAAATATGTTTGACAACTAATTAAGGAAGGAAAAGGCCTAAAAAGAACTAAAAATGAAAAATACAATGAAAATAAAAGGAAGATAGAATGGATCCCCATCAAATTTTTAAACATATCTATTTCAATTCAAAATTCATGTATTGAACCTGTCCAGATACTAACTCCCGCAGGCTGCAGAAGTTCAATTCAGGCAGCCCAATTAATGAATCCAATTAGTGAATCTTGAACTGTGTTCTGAAGCTGCTAAAGTATATAGGAAAGAGAATCCAACTAGTATTCCTCTAACCACATTTCATAAAGGGGTATCATATAAATTAATTGCACCATATCTATTGCTAGTAAAATAGGAAGAACAGAGATGCTATTGATGATTTAATTAATGGCATAATATCTATTGCAAGTCAAATAAGTCATTCATGAAGGCATCACACAAATTATAAGTGAAACTCAAGATCAATAGTTCACAGCACATAGATCATCAAACACATTGTTAAAATTAACAAGTTTAGAGATGAAAAAAAATTATTTAACATATCAGGTTAGCTTTGGGCCCACTTTGTTGACCTTTTTCTTGTATTGGATCATCATTTTGTCGCGTCCATGAAAAAAACCTATAAAGCCACGACCAGCAGGAACAAAACCTGTAGTTGTGAGCGTAGGTTGTGGTGATGACGGGAGGGAGTTTTGTAGTTATAATGAATCCTATATTTAAACACCAACATTCCATATAGAATTCCTTTATGGACTTAAAGGCTAATCGATATGCAAGGGCAGAAAAGGAGAGGAAGCAGCCCATGCTCAAATTCCAGAAAATAGGGCCTTTGTGGTCCATCCTCTGCCAATTGAACCTATAACATTGGTCATTTATGATGAAGGATAAACATTTAAGGTTAACCCATTCACAATCGAAGACTACGCAATTCCATCAATACACCACCAACCTATATGGACAGTAAGTTTTATTTATCCAAGTTAACGAGAGGTATTTGATTGCAAAGAAAAATAGCGACATGGTGCACGTTTGTCAAATTGGAGAATGTGTGGCATTCAAGGATTGTGGGAGAGTACCTTGGGGTAGATATGGTTAGGGTTTCAAGAGAAGAGGACATCAAAGTCAAGGATGAAAAAGGTCCATAGGCGGCGTGCAGTGATGGAGGGGTAACATAGGCGTCATGTTAACCTCCTAGGGAAGTCTCTTTATGGGGATATCTAGATTTACATTCGTAATTTTTACGACAATATGCATTCAGACACCAGGGCTAGTGTGAAAAGTTGGACTCAACGAAACTACAGGGTATGCTTTAGTATGGTGGGATGAATTTCTGCAGGATTGGGAGGTGAGGAGAGGGACAGTCAGATCATGGCCCGTGATGAGCAATACCTACGCATAGAATTGTTAACCCATTCTTATGAGTGAGTATTGTTTTCTTGGGTGCAAGGTTGAATTTCAGTCAAGGAATAGACGGAGAAATTTTATTTTTTGTGTCAATGGGCGAGGTTGAATGCGATCACGAAATAAAATATAGTTTTTATTGCAAGGGTTAAAAATGAGGTAGCCTAGAATAAAACAATGGAGGAGGAGACATGGCACAAGAAACGAAGGAAATGATGACAAATGAAGCTACCCCACATCAGACAACTTTTAAATTTTATGAATGTGGCTGTTGTGAGCTTAAGACGTCGAATTGCCTGAAGAAGAAGAAACACACCATACTCGTCACCAATGGCATACAAGTAAAAGATCTGGTTGAGGAGGAATTTTTAAGAAATGTTTCGTTTGCCCATGATCTTGTCCCACCTGAGACCAGGGCCGTCCCTGAAAAGTCATAATATTTAAGAGGTCCTAGGTAGAACTTTTGCTCGGGGCCATTAGATATAGTGACAACTAGACTAAAATTTTAAAATCTTAAAAAATAATCATATTTTCAACTGTGGTCCTCTTATTTCATGATTTAAGACAAAATTGGGTTCGACCATTGACAGCCAAAATTCTATAACAATTATATTTTTTTTATTTGGGGCCCTAGGCGGCCGCCTATGCCCAGAACCGGCTCTGATGAGCCCATTTAAGCTTGAGGTTGAGCTTTTTTAGGAGTGAGATTGATAAGTGTGGTTCAGGGGTAAACCTAAAAAAAGAGAGGAGATTTAAACACTATTTTTTTAATTTTACATTTAATTGAGGTAACTGATTACTAAAGATATTTTAGGTACCTAATTCTCTAGTTTCGTCCTTTGTTACGAGTCTTTGGGCCTAGGTTTTGTAATGCCTATTTGAAGAGCTTCTTCCCTGTAATTCAGAACTAATATTAAGATATTATGAGAGAAAAGCTTTAACTCGAGATATTGATTTTGTTTGCTACCATTCTTCCGTTATGTGTAGTATTTAAACCAATATCTCGTATTTACAATTGTGAGTACCTTAAAATATGAACATCAACCATGTACCACATCTTCCTATTTAGTTATATTGATGTGAGATTAATTTAGTAACGCTACACATGCTAGAAATTAAAATGGCAAGATGAGGTGAATCAGCTGCCATTTAAATCTTGACCTAAATTATATTTGGCAAACAAAGCTTGAACAGAAAAAGAAAGACATTGGTACTATTTAGTTCCCCCAAGGGTCTCTAATGGATCCCTAATTATTTGTAGGCAAACAAAGTTTGAAACAAAAACAAAAACACATGCAAAGCTGTTATTACTTATTAGAGCTGGATTAGGCACAAAGTTGGTTACAAAGATACTTTTGTATTTTAATATATTGATTGCATCCTTGAATCAAGTTCGAATGAAATTTAAAAATACCTCTGCTTCTCCTCCTTCATCCGAGCTTGGGACCGACAATACAAAATAAATTTTTGCATTAACGGAGTTAAAAAAGATTTTTAATACTCCCTCCATAAAAAATTAAGAGTTCAATAGTCAAAATAAAAACTTTCTCACCATTCTAAAATTTCATTCGTTGATTATGTCTCAAAAAGGAAAGTGGAGTCTTAATTTGGGACATTCTAAAATGGAAACTATGACCCTTAATTTGGGACAGATGGAGTCAGTTAAAAGAAAACAAAATATAATCTAAGTCATACCTGGCCTTGATTATAAAAAAAGGTACCTGTCCTTTTGCCATTAATTCTTCGATTTATCACCAGAAATACCTGTATCTAAACATTATGTCTTCATTATAAAAATCTTATTTTTGCGGTGTTAAATTTTTTATTCATTTCCACCTTCTCCCTTGTAAAAGAATACATGTACTTTTGGCGTTGATTCTTCAACGTTTTCCTGTTAAAAAGAAATACCTGTCCAATTGGGATTTGATATGCCCAAAGTGCACCTTCCCATTCAGAGACACTAACCTCGGCCTGACTCACAACCGAGGTGGTAGAGGCTCATAGTGACTAACAGTAATACCATCCCACACAAGGTAGGCTCTGGCAGACGTTGCAGTAACCTCATCATCAAGACTTGTATCTGGGTTTAGGCATCCATCCACAACCTCGACCCTGGCCGATGTTACATTGTATCAACCAAGATTAACTAGGCACTTGGGCTGAACTTGTATAGGGTTGGCCACGATCGACGTTGTCAGCCTCACCTCAAATGATCCCTGCATATGACCACAAACGCATGGTGTCGGCCTTGGTCGACGTTATGTGTATCATCTGAGACCAACAAAAGACTTATAAGATCAATCAACAAGCACCATGTCATCATCGGCTACGGTCGACGTTACACCACATACCCAACCTCGACCGGACATCCTGGCCGAGGTCTTCATGGGACATTGATCTTCGACAAGTCAAGGGTCGTATTCCACAAACCTCTTACTCACCCAAGCCAAGGTTTGTACCAAGGTAAGACAACCGAGCATTGACAAGCGTACGCAACGATGGGAACACGTTGAAAAAGTCAGTTGTAACCGAATCAATCCCCTCACATGAGGGAATATTTCATCACCAGTCACTGCATGTGGAAGTGACATATGTCTTCATTAGATTGGGTACATTACACCCCTCACACACACTATATATACTTGTCTTCTCTTACCTTGAGAAGGATAAAAAATTACAACCCTAGCTGAAACTCTGTCAAATTATACAGTAGAGAGAGAAAGCTTGAGAGATTGTATCCATGGCCGCTAGTGCTTTATTTTAGTGACCTTACTCACTCACTTGCACAGTGGACCTAGGCCTAATTGGATGAACCACTTATATATTGGTGTTAATCCTCTTTTCCTCTTTTCCTCATCTCAATATCTTATATTTAGTATACTCTTGTGCTGCCATTGTTATCACTGATTTGAGCTTACAAACACCTTGACGGGTGGTGCTATTTCCAGCATCATCATTTTGGCGCTGTCCGCGGGAACGAGAAGCTGTCTCTTCCTCTTTTTTTGCTTAACCTCATCAGAAACTCTGGTGGTGAACCAGGCCTCACCCCTTGCGTGGAGATGTTTCACCATTGAAAGAGGTCCTTTAAGGTATTAAGCTCATCTACTTCACAAGATCTTTAGTTTTAACGTATGGCACCAGAATTGCCACCACCTCTTCCACCACCTGGTGCTGGAAGACATAGTTCCATCCAGGCACCACCCCAATCCGAAATGGTTGAGGTGGCAGCAACCTTAAGGTCTTGGGCTGCAACGTAATAAGCAATAAAGGAGAAATTTGCACAACTCAGTCAAAATATAATGAGACCACTACGGGTCTCACCAGAGATGATTACTCCGACGGCTGCTCAACCCAAACTTGAGGCTAGGGTACCACCCCAGGCACCACGAAAAGACCAACCAACACCTTAATGGAGGAGGGATGTTGATGACCCTAGGCGTTTGTGTCTAGGGAGGCAAGGACACCCCCCTGAGGATAAGTGTGATGATATGGAAGCAAAAGACGCTCCAGAAGATTGTTAGGAGCCATATGAGGTTTCAAATAACACAGTGCGTCCTATCGAGCAGAGCCGAGGTTATTGAGGCAGAAGAGGTGAAGGTGCCCAACAAAGAGGATCATCTTTCGATCGATTGAGTAGAGGGTCGGCCTTTGAAAGGGTCGGCCCAGTAAATGACCTGAGGTAGAGGTTATCCAGGTCACGAAGTGCCGCTGGCTCTCAAAGGGGAAATGGGGAACATAGACCTCATCATGGTCGACCTCAGCATGGCCGACCCCATCTGGGTCGAGACAGGGAACAAGAGGAGGTCAACAGCCGACGTTGTGCTACGGCTGGGGAACCTTAGTCCACCCTTTGGAGGTGGCTGGGGACAACCTCGTCCAGGCCGATGTTACGAGACCATGGAATGACTCCATCCAACGCCTTGAAGAGAAGATAGGAGACCTCATCAAAAGTCGAGACCCATTGCAGGTTTCTCAGAGGGCTCTCTATTCGTGGCAAAGATAGTAAGCTTCCCAACCCCTGCCAAGTTTAATCCACCTACGGTGTCTCCTAAGTTTGATGATAGCACCAACCCTGTACATTATATTGATATGTACCAGTCTGCGATGGACATTTACTCAATACCAGATGAGATGAAGTGTTGGGCCTTCTCCAGGACTTTAACGGTAGCTGCCCATATCTGGTTTACCTCTCTTCCGAAGAACTCAATAGAGAACTTTAAGGGTTTGGCTGAACGGTTCATCCACACTTTCTATTTTGGGGTAAGACCTCCAAATAAGACCACTCATTTGCTATATGTCAAACAAGGGAATAATGAGAGCCTAAGAGACTACATTGCAAGATTCAACAAAGAAAAACTAGAGGTTAAAGATTACGAAGAGAACATAGCTATGACCACTCTCATAGGAGGTCTCCAGAAAGGGAAGTTATTGTGGAAAATTACAGAAGACCCTCCCAAGTCCATGGAAGAGTTATTGGCAACTGCAGGTAAGGTCATGAACGCTGAAGAGGCCATGGCCGCAAAGTATGAGGATGAGAACGCTAGTGGCAGCGAAAAGTTCCAAAGAAAGAAGGATAAAAAGAAGAGGTCATCCGACGATAAGTTTGCATGCTAAACCCCTTTATCTGTGAGTTGCGAATAAATCCTCAATGAGATCAAGAATGATTGATCTCTGAGATGGCCAGAAAAGCTGAAGGCTCCTCCGCATAATAGGAATAAGAACTTGTGGTGCGAGCTCCACCAAGACCATGGCCATGTGACAGACAAGTGCTTCTCCTTAAAGGATGAGATCGAGAAGATGTTGAAATCCGAAAAGTTGAGGAAGTATGTTGATGGCAAGGCTCCTAAGAGGGGAAGAGATGGCCTTAAAAAGAAAAAAAATGACAAGTGTTGTGATGATAGTCCATCAAGAAGAGACGATGACTCGGATGGTGATGATGAAGACAATCTAGACCTCCCACCAAAAGATGATAATGCCCTAGTGAAGAGGGTTGGTAAGATCTCCTTTGGTGTTATCACCATATACGGAGGACTTGCAGGGGGTGGCTCTGAAGTGGCTGACCGAAAAGCTCATGTGGCAGAGGCTAAGTCAGTGACCAAAGTAAAGGTGGTAAATCTGGCGTCTTTAGAGGCCAAGAAGAAGAGAAAAAAAGTGGATATGAACACTCTTATAGTCGGGTTCTCCCGACTCGACTTCAAAGGCATCTTAGCTCCGCATGATGATCCTTTGGTAATTAAAACAAGAGTGCATGGATGCGAGGTACAGATAATTCTTGTAGATGGAGGAAGTTCAGCAGATGTGATGTTCTGGCCTTGTTTCAAAAGCCTAGGCCTTAGCAGAGCTAGGCTGGTACCCTACCATCATTCGCTAATGGGATTCAGAGGTGAAAAAGTCCCTCCATTGGGCATGTATGAGATGGACGTGCGAATGGGAGATGAGTGGCTTAAGAGGTTGACCCGAAAGATCAATTTTTTTGTTATGGATAAAAAATGTCTTCTCAGCCTATAACCTCATCATAGGAAGAGTAGACCTTAAGGAGTTTGAGGTCATGCCGTCGAAGGTCCACCAGATGCTAAAATTCTCGACCCCCTATGGGGTAGGGGAAGTTCAGGGTGATCAGACCATAGCACGAGAATGCTACTTCAACTCAGCCGAAGAGAGAGAAGCCCATAAGAGAGCAACCACCACGTATAACATTGATACACTTGACCTTAGAGATGAAACGAAGTTGAAGAAATGAGAGGCCACGAAAGAGGTGGAATCCATCGTCCTCAATGAGGACAAATCGAAAAAAAACATCCAGGTTAGCAAGGCCATAAAAGCATAGATCAAGGTAGAGATGATAAATTTCTTGAGGAAGAGGCAGAGTGTCTTCGCTTGGAGCCACGCAAACATGCTTGGCATCGACCCGGAGGTTATGTGCCACAAACCCAACGTGGAAGAAGATGCTAGGCCAATCAAACAAAGATGAAGAGTTTACTCTAGGGAGAAGTATGACATCATCAGAGAAGAGGTCAGAAAATTAGAAGAGGGAGAATTCATTAGGGAGGTTATATACCCGGAGTGGTTATCAAACGCCGTCATTGTTCCCAGGGCCAGTGGAAAATGGAGGATGTGTGTAGATTTCACCGACTTGAACAAGTATTTCACTAAAGACAGTTATCCTTTTCCTCGGATCGATCATATGGTAGATGCCACCGTAGGGCATGAGCTCATGAGCTTCATGGACGCATATTCTGCCTATAACCAGATCTTTATGGATGCTGAAGACTCAGAGAAGATAACCTTCATCACCCACAAGGGGACATATTGCTATAAGGTTATGCCCTTCGACTTGAAAAATGCAGGGGCAACGTATCAACGTCTTTTTAATAAGATGTTTAAAAATTAAATAGGCAGGACTATGGAGGTGTATGTAGACGATATGTTAACGAAGAGCTTAAAGGCCTGCACTCACGTGGCAGACCTACAAAAGACCTTCGATACCATGGACATGTACATAATGAAACTCAACCCCGCGAAATGCGTCTTTGGAGTAGGAGCTAGAAAATTTCTTGGATTCATTGTCAATCAGAGGGGAATAGAGGCAAACCCTAAGAAGGTAAAGGCTTTACTCGACATGAAGACACCAAGAAGTATTAAGTACATTCAGAGGCTCACTGGAAGGGTAGATGCACTCAATAGATTTGTTTCTAGAGCAACGGATTAAGTGTATTTCGTTATTTAAAGTGTTTAGAAAGGCCTTCGAATGGAATAAAGAGTGTGATGAGGCTTTTAATCAGCTCAAGTCCTACCTCGAATCTCCCCTGCTCTTATCTCGGCCCATAGTGGGAGAAAAGTTATATGTTTATCTAGCAGTCTCTGAGTCAGATATAAGTGCGACCATAGTACAGGAAGACGTTGGGGTGCAAAGGCCTGTGTACTTCAATAGTAAGGTCCTTCAGGGGTTTGAACAAAACTATCATCGAATGGAGAAATTGGCCTACGCTTTGGTACACGCTTCGAGGAAGATGAAGCCCTATTTCAAGCACACTATATGGTCATCCTCACTGAATCCCCACTTAGGCAAGTCCTCCACAAGCCTGAGAAGTCAGGCAGGTTGATGACCTAGGCCATTGAGTTGGGAGATTATGACATTACTTATCAACCCAGGGTGGCCATTAAAGGGAAGGCACTTGCAGATTTTGTTGCTGAGTTCACGTGGGAAGAGACTAAAGTTGAGAACAATACAGTGATCGCCGAGGGATTAACTAGTAACGTATTCTGAAAATTAGAAGAGGTTGTGTCCAATAGAGCTAGAAACGGAGTGACCGAGAATGAGGAAGACAAGTACCTCTTTAAGCAAGGAAATCTATCAGAGGGTATCTTCTCGTCGAATGAGGACATTTGGAACCTCTTCGTTGATGGGTCTTCTTACGAAAGTGGAAGCGGTGCAGGGCTGATACTCTCAGCTCCGGATGGTACCAATATTGAATATGCACTAAGGTTCAACTTCAAGGCATCAAATAACGAGTCAGAATATGAGGCCATGATAGCAGGCCTCTCCTTGGCAAAAACCCTTAGGGTTGGTTGACTCCTACTTCACAGTAACTCAAGGTTAGTTGTCAACCAAGTGTTTGGAGTTTATGAGGCCAAGGATGAAAGGATGGCTAGATACCCGAAGAGGGTAAGAATGATGCTAGAAGGTTTCGAAGAGGTAAAGATGAAGAGGATACCTCAAAAAAACAACAGCCATGCAGATGCACTAGCAAGGTTGGCTTAAACAATAAGGACAGACATCAGGAGGATATTACCAGTCAAGATCCTACTAAAATCGACCATTGAGATAGATGAGGTTGTCAGCCCTTGCCTTAACATGAGCGTAGGGGACTCATGGATGGACCCCCTCATCAAATATGTCAAAGAGGGATAACTGCTAAAATCAAATATAGAGAGGAGGAAAGTGAGGTACCGAGCTGCAAAGTTCTCAATAATAGGAGATATCCTATATAAGAAAGGATTTATGTTACCCCTCCTCAGATGCGTTCATCTTACAGAGTTTCCTCGCATCCTATAGGAGGTACACGAGGGTTCTTGGTCCAGTAACATAGGAGGAAGACCTTTGGCTAAGAGGATTATCACGCAGGGATACGGGTGGCCGACCTTGGCCAAGGATGCTGCAGCCTACGTAAAGAGGTGCGACAAATGCCAAAGATTCTCCACTATTCCCCATCAACCTCATCAGCCTATAACGTCAATTATTTCCCCTTTGCCATTCACAGTATGGGGGATTGACTTGGTGGGTCCCTTACCAAGGGCTATAAATAATTACCGATTTCTGATAGTAGCGATTGACTATTTTTCCAAATGGGTGGAGGCTGAGCCGATGATCATGATCACAGAATAACAAACCTTATAATTTATCTAGAAAAGTATCATATGCATACATGGCCTCCCTAACACCCTCATCTCAAACAACGAAACCCAGTTCAAAAATTATTCCTTGGAAAAGTATTGCGAGAGAGTTGGGATCAGGCAGTTTTTCTCTTCTCCTGACCGACCTCAGGCAAACAGTCAGACCGAAGTCACGAACAGAACAATCCTCGACGGGTTTAAGAAGAGGTTAGAAGAAGCTAAGGGGAGATGGACCGATGAAGTTTATGCTATGTTATGGGCCTATACAACAACGGCTAGGACACCAACGGGGGAGACCCCATTTATGTTAGTACATGGTTCAAAAGGCGTCATACCCACAGAGGTAGGACTCCCCACTCACAGGGTTCAGACCTACGACCTTGAGAAGAATGGGGAGGAGAGAAGACTTGACCTAGATTTGATTGAGGAGATAAGGGAAGACGCCGAGATCAGACAGGCAGCCTACCAGCAGAGAATAACAAAGTTCTACAATCAAAGGGTGAAATCAAGACCCATAGCTGTAAGAGACCTAGTGCTGAACAAGACATTGCAAAAGGCAAACAAGCTTCACCCAAATTGGCAGGGCCCCTATAAAGTAATCGAGGAGGTTGTACCCGGGACCTATAGGCTAGAAAACCTTGAAGGGCAACCTTTCTCCAGTCCATTGAATGCTGATCATCTGAAAAATATTACATATGATGTTGCAATGGTGTCTATGTAAATGTATCAACTTATGAAGAGATTATTAATGAGAAGATCAGTTACTGCGTCAATTATTGGTTCATTATGCTGTTGTGGAAAAATTTATGAGGGTAACATCTTAGTTTGAAGACCTCAGACCTTAAAACATCATAATTTGGTGACAAGGTCTGAGGTGAACACCATACTTGGATGACCTCAGACCTTAAACATCATTAATTTGGTGAAAAATGTATGGGGGTAATATATTAGTTTGATGACTTCAGACCTTAAAACATCATAATTTAGTGACAAGGTCTGAGGTGAACAATATAGTTGGATGACCTCAGACCTTAAACATCATTAATTTGGTGAAAAATGTATGGGGGTAACATCTTAGTTTGACGACCTCAAACTTTAAAACATCATAATTTGGTGACAAGGTCTGAGGTGAACATCATACTTGGATGACCTTAGACCTTAAACATCATTAATTTGGTAAAAAATGTATGGGGGTAACATCTTAGTTTGATGATCTCAGACTTTAAAACATCATAATTTGGTGACAAGGTCTGAGGTGAACATCATACTTGGATGACCTCAGACCTAAAACATCATTAATTTGGTGAAAAAGATATGGGGGTAACATCTTAGTTTGATGACCTCAAACCTTAAACATCATAATTTCGTGACAAGGTCTGAGGTGAACATCATAATTGGATGACCTCAGACCTTAAACATCATTAATTTGGTGAAAATATATGGGGGTAACATCTTAGTTTGATGACCCCAGACCTTAAAACATCATAATTTGGTGACAAGGTCTAAGGTGAACATCATACTTGGATGACCTCAGACCTTAAACATCATTAATATGGTGAAAAATATATGGGGGTAACATCTTAGTTTGATGATCTCAGACCTTAAAACATCATAATTTGGTGACAAGGTCTGAGGTGAACATCATACTTGGATGACCTCAGACCTTAAACATCATTAATTTGGTGAAAAATGTATGGGGGTAACATCTTAGTTTGATGACCTCAAACCTTAAACATCATAATTTGGTGACAAGGTCTGAGGTGAACATCATACTTGGATGACCTCAGACCTTAAACATCATTAATTTGGTGAAAAATGTATGGGGGTAACATCTTAGTTTGATGACCTCAGACCTTAAAAATCATAATTTGATGACAAGGTCTGAGGTGAACATCATACTTGGATGACCTCAGACCTTAAACATCATTAATTTGGTGAAAAATTTATGAGGGTAACATCTTAGTTTGATGACCTCAGACCTTAAAACATCATAATTTGGTGATAAGTTCTGAGGTGAACATCATACTTGGATGACCTTAAACATCATTAATTTGGTGAAGAATTTATGAGGGTAACATCATACTTGGTTGACCTCTGACCTAATAACCATTAATTTGGTAAAATGTTACAAGGTTAACATCATAGTTTAGTAATAAAGACACTGATGCACGATATATAAAAACATTCGAAGGCAAGAGAAGCAAAGTTCTCCTCAGAGAATGGTATAGCACAAAGAAGTTAGAGTTACAAGTCAAAAGATGATAGAAAATGTGTTCAGAGGTTACAGACCAATGTAAAACAGAAACAAAAAATTACAGATAAGAGCTTCACAAAATACAGCCTAAGTGTCTGCAATCTCAGGGTTAGTGGCAATGCCCCCACTTCCGTAGTCGATGTTGGTTACTTTTACCCCATCGTCCTGAGGATTAGCATCTTCAGTCCTTGTATCTTTTGGTTGAGAAGTCTCGACAGGCTCAACACCTCCTTCCTCCTCGACCTCTTGTAAGGCCTGAGCAAATCGAGGATCATCATAGCCCAAATCAATAAAGTCCAAGGCTGCCAGGCTCCCTGACTCCTTTTCTTTCATTACAACCCATTTTCCAGTGGCCTTAACACCCCTTTTGAGGTACTCAAAGCCAAAGCTGATGAATTTGTTAGAGACCTTATAGTCCTCCAAGATCTTCTCTAAGGCGTTATCCAGAGCAGCCTTTACAGAGACATCGACCTTATGTTGGAGAGAGTCATCCTGGGTCTTCAGAGAAGAGCTGTGATCATTCTTAAGCCTGCCCATATCCTTCTCCAGTTGCTTCAGACTTCTCTAAGGAAGCCTTCAGATGCTCCACTTCAGCACTTAGAGAGGCCTCTGTCTTCTAGGAATTTATGCCCTTCTCAATCAAAGGGAGATTCCTCAGGGTCCAGTCAACGAACTGGTATATGGTGAGGAGACCCTGCAAAACATGTTTAGGAGTATCAGTTAAAGATTTGATATAATTCTAAGTCGATATTATACTTCAACATAAATAGAAATTTTTTTACCTGGATAGATCGGTGGAGAGAGAACTCGGCCAGTAGAGGAGTGCCCAGAAAATAGCAAAATCACTTGTCGGCGTCGGTCATTATGGAGCCGATGGCATCTAAAGCCTTCAAACTCTAGAAAATAAGGCTGTCACCGATCTTCAACTGCTCCAGACGAGCAACTAACACATCCTCGGAGGAGATGGGGATCGCGCGATCCCCCTTGGAGGTTTTCTTCTTCTGCCTCTGATTCTCAGGGGCAGGGTCATTGGACTTCCTTTTCTTTGAGGCATAGGCCCTTGAAGTGTTAAGGGGAGGAGGAGGCACATTCAGGCCTGCTTTCTTAACTAGTTTTGTAAGGCTGGGGGCTGCCATTTCCCAAATACCGTCTGATATTCTTTTCGAGCGCTCGGCAAAAGGAAAGGTCTGAGTTAGAAGATCAGAGATGTAGCAAAATCAGAGGTTCAACTTGTTAAAAAAATAAATTAACTTATGAAGCTCGGTTAGGGGACTCCCCCCTAGGACAGTCTTAGAGAGGTAGTAGGGGGTCATCAAATGCTCGTACTTGACCAGCAAACCATGCTCCCCATGATCTTGAAGGTCTTTGACCTTCTGAAAGTTATTCTGGCTTAATCCAGGGTCGGTCCTTGCAGCCATTGACACCTTTCCCCACCTTAGAGGTATCCTCGGCTCTAAAGATGAAGAGAGGGCATGGGCACCAAATTCCCATGCCCCTGAAGTGAAGAAGTATCGTGGTTTCCAGCTATGGTTCGAAGTCTGGGTAACTACTAACATCTTCTTGGTAGACTTTCGAGCTAGAAAGTGGTAGTAACTCGGATGATTCCTAGCATAGGAGGGCACGTAGTACTCTATGAAGACCTGGACGGGAAGGTCTGAATAATGGACTGCCCTCCATAAGACGATAGCCCCAATCATCACCCTCCAGGCATTGGAGGAGCGTTGGGAGGGAGCCAAGTTAATATAGGACAATATGGACCTAATTATTGGATGAATGGGAAGATGAAATCCTAACTTAAGCATCTTCTCATATAAGCAGATCTCACCATATCGGCCGCCAAAGGCCCTCTCATCCCTCAGAGACCTCCTAAGTTTTACGGAGGGAACTATGGAATAAAGATGCCTGAAAGCTAGGAGGTCGAGTTCGCTGACAGTGCTCTCTATCTCGATTGCCTCTGAGGTGTCAACATCACTTTCACTACCATCATCCTCATCCCGGGCAGCGTCGGCTTAGGTAGGGGTTGGAGCACCATCAGGGAACCTCTAAGTGAAGTCAGCCTCTATGGCGGTCGACAAGGGAATAACATCAAATATAAGGGTAATGGCCACACTAGGTCCTATAATTTCAACATCGGAGGAAGAGTACAAAGTGCTAGAACTCTTGTTAGACGAGGCATGGCTGGAATCCTCGACTTGATCAGGGGATTGATCCATCCTGATGGAATAGTCCATGGCTTTTTGAAAAGAATCCACAGACATAGGGTCTGAGGTTGATGACTCAGACTCGGACATCGAAAATGGTTCTATTGGGACCTCTGTAGGCACAGATGGCTCAGGATATATCACTTTCAGAGGTGGTGGAAATATAGGTCTGAGGGGGAAGGCCTCAGCCCTACGAGCTTCCTCTTGAGCTCACTCTATCTGCCTAATCTTTTCTAAGGTCTTCTCCCTAAGAGTGGGGAAATCTTCTAAAATCTTGTATAAAGGTCTGAGCATATAGGGATGAGACTACACTTGGTACTCAAGGCCATAAACAAACAACTTGTCTGAACCTAATGAAGGATCTAAATGATACTTTAGAACAAGAACAAGTATGAATAGTCTTAAATGTCATCAAAAAGCTTTTGAATGCTCGCCTAAAAACTCTTAAATGCCACCGAAAAAATCAAACTCTAGCCGGAAAACCTAAGCTCACACCAAAAATTACATAAATGGAAATTAAAGGAAGAAAACGGTAGGACAAGGTGAAGAGGATACCTAGATGACCATGGAATAAGGGGAAGGAGATGAGAATCGAACAAACACCTCGCAATAGCAGCAAAAGCTCTTGAAGAGAATGAAATTGTAGAGACCAACACTGGAGGGAAAAGATAAGAGGAAATGAAGAAGAAAGAAGGAAAGGGGGTTTTTAAACCCATAATCATTTTGGCATGTGTCCCAAGGCTCATCGTTGCCTTGGGAACCCAAAGGTACAAACCATGAACGCACGCTAATCACTTAAGTAAGCGACATGTGTCAAGATAGTATTGGCACGCAAGAAAACTTAGCCTCGGCCTTGCAAATACCCCTCAATCACCTACTCACATAGGTATCTAAGGTCTGAGGGTGATTGATATGCCCAAAGTTCACCTTCCCATTCAGAGACACTAACCTCGGCCTGACTCACAACCGAGGTGGTAGAGGCTCATAGTTACCAAAGTAATACCGTCCCATACAAGGTCGGCTCTGGCAGACGTTGCAATAACCTCATCATCAAGACTTTTATCTGGGTTCAGACATCCATCTACAACCTCAGCTTAGGAATATATTACATTGTATCAACCAAGATTAACTAGGAACTTGGGCTGAACTTGTATAGGGTCGGCCACGACCGACGTTGTCAGCCTCACCTCAAATGAGCCCTGCATATGACCATAAACACATGGTGTCGGCCTCGGACGAAGTTACGTGTATCATCTGAGACCAGGAAAAGACTTATAAGATCAATCAACAAGCACCATGTCATCATCGGCTACGGCCGATACCAAAAGGTCATCGTGAGGAGCTACGATACCTTTGAAATCAAGTCTTGAGAAGCCAACTATGAGGGTATCCATATCTACCTTCTTTCTCTTCTCGTGTTTTACCTCTAAAGATGCCAAGTTCATAACCTCTACTTTGGTCACTGACTTGGCTTCTGCCACGTGAGCTTTGCGGTCGGCTACCTTGATCCACCCCTTGCTAGTCCTCCACAGATGGTATTAACACCAAAAGAGATCATGTCGACCCTCTTCACTGGGATATTTGCCATCTTTTGGTGGGAGGTCAGGATCACCATCATCATCATCCGAGTCCTCAGCTTTTCTGGTTGGGGCATCTTCTCGACACCTGTCATTTCTCTTCTTTTTAGGGTCGTCTCTTCCTCCCTTAGAAGCTCTTCCATCTACGTTGATGATGCTAAGATTTAGCACCACCGGATAAGTGATAATGAGCTCAAACAGTAGTAGCCATGACAGTCATAGAGATGTAAGTGTATAAGTGTGTAGAAGGAGATGAGTATAAGAAGAATAAGACAATGATGTATAGTGGTCCAGCCAATTGGGCCTACATCCACTGTGAGTGTGTGATCCACTAAGTATGGGCACTAATGGCCTTGGATACAATGCACATAAGCTCACTTACTCTCTCTACTTTGTGTACAAGCAGAGTTTTAGCTAGGGTTACCAATTATCGATCTCTTGTAGGGTTGTAGGTGACAAGTATATATAGGCCTTGGGGGGTGTAGTGTACCCCCCAAGTATGCATGGTGCATGTGAATGATGATCTAGCCCATCCCCTGTTGACACCTGTAGATGCCAAATGATGACATAATATTCCCTCACGTGAGGGTGTGATTTTGTTATAACGGTCTCCCATGTGCCATGTGAGCCTCACGCACACTGTTCCACGCGTCTCCCAAACCACGCGCTGCGATGATGTCACCCTCGGCCTATGAGCCGAGGCCGAGGGAAAAGTTCCTTGCGGTAGTGAGTCTGGCCTAATTTAGGCCTCGTCTGTCGTACCCTCGGAGGGTCGTCCGGAGCCTGATGAAGGGTCGGCCCCTCGGAGGGTCGTCCGGAACCTGATGAAGGGTCGGCCCTCTGAAGGGTCGTTCAGAGACTGATGAAGGGTCGGGCCCCTGAGGGGTCGTCCGGAACCTGATGAAGGGTCGGCCCCCTAAGGGGTCGTCCGGAACCTGATGAAGGGGTCGGCCCCCCTGAGGCGTCGTCGGGAACCTTATGAAGGGTCGGCCCCCTGAGGGGTCGTCTGGAACCTGATGAAGGGTCGGCCCCCTGAGGGTTCGTCTGGAACCTGATGAAGGGTCGGCCCCCTTAGGAGTCGTCCGGTTTGGAGGGTATATATGGGTATATCATACGTACTTTCTGAGTTTTACAGATTTCAATATCTTCTCAATCTCATCCTTTAAGGCAAAGCACTAGTCAGTCAGATGGTCGTGGTCTTGGTGGAACTCGCACCACAGGTTCTTGTTCCTCTTATACGGATTGTAATACCCCGTATTTTTATGGCTTTTAAAATTGAGGATTTATTAAATTTAATTTGAGATATTAATTTAATATTAATACAGAAATTATTTCTAATATTTACTAGCGTGATGTGAGTTAGTAATTACTGGAAATTTGTTGAATATTACTGGATGAGTAAAGTAATACACGAGATTGATTTTATTAATATTGTCACGAGTGAATAAAATGGCAATTATGGAAATTTAGTCAGGACGCGCCTGTGTCGTGCTATGACTAAATTATTATTATTATAAAAGTGAATATATTATATGTCGCCCGTATGGTCGTTTTGAGTGCCCCAAAGTATCCGGAAGGGTCGAGATAGTCAGAAAAGTGTACTCCGAGGTTTAATTTGGGTCTCGGGGCATTTTTAGGCCTAATTGACATCCCGGGAGGGTATTATAGACATTTTGTATTTTTAGGTAATTAAACCCACGAATTTTCTTAGTATATATTAGCCATTTGGAGTTGTCTCTTAGGTTTAACAAACACAAAACCTAAGCCCAACCATTAGCGAAGAAGGTGAAGAGATTAGAGAAGAAGGTGAAGAGTTTCTAAGAAATCCAAGACCTAGAACTCACCCGATTTCATCGCCACCACAACCAAAACGTAGATCGCACGACAAGGAACGCAACCATATATTTTTCACCAACAAATCAGATACTTTAATCCCAGGCAAGTATCTATCTTGCTGATTTCCAAGTTAATATACCTTTCATGTTAGTCTAGGAATAAAAATCATATGTTTTAATTGAAGAATTATATGTTTTGGAAGAGAATTTATGTGTTGTAGGGAGAATCCATATAGTCTGAAATCGTGATCATATGTAGAGGATTACCCATGAATTTATTATGATATTTGGGAAGAAAATTTGGATTAAAATAGAGGGTTGTGATTATTCATGCAAAATTGGGTTTTATAAATAAATCTTTGATTAAACGCCTTTTTGATTGATTCGTTGAGGATTTATTGACGTTGTTACATTAGATCTTGTTTATATACACTGCTTATACATTTGGATAAGTTTGATAGGAGTTCGGGATGAAATTTTAGAGGTTTGGAGGGGTTAGAATGGTTGAAACCGTATGTTGAAAATTGCAGAAAACTGGGTAAGAACTACTTGATCGATCGATCGATCGACCAAGAGAATCGATCGATCGACGATCGATCGTTCGACCCCATTCCTCGATCGATCGATCCCTCCTAGAAAAGTGCATATTTTTCTCCTGTTTGTTTAATCCGGTTAAGATACGTAGGAACTCTTGATTATTATTTTTGGAGTATAATGGGTTATGAAGATGACCAATAGGGTCTAAGTAGACTCCGTAGAGTGAAATTAATATGAGATGAAATTGTGGGTTAACGGGGAGTTATTCATACATTGAAAATTATGCGTACATTTACTAAAATATTGAGACTCGTGAAAGATTTAGAGTAGAAGGTAAGTGAGGGTATACCTGCTGAAATTATACTTAGTGAAGGAGAATACTTCGAGAGATGAGAAGTAAATATGAAATAAATTACAAATGAGAATGAAAGAGACAAATCCGTTATGCGAGATAATGAAGTAAAATTTGTGCAAAGAACGAATAATTATAATTATGGGTCGTGGCCGCACCTAATTTGAAAAATGTGAATATCTATATATATGATTGTGTGACTGTGTATATATTATGTATCTGTGTAAAAATCATACCCGGGCTACTTGCTATCACTGAGGTTTCCGCGCCGGGACGATCTTATCTCGATTGGACCTTTTATGGGGGATATTGACTCATACCCTAGAAGATAGTATCCTTGATACAGGTTATCTGAAAATGATAGTCTGATGTTCTAAGAGACGTAAGGGTATGTGCTGACCTCTTAGGACCTGGAACTATGCTTCGCCCCCATTTGTATGTGTATTGTGTTAATACAGTTCAAGAGTGATTTCAAACTAGTATTTCCCTTAGTGTGAGTGATACGGGGACTTGATAGCAGAGTATGCCAGCGCCATAGATTTATGTGGGGTGAAGATAGTATATATATATATATATATATATATATGAGTGTTTGATATATACATATACTTATATATGTAAACTTTCTACTGTGTGTGTAAGTAGTTAAGTAATGAAAATACTTCAACTTTATAACAAGTGTTCGTGAATTTTGTAATTACTATGAGTGGTTCTAAGTAATGCAAGAAAATGGAAGAGATTAATGTTCTAAAACTAAATATCATAGTCTTAGTATTTCTCGGGATAAAACTTTATGGAAAATAAGTTAGATAGACTTATGAGATCAGTAGAACGGTAGGAGTGCAGACTAGATGAGAGGTGAGGATTCTCAAGAGAGTGTCGCATACTAACATGGTTGGGATATTAGCCAGTAAGCATTTTAAATACTTGCTAAACTATTTTTAAAACTGTTTTACACTCGGGCTCTGAACCGTTTTCTGTCATTTCTTTATCTCTTATATATATATATATATATATATATATATATATATATATATATTACAGGTGCCCAGCCACAGGGGCGTCATGCTTAGGTTCTTTGGATTGGATGTACTACAGCTTATGTGGAAGTTGTAGGCTCTTGCTTAGACGACCACTTCATTGATTCAGTTTCTATATTAGTTTTCATAAATAAGGCATGGGTCGCCCGATTCCCTATCCCGTTTGGATTTGTCAGAGATATGTTTATGTTAATTCTAGTATTTGGTACTCTTTAGGAGTTAACACTTGTCAGGATGATTTCATTTATAGTTCATAACTTGGTTTGGTTTATCTAGATGATTTAATTCTTGTGTGGTAATTGTCATCCTTATTAATTATGTGACTCTTAAACTGTTGTTATTAAAAAGGTTTTCATATTGGAATTTAAATAAAATATAGATAAGAATTTAAATTGTTTTGACACTTAGCTTAATTATTCAGGGTGTTTAAATTGGAAAATTTTATATTACAACAGTGATGCTAAGAATGAACCAACCGTTCACCTTGATTTTAATTTAATAAAGGACTGATCACCCGGTATTTAATTAGGCGGGGTGTTAAATGGAGGAGACTTAAGCTTATCCGTCCATCTCAGGGACCTGTAATTTTTTATTTTATTGAGGATGTATTCGCAGCTCACAGTTAGAGGAGTGTATTGTGCAAGCTTGTCATCTGCAGCCCTCTTCTTTCCATCATTCTTCCTTTGGAATTTTCCATTGCTACTCTTGTTCTCATCCTCATACTTTGTGGCCATCACTTCTTCAATATTCATTACCCTATCAGCTGTTGCTAACAGCTCAGCCATGGATTTTGGAGGGTCTTCAGCAAGCTTCCAAAGCAACATCCCCTTCTATAGTCCTCCTATAAGGGCTGTCATGGTATATTCTCTTCATAATCTTCAACCTCTAACATTTCCTTGTTGAATCTTGCAATGTAGTCTCTAAGGCTCTCATTCTTGCCTTGTTTTACGTAGAGTAGATGGGTTGTCTTCTTTTGAGGTCTTACCCTAAAACAGAAGTTGTGTATGAATCGCTCAGCCAAACCTTTAAAGTTCTCCACAGAATTTTTAGGAAGGGAAGTTAACCAAATATGTGCAGCCCCCGTCAAAGTGCTTGAAAAAGCTCGACACCTCATCTCATCAGGGATTGAATAAATGTATGTTGCAGGCTGATACATCTCAATATGATATACAGGGTTGGTACTTCCATCATACTTGGGAGACACCATTGGTGGTTTGAATTTGGCAGGGGTTGGTAAGTTTACAATTCTTGCCACAAATGGGGAGCCCTTTGAGAACCCCCTTTGCAGTGGGCCTCGGCATTTTATGAGGTTCCCTATCTTCTCTTCCAGCCATTGAATGGAGTCATTCCATGATTTAGCAATGTCTTCCTGGACGAGGTTATCCCCAGCCACCTCCAAGGGGTGAACTGAGGGTTCTCTAACTGCTGCACAACATCGGCTGTTGACCTCTTGGCCACAGTCTCGGCCATATAGAGGTTGGCCATGGCGAGGCCGATGTTCACCATCTTCCCTCTGTGAGCTTGCTGCACTTCTCGACCTGGATAACCTCTGCCTCAGATCATTAACTGGGCTGAGACTTTCAAAGGCTGACCCTTCACTTAGGCGATCAAAAGTTGATCCTCTTCGCTGGGCATCACCAACCTCGGCCCTTCTTGCTTCGCAACCTTGGCTCTGTTATATAGGACGTACTGTGTTGTCTGAAACCTCATATGGCTCCCATCAGTCTGCTGGAGCATCTTATTGCATCAATGTCATCATACCTATCCTAAGGGCAGGGGTTTCCTTGCCTCCTCAGACGTAATCGCCTAGGTTCAGCAACGTCCTTCCTCTGCTGAGGCGTAAGTTGGTTCTTTCGCGGTGCCTGGGGTGGCCCCCTGGCCTCTGGATGTGGTTGAGCAGCCGCCAAAGTAATCATATCCGGAGAGACCCCAGGCGGCCTCATCATATTTTGGCTTAGCTGGGAAAACTAATCTTTTATGGCTTGTTGCATTGCAACTAATGACCTCCTGCTGCCACCTCAGCCATCTCGGACTGGGGTGCTGCTTGGCTGGAATTGGGTCCTACAACACCAGATGGTGGAGGAGGTGGTGGTATCTTCGGTGCCATAGGTTAGGGCTAAAGAGCTTGCAATGAAAATATTAGAGATCTTAAATACCTTATAGGACCTCTTTCAATGGTGAAATAGCTTCACTCAAAGGGTGAGGCCTGGTTCACCACCAGAGTCTCCGGTGAGGTTAAGATACGAAAAGGAAGAGATAAATCTTCTCGTTCCCATAGACGGAGACAAAATGATGATGCTGGAAACAACACCACCAGATAAGGTGTTGACAAGCTCAAGCAACTGATAATAATGGCAGCACAAGAGTATATATATAGTAGGAGATGAGGAGAAGGGGATGAACACAACAATATAAGTGGTTCGACAAATGCCTACGTCCACTGTGCAGGTGAGTGTAAATATCACTATTGATACAAAAATTAGTCAGTTGACGTGGATCACTTATATGAAGACACGTGCCATCCAACGTGGCGTAAAATATATTCACCGATCTACTCAGCGTACCGAGCTACTCAAACGCGATGAGCTACTCAACGTACAGAGAATCTAGCCAAGAAAATCAAGCAATAAAAAAGATTTAATGACCATTCTTATTATGTACAGATTTATATGTCTATTAAATAATGGCATATTTTCTATTCATATTGACATACCCAGGGCTATAAATACATTGTAATCCCCTCCATAATGGGGTAATCGATCACTTGCGATCATAATTGAGATCAAGGAAAAACACCCAGCAATACAAGACAGTGGACGTAGGCCATTTTCATTAGGGCTGAACCACTTTAAAAATCCATTGTCTTATTTATTTATTTATATTTATCTGTGATTAATTAATTAGATTAAGTCTAGTTTTTTACATCAACAGATTGGCGCCATCTGTGGGAACAACTATACATAGCATTTTTCACTAAACAACTCATCATACATGGCTGAAATCCCAGAATCTAGCAATAGGAACAGTAAAGGAGTTCCTCCCAACCAGTCCGCTCCTCCAACTGTCCAGGATCTTATAAGAATAATGTCCAACTTAGCCAAAGGACAAACAACTATACAGGAGACCATGCGACAACTCATTCATATGGTTTAAAATGCAACACCTGCCCAGTCAGGCCAGCAAAGCGCTCATAAAAATATGCACCTTCCATCTTCACGATCCAGACGTACTCTATTTCCTCATGCTTCCTAGTCAAGACATACCGAAGTCCATCGTACTGAGAGGTCCAGTGATCCCTCCTATCAGCTTGGCCGGACATCTCCCATAAGAGTTATGGGCTTTCAAGAAAATATTACTCTAACTCCAGAATGAATGAGCGCTTTGGAGAGGTTGAGTAGAGTCTCCTCCTTCGACCGTTTGGGCCCTAGGAGGAATAGAAATCCTCCTCGAATTGCGTCGAGAAATTCTCAACGACCAAATGATCTAAGGGAAGGTTCTGCCCAATCATGCCCTACTGAAAGATCCCAAGAGGAGAATTCAGTGCGATCTGTTGCTCGGGTAAATTGATCAGAAGCTGGAAATGATGCATGGAAGGGCTCCATTCAGAGGCTGGAAGACAGGTTAGGGGAAATGGCTAAGGCTAAAAACCCTCTCCAAAGAACCTTTATCAAAGGATCTCCATTTATACAAGAAATTATGGAATTCCCCACACCCTCAAAGTTTAAGGCTCCTGTAGTTATGTCGAAGTATGATGGGAAGACTGATCCTGTTCTCCATATAGAGCAGTACCAAGCTACTGCAGATATTTATGCCGTCCCAAATGAGATGAGGTGCAGGGCATTCTCAGGAACTATCACTGGTTCTACTCAAATATGGTATAACAACCTTCCTCGCGGGAAAATCGCAACCTTTCATTAGTTGGCTGATCTCTTCATAGGAAATTTCTACTTTGGAACAAATCCAGTCAAGAGGGTAGCCCATCTGTTGAGCATAAGGCAAAAAGCAGGAGAAATCACCAGGGATTACATCACTCATTTTAATAATGAGAAATTAGAGGTAGTCGACTACGAAGAGAAGACAACCATTACAGCTCTGGTGAGCGGTCTTTTACCGTATAAGCTGTGTTGATACCAAATTTATCCTGCTGATATGGACCTATTATTTGAAGACGCGTGTCATCCTGGGTGGCAACTATAAATGTTCAACAGCGAGCTACTTAACCCTCTAAGGAACCACTATACTCCTAATAACTCAAGATCATCGAGTAACTAAAAAGCCACGAGGATCCCAGGGGCCCCGAGCAGCTCAAAAGTGTCGAGCTACTTAGGCGGTCCGAGCTACTAAGTCGGTCCGAGAAGCTCAAGAGTGTCGAGCTACTTAAGCGGTTTGAGCTACTAAGTCGGTCCGAGCAACTCAAATACTTGTGGCGAACGCATCAAGGATAACTGCGCATTAAATGTACAGTTATTATCATACGCCTACTGGACAGTTATGCATTATTCATTCACATGTACAGTGTCATGGTTATAAATACATTGTAATCTCCCCATTAGAGGGATACGCTGAATCTCTTGGTAAAATCATTTATCGATAATTCCAGGCAAAATAATCAGTAATACAAAAACAGTGAATGTAGGCCATTCTCTTAAGGCTGAACCACTTTAAAAATCTATTGTTTTATTTCTTTACTCATTTTTATCTGTGCTTAAAATAATTAGGTCAAATCTAATTTTTTACATCAACAAGCTTTATTACATTTTGGCCAAAGATCCCCCCAAATCCATGGCAGACTTGATGGCAAAAGTAGCCAAGATTATGAATGCCGAAGAAGCTATGGTTGCGAAGAAGAACGTTGAGGCAAAAGAAAGAAACTAAAGCTGAAGGCAGGCCAGAGAGGAAGGATCATAAGCATAATGGAGGCAGCAAACAATCGAAAGGTAAGAAAATAATTGAGCACTAAAGGAAGTATGCAAATTATACCCCCTTAAAGGTAAGCATAAACCACGTTTTAGAGGAGATAATAAACAATGAAGAACTAAATTGGCTAAAGAAATTGAGGACAACCCCCGAAAGGAGAGATAAGTTCAAGTATTACGAGTTCCACAAAGACCACGGTCACACGACCAATCGATGCATAGATCTCCAAAATGAGATTGAGGCTCTCATTAGACGAGGTAAATTGACCAAGTTTGTTGATCACCAGAACGTTGAGAAGACCAACAACAGAGAACGGTAAAGGTCCAAATCCCCTCGCCGACCAAGAGACAATAAGAAAAGGGACCATGAAGATGACCCGAAGGATGACCCCGATCTCCCCAAAAATCCTAGACAGCCTGAACGTGAGGTATTTTCGATCCACTTTGGTTCATTTGACTATAATATGATAACAGGTGGAGATGCAGGAGGTGGTGATCATACCGCTGAATGAGGCCCAAGCTTGTTCCTACATACAGTGAATAAATCTGGCAGAGGAAGATCGCCCGAGGAAGGTCAATAAGGATAAACTAGTCATCGATTTTTCCAAAAGTGATCTGGAAGGTGTCTTGTATCCTCATGACGATCCTTTGGGAATCAAGATAAGGATGATGGATGTAGTTATCTCAAGAGTATTGGTAGATAATGGTAGCTCGACAGACATCATGTTCTACCCTTGCTTTGATAGTTTAAACTTGAAACTCTCCCAGTTGGAGCCGTACCACAAGCCCCTTATCGGTTTCTCTGGCAAAAAAGTCTTTCCACTTGGGACGATGAAGTTGGAAATGCTTATTGGTGACTGACCTACTTATAGAACATAAAAAGTACGCTTTTTTGTAATGGGTAAAAATTTCCAGTCAACCTACAATATAATCATGGAAAGAGTAGGTCTGAAAAATTTCGAAGCAGTGCCATCCACGGTACATCAATGCTTGAAGTTCCCAACCAACTTTGGTGTGGGACTTGTGAAGGGCGATCCGAAAGTAGTTCGGGAATTCTACTACTCATCTGCCGAACAAGAAGAATTGGAGGATACCAGGAAGAAGACCAATACTTACCAAGTGGATGAATCTGAAGAGTCGGAGATTGAAACGCTAGACCCCAGAGACGAATCATAGCTTGTGAAGGGTCAAGTCATGGAAGCAACGAAGAGCATTATTCTGGACAATAAACGACCAGAAAGAACAACTCAAATTGGCGTTTCACTGTAAAGCAAGAGTTGGTGACATTTTTGAAGCATAGAAAGCAGTCTTTCGAGTGGAGTCACGAAGATATGCCAGGGATAGATCCCGCCTTCTTGTGACACGAACTCAATGTTAATAAGGAAATCAAATCGGTGAAGCAACGAAGAAGGGTCTTTAGACCAAAGAAGAACCAAGCTATTCAAGAGAAAGTAGAGAAACTGCAAAGGGCCTCTTTTATTAAGGATGTCAAATAATCCTGATTGGTTAGCCAATGTGGTGATGGTAAAAAAGAAGAACACTAAATGGAGAATGTGTGTAGATTTCAAAGTTCTGAACAAAGCCTGCCCAAAAGATCATTTCCCTCTACACCGAATAGATCAACTGGTAGATTCTATATCGGGGCATGAATTGCTAAGCTTCATGGATGCTTATTCTAGCTAGAACCAAATTAAAATGAAACCATAAGACAGAGAAAATACCTCATTTATTACCCCAAGGGGAACATACTGTTACAATGTTATGCCTTTTGGTCTTAAAAATGCAGGTGCTACATCCCAGCGACTAATGAATAAGGTGTTCGCAGAGAAAATTGACAAGAATATGGAGGTTTACGTTGATGACATGCTGACTAAGATCAAGAAAGCTGCTAACCACATAGCTGATTTGGGCCAAACGTTTGACCAGTTGGAGAAATATCAGATGAAGATGAACCCGACCAATTGCGTCTTTGGCGTATAAGAAGGCATGTTCCTCGGGTATATTGTGAATCAACGAGGCATCGAAGCCAATACTGACAAGATCAAAGCCTTTCTAGAATTATAATCTCAAACTACGAAGAAGGAAGAACAAAGCCTCATGGGGCGAGTTGCATCTCTCAACAGGTTCATTTCATGAGCAACTGACAGATGTCTTCCATTCTTCAACACACTCAAAAAAACTTTCGAGTG
This sequence comes from Sambucus nigra, assembly GCA_949130495.1. Lineage (NCBI taxonomy): Eukaryota > Viridiplantae > Streptophyta > Magnoliopsida > Dipsacales > Adoxaceae > Sambucus > Sambucus nigra. The sequence goes on along the minus strand of OX422213.1, from coordinate 619,117,103 downwards.
GAATGATGAATGTGAGAGGGCGTTCCAAAAGTTGAAGAGATATTTGGGGACACCTACTTTGCTGTTCAGGCCGGTAGTCGAAGAAAAATTATACTTGTACCTGGTTGTCTCAGAAAGTGCAGTCAGATCAACATTGATAGGAGTAGACGACAGAGTGTAGAAGCCAGTGTATTATACAAGCAAGGAATTCTGAGGAGCAGAGATTAGGTACCCAAAATTAGAGAAGTTGGCACTAGCATTGATCGAAGTGAGCAGGAGAATGAAACCATACTTCCAAGCCCATAGCATAGTGGTATACTCCAACATGCCACTCAGACAGGATTTACACAAGCCAAAAAAATATGGAAGATTAATGTATTGGGAGGTGGAGTTAGGTGAATATGACATCGTCTATGAGCCAAGGTATCATCTCAAAGGGCAGGTAGTGGATGATTTCATTGCTGAATTTAACTATCCAGAAACCTCTGACCAATAGGGACCAAATGCAGGACAATCCATGGATGTTGGAGGACCATAAAAAACTATCCCCGATCAACTCCCATCTGTAGACTTGCTGGAGGGGATGGTGATCGAGAAACAAGAATCCTCTGATAAAAGCCCAGAGTTTAAGGATGATAAAAGGAAGCACAAAAAATTCCATCATGGGACTTTGTCAGACCAAGGGTTTGATAACTGTATCCCCATATGGAATTTGTATGTTAATGGTTCTTCGTGTGCCATAGGCAGCGGAACAAGAATAATTCTTAATAGTCCATATGGTTTGGATATAGAATATGCTCTCCATTTCCAATTTACAGTTTCTAACAATGAAGCTGAGTACGAAGCTATGATTGTGGGCCTCAGTTTAGCCAAATCACTGAAGGCAGAGCAAGTTATGGTGTTTAGCGATTCACAGCTAGTTGTGAATCAGATTCTTGGGTTGTACGCGGCAAAGGGAGAATTCATGTCGAGGTATCACACCAACGCTATGGAGATTGTATCCACTTTTACAACGGTCTAAGTTAGAATACCAAGACTGGAGAATGCGAGGGCTGATGCACTGGCTCGGTTGGCCTCAGCCACCCGCACTGAGCTACGAAGAATAATTCCTATTGAGATACTTTCAGATCGAAGCATTGATGAGGATTTGATGATGAAGTTTATCACTTTGGATATGGGACCTTCCTGGATGGATCCCCTCAGGGCGTACATTGAAGAAGGCATTTTACCCGTCGACCAGCTTGCAGCCAAGAGGCTCAAGTTTAAAGCTGACAGGTATGTCTTAAACAATGAAGTTCTATACAGAAGAGGCATGATAGCAGGTCTACAGAGATGTGTTCATCCATCAGAAGTTAAAAATCTGATAGAAGAAATTCACGAAGGTTATTGTGGAGCTCATGTGGCATTTCTAACTCTTTTACAGAGGATAATGACGCAGGGATATTATTGGCCAACGATGCGAGCTGATTGCACAACTTATGCTAAGAAATGCGACAAATGTCAATGGTTCTCTACCATACGACGAACTCCCTAGGCATTATTAACACCGATTACCTCATCGTTGACAACTACCAAAGGACAATTCAAATACTTGGTAGTTATTATTGATTATTTCACAAAATGGGTGGAAGATGAACCTCTTATTGACATGGCATATGAAAGGGTCTATCAGTTCGTTTGGAAGAATATAATTTTCAGATATGGTCTGCCACATGCTTTCATCACCGATCATGTTACCCAATTTTATAATGAGGAGTTCGGTGTGTACTGTCAACAGTCCAATATTCAAAAGATTCATTCTGCACCAGGCCATCCTCAAAGTAACGGGTAAATAGAGGTAACCAACATAACTCTATTAAACGGGTTGAAGAAATAATTGGATGTCACGAAAGGAAATTGGATTAACGAGATGCATTCTGTGTTATGGGCCTATTGGATAACTCCCCGAATAGCAACTGGGGAATCTCCTTACATGTTAGCCTTTGGAAGTGAAGCAGTCATACCTACTAAACTGGGTCTACCTACTCAAAGGGTGCTTAATTTCAACACTCCAGTAAGCGATTTGATGAGACGCTTAGATTTAGACATGCTCGAGGAAGTTTGGGAAGATGCAGCAATCCGAAATGCCGCTTACCAGCAACGAACTGCCATGTTCTACAATAAACGAGTCAAGAAATGTGATCTCAAGGAGGGAGATTATATACTCAAGAAAATCATTCAGAAGCATAATTAGCTGGAGGCCAAAGGGCATGGGCCTTATCGTGTAATAGCGATTGTTCGACCTGAAGCCTACAGAATAAAAACTTTAGAGGGGGAAGAATTCAAAAATGCGTGGAATGTAGGGCATCTGCGTAAATATTATCAGTAATGTTAATTCACATGTATTTCGTCCTTTCAATATGAATAAAAATGATATTTTTCCCATATTCTTTTTAGTTCAATTTTTTTCGGAGTACTCATGCTACACACTACACTTGAATTTTGCAAGAAGGCATCAAGAACTATAAACTACGGTTGGTTAAGATATCAGCAACCACTAACTACAGTTGGTCGGCATATCAGCAGCCATCAACTATGGTTGGTCGGATATCAGCAACTACCAACTAAGGTTGGTCGGCATCAATAAACTTGACGACCAATGTTGGTATTACAATCATACAAGGAAAGGCTTGTTTGATTACGAGTGACCTCGTGGGGCATCCAAAACTAGGCAAGAAGATGGGTGACCTCAAGGGGCATCCACTGCCTAGGCATCAAGGTAATCAAGATAAGATTGCTATAACTAAGAAGGACCATGGGATAAAAATGATTCCATTGCTTAGGCACTTATGGGTGACAAGTCACTACAACTAGGCAGCAAATAGGGTAGAGTTCCATTGTCTAGGCAATTAAAATAAAAACAGGGCAAATTATCCCTTTAAAGATATATTGATAAGAAAAATATCATACAATGCATTCATTTGCTAGGAAAGTAGAATTAAAAAAGATGATGTGTCATTTAACAATTAGTAACAATACACAAATTTCCTATTCTATTGGCTTTTTCCCTTCCGATTTAGTTACAAGCTCCATTCCAGCTGGAGGATCATCTAGAGCATAAGGAGAGTTGATAAAATTCAAATCTTGTAATATTTTGGTGTTGCTCGAACTTGGTCGATTAAGCAGATATTGAGGTCGAGATATCTCAAAGTCTTCATGAAGATGGTAATCACCAAGGCATTTGGAGATCAAACATTGAGGAATGGCACGGACTGGAATCCAGTTAACATCTAGCTTAAATGGAGGCACAGGAAGATCAAGTAATCCAGGATCATACCAATCCCATAAAGAATTTATTTTCTCAATTTTCATCACGGCCAAGGCATTCAACCATCCCTGCTTGTATCCTTCATTATTTGATTGTTTCAACCGAGCATAAAGATGGCACAACGCTTCATTGTATCTCCCTATCCAAAACTCTCTGGGCTACTTGTGAAATTGATAAGTCAATCTCTCAACTTGCTGATGAAGTTTATTTACCAAGTTTTCTTTACTTTCCAATGAAGAACTCGGTAAGACTTTGCATCTTCTGGGACATCTCAACCAGGGCTTAATTTTTTGCTTTCATCTGAACAGCCTGATTTGCTAAGGCTTGTTGAGTTCTGGTCTCTTCAATGCTGCTCCAACCGCTCTTGCTCTACCGTGCGAGGAAGAAGTAGGTCTGACTCGTTTCAAAGTCTCCAATTCTTCTCTCAATGCAGCATTTTCAGTTTTCAAAAATTAAAAGCCCTCATCACTGATTGGGACCAGAGCTCCAGAAGAAGAGGCAAACTTTAGTTGTCTCAGTTCTTCTCTCAGAGCAATATTTTCCTCCTCCAGTAGCTTGGCGATGTTCCTATGCTCTTCAGCCTCAAGTTTAGCACACTTTCTCTCTTTTTATAGGCTAAGAGAAATTTTTCATCGCCCTGATCAGCACTCAACCGTTGGTACTTTTTCTCGTAACCTTCATGCATAAGAGCAATGGTCTCTTTGTTCTGAAGTTGAAGTTCTTCGATTACTCCTTGACGATCTTCTACTATTTCATAATAAGCCACAATGTTCGCCACAGCTCGATTTAAATATTGATAAGCATCAATTGCTCGTTCTGAAGCATTAGGCCCAAGAATATCAATTATTTATGCTTCAGTAAAATCTGCACGACCAGCTTTGAAGTAATCATTAAATTTCTTCATTAACTCTGTATCATGAGCTGAAAAGAGTTCCATCCTGACAATAAACTAGCAAGGAAAAGTAAAAATGGATCAACAATGATACAGATCTAGCAAGTAAAGGAGAAAACTCAGAATATGTAATAAAGTCCATTTTATTGATCACGGGAGGAGAAAATACAACCAAAGTTACAAAAAAAGGGAAAAACAAAAAAATACAGAGCCGAATAACTCTACACATGCTCCTTATTTCCTATAACATCTTTAGCCGATTTGAATGAAGGAGTTGGTTGCTCGGAGGGCAGTTGGCAATGCTCGGTAGAAGTTATTACCTATTGAACCTGCTCGAAAGATTGAGGAATGGTAACAGTAGGCGTTTGTTCTACTATCACCATAAAAGATTCATCAGATGTAACTTCATCATCATCATCATCATCATCATCTTCTTCTTCTTCTTCTTCTTCAATAGTAGGAGAAGGGCCATGAATGTGTTTCTGAAACAGTTCAGAATCATCAGCAACATTCAACTCCTTCAGAGCTGCAACCCATCCATCTCTGAAGTATTTCAAACTTGCATAGTCCATCTGGAAAGAAACAACAGCCAAAGCTTTATTCCATCCTTTGTCCCAGCTAGAGCTAAAGGACTTTTTCATAGTAACTTTCCTCTTCGCTCTCTCCGAGGAAGTTTTTTCCCTGAGAAGCTCTTCAACAGACTTCACCTTCTCCTCAAGATCTTTCTTACATCGTTCAGCCTCTTCAAGCTTGCCACCAGCTTCCACTTTCAAGGAAAGAGCAACTTTTAATTTTTCTTCCAACTCCTTGGAGGCATTTACAGCCTGATCTCGAGCTATATCATCTTGTTGATGAGCTGTCTCAGCATATTGGAATTTATTCTCCCAGGTAGCTTTGTCCTCTTCGTATTTCTACCGGGACTCCCCCAAAGATTTTGACAACCCGACAAGGGCTTCCTCTACTCCACTGGATGAGGTTGAAGCTTTAACGACTTCATTCTTCTACAGGATGTTATCGAAGTACACTAAAAACTGTAAGCAGAAGAAAGGCATGAATCAGAGTATGAGCATGGAAATGAAGAACCAGAAAGATAAGTATAAAGATCACTTACTGATGAAAGGTGTAAGGATTCCAAATCGGTAAACTCATCATGATGAATTGAAGTTTTCACAGCTTGATAATCAGGAAGAGTCCCTGACTTGATCAGTTTCTTAGCCAAGCCAGGGGTAAGGACGGCTGGAGAGCTATCTCTCAAAGAAGAAATCCCAACTCTAATAGGTTGGGCAACAACATCCACTGGCCTTTTAGCAAGACCCCTCCTCAACCTCCTCAAAGGAGCACCTTCAATCACAGGTGTTATCTCTTCTTGAATAACAACAGCTTCAATCAAAGGTGCTGCCTCTTTTGAGACAACATCTTCAATCAAATATGCTGCCTCTTTAGGGGCAACAGGGGGCTTCTTGCTAATATATTTCGCAGGAGGAACAAAATCCTTTTTCTTAGTTGAAGCATCGTCTTTATTCTTCTTCGCCCCTTCAGTACCAAGAGCAGATTTGACAAAGAATTTAGGCACTTTCCTCTTCTTTGTCATCAGGTCATCAATAGCAATACCCAAATTAGGAGAAGCTTCTTCAACAAATGAAGAAGATGTTGGAGCTTGCTCAAGATCAATCACCAAGATAGGAACAAGATGATGAGAAATAAAAGAAGAAGTGGCGTTCTTGTATCGCAACAAAAAGGAAGCCGACCTCACGTGTTCCCCTTCGATTTCTCGATGCAACCCCCAGATAAACTTCAAATATTTTAAATTAATGTCACTCTCTTTTGGGGATTTCCTTTTACTATCAACTGCAATAAATAAAAAATAAGCGTCAGTGACACATTTTATCAAACAAAAACATAGCTAAATTGAAAAACTAAAAACAACCTATCCTGTTGCCATAAAGTGGACATCTGGGACCTTAGTATACAGTTTTCCCTTTTAACGGGGGGTGTTGCCAATTTTTAATCACAATTCCATGATCAAAATAATCCCTATTAGCATCAGGGATATTGACCACCAAAGCTCTATGCGAATACCTAGTTTTTAAATAAAAGGTGGTATCGCTAGTAACCCATTTATAACAGTACATAATTTCAGGAATCCCTAAATGAGTTCCATGAATTTTATTTAACCTATGTACGCCATTAACTACCCTCCATGTATTTAGAGCTAATCTTACAGGAAAAATATCAAAATATTGGCAAAATTCCAAACACAGGGGATTAGGCGGGATAGAAAAGCCACATTCCGCTACAAAAATAGAGGGAAACCAGTGTCCTTCAGTTAAAGAAAATAAATTAGAAGGGCAAGGAGGTTCTTCCAGAATAACCCAAGAAGGAATTGCAAAATCAGCCCAAAATTTTTCCAACGATTCGATAAGATAAACCATGGTGGCTAAAGCAAAGAAAGAAGAAAGAAGAAGTTCTTACAGAAACTTGAGAAATATACTAAGGCGGATGACAGAAGGAACGAGCGTAAAAAGAAAAGTGAGAAGATAATAAGTTCATAAATCTAAAAGGCAGAAGGTGGAAGATGATTTGATTTTACTGCTTTTAAATGCATTGCTTCGGGAAGCTAAAAAAGTAATGATCACTAGAGACAACGATTGCGTTTTCGATGGCTAAATGATAAAAAAGACGCAAATACCCAAACGTCTATTGAAGATTCAAAATATTTACGAGTTTTACCATTTCACGCTCAAAATCATTAAATGTCACAAGTGTTGGAGATCTGTAAGCTAATGAGACTAGGTAAACGTGTCCGAGCAACCTCTGGGCATAATGTTCCACACTTTCATATCCAACCTCAATTGTGAAATATTGGGGGCTTCTGTTGATAAAAAAATTAGTCAGCTGACGTGGATCAGTTATATGAGGACACGTGTCATCCGACGTGGCATAAAATATATTCACCGAGCTACTCAGCTTACCGAGCTACTTAAACGTGACGAGCTACTCAATGTACAGAGCATCTAGCCAAGAAGATCAAGCGATAAAAACAGATTTAATGAACATTCTTATTATGTATAGATGTATATGTCTATTAAATAATGACATATTGTCTATTCATATTGACAGCCCCAGGGCTATAAATATATTGTAATCCCCTCCATAATGGGGTAATTGATCATTTGCGATCATAATTGAGATCAGGGCAAAACACCCAACAATACAAGACAGTGGATGTATGCCATTTTCATTAAGGTTGAACCACTTTAAAAATCCTTTGTCTTATTTTTTTATTCATATTTATCTGTGATTAATTAATTAGATCAAGTCTAGTTTTTTACATCAACAATCACTATCAAAAAAGGGCTCTAATGGCCTTAGTAGTACAATTCCTCTACTTTCTCTCTCTATTGTCAATGCAACAGAGTTTGTCTAGGGTTTATATTTCTGGATCCCTTTCAATCTAGGAGAAGACAAGTATATATAGTGTTTGGGGGGTGTAATCTACCCCCCAAGCATGCAATGATCATGTGTGTGATGATCTAGACAATCTAGTGAAGACATTTGTCACTGTCACATGTAGAGAATGATGATAAAATATTCCCTCACGTGGGAGGGGATGATTTGGTTATAACAGATTTCTCCACTTGTTCCAAATCATTCATGCGCTTATAAATGGTTGGCCCTATTTAATTGGTGCAACCTCGGCCTAGCAGAGTACGAGGTTAGTGAAGTCTGAGTGTTGCTTTGTTCGAGGTTATTCATGATGGCCTCGTCCAGGTAGACTGGCCGAGGTTAGGTATGAGTAGTTGTAACGTCGGATTGGGATGATGATAATGTTGCCAGATGATTGATCCCGTGTAACATTACTGATCTCGACTGATAACTGCAACGTCGGTTGGGGCCGATAATGGTGTTAAAGGGTGGTTGAACCCATGGGTCATTACTGACCTCGGCTGATGCCCAATTGAGGTTGATGTATGAGATAGATACAATGTCGGCTGGGGCCGACCTTCTGAGTGATGACCTTGCTAATGGTTGTCATAAGCTTCTAGTCACCTCGGTTGTGGGATTAGCCGAGGTTGTTTGCTCTGAGTTAAAGGGTGCACTTTTGGCATATTAATGGGGATATTAAACAGAAAAGGAAAAAGTTGGTTTGGAGTAAAAAAACCTCTGAAGGCTTTGGTTGCTATCAAATATGCCTTTTAAACCTAAAAGTGGGTATGACGGTAGCTTCGCGATCGAATGACACTGCGCATTGATCCAATCAAACACCAAGTCCAGACTCAGAGCGTCCTTAGAAGGCGAATGGTGAGAGAAGTGGACGAGAATTATTTATAAATAAGAAGTTGCACGGTAGTGCCGAAAGTTAGTTTTTCCTAACGGCAGAATTATCTACAAATTAAGAAGGTGTGAACAAGCAGCTGAAAGTCCAGATGGCAAGGCTGAGCCAGTTTATGAATGCTTCCTAGTGGATAACTAGGGGAAACATTTGGTGATTGATAACTTTAGAGTACAAGAGTTTTTGGAAGAGGTAGAAGAAGAACCTAAGTACATGAAAGATAGTCCCAGGATGCAGATTCAAGAGTTGGGGAAAATTGACTTGGCTGAGGAAGGTGATGATACCAACCCCATTTTTATCTCGAAGGACTTGGAGGGAGTGACTTGAGAGGATTTGATCAAATTGCTGTTGGAGTTCAAAGACATCATTGTATATAAGTACATCAAGATGACTGGGGTAGATAAAGTGGTGAGCTGCCACATGTTGAACATTTTGCCATCATCCATCCCGGTGAAGCAAGCCACCTGAACTTACAAAGAAGAGTTGGATCTAAAAATCAAAGAAGTAAAGATAAGAGAATCGTACCCGTGGGAAAAAAAGATAAGAGCCAAATTATAATATGTGTGGACTTCAGAGACCTAAATCGAGCATGCCCGAATGATGAATTCCCGCTTCCTTCCATCGATAGCTTGATTGATGCAACAGCGGGCCATGAGATGTACAACTTCATGGATGGTTATATGGGATATAACCAGATAAATATGGATTCTGCTGATGCAGAGAAGACTGCCTTCTGAACGCCTTTGGGTAACTTTATGTCCACAGTTATGCCTTTCGGATTGAAGAACGCAGGAGCCACCTACCAGAGGACAATGATGGCCATTTTTCACGATCTTTTTCACAAGACCGTGGAATGTAATATTGATGACCTACTGATTAAATCCAAGAAGGAGGGGTCCCACTTGGATGATTTGAGAAGAGTGTTCACTCGATGCAAGAAGTACAAACTGAAGATGAGTCCCCTCAAGTGCGCGTTCGGGGTGAAAAGCGAGAAATTATTAGGCCTTGTGGTGAACCGTTAAGGGGTGAAGATGGACTTGGATAAGAATTGGGCCATCCTTTACATTCCAAGACCGAAGTCATCGAGGGGGTTGAAAAGATTTCTTGGTAAAGTCTCCTACTTGAGGAGGTCCGTCCCCGGGCTAGTTGAGGTGACACACTCGTTAATGGAGCTATTGAGAAAAGGCGTCGAGTTTGCATGGAAGGCGATGCACCAAGACGCCATGGACAAGCTAAAATTTCTTCTTAACTCTCCTCAGACGATGTTCCCCCCGAAGGTAGGTATTCCTTTACGTCCATATCTTACATCAACTTAATGATCTATTGGTGCTATGCTGGCCTAATAGATGGACAACATAGAGAAACAAGTTTATCACTTGTGCAGAATCATACATGGGCCTGAGGCCAGATATACCAGTATTGAGAGGCATTGTTTAGCCCTCGTATTCGTAGCATAAAAACTTAGGCACTAACTACTATCATTCATAATTCATATTGTAACTAGGTGCGATCCTATAAAGTTTTTGCTTGTTAGAACTGTGTTGATAGGCAGGGAAGGATGATGGCTCTTAATCCTCTCAGAGTATGATCTCAAGTATGTGGTACCTCAAGCCATCATGATCCAAGCATATGTAGATTTGTTGGCTATCTTTCCACCAGGAACGTTCGTGCCACCAATTGAAAATCTCCTGGGTGAGGATCTTCACGCCAATTTCATAGCATCTAGCCTGGATGAGTGGAGTATGGAATTTGATGGCTCTTTGATCGAGAAAAAAGAGGAGCAGGAGTCATTCTACAAAGAGGTGGTGAATAAGTTCGTTTATCTTTTAAGCTGGAATTTGAATGTTCGAATAATGAGGTTGAATAAGAAGCATTAGTCTTGGGGTTACTCGAAGCTCTCAGAAGAGGTATCTAAGTCTTGACGATTATTGATACAAAAATTAGTCAGCTGAAATGGACCAGTTATATGAAGACATGTGTTATCCAGCGTGGCACAAATTTAAGCGTACCGGGCTACTCAAAATACCGAGCTACCTAGCATACCGAGCAAATTATTGGGAAGACTAAACGACCAAGAAATATTTAATGTTTATTGTATTACAGTCATTCCTTATCATGTACAGATGAATACGACTATTCAATAAAGGCTTATTATCCATTCACATTGATAGCCCAAGAGATATAAATACATTGTAATACCCTCATAGTAGGGTAAGAAATCATAACCGACTGTAAGGACACAAATTTCCAATTGAGTCCTTTGAAGTTTTGGCTCAATTTCGGACAAAACGTTTGAGTCATAGGATAGAGTATTGATCATCCTCCAAGCCTAAGACATTCTAAAGTTGAAGAAGTAGCGGCTAAGTTCATAAAGCCTCATCAAATGCCGTGTCTGTAGTGCCTCATTTCTACGTCATCAACATGGTTCCATTGCTCCTAAGGTATGAATGCATTTGAATATATATATATATATATATATATATATATATATATATATATATATATATATATATATATATATATATATATATAGGAGCATGGAACAATTTTTCATTGGGTGAACTTTTAGTTTAAAATGTTGTTTATTTTCAGAAATATTTAATTAAAACTTTAATATAAACTATATAAAGTATCTAGGCTAAATCTCAAATTTTTAAGCTTTCTGGAAGTTCGTTCGAAGTTGTCGCTCGAACGAGTTTGTCGTTCGAACGAGGTTTGCCAACGAGTTCCCATATTTGCCACTAGAATGTCGTTCGAAGTGTCGATCGAACGAGAATAATGTTCGAACGAGATTTTCAATGATATTTCTAATGATTTCACACTGGAACTTCGTTAGAAGCCTCGTTCGAACGAGGCTTCGTTCGAACGGAAATCTCGTTCGAACGAGTTTTGGCGAGATTAGTTAATTGGCCATTTTTGAGTAGTTTTTCCCACTTTCCCACTTCTTTTCCCACTAACTTTTTACCTGATTAATTAAGTGAGGAAACCAACTTTTCTTTTCAACTTTTTCACATCTTTCCATCTCCAAAAGAGAGTTTGAGAGAAAAATTCAAAAAGGAAAAAGTTCAAGTTTGAGTGTTCATTTTTCAAAGAAAAATCCTTAAAACACTTCTGTTTTTCACCCATATTATTTATTCCAAGTTTCAATATATATACATCTTGCTTGGAGTGTTTGGCACCGGGTTTTCTCTACTGCGTTTAAGAGATTGTTTAGGTTTACTTCTAAATCCCTCAAAGAAGAAGAGTTTGTTTTGATGCGGCATTTTCACATGGTGAAAGGCACCATGTGTGGTTGACGGTGTTCCTATGTCTCATTGGTGATTCCAAGATTCTGGTGGAGCTCTGGGGTTGTCGACTAGGCAAAGGTGTTTACAAGAAGACGCGTCAAGGCTTGAAAGGGGTCGAGTCGAGAAAGTAAGTCATCTGTCGTGTAATTGTAAAACCATACTTAGTGGACTTAAGGCTAGGGCCGTCTGAGATTTTTTTTCCGTTGTGGGTTTTTCCTCGTACATCACTGCGTAGTGTGATTGATTTACTTTTATCTTGCAAAATAACTTAGAATGCATGCTTAGGCTAATTCAAGATAAAATTTGATTTAATTGTCACACTTAACTAAATTGGTGAAAATTTAATTTGGGTAATGTTTAGTTAATTTAATTCAAGTCGTGGCTTAATTTGATAAAATTGGTTTGGCCTAATTTGGTAATATTGAAAATATGACTTAGGCAAATTCCTAGGACTTGAGTTAAATTTGTTAAAGTGAAAAATTCATTTGTTAATTAATTTTAGTTCACTTTAAGTTGTGTTTAATTTTAATTTGAAAAGAAATTAAAATTTGTTCATTTGTTTTAATTTGAACCATCATCTCCGCTTTCGATTTTTCAAATTGGTATCAGGGCATTGATTGAGAAATATCTCTCCTTTTAAAATTGGTATCAGAGCCGGAGTGCTAATTTATCGCGTCAAAGATCCGTTTTTCGGCTTTTACAATTTTTCTGCTCCTTGCATTTTTAGATGGGTCATTTTTTTTACTCACTCTCATTTTTTGGTATCTCTCGATGGGACGCCTTAATGATAATTTATCCATTTCTAATGATAATGAAGTTTTTGCTATTCGAGAGGAATTTAATGAGCTTAATAAGTCTAACAAAAAATTAAGAGAATTAAATTTGAGATTTGCAAAAAGAATTAAATTTCTTGAAAATGAAAATTCTTGTTTTAAAGCTAAAGTTGAATTTTTGCAAACCTCGCTATCTGAAAAAGATATTTTTCGTGAAAAGCTCATGGACATAAATTATAATTTTAATATTTTAGAAAAGTCCAATAAAGAGAGTGATAGTCGTGAAAAGACTCTTAGGGACAAGTTTGCTCACATTGAGGGAGAGCGTGATAACCTTCTAGGAGTTATAAAAAATTTAAAGAAGGAGTCCCGTAATATTGAGGAGTCTAATTTATTATTTGAGTCCAAAATTTTAAAAATGAAAAATGATTTACAAGACTCGAGTAGTAGTTGTAATGGTTATAGCTCATCTAGTTCAAATACTTTCGTTGCTAAAGCTAAAACCATTGTTTGTTTTAGAGGGTCAACTTTATTCAAGGACTTTAGAAAATGTCACACCTTAGGTAACATTCCTCGTGTTTACACATGCTTGCATTGTGGTAGGAAAAGTCACTTTAGGTCATTTTGTTTTGATCTTAAAAGAAGCCCTAGGAAGTCTATGTCTAGTATTTCATTAGTTTCCAAATCCCATCTATTTAAATATACATCTATATGGGTTCGAAAATCATTCTTAGACGCGCTAGATATTAGATTTGTTGATTCTCATTTACTTTCACATGAAACCTCCATTGCTAAGTTTAAAGGCTGAATGTGTTAGTTTTGTTTGCATACTCTAGCTTTTTGTGCTTCACATTATATATCATGGCTAGGTGTATGCATGTTTAGTCATTTTCTAGTCATTGCTTTAATTCATATCTCATGCTAGAAATCATGACTTGTTTATCTTTTGTATTATATTTCCTTCATTTTAGTGTGCATTAAATGAAAAATACAAAAAGATTTTTGTTTATCATTTGGCTTTTTATCTCTTGGTAATTTAAGCTTAATGAAAAATTCAAATGATTTTTGTTTGTCTTTTGAGTGTATATTTTTATTTTTGGTTAAAAATTTCAAAAAACTCAAAAAGATTTTTTTTGTGTCTTTTAGTTTGACACACTTTATGTGGCATATACTTGTGTCAGAATCCCTTCTTTTATGCTTTCATGTGGCTTGAACTTTTGGTTTAGATTGTCAATCCTTATTATGTTCTTTACCATGCTTATATGGAGTATTTGGATTTTGTGTTGAATGAATGGATTCTATTTTTATATGCCTCAATTCACACATGCACGAGCTCTTTTGAAATTTTAACTTCATATGTATATTTGAGCTTTGTGAGGTGTTCTCCTACCAATCTTGTCATCTACATATTATATGATCTAGGAGGACTAGTGCATGTCAAAATCCGTTGCACGTGAGGTTTGTGAGAATTAAAATTATAATATGTATAAATGTGCATGGGGAAGGTCCCCAAAAGGAATTATTTTCCTTTGCGAATGGTAAGCCACCGTTTGTTTGGACCTAAAAGAAATACGTGGTCCAAAGGCCTAAAAACAAAATTATGGCATTAAAAAGAAAAATAATTGCGAAGGCCTATATTTGTTTGATATATTCATTCAAATATATATTCTTATTGAGGGATAATGGATGGTATATCAACGGTTTGCACAATGTCCGTTTATCCTAGTTGTATTTTCAATGTCGTGACTCTATTGGTTTGTAGAATCATTAAGATTCTAGGCTTGCATGCATTGTGTATGTTTGTTCATCGAGTTCAATTTATATTGTCACATGAGGTTATATTCAAACGTGATGAAGTTTGCAATCAATTGTGAACTCCGTGAACATGTTTTAAGTGATTGGGTCTAAATTTAATTGTTACTAGTTCACACCCCAACGCTTCCGTTTCCATATGACACGTTTTTGCCATACGAGTGTGAAAAGCTTATCTTATTTTGTGTCATTTGTGTGTTTATATCTATATATATATGTGCGTGTGCATCTTTGGTATATCTAGAGTATGTATATATATATATATGATATTTTATTTGGTCTTTGCCTTGCTTTCTAGTCCATCTATGCTTTAATTCATAATTGGTATCTATCTTGTTGCATTCTTTGTTGATATCACATGCTTAATACTTTATGTATCATATTGGTATCATTTTCTTGCATCCTAGTTGGTATCCGTTATTATTTGTTGGATTAGTTATGATTTTGTTGCCCACGTGCTTTAATGTTCTCATCACTTTATGCACATTTGCATGTTTATCTTGTTATCCCATTTTATTTATCCCTTATTTAGTTTAAGGGGTTTATATGCTTTAATTGGGGAAGACAAGTTAATTTTTTGATTCTTTATCCTTTGTCTATTCCTGAACAAAAAGGGGGAGAATTATAGGGGGAGAAATGGTATCTATTCCTATTATAATCGTATCTTAGTTTGGGGGAGATTTATCTTAGGGGGAGATGCCTTTCTAAGTAGGTCATTTGTTTGATAAAGGGGAGAATTAATTTAGGGGGAGTATTTATCTTAATTGCATTTAATATTTTCTTGACATTCCCTATGCGTTTGATAGTTTGCTTAAGTGTGCAAGAATTCTTCTAAATGGCAACTTTCATCGGGCAAAGATATTGATCCTTGGGTTGTTTGAGTCAAGCTATGTATTTTTATTTTGGGTGGGACATTTTTGTCAGTCTAGTTGAGCTTGACGGCCCTTTAGGATTTTTGTTTAGTTTCTGTCCCGGAATAGCCAAAGGGGGAGATTTTTAAGGACACAAATTTCCAATTGAGTCCTTTGTAGTTTTGGCTCAATTCCGGGCAAAAACGTTTGAGTCATAGGATAGAGTTATTGATCATCCTTCAAGCCAATGACATTCTAAAGTTGAAGATGTAACGGCCAAGTTCATAAATCTTCATCAAATGCCGTGTTTGTAGTGCCTCGTTTCTACGTTATCAACATGGTTCCATTGCTCCAATATATATATAGGAGCTTGGAACAATTTTTCATTGGGTGAACTTTTAGTTTAAACTGTTGTTTATTTTCAAAAAGATTTAATTAAAATTTAATATAAACTATATAAAGTTTCTGGGCTAAATCTCAATTTTTTCAGCTTTCTGGAAGTTCGTTCAATGTTGTCGTTCGAACTAGTTTGTCGTTTAAATGAGGTTTGCCAACGAGTTCCCATATTTGCCACTGGAATGTCGTTCAAAGTGTCATTATAATGAGAATGATGTTCGAACGAGATTTCTAACAAGTTCACACTGGAACTTCGTTAGAAGCCTCGTTCGAACGAGACTTCGTACGAACGAAAATCTCGTTCGAACGAGTTTTGGCGGGAACAGTTAATTGACAGCTTTTGAGCAGTTTTTTCCACTTTACCACTTCTTTTCCCACTAACTTTTTACCAGATTAATTAAGTGCGGAAACCAACTTTTTCTTTTCAACTTTTTCACATCTTTCCATCTTTAAAAGAGAGTTTGAGAGCAAAATTCAAAAAGGAAAAAGTTCAAGTTTGAGTGTTCATTTTTCAAAGAAAAATCCTTAAAACACTTATGTTTTTCACCATATTGTTTACTCCAAGTCTCAATATATATACATCTTGCTTGGAGAGTTTGGAACCGGGTTTTCTCTACCGCATTGAAGAGATTATTTGGGTTTACTTCTAAATCCCTTAAAGAAGAAAAGTTTGTTTTGCTGCGGCATTCTCATGATCGGGCGGAAAAAGTGTGTTCGTGTGAGGACACAATCGTTGTGTGTTTCGCCGCCACGATAAAAAAAAAACCTAAGCTACTACTACACTTGCGAGGCAAGTAAAGCGGTAAGTCGGGTATCGTCAGAAATCCACAGGGAGTGATTAAATTTTAGATGTTAATTTTTTTAAAACTTCAAGAATAAAAATGTAAAAGATGATAGGGTGGGAATGGTGACAAAAGAAAAGAGAAGTTAACGCTAAATTAAAGGAAAGCGAGGATCGGGATCGCATCCTACCACACGGATCGAAACAACTACTAATTAGAGTTAAGGCTCGAAAGCAATTTAATCGAGCATTTTCAATTAAGCATAAACATCACACAATAAGGAATTTAACCCAAAGTTGTGAGATTAAACATTTAACTGAAAATGGTCACACGCGGATTAAATTCGGATTATCGCTATAAACACTAACGTTGCGTGACAAAGAAAGTTAAATGCATAACAATTCAACTTTAATACACGCGGTTTCAATTAAATGCAATTTTACACGAAACCCTAACTTTCGAGGTACAAATCCGTAAATGGCGGAACACAATCCCGACCCTATTTATCTAAGGGTACATCATGAACTAAACTAATTAACAAACCAATAAACTAATTACAACAAGAAATAAATTAATCTAGCCAAGAAAGTAGAGAAAGCAAGTAAATGAAAGCATGTAAATTAATGGAAGCAAGGAAATAATGAAATACAACTTAAATTAATAAGCTTACATACATCAAAGTGGGCAAAACACCCAAAGTGGTGGAGTAGGGCAAAGCTCCATACAAACCCTAAACTAATGTGAAATGTAAGATATCAAGTCTCAAAAAAAGATTCCCCAACTTAATACAATGTTTTTCCCCTTATACCCAACCAAAAACCAACTTAAAAATAAAGATTTTCGGACTTTTACTGTAGCCGAATCGATTCGGGAGAGGGCCGAATCGATTTGGAAACAGGGGAAGCAAATATCTGGCATTCTGGTGCAAACCGAATCGATTCGGTTTTGGGACGAATCGATTCGCAAGAAACAGTCCAGAATCTGCAGCTTTGTCCTGTTTTACGGAAAATGCCGCCATTTCTTCGTTATAGCTCGGAATGATGCACGGTCGGAGGCTACGCGAAGATAACTCAGAGGACTACAACATCCAAGAAGACATTAGGCAAAAAACCAAAATATAAAATGACTAAAATGCCCTTCAATGTGACCTTGAGTGTACTTTTTAAGTAAAAATCATCCTAAAAATGCCATAACTCCATCATTACAACTCGGAATCATGCACCGTCAGCGGCCACGCGAAGAGAAATCAAAGGGCTTCAACTTCCGTGAAGAGCTCGGGATTCAAACCCGAATGATGGAATTACTAAAATGCCCCTGAAGCTGCAAAAGTCGACGAAACATTTCCGGAAAGCGTCCGAACTTCATACTAAGCATCCAAATACCTACAAAAGCTCAATTAACCCCTGCAAAACATGTTAACATAGAAATACGAGGTTTTCTGGTTAACGAGCATAAGTATAGGGATTAAGATACCCAAGGGGGCTAATAAGGCGTAGGTTAACGGGTGAAATACGCAATATTTGCGTCGTATCACACCCCCTAACTTACACATTGCTAGTCCCTAGCAAAGAAATAAGAAACTACAAGAACTACAAGCAGACCAAAAGTAGGATACAAGTACAAAATGGGATGAAAAAGAAATAAAAAGATAAGGCCACTTTCGCGGGCGAACGATTGCATTTAGCATATGCAATAAGCCGTTAAACCCCTAGGTTACCCTAGTGGACGAGTGTCGTCTCGTGAGGGTTTTCAGGGATGAAACCCACAAACATCATATGGTTTCCTCAAAGTATGCCCAACCCAACATGCGACAAACTCAACAACAACGAAAAAGATTTCAAACATGTTATTAGCATATTGAACGGATTCAAGCTAAAGTCCGTTGTTATTAACAGGTTGAATGCACCTCATAGAATTGAAACTTTAAAAGTGGGAGGAGGGAGAGCAAATGCACAATATGATTTGGTAAAAACTTAAATAAACCGGATAAACATAAAGAAAGCATATATTCAATCCTCACGGGCATTACGCTCATTAAATGAATTCATTCAGAACGGGAGGTAACACACGGGACATGCGGGCATAAAGAGTAAATGTAAATGGAAACTAGGTCGTGCACATGTCGCAAATGAAGAACGCTATATATAAACTGAAAAACTGTAATCTCAATGAAAGGATACCGCACACTAAAAGAGGCGAAATGTATTTTCACAGATTATCAAAACTATTATGACTTTTAAATTAAATGCACCCTAAGATCACATAGGACTTTAATAAGGTTATAATGTAGGTTAGGCTAGGGTAAGAAATGAAGGAATGTATGTACGGATTCAAAGTGTTTGGAGATGAAAACTTGGAATAATGGGAAGGATGCGGGCAATATCAAAAATTGGAAAACAAATTCCAAAACAAGCATTAGATATATCATCGGGGAGAGTAATCAAAGCTTATTGAACACTATACACAACATTTACAACTTTCTCTTTCTTTTCTTTTCTTCTTTTTCTCATTTTTCTCTTTTTTTTCTATTGCTTTCTCTTTTTCTTCACTTTTTTCACATCACTTTTCTTTACTTTTCAAACTCTCATATGCTTAAATTGCAACCACACTATAATAACATCATTCAATCCCAAGTAACATTCCAAAAAAAGGTATGGAAAGTGTATGTATGGCTTAAAACTCCAATTTGGAGTTGGTTATGGGATTTTGGGTTATGAAACGAAAGGCTAATATTTAGGCTCAAAGGGGTTAACGAGGGTAAACATATAAGGGTGAGGTCAAGGCTAATATGGGTGATATAACTAAGAGGGCCTATGATCATTTCAAAAAGTTTACGCAATTCACGAATCAAAACAATATATGAAAATCATGCTCAAGTAACACATTTCAAGTATGAACTCAATTAATGAACGGTCAAATGAAAGAATAGTGAGATTACCAACGAATTCAACGTTTTCAATGAGAAAAGAATAGTGTATAACACTCACAAACGACGAAAGGTACAAAGCTTACTCGGTGTAAGTATATACAATGCAACAAAAGATTACCGAGTTATAAAAATCTTAAACCAAATCAATAGAACAAGGAAAGTGCATATGCTCATGGGATAAAGTTTAATTCATGAAGTTATTCACAAAATCAATGATTTGAGGACTAAAGTCTAATAACTTCTAAGATCGAGAACATGCATCATTGAGTTGTCTATTGGATCGGGCAATTATTGAAATTTATCACTGGAAACAAGGCAAAATGCCCAACAAAGGAGAAAAAAGAAAGAAAATATTTTTGAAATTTTTCAAAATTTTCACAAAAAGGCATACTTAGTAACTAAATATGAGCAAATCCATGGACTACAAATGAAATGGATAGAATATCCTACACCCCCTAACTTAAATGTTGCATTGTCCTCAATGCGCATTAAGAACACAACACAAAGAGAGGAAAAGAATGATATTACCCAAAATTGGAGAGATCTCCATAAGCACGAGTCCAAAGGAATCTACAAAACAAGTTAGTACCGAGCATAGAAAAAACAAATAACAAAAAGTTAACTAATTACACTAGACTAAATTAAAAGGAAAGAAAAATAGGAAATAAATAATTTAAAAAGCTAATTATTTACAACCTACTATTTAGGCTTCACACTAACTATACACTAGAAGTCTAAATAGTTGAGGGTCCACCCAAAAAATATTTTGACTTTGAAAGATCAACGGTGGACCCTCCAAAGCGAACATGCCTCCCGAAAAATAAGAATTCCGTTTGAAAAACGGAAGGCATGCGGGTGGTGGAAAAAGTGAACCATCGCCAATTTGAAATTTTTGGGGGACGATGGGGGATTTGGATAACAAGGGGGACAAGAACACTAGAGGACCAAGAAAAATCGATTCATCTCCCAAAGGTTTTTCAAATGGAATGGGAGATGGTGCACACATGAGGATAACATCCATCGAAAACAAGTCCGGTAAAGAGTCCTCATCGGCAAAAAGTGTAGAAGTTTTAATTTCTACCGACTCATAGGAATCAACCAGTAATTCTAATGGTTCGATCACGGAAAACGAATATGGTGATGAAACAAATTCAATCTCAATCGACTCATCGTCGGAAGGAGATTGAATTTCGGGGGAGAAAGATTCACATTCGATGAGAAATTCTTGAAAAATTGAGGTGAAACACAAGTTTCCACCTCCTCGTTGTTTTTTGCATAAGAATTCATCTCATCGCAAAGTGCACCAAGTCTCATTCCAGCATCATTTAGGCTTTCCAAACCTTGGGAGTAAAGAAGCAAAGTCTCTTCCAAAGTAGGCTTCCTCGGCTCAAGAGCCTCGGACTCCTCATTTGGTTGAAACTCGTCTTCGAAAGTAATGAAATGAGAATCGTCATTGGATTCGAATAATGAATCCAACTCAAGCTCCCAATAACGATTTTCATTCCGATAAATTTTTTCAAGTCTTTCATTTTCCAGAAAATCTTGAAAATGAAAAACTTGAAAACTATCCCCAAAGTATGAATCATTAGAATAACCGTAATAACTATAATAATAGGACATGATTACCTCGTTGTTGAAAGATGGAGAATCCAAGAAATAAAGTGAGCAACCGCGAATCAAAGTTTCTTAGCGCTCAAAGTATGCAAATCCTGCAAAAAGGTTAAAACAAAGAATACAAATACAAAAGGAAAAATACTACGAAATAATAAAACAATTACAATCTAAAACACATTCCCCGGCAACGGCGCCATTTTGTGATCGGGCGGAAAAAGTGTGTTCGTGTGAGGACACAATCGTTGTGTGTTTCGCCGCCGCGATACAAAAAAAACCTAAACTACTACTACACTTGCGAGGCAAGTAAAGCGGTAAGTCGGGTATCGTAAGAAATCCACAGGGAGTGATTAAATTTTAGATGTTAATTGTTTTAAAACTTCAAGAATAAAAATGTAAAAGATGATAGGGTGGGAATGGTGACAAAAGAAAAGAGAAGTTAACGCTAAATTAAAGGAAAGCGAGGATCGGGATCGCATCCTACCACACGGATCGAAACAACTACTAATTAGAGTTAAGGCTCGAAAGCAATTTAATCGAGCATTTTCAATTAAGCATAAACATCACACAATAAGGAATTTAACCCAAAGTTGTGAGATTAAACATTTAACTGAAAATGGTCACACGCGGATTAAATTCGGATTATCGCTATAAACACTAACGTTGTGTGACAAAGAAAGTTAAACGCATAACAATCCAACTTTAATACACGCGGTTTCAATTAAATGCAATTTTACACGAAACCCTAACTTTCGAGGTACAAATCCGTAAATGGCGGAACACAACCCCGACCCTATTTATCTAAGGGTACATCATGAACTAAACTAATTAACAAACCAATAAACTAATTACAATAAGAAATAAATTAATCTAGCCAAGAAAGTAGAGAAAGTAAGTAAATGAAAGCATGTAAATTAATGGAAGAAAGGAAATAATGAAATACAACTTAAATTAATAAGCTTACATACATCAAAGTGGGCAAAACACCCAAAGTGGTGGAGTAGGGCAAAGCTCCATACAAACCCTAAACTAATGTGAAATGTAAGATATCAAGTCTCAAAAAAAGATTCACCAACTTAATACAATGTTTTTCCCCTTATACCCAACCAAAAACCAACTTAAAAATAAAGATTTTCGGACTTTTACTGTAGCCGAATCGATTCGGGAGAGGGTCGAATCGATTTGGAAACAGGGGAAGCAAATATCTGGCATTCTGGTGCAAACCGAATCGATTCGGTTTTGGGACGAATCGATTCGCAAGAAACAGGCCAGAATCTGCAGCTTTGTCCTGTTTTACGGAAAATACCGCGATTTCTTCGTTATAGCTCGGAATGAGGCACGGTCGGAGGCTACGCGAAGATAACTCAGAGGAATACAACATCCAAGAAGACATTAGGCTAAAAAACCAAAATATGAAATGACTAAAATGCCCTTGAATGTGACCATGAGTGTACTTTTTAAGTAAAAATCATCCTAAAAATGCCATAACTCCATCATTACAACTCGGAATCATGCACCGTCGGCGGCCACGCGAAGAGAAATCAAAGGGATTAAACTTCCGTGAAGAGCTCGGGATTCAAAACCGAATGATGGAATTACTAAAATGCCCCCGAAGCTGCAAAAGTCGACGAAAC
The DNA here is from genome assembly GCA_949130495.1 of Sambucus nigra. Lineage (NCBI taxonomy): Eukaryota > Viridiplantae > Streptophyta > Magnoliopsida > Dipsacales > Adoxaceae > Sambucus > Sambucus nigra. Next base: position 619,094,517 of record OX422213.1, on the reverse strand, counting down.
ATTTTCGGAAAGCGTCCGAACTTCATACTAAGCATCCAAATACCTACAAAAGCTCAATTAACCCCTGCAAAACATGTTAACATAGAAATCCAAGGTTGTCTGGTTAACGAGCATAAGTATAGGGATTAAGATACCCAAGGGGGCTAATAAGGCGTAGGTTAACGGGTGAAATACGCAATATTTGCGTCGTATCATCTCACATGGTGAAAGGCACCATGTGTGGTTGACGGTGTACCTATGTCTCATTGGTGATTCCAAGATTCCGGTGGAACTCCGGGGTTGTCGACTAGGCGGAGGTGTTTACAAGAAGACGCATCAAGGCTTGAAAGGGGTCGAGTCGAGGAAGTAAGTCATCTGTCTTGTAATTGTAAAACCATACTTAGTGGACTTAAGGCTAGGGCCGTCCGAGGTTTTTTTTCGTTGTGGTTTTTTCCTCGTACATCGTGGCGTAGTGTGATTGATTTACTTTTATCTTGCAAAATAACTTAGAACGCATGCTTAGGCTAATTCAAGATAAAATTTGATTTAACTGTCACACTTAATTAAATTGGTACAAATTTAATTTGGGTAATGTTTAGTTAATTTAATTCAAGTCGTGGCTTAATTTGATAAAATTGGTTTGGCCTAATTTGGTAATATTGAAAATATGACTTAGGCAAATTCCTAGGACTTGAGTTAAATTTGTTAAAGTGAAAAATTCATTTGTTAATTAATTTTAGTTCACTTTAAGTTGTGTTTAATTTTAATTTGAAAAGAAATTAAAATTTGTTCATTTGTTTTAATTTGAACCATCATCTCCGCTTTCTCTTTTTGAAATTGGTATCTGAGCATTGATTGAGAAAGATCTCTCCTTTTCAAATTGGTATAAGAGCATTGATTAAGAAAAACTCGCGTTTTTACCGACCATAATCAAGATCAGGGCAAAATACCCAGTAATATAAAACAATGGATGAAGGCCATTTTCTATAAGGCTGAACCGCTTTAAATATCTCGTCTTATTTTTTTATTCATATTTATCTGTGATTAATTAATTAGATCCAATCTCGTTTTTTATATCAACAGATTGGCGTTGTCTGTGGGAGTGACTATACATAGCTTTTTTCACCAAAAAACTCATCATAAATGGCTGATACCCCAGAATCTAGCAATAGGAATAATGAAGGGAATCTTCATACCCCTTCTGTCCCCCCAAAATACAAACGATATCACAGGAATCTTGGAAAGCTTATCCAGAAGACAAGCGACTATGCAGGAAACTATGCGACAATTCATTTAGACTGCTCAAAATGGAGCGTTTGCACAGCCAGGACAACAGAGCATTCAGAGAAGCATGCATCCACCATCTTCACGACAACCATAGTCGAGGTTACGATCTAGACATACTGAAGTTCATTATTCTAGGAATTCAAGTGATCCATCCTATTATCCTGGTTTGACTTCTCCTATCAGAATTCTGGATTCACAGGGAAATGTTACTCTAATGCCAGAAATACCAAGTGCTCTAGAAAGATTGAGCAGAGCCTCACCCTTCAATCGTTTGGGTCCCAAGAGGAATAAAAATACTCTTCATTATGCGTCGAGAAATTATCAACGACCAAATGATTTGAGAGAAGGATCAACCCAATCACATCCAAATCCCAGGCTTGCAGCTCACATAGAAAGATCCCAATAGGAGAATTATGCGCGATCTGTTGCTCATGAAAACATAAATAAATCAGAGGCTGGAAATAATGCATGGAAAGGATCTATTCAGATATTGGAAGACGGGTTAGGGGAGATGGCTAAGCCCAAAAACCCTCTCCAAAGAACTTTTATCAGAGGATCTCCATTTGTACAAGAAATTATGGATTTTTCCACACCATCAAAGTTCATGTCTCTTGTGGTCACACCGAAGTACGATGGGAAAATCGATCCTGTTCTTCACATTGAAAAATACCAAGATACAACGGATATTTAGGCAGTCCCCGATGAAATGAGGTGCAGGGCATTCTCAGGAACCATTACCGGATCTACTCAGATATGGTACAATAACCTTCCTCGGGGTCAAATTGCAACCTTCCATCAACTAGCAGAGATATTTATAGGAAATTTCTATTTTAGAGTGAAGCCAGTCAAAAGGGTAGCACATTTGTTGTGTGTTAGGCAGAAAGCGGGTGAAAGTACCAGGGACTATATCACTCATTTTAACAATGAGAAACTGGAGGTCATAGACTATGAGGATAAGATAACCATTATAACTCTCATGAGTGGTATTTTACCAAAAAGTTTGTACTACACCTTGGCCGAGGATCCCCCCAAATCCATGGATAAATTAATGGCTAAAGAAGCCAAAATTATGAATGCTTAAGAAGCTATGGCTGCGAAGAAGAATGCTGAGGCAAAGGTAGAAGCTAAAGCTGAAGGCAAGTCGGAGAGGAAAGATCACAAGCATAACGGTGGGAGTAAGCAGTCAAAAGGCAAAGAAATGTTGGATCACTTGAGGAAGTATTCAAATTATACTCCTTTAAGGTGGATATAAACCACGTTCTAGAGGAAATCAAGAACAACAAGGAACTGAATTGGCCACAAAAATTGACATCAGCTCTTGAAAAAGGGACAAATCCAAATCTTATGAGTTCCATAAGGATCATGGTTACACAACCAAGTAGTGTGTAGCTATCCAAAATGAGATAGAGGCACTCATTCGACGAGGAAAGTTGAACAGGTATACTGATCGTCAGAATGGTGGGAAGACCAACAATAGAGCTCGATAAAGGTCTAAATCACCGTGCCGATCAAGAGATTATAAGAAAAGGGACCATGAAGATGATCCTGATCTCCCAAAAAGGCCAAAACAACCTGAGCGAGAGATATTTTTAATTAGTTTTGGTTCATTTCATTACAACATGATTACAGGTCGAGACGCAGGAGGAGGTGATCATACCGCTGAAAGAAAATTTACCTTAATGAGGCTCAAGCTTGCTCCTATATACAACGGATAAATATGGCAGAAGAAGATCGCCCGAGGAAGGTCAACAAAGACAAACTAGTCATTAGCTTTTCTAAAAATGATTTGGAAGTCATTTTGTATCCTCATGATGATCCTCTGGTGATCAAAATGAGAATGAAGGATGTAATTATTTCAAGAGTTCTAGTGGACAATGGTAACTCCACAGATATCATGTTCCACCCTTGCTTCAATAGTTTGAACTTGAAACTTGGTCAGCTAGAGCCATATCATAGGCCCCTCATTGGGTTCTCTAGAGAAAAAGTTTTTCCACTTGGAACGATCAAGTTAGATATGTTGATTGGTACATAGCCAACCAACAGAACAGAGAAGGTGTGCTTCTTCGTAATGGATAAAAATGTCAAGTCAGCCTACAATATAATCATGGGAAGAGTAGACCTGAAAAAGTTCAAAGCAGTCCCATCCACTATACATTAGTGCCTAAAGTTTTTGACCAACTTTGGGATTAGAACTGTTGTTGATACCAAAATTAATATGCTGATATGGACGAATGATATGAAGACACGTGTCAATCTACTTGGCACAATAGCAACGAGGAAGTTCATTTCCCCGACCAACTCATGAACTCCCGAGCAACGAGGATACACCGAGGAACTTCAGCACTCCGAGGTACTCTAGCGCTCCGAGGAACTCCTGAGCAACGAGCAACTAAGGCGGTCCGATCTGCATCTCGGCCGTAACATAAACTGCCAGATAATCAACAGTTCAATTATTCATTGAATGTTTATCATCTTGACGCACAGGCTGCATTAAATGTATTACCATTTCATATGTATATCATTTAATGTATCAACCCTTTCATGTACAGCCTAAGGGCTATAAATACCTTGTATCACCCTCATTCAAGGGGACCGGAATTTCTTGAGAGCACTTGTAATCAAGAATTTCCAAACACTCAGCAATAACATAACAGTGGACGTAGGCCATTCATATAAGGCTGAACCACTTTAAAAATCTTTGTCTCATTTTATTTATCTGTGATTGAATAATTAGAGTGATCTAATTTTTTACATCAACAGATTGGCGCCGTCTGTGGGAACGATTGTTATTATCATTTTTCACCAAAAATCATTCATCATTAAAGGCGGATAATCCAGAATCCAGCAATCGAAACGCGAGAAATGCTGGAAATCCTCCAAATCCCTCTGCACCTCCAGATCTGGCCGGAATTATGACGAATCTGGCTCAAGGACAAACCACCATGCAAGACACACTGAGGCAACTCATACAAACCCTTCATAGCGGTGCACCTGCACGTTCAGGACAGCAAAGTGGTCAGAGGCAAACTTATTTACTTTCTTCACGTTCCAGGCGTACTGAGTCATATCGTAATGAAGAGTCTGATGATTTCTCTTATCAACCTGGGCGAACTTCGTCAATAAGGGCTACAGATACTGATCAACGTATCACTCTCTCTCCAGAAAGACCCAGTGCTATAGAAAGATTGAGTAGGGTGTCTCCTTTCAGTCTATTAGGCCCTAGGAGGAATAGGAGTCCACCTAAGACCATGCCGAGGAGTTTTCGACAACCATCAGATCTAAGAGAAGGATCAGCACAATCACGACCGGCTGCTCGTCAAGATAGATCTCAAGAAGCTACCTTAGAACGATCAATTGCTCGGACCAATAGGCCCGAGGAAGGAGATGAAGCGTGGAAAGGATCTCTTCAACGCTTGGAGGATAGATTGGGAGAAATGGCTAAGGCGAAGAATCCCTTACAACGAACTTTTGTTCAAGGGACACCTTTTGTCCAGGCCATTGTGAATTTTCCTACACCGTCAAAGTTCAAAGCACCTGTAGTGTCCCCCAAATATGATGGAAAGACAGATCATGTTCTTCACATAGAGCAATATCAAGTTGCTGCCGACATCTATGTCGTCCCCGACGAGATGAGATGCAGAGCGTTCTCAGGAACTCTTACTGGAGCTGCCCAGATATGGTACAACAATCTTCCTCGGGGTGAGATTTTAACTTTCTTTCAGTTGGCAGAGTTGTTCATCGGCAATTTCTATTTTGGAGCAAAGCCAGTAAAACGGGTAGCACATTTGTTAAGTGTTAGACAAAAATCTGGTGAGAGTACTAGAGATTATATAACTCGTTTCAATAACGAGAAGCTGGAGGTCATAGATTACGAAGAGAAGACATCAATCACCGCTTTGATGAGTGGGTTGTTGCCTAATAAGTTGTATTATACTTTGGCAAAAGATCCACCTAAAACTATGTCAGAACTGATGGCAAAAGCGGCCAAAATCATGAATGCTGAGGAAGCTATGGCTGCAAAGAAGAATATAGATAAAGACACCAAGGTGGAAGTCGACAAGTCTAAGAATAAAGAGCATAAGGGCAATGGCAGTGATAAACGCTCCAGAAATAATAAATCATCATGGGAAGTCTTGAAGAAATATGACAATTACACTCTTTTGAAAATGGGTATTAATCATGTCTTGGAAGAAATCAAGAACAACGAGGAGGTAAAATGGCCAAAGAAACTGAAGTCAGACCCTGATTCGAGGAGTAGGGATAAGTACTGCGAATTTCATAAAGATCATGGTCACATGACCAAAAATTGCATAGCTCTTCAGAACGAGATTGAAACACTCATCCGAAGAGGAAAGCTAGCAAAATATGTTGATCGGGGAGGCGAAAAAAGAAATAATGACCGAACTAGAGAGAGGTCTAGATCTCCTCGCCGAACAGAGGAGAAAAAGAAGAGAAACCATGAAGATGATCCAGAGGATGACCCCAATCTTCCCAAGAAACCAAGGCAGCCAGAACGAGAGGTATTTTCCATACGTTTTGGATCAATTGATTGTAATGTTATTACAGGAGGAGATGCAGGAGGAGGATACCATACTGCAGAAAGAAACGCTTACCTCGGAGAGGCTCAAGCTTGTTCATATATTCAACGAATAAATCTGGCCGAGGACGATCGTCCGAGGAAGGTAAACAAAGAGAAGCTGGTCATTGGTTTTTCAAAAAATGACCTAGCAGGTGTTCTTTATCCGCACGACGATCCTCTGGTGATCAAAATGAGGATGAAGGAAGTAGTGATTTCAAGGGTGTTGGTAGATAATGGAAGCTCGGCAGACATCATGTACTATTCATGCTTTGATAGCTTGAATCTGAAATTATCTCATTTGGAACCTTATCACAGACCCCTCATGGGTTTTGCTGGCGAGAAAGTTTTTCCACTTGGGACAATCAAATTGGATATATTCATTGGAACTTGGCCTGCTTGTCGAACAGAAAGAATACGCTTCTTCGTGATGGATAAGAATGTGCAGTCAGCCTACAACATCATCATGGGAAGAGTTGGTTTGAAGAAATTCGAAGCAGTTCCATCTACAGTACATCAATGCTTAAAATTCCCAACAAACTTTGGAGTAGGAGTTGTGAAGGGTGACCAAAAAGTAGCTCGGGAATGCTATTACTCATCTGCCGAGCAAGAGGAGCTTGAGGAATCAAGGAAAAAGACTACTACCTACCAGGTGGAAGAAGATACAGAGATTGAAACTCTCGATCCTAGAGATGAATCCCAACTTGTAAAAGGACAGGTGGTGGAATCTACAGAAAATGTTATTCTGGACGACGAGCGCCCGGAACGAGTAACCCAGATAGGTTCATCATTGGATGCTTCAATAAAACAGGAGTTGATAACTTTCTTGAGAAACAGGAAGAAAAATTTTGCGTGGAGTCATGAAGACATGCCAGGAATAGATCCAAACTTCTTATGTCATGAGCTCAATGTGAATAATGAGATCAAGCCTGTAAAGCAGAGAAGAAGGGTATTTAGCCCCGAGAAGAATCAGGCTATACAAGAGGAGGTCGAGAAACCCCAGAAAGCCCAATTCATTGAAGACGTAAAGTATCCAGACTGGTTGGCAAATGTGGTGATGGTAAAGAAGAAAAACAATAAATGGAGAATGTGTGTTGATTTCACCGATCTTAACAAGGCATGCCCAAAGGATCATTTTCCATTGCCCAGAATTGATCAACTAGTGGATGCTACCTCGGGACATGAGCTGCTCAGCTTCATGGATGCTTACTCTGGCTACAACCAGATCAAAATGAAACCTGAAGACAGGGAAAGTACTTCTTTTATTACCCCTAGGGGAACTTATTGCTATAACGTTATGCCTTTTGGTTTGAAAAATGCAGGAGCGACATACCAACGGCTGATGAACAAGGTTTTCACCGAACAAATCAGTTGCAACATGGAAGTCTATGTCGATGATATGCTAACAAAAAGCAAGAAAGCTGTAGATCATCTAGTTGACTTAGCTCAGACATTTGATCAACTGGATAAATACGAGATGAAGCTCAACCCGACGAAGTGCACATTTGGAGTACGAGAAGGAATGTTTCTCGGGTACATTGTCAACCAGCGAGGCATTGAAGCAAATCCAGATAAAATCAAAGCTCTTTTAGGGTTGCGATCTTCAACAACAAAGAAAGAAGTGCAGAGTCTTACAGGACGAGTTGCAGCGCTCAACAGATTTGTGTCCCGAGCAACTAATAAATGCCTCCCATTCTTCAAAACACTTCGAAAAACTTTTGAGTGGACTGATGAATGTGAGAAGGCCTTTCAAGACTTGAAAAAGTATTTGGGAGCACCTCCATTGTTGTCCAGGCCAATAACAGGAGAGAAGTTGTATTTGTATCTGGCAGTATCAGAGAATGCAGTTAGTTCAGCATTGATCAGATTGGAGAATGGAGTCCAGAAACCAATCTATTACACAAGTAAGGCTTTCCGAGGTGCGGAAATCAGGTACCCAAAGCTGGAGAAATTGGCATTGGCATTAATTGAAGCAAGTAGAAGAATGAGGCCATATTTCCAGGCTCATACCATCATCGTATATACCGACATGCCATTAAGACAAGCCCTTCATAAACCTGAAAAGTCAGGGAGACTGATGTACTGGGCAATAGAGCTCGGTGAATATGATATTGTGTATGAACCAAGGTCATCATTGAAAGGGCAAGCTGTAGCAGATTTTATCGTAGAGTTTACATATCCTGATACCCTCGAGGAACAAAAGTTGCTCACTGACCAACCTGTGGATGTTACAGGATCAACAGACATAAGTCCAGACCAACTCCGGTTGGTAAAAGGGCTTGTGGATGTAGAAAGATCATCAAATTCAAACCCAGACCAACTCCGGTTGGTAAAAGGGCGAGAAAAAATGGTCGATGAGGAGCGAAAATTAACAGGGGAGGATGGAAGAGAACAACAGATATTTCACCGAGGAACTCTATTGGATAAGAAATTTGAAGACGAGTTACCTACATGGAGATTGTATGTAGATGGGTCATCTTGCACAGCGGGTTGTGGAGCAGGGATTGTTTTGAAAACCCCAGACGAGATTGATATAGAATATGCCTTGCGATTTCAATTCAAAACCTCCAATAATGAGGCTGAGTATGAGGCCATGATAGCAGGTCTTAATCTAGCAAAGATCATGGAAGCACAACAAGTGATGGTATTCAGTGATTCTCAATTAATTATGAATCAGATGATGGGAACATATGCGGTTAAAGGGGAATTAATGGTCAAGTATCATGCAAAAGTGATGGGATTACTGGCAGAATTTGACGCCATTCATTTGATCAGAATACCCAGAATAGAAAATGCACAAGCAGACGCACTGGCCCGACTAGCATCAGCTACTCGTATCGAACTGCGAAGAACGATACCAATTGAAGTACTGGAAAGTCGGAGCATAGATGAAAACCTGACGATGAATGTTATTACCCTTGATCTAGGACCATCTTGGATGGATCCCATCAGGGCATATATTGAAGAAGGAGGATTGCCAGAGGATAAGCTCGCTGCCAAGAAATTGAAGTATAAAGCTGCTCGATATGTATTAACTAATGGTATTTTATATAGACGAGGAATTATGGAAGGTTTGCAGAGATGTGTACATCCCTCCGAGGTGAGGGAATTGATTGAAGAGATCCATGAAGGGTCATGTGGAGCCCATGTAGCAGGTCGAACACTTTTACAAAGGGTGATGACACAGGGATATTTCTGGCCGACGATGAGGGCTGATTGTATAGCCTACGCCAAGAGATGTGATAAGTGCCAACGTTTTTCCTCCATCCGACGAACTCCACAAGCATTGTTGACACCCATAACTTCCCCTTGGCCATTCTCCATGTGGGGAATTGATTTGGTGGGACCATTGCCGACCACCCGAGGAAGATTCAAGTACCTCGTCGTCGCAGTAGACTATTTTACTAAGTGGGTAGAAGCTGAACCCCTTATCGACATGACGTACGAGAAGGTATACCAATTTGTCTGGAAGAATATCATCTGTCGATACGGTCTCCCTCATGCCTTCATCACAGACCATGGAACACAATTCGACAACGAAGAGTTTGCTGCCTATTGTCAACAATCAAACATCCTGAAGACTCATTCAGCACCAGGTCATCCTCAAAGCAATGGGCAGACTGAAGTGACAAACAGAACGCTACTAAATGGCTTGAAGAAGACGCTAAGTGAGGCTAAAGATAATTGGATTAATGAGCTACAATCAGTATTGTGGGCTTACCGAACAAATCCCCGAACAGCGACTGGAGAATCACCATATATGCTGGCATTTGGAAGTGAGGCTGTAATACCTGCCGAGTTGGGTCTCCCAACACACAGAGTGCTAAATTTCAATTCCCCAGTCAGTGACTTGATGAGAAGATTAGATTTGGACATGCTCGAGGAGGTTATAGAAGAGGCAGCCATTAGGAATGCTGCTTACCAACAACGTACAGCTCTGTTCTATAACAAAAGGGTGAAGAAATGCGACTTAAAAGAAGGGGATTATGTACTAAAGAAGGTCATTAAGAAGCACAATAAGCTTGAAGCCAACTGGCATGGACCTTACCGAGTTACAGAAGTTGTCCGACTAGGAACTTACCGAATAGCAACTCTAGAAGGAGAGGAATTCAAGAATGCTTGGAATGCTGAACACCTTCGCAAGTATTATCAATGATGTAAAATGTACAACAGTCCCATCAATATGAATAAAACGATGATGTTTTCACCATTTTTCTCTCCTTTGTTTGAAAGTTTTTCGGGGAATACTAGTGATGTACACTACGTTGCTCGACAGCAAAAAGAAGACGATAGTTCAGACCCACGACCAACTCCGGTTGGTAAAAGGGCGAGAACAAATGATATACTCCTTTGGATAGGAGGCGTACACTAGCGTGACCAACTACGGTTGGTAAGATAACTAGTGGACAGATAGTTCGAAAGAACCTGATAGTTCGAGCGTGATCAACTTCGGTTGGTAAAATAGCGAGAACAAATGATATACTCCTTTGGATAGGAGGCGTACACTAGCGTGACCAACTACGGTTGGTAAGATAACTAGTGGACAGATAGTTCGAAAGAACCTGATAGTTCGAGCGTGATCAACTTCGGTTGGTAAAATAGCGAGAACAAATGATATACTCCTTTGGTTAGGAGGCGTACACTAGCGTGACCACCTACGGGTGGTAAGATAACTAGTGGACAGATAGTTCGAAAGAACCTGATAGTTCGAGCGTGTCAACTTCGGTTGGTAAAATAGCGAGAACAAATGATATACTCCTTTGGTTAGGAGGCGTACACTTGCGTGATCAGCTTCGGTTGGTAAAAGAGCTTGTGAACAAGATAGTTCGAAAGAACCCGATAGTTCAAACCCATGACCTACTCCGGTTGGTAAGAGGGCAAGAACAACAGTCTTAAAAATGCCAATTTTGGCTAGTTAAGAAACAAAATATGCCAATTTATATTGGTATTGGTCGGAAGGTAAAATCATTCCAGAAAATACAAAAAATTCCAAACTGAACCAAGTATAGTTGGTCGGTGATCAAAACCCACTAACTGTAGTTGGTCGACGAGGATAAACTATCGACCTTGGCTGGTCGGACACATTTTATGAAAATATTTCAAAATTGAACCAAGTATGGCTGGTCGGGGATAAAAACCCATCAACTGTGCAGATCATCTAGTTGACTTAGCTCAGACATTTGATCAACTGGATAAATACCAGATGAAGCTCAACCCGACGAAGTGCACATTTGGAGTACATGAAGAAATGTTTCTCGGGTACATTATCAACCAGCGAGGCATTGAAGCAAATCCATATAAAATCAAAGCTCTTTTAGGGTTGCGATCTCCAACAACAAAGAAAGAAGTGCAGAGTCTTACAGGACGAGTTGCAGCGCTCAACATATTTGTGTCCCGAGCAACTGATAAATGCCTCCCATTCTTCAAAACACTTCGAAAAACTTTTGAGTGGACTGATGAATGTGAGAAGGCCTTTCAAGACTTGAAAAAGTATTTGGGAGCACCTCCATTGTTGTCCAGGCCAATAACAGGAGAGAAGTTGTATTTGTATCTGGCAGTATCAGAGAATGCAGTTAGTTCAGCATTGATCAGATTGGAGAATGGAGTCCAGAAACCAATCTATTACACAAGTAAGGCTTTCTGAGGTGCGGAAATCAGGTACCCAAAGCTGGAGAAATTAGCATTGGCATTAATTGAAGCAAGTAGAAGAATGAGGCCATATTTCCAGGCCCATACCATCATCGTATATACCGACATGCCATTAAGACAAGCCCTTCATAAACCAGAAAAGTCAGGGAGACTGACCAACCTGTGGATGTTACAGGATCAATAGACATAAGTCCAGACCAACTCCGGTTGGTAAAAGGGCTTGTGGATGTAGAAAGATCATCAAATTCAAACCCAGACCAACTCCGGTTGGTAAAAGGGCGAGAAGAAATGGTCGATGAGGAGCGAAAATTAACAGGGGAGGATGGAAGAGAACAGCAGATATTTCACCGAGGAAGTCTATTGGATAAGAAATTTGAAGACGAGTTACCTACATGGAGATTGTATGTAGATGGGTCATCTTGCACAGCGGGTTGTGGAGCAGGGATTGTTTTGAAAACCCCAGACGAGATTGATATAGAATATGCCTTGCGATTTCAATTCAAAACCTCCAATAATGAGGCTGAGTATGAGGCCATGATAGCAGGTCTTAATCGAGCAAAGATCATGGAAGCACAACAAGTGATGGTATTCAGTGATTCTCAATTAATTGTGAATCAGATGATGGGAACATATGCGGTTAAAGGGGAATTAATGGTCAAGTATCATGCAAAAGTGATGGGATTGCTGGCAGAATTTGACGCCATTCAGTTGATCAGAATACCCAGAATAGAAAATGCACAAGCAGACGCACTGGCCCGACTAGCATCAGCTACTCGTACCGAACTGCGAAGAACGATACCAATTGAAGTACTGCAAAGTCGGAGCATAGATGAAAACCTGACGATGAATGTTATTACCCTTGATCTAGGACCATCTTGGATGGATCCCATCAGGGCATATATTGAAGAAGGAGGATTGCCAGAGGATAAGCTCGCTGCCAAGAAATTGAAGTATAAAGCTGCTCGATATGTATTAACTAATGGTATTTTATATAGACGAGGAATTATGGCAGGTTTGCAGAGATGTGTACATCCCTCCGAGGTGAGGGAATTGATTGAAGAGATCCATGAAGGGTCATGTGGAGCCCATGTAGCAGGTCGAACACTTTTACAAAGGGTGATGACACAGGGATATTTCTGGCCGACGATGAGGGTTGATTGTATAGCCTACGCCAAGAGATGTGATAAGTGCCAACGTTTTTCCTACATCCGACGAACTCCACAAGCATTGTTGACACCCATAACTTCCCCTTGGCCATTCTCCATGTGGGGAATTGATTTGGTGGGACCATTGCCGACCACCCGAGGAAGATTCAAGTACCTCGTCGTCGCAGTAGACTATTTTACTAAGTGGGTAGAAGCTGAACCCCTTATCGACATGACGTACGAGAAGGTATACCAATTTGTCTGGAAGAATATCATCTGTCGATACGGTCTCCCTCATGCCTTCATCACAGACCATGGAACACAATTCGACAACGAAGAGTTTGCTGCCTATTGTCAACAATCAAACATCCTGAAGACTCATTCAGCACCAGGTCATCCTCAAAGCAATGGGCAGACTGAAGTGACAAACAGAACGCTACTAAATGTCTTGAAGAAGAGGCTAAGTGAGGCTAAAGCTAATTGGATTAATGAGCTACAATTAGTATTGTGGGCTTACCGAACAACTCCCCGAACAGCGACTGGAGAATCACCATATATGCTGGCATTTGGAAGTGAGGCTGTAATACCTGCCGAGTTGGGTCTCCCAACACACAGAGTGCTAAATTTCAATTCCCCAATCAGTGACTTGATGAGAAGATTAGATTTGGACATGCTCGAGGAGGTTATAGAAGAGGCAGCCATTAGGAATGCTGCTTACCAACAACGCACAGCTCTGTTCTATAACAAAAGGGTGAAGAAATGCGACTTAAAAGAAGGGGATTATGTACTAAAGAAGGTCATTCAGAAGCACAATAAGCTTGAAGCCAACTGGCATGGACCTTACCGAGTTACAGAAGTTGTCCGACCAGGAACTTACCGAATAGCAACTCTAGAAGGAGAGGAATTCAAGAATGCTTGGAATGCTGAACACCTTCGCAAGTATTATCAATGATGTAAAATGTACAACAGTCCCATCAATATGAATAAAACGATGATGTTTTCACCATTTTTCTCTCCTTTGTTTGAAAGTTTTTCGGGGAATACTAGTGATGTACACTACGTTGCTCGACAGCAAAAAGAAGACGATAGTTCAGACCCACGACCAACTCCGGTTGGTAAAAGGGCGAGAACAAATGATATACTCCTTTGGATAGGAGGCGTACACTAGCGTGACCAACTACGGTTGGTAAGATAACTAGTGGACAGATAGTTCGAAAGAACCTGATAGTTCGAGCGTGATCAACTTCGGTTGGTAAAATAGCGAGAACAAATGATATACTCCTTTGGATAGGAGGCGTACACTAGCGTGACCAACTACGGTTGGTAAGATAACTAGTGGATAGATAGTTCGAAAGAACCTGATAGTTCGAGCGTGATCAACTTCGGTTGGTAAAATAGCGAGAACAAATGATATACTCCTTTGGTTAGGAGGCGTACACTAGCGTGACCACCTACGGGTGGTAAGATAACTAGTGGACAGATAGTTCGAAAGAACCTGATAGTTCGAGCGTGATCAACTTCGGTTGGTAAAATAGCGAGAACAAATGATATACTCCTTTGGTTAGGAGGCGTACACTTGCGTGATCAGCTTCGGTTGGTAAAAGAGCTTGTGAAGAAGATAGTTCGAAAGAACCCGATAGTTCAAACCCATGACCTACTCCGGTTGGTAAGAGGGCAAGAACAACAATCTTAAAAATGCCAATTTTGGCTGGTTAAGAAACAAAATATGCCAATTTATATTGGTATTGGTCGGAAGGTAAAATCATTCCAGAAAATACAAAAAATTCCAAACTGAACCAAGTATAGTTGGTCGGTGATCAAAACCCACTAACTGTAGTTGGTCGACGAGGATAAACTATCGACCTTGGCTGGTCGGACACATTTTATGAAAATATTTCAAAATTGAACCAAGTATGGCTGGTCGGGGATAAAAACCCATCAACTGTGCAGATCATCTAGTTGACTTAGCTCAGACATTTGATCAACTGGATAAATACCAGATGAAGCTCAACCCGACGAAGTGCACATTTGGAGTACATGAAGAAATGTTTCTCGGGTACATTATCAACCAGCGAGGCATTGAAGCAAATCCATATAAAATCAAAGCTCTTTTAGGGTTGCGATCTCCAACAACAAAGAAAGAAGTGCAGAGTCTTACAGGACGAGTTGCAGCGCTCAACATATTTGTGTCCCGAGCAACTGATAAATGCCTCCCATTCTTCAAAACACTTCGAAAAACTTTTGAGTGGACTGATGAATGTGAGAAGGCCTTTCAAGACTTGAAAAAGTATTTGGGAGCACCTTCATTGTTGTCCAGGCCAATAACAGGAGAGAAGTTGTATTTGTATCTGGCAGTATCAAAGAATGCAGTTAGTTCAACATTGATCAGATTGGAGAATGGAGTCCAGAAACCAATCTATTACACAAGTAAGGCTTTCTGAGGTGCGGAAATCAGGTACCCAAAGCTGGAGAAATTGGCATTGGCATTAATTGAAGCAAGTAGAAGAATGAGGCCATATTTCCAGGCCCATACCATCATCGTATATACCGACATGCCATTAAGACAAGCCCTTCATAAACCAGAAAAGTCAGGGAGACTGACCAACCTGTGGATGTTACAGGATCAATAGACATAAGTCCAGACCAACTCCGGTTGGTAAAAGGGCTTGTGGATGTAGAAAGATCATCAAATTCAAACCCAGACCAACTCCGGTTGGTAAAAGGGCGAGAAGAAATGGTCGATGAGGAGCGAAAATTAACAGGGGAGGATGGAAGAGAACAACAGATATTTCACCGAGGAACTCTATTGGATAAGAAATTTGAAGACGAGTTACCTACATGGAGATTGTATGTAGATGGGTCATCTTGCACAGCGGGTTGTGGAGCAGGGATTGTTTTGAAAACCCCAGACGAGATTGATATAGAATATGCCTTGCGATTTCAATTCAAAACCTCCAATAATGAGGCTGAGTATGAGGCCATGATAGCAGGTCTTAATCTAGCAAAGAGCATGGAAGCACAACAAGTGATGGTATTCAGTGATTCTCAATTAATTGTGAATCAGATGATGGGAACATATGCGGTTAAAGGGGAATTAATGGTCAAGTATCATGCAAAAGTGATGGGATTGCTGGCAGAATTTGACGCCATTCAGTTGATCAGAATACCCAGAATAGAAAATGCACAAGCAGACGCACTGGCCCGACTAGCATCAGCTACTCGTACCGAACTGCGAAGAACGATACCAATTGAAGTACTAGAAAGTCGGAGCATAGATGAAAACCTGACGATGAATGTTATTACCCTTGATCTAGGACCATCTTGGATGGATCCCATCAGGGCATATATTGAAGAAGGAGGATTGCCAGAGGATAAGCTCGCTGCCAAGAAATTGAAGTATAAAGCTGCTCGATAAGTATTAACTAATGGTATTTTATATAGACGAGGAATTATGGCAGGTTTGCAGAGATGTGTACATCCCTCCGAGGTGAGGGAATTGATTGAAGAGATCCATGAAGGGTCATGTGGAGCCCATGTAGCAGGTCGAACACTTTTACAAAGGGTGATGACACAGGGATATTTCTGGCCGATGATGAGGGTTGATTGTATAGCCTACGCCAAGAGATGTGATAAGTGCCAACGTTTTTCCTCCATCCGACGAACTCCACAAGAATTGTTGACACCCATAACTTCCCCTTGGCCATTCTCCATGTGGGGAATTGATTTGGTGGGACCATTGCCGACCACCCGAGGAAGATTCAAGTACCTCGTCGTCGCAGTAGACTATTTTACTAAGTGGGTAGAAGCTGAACCCCTTATCGACATGACGTACGAGAAGGTATACCAATTTTTCTGGAAGAATATCATCTGTCGATACGGTCTCCCTCATGCCTTCATCACAGACCATGGAACACAATTCGACAACGAAGAGTTTGCTGCCTATTGTCAACAATCAAACATCCTGAAGACTCATTCAGCACCAGGTCATCCTCAAAGCAATGGGCAGACTGAAGTGACAAACAGAACGCTACTAAATGGCTTGAAGAAGAGGCTAAGTGAGGCTAAAGCTAATTGGATTAATGAGCTACAATCAGTATTGTGGGCTTACCGAACAACTCCCCGAACAGCGACTGGAGAATCACCATATATGCTGGCATTTGGAAGTGAGGCTGTAATACCTGCCGAGTTGGGTCTCCCAACACACAGAGTGCTAAATTTCAATTCCCCAGTCAGTGACTTGATGAGAAGATTAGATTTGGACATGCTCGAGGAGGTTATAGAAGAGGCAGCCATTAGGAATGCTGCTTACCAACAACGCACAGCTCTATTCTATAACAAAAGGGTGAAGAAATGCGACTTAAAAGAAGGGGATTATGTACTAAAGAAGGTCATTAAGAAGCACAATAAGCTTGAAGCCAACTGGCATGGACCTTACCGAGTTACAGAAGTTGTCCGACCAGGAACTTACCGAATAGCAACTCTAGAAGGAGAGGAATTCAAGAATGCTTGGAATGCTGAACACCTTCGCAAGTATTATCAATGATGTAAAATGTACAACAGTCCCATCAATATGAATAAAACGATGATGTTTTCACCATTTTTCTCTCCTTTGTTTGAAAGTTTTTCGGGGAATACTAGTGATGTACACTACGTTGCTCGACAGCAAAAAGAAGACGATAGTTCAGACCCACGACCAACTCCGGTTGGTAAAAGGGCGAGAACAAATGATATACTCCTTTGGATAGGAGGCGTACACTAGCGTGACCAACTACGGTTGGTAAGATAACTAGTGGACAGATAGTTCGAAAGAACCTGATAGTTCGAGCGTGATCAACTTCGGTTGGTAAAATAGCGAGAACAAATGATATACTCCTTTGGATAGGAGGCGTACACTAGCGTGACCAACTACGGTTGGTAAGATAACTAGTGGACAGATAGTTCGAAAGAACCTGATAGTTCGAGCGTGATCAACTTCGGTTGGTAAAATAGCGAGAACAAATGATATACTCCTTTGGTTAGGAGGCGTACACTAGCGTGACCACCTACGGGTGGTAAGATAACTAGTGGACAGATAGTTCGAAAGAACCTGATAGTTCGAGCGTGATCAACTTGAGTTGGTAAAATAGCGAGAACAAATGATATACTCCTTTGGTTAGGAGGCGTACACTTGCGTGATCAGCTTCGGTTGGTAAAAGAGCTTGTGAACAAGATAGTTCGAAAGAACCCGATAGTTCAAACCCATGACCTACTCCGGTTGGTAAGAGGGCAAGAACAACAGTCTTAAAAATGCCAATTTTGGCTGGTTAAGAAACAAAATATGCCAATTTATATTGGTATTGGTCGGAAGGTAAAATCATTCCAGAAAATACAAAAAATTCCAAACTGAACCAAGTATAGTTGGTCGGTGATCAAAACCCACTAACTGTAGTTGGTCGACGAGGATAAACTATCGACCTTGGCTGGTCGGACACATTTTATGAAAATATTTCAAAATTGAACCAAGTATGGCTGGTCGGGGATAAAAACCCATCAACTGTGCAGATCATCTAGTTGACTTAGCTCAGACATTTGATCAACTGGATAAATACCAGATGAAGCTCAACCCGACGAAGTGCACATTTGGAGTACATGAAGAAATGTTTCTCGGGTACATTATCAACCAGCGAGGCATTGAAGCAAATCCATATAAAATCAAAGATCTTTTAGGGTTGCGATCTCCAACAACAAAGAAAGAAGTGCAGAGTCTTACAGGACGAGTTGCAGCGCTCAACATATTTGTGTCCCGAGCAACTGATAAATGCCTCCCATTCTTCAAAACACTTCGAAAAACTTTTGAGTGGACTGATGAATGTGAGAAGGCCTTTCAAGACTTGAAAAAGTATTTGGGAGCACCTCCATTGTTGTCCAGGCCAATAACAGGAGAGAAGTTGTATTTGTATCTGGCAGTATCAGAGAATGCAGTTAGTTCAGCATTGATCAGATTGGAGAATGGAGTCCAGAAACCAATCTATTACACAAGTAAGGCTTTCTGAGGTGCGGAAATCAGGTACCCAAAGCTGGAGAAATTGGCATTGGCATTAATTGAAGCAAGTAGAAGAATGAGGCCATATTTCCAGGCCCATACCATCATCGTATATACCGACATGCCATTAAGACAAGCCCTTCATAAACCAGAAAAGTCAGGGAGACTGACCAACCTGTGGATGTTACAGGATCAATAGACATAAGTCCAGACCAACTCCGGTTGGTAAAAGGGCTTGTGGATGTAGAAAGATCATCAAATTCAAACCCAGACCAACTCCGGTTGGTAAAAGGGCGAGAAGAAATGGTCGATGAGGAGCGAAAATTAACAGGGGAGGATGGAAGAGAACAACAGATATTTCACCGAGGAACTCTATTGGATAAGAAATTTGAAGACGAGTTACCTACATGGAGATTGTATGTAGATGGGTCATCTTGCACAGCGGGTTGTGGAGCAGGGATTGTTTTGAAAACCCCAGACGAGATTGATATAGAATATGCCTTGCGATTTCAATTCAAAACCTCCAATAATGAGGCTGAGTATGAGGCCATGATAGCAGGTCTTAATCTAGCAAAGATCATGGAAGCACAACAAGTGATGGTATTCAGTGATTCTCAATTAATTGTGAATCAGATGATGGAAACATATGCGGTTAAAGGGGAATTAATGGTCAAGTATCATGCAAAAGTGATGGGATTGCTGGCAGAATTTGACGCCATTCAGTTGATCAGAATACCCAGAATAGAAAATGCACAAGCAGACGCACTGGCCCGACTAGCATCAGCTACTCGTACCGAACTGCGAAGAACGATACCAATTGAAGTACTGGAAAGTCGGAGCATAGATGAAAACCTGACGATGAATGTTATTACCCTTGATCTAGGACCATCTTGGATGGATCCCATCAGGGCATATATTGAAGAAGGAGGATTGCCAGAGGATAAGCTCGCTGCCAAGAAATTGAAGTATAAAGCTGCTCGATATGTATTAACTAATGGTATTTTATATAGACGAGGAATTATGGCAGGTTTGCAGAGATGTGTACATCCCTCCGAGGTGAGGGAATTGATTGAAGAGATCCATGAAGGGTCATGTGGAGCCCATGTAGCAGGTCGAACACTTTTACAAAGGGTGATGACACAGGGATATTTCTGGCCGACGATGAGGGTTGATTGTATAGCCTACGCCAAGAGATGTGATAAGTGCCAACGTTTTTCCTCCATCCGAGGAACTCCACAAGCATTGTTGACACCCATAACTTCCCCTTGGCCATTCTCCATGTGGGGAATTGATTTGGTGGGACCATTGCCGACCACCCGAGGAAGATTCAAGTACCTCGTCGTCGCAGTAGACTATTTTACTAAGTGGGTAGAAGCTGAACCCCTTATCGACATGACGTACGAGAAGGTATACCAATTTGTCTGGAAGAATATCATCTGTCGATACGGTCTCCCTCATGCCTTCATCACAGACCATGGAACACAATTCGACAACGAAGAGTTTGCTGCCTATTGTCAACAATCAAACATCCTGAAGACTCATTCAGCACCAGGTCATCCTCAAAGCAATGGGCAGACTGAAGTGACAAACAGAACGCTACTAAATGGCTTGAAGAAGAGGCTAAGTGAGGCTAAAGCTAATTGGATTAATGAGCTACAATCAGTATTGTGGGCTTACCGAACAACTCCCCGAACAGCGACTGGAGAATCACCATATATGCTGGCATTTGGAAGTGAGGCTGTAATACCTGCCGAGTTGGGTCTCCCAACACACAGAGTGCTAAATTTCAATTCCCCAGTCAGTGACTTGATGAGAAGATTAGATTTGGACATGCTCGAGGAGGTTATAGAAGAGGCAGCCATTAGGAATGCTGCTTACCAACAACGCACAGCTCTGTTCTATAACAAAAGGGTGAAGAAATGCGACTTAAAAGAAGGGGATTATGTACTAAAGAAGGTCATTAAGAAGCACAATAAGCTTGAAGCCAACTGGCATGGACCTTACCGAGTTACAGAAGTTGTCCGACCAGGAACTTACCGAATAGCAACTCTAGAAGGAGAGGAATTCAAGAATGCTTGGAATGCTGAACACCTTCGCAAGTATTATCAATGATGTAAAATGTACAACAGTCCCATCAATATGAATAAAACGATGATGTTTTCACCATTTTTCTCTCCTTTGTTTGAAAGTTTTTCGGGGAATACTAGTGATGTACACTACGTTGCTCGACAGCAAAAAGAAGACGATAGTTCAGACCCACGACCAACTCCGGTTGGTAAAAGGGCGAGAACAAATGATATACTCCTTTGGATAGGAGGCGTACACTAGCGTGACCAACTACGGTTGGTAAGATAACTAGTGGACAGATAGTTCGAAAGAACCTGATAGTTCGAGCGTGATCAACTTCGGTTGGTAAAATAGCGAGAACAAATGATATACTCCTTTGGATAGGAGGCGTACACTAGCGTGACCAACTACGGTTGGTAAGATAACTAGTGGACAGATAGTTCGAAAGAACCTGATAGTTCGAGCGTGATCAACTTCGGTTGGTAAAATAGCGAGAACAAATGATATACTCATTTGGTTAGGAGGCGTACACTAGCGTGACCACCTACGGGTGGTAAGATAACTAGTGGACAGATAGTTCGAAAGAACCTGATAGTTCGAGCATGATCAACTTCGGTTGGTAAAATAGCGAGAACAAATGATATACTCCTTTGGTTAGGAGGCGTACACTTGCGTGATCAGCTTCGGTTGGTAAAAGTGCTTGTGAACAAGATAGTTCGAAAGAACCCGATAGTTCAAACCCATGACCTACTCCGGTTGGTAAGAGGGCAAGAACAACAGTCTTAAAAATGCCAATTTTGGCTGGTTAAGAAACAAAA
Source organism: Sambucus nigra (assembly GCA_949130495.1). Classification (NCBI taxonomy): domain Eukaryota; kingdom Viridiplantae; phylum Streptophyta; class Magnoliopsida; order Dipsacales; family Adoxaceae; genus Sambucus; species Sambucus nigra. Next base: position 619,072,974 of record OX422213.1, on the reverse strand, counting down.
TATGCCAATTTATATTGGTATTGGTCGGAAGGTAAAATCATTCCAGAAAATACAAAAAATTCCAAACTGAACCAAGTATAGTTGGTCGGTGATCAAAACCCACTAACTGTAGTTGGTCGACGAGGATAAACTATCGACCTTGGCTGGTCGGACACATTTTATGAAAATATTTCAAAATTGAACCAAGTATGGCTGGTCGGGGATAAAAACCCATCAACTGTGCAGATCATCTAGTTGACTTAGCTCAGACATTTGATCAACTGGATAAATACCAGATGAAGCTCAACCCGACGAAGTGCACATTTGGAGTACATGAAGAAATGTTTCTCGGGTACATTATCAACCAGCGAGGCATTGAAGCAAATCCATATAAAATCAAAGCTCTTTTAGGGTTGCGATCTCCAACAACAAAGAAAGAAGTGCAGAGTCTTACAGGACGAGTTGCAGCGCTCAACATATTTGTGTCCCGAGCAACTGATAAATGCCTCCCATTCTTCAAAACACTTCGAAAAACTTTTGAGTGGACTGATGAATGTGGGAAGGCCTTTCAAGACTTGAAAAAGTATTTGGGAGCACCTCCATTGTTGTCCAGGCCAATAACAGGAGAGAAGTTGTATTTGTATCTGGCAGTATCAGAGAATGCAGTTAGTTCAGCATTGATCAGATTGGAGAATGGAGTCCAGAAACCAATCTATTACACAAGTAAGGCTTTCTGAGGTGCGGAAATCAGGTACCCAAAGCTGGAGAAATTGGCATTGGCATTAATTGAAGCAAGTAGAAGAATGAGGCCATATTTCCAGGCCCATACCATCATCGTATATACCGACATGCCATTAAGACAAGCCCTTCATAAACCAGAAAAGTCAGGGAGACTGACCAACCTGTGGATGTTACAGGATCAATAGACATAAGTCCAGACCAACTCCGGTTGGTAAAAGGGCTTGTGGATGTAGAAAGATCATCAAATTCAAACCCAGACCAACTCCGGTTGGTAAAAGGGCGAGAAGAAATGGTCGATGAGGAGCGAAAATTAACAGGGGAGGATGGAAGAGAACAGCAGATATTTCACCGAGGAACTCTATTGGATAAGAAATTTGAAGACGAGTTACCTACATGGAGATTGTATGTAGATGGGTCATCTTGCACAGCGGGTTGTGGAGCAGGGATTGTTTTGAAAACCCCAGACGAGATTGATATATAATATGCCTTGCGATTTCAATTCAAAACCTCCAATAATGAGGCTGAGTATGAGGCCATGATAGCAGGTCTTAATCTAGCAAAGATCATGGAAGCACAACAAGTGATGGTATTCAGTGATTCTCAATTAATTGTGAATCAGATGATGGGAACATATGCGGTTAAAGGGGAATTAATGGTCAAGTATCATGCAAAAGTGATGGGATTGCTGGCAGAATTTGACGCCATTCAGTTGATCAGAATACCCAGAATAGAAAATGCACAAGTAGACGCACTGGCCCGACTAGCATCAGCTACTCGTACCGAACTGCGAAGAACGATACCAATTGAAGTACTGGAAAGTCGGAGCATAGATGAAAACCTGACGATGAATGTTATTACCCTTGATCTAGGACCATCTTGGATGGATCCCATCAGGGCATATATTGAAGAAGGAGGATTGCCAGAGGATAAGCTCGCTCCCAAGAAATTGAAGTATAAAGCTGCTCGATATGTATTAACTAATGGTATTTTATATAGACGAGGAATTATGGCAGGTTTGCAGAGATGTGTACATCCCTCCGAGGTGAGGGAATTGATTGAAGAGATCCATGAAGGGTCATGTGGAGCCCATGTAGCAGGTCGAACACTTTTACAAAGGGTGATGACACAGGGATATTTCTGGCCGACGATGAGGGTTGATTGTATAGCCTACGCCAAGAGATGTGATAAGTGCCAACGTTTTTCCTCCATCCGAGGAACTCCACAAGCATTGTTGACACCCATAACTTCCCCTTGGCCATTTTCCATGTGGGGAATTGATTTGGTGGGACCATTGCCGACCACCCGAGGAAGATTCAAGTACCTCATTGTCGCAGTAGACTATTTTACTAAGTGGGTAGAAGCTGAACCCCTCATCGACATGACGTACGAGAAGGTATACCAATTTGTCTGGAAGAATATCATCTGTCGATACGGTCTCCCTCATGCCTTCATCACAGACCATGGAACACAATTCGACAACGAAGAGTTTGCTGCCTATTGTCAATAATCAAACATCCTGAAGACTCATTCAGCACCAGGTCATCCTCAAAGCAATGGGCAGACTGAAGTGACAAACAGAACGCTACTAAATGGCTTGAAGAAGAGGCTAAGTGAGGCTAAAGCTAATTGGATTAATGAGCTACAATCAGTATTGTGGGCTTACCGAACAACTCCCCGAACAGCGACTGGAGAATCACCATATATGCTGGCATTTGGAAGTGAGGCTGTAATACCTGTCGAGTTGGGTCTCCCAACACACAGAGTGCTAAATTTCAATTCCCCAGTCAGTGACTTGATGAGAATATTAGATTTGGACATGCTCGAGGAGGTTATAGAAGAGGCAGCCATTAGGAATGCTGCTTACCAACAACGCACAGCTCTGTTCTATAACAAAAGGGTGAAGAAATGTGACTTAAAAGAAGGGGATTATGTACTAAAGAAGGTCATTCAGAAGCACAATAAGCTTGAAGCCAACTGGCATGGACCTTACCGAGTTACAGAAGTTGTCCGACCAGGAACTTACCGAATAGCAACTCTAGAAGGAGAGGAATTCAAGAATGCTTGGAATGCTGAACACCTTCGCAAGTGTTATCAATGATGTAAAATGTACAACAGTCCCATCAATATGAATAAAACGATGATGTTTTCACCATTTTTCTCTCCTTTGTTTGAAAGTTTTTCGGGGAATACTAGTGATGTACATTACGTTGCTCGACAGCAAAAAGAAGACGATAGTTCAGACCCACGACCAACTCCGGTTGGTAAAAGGGCGAGAACAAATGATATACTCCTTTGGATAGAAGGCGTACACTAGCGTGACCAACTACGGTTGGTAAGATAACTAGTGGACAGATAGTTCGAAAGAACTTGATAGTTCGAGCGTGATCAACTTCGGTTGGTAAAATAGCGAGAACAAATGATATACTCCTTTGGATAGGAGGCGTACACTAGCGTGACCAACTACGGTTGGTAAGATAACTAGTGGACAGATAGTTCGAAAGAACCTGATAGTTTGAGCGTGATCAACTTCGGTTGGTAAAATAGCGAGAACAAATGATATACTCCTTTGGATAGGAGGCGTACACTAGCGTGACCACCTACGGTTGGTAAGATAACTAGTGGACAGATAGTTCGAAAGAACCTGATAGTTCGAGCGTGATCAACTTTGGTTGGTAAAATAGCGAGAACAAATGATATACTCCTTTGGTTAGGAGGCGTACACTTGCGTGATCAGCTTCGGTTGGTAAAAGAGCTTGTGAACAAGATAGTTCGAAAGAACCCGATAGTTCAAACCCATGACCTACTCCGGTTGGTAAGAGGGCAAGAACAACAGTCTTAAAAATGCCAATTTTGGCTGGTTAAGAAACAAAATATGCCAATTTATATTGGTATTGGTCGGAAGGTAAAATCATTCCAGAAAATACAAAAAATTCCAAACTGAACCAAGTATAGTTGGTCGGTGATCAAAACCCACTAACTGTAGTTGGTCGACGAGGATAAACTATCGACCTTGGTTGGTCGGACACATTTTATGAAAATATTTCAAAATTGAACCAAGTATGGCTGGTCGGGGATAAAAACCCATCAACTGTAGTTGGTCGACAAACACTATTTAACAACCTTGGTTGGTTGGAAACATTTTAAACATTTTATACTCATCACTTTATTATTAAATGATCGAGCAATATTTTTTGATACTTGTAACTGTTTATTACTAAGTTGGTTGATGAACAACACAAAATTGTTATCTTTTTAACAGATACATATGCACAAATATAAAGTGTTTAACAAGCATAACAGAATAGCAATATAGATTTGCAAACAGAAAATGAAAGTCTTTCATTAAAATCAAAATAAATTACAAGCTACGTATATGTGCTAACTGATACATTGAAAAACCTATTCAATTGGTTTCTTTCCTTTATCTTTTGAAACAGGCTCCTCGCCAGCAGGAGGATCCTCTAGGCAAAGAGGAGAATTAATGAAATTAACATCTCTGAGCATTCTGACGTTCATCACAGAAGGTGTATCCAAGAGATGCTCGGGACGAGATAATTCAATCTGAGAATGAAGACTATAGTCACCAAGGTATTTTGAAATTAAGCTACGAGGAATGGCACGAGCTGGGATCCATTTCATGTCTAGTTTATAAGGCGGTACAGACAAGTCTAGTAACCCTGGAGCATGATAATCCCATAAAAAATGCCCTTGCTCCAATTTTAGTACACCCAGGGCGTTCAACCACCCCTGCTTGTAACCTTCATTATTGGCATGTTCAATACGAGCATCTAAATGAACAAGAGCTTCATTGTATCCTGCCATCCAAAATTCCCTGGGTTGTTTATGGAATTGGAAGGTTAATCTATCCAATTGTTCATGAAGGTTTTTGGCGAAAAGATCCTTGGTATGTAAAGCAGACTTCGTTGTAGTAAGTTGATCTTCTAAAGATAGGTTTTTCTTGGACATTTCAGACAAAGCACGATCTTTTGCATTCAATTGGAACTCTTGAGTTTCCAAAGTAGATTGAGTGCGAGCTTCTTCAACATTACGGCTGAGAACTCTTGATCGACTCCGAGCAGGTGGAGAGCTTTGTTCCTCGACAACATTTTGAATAGCTCTTCCTCTCCCACGAGAACCTCTTCCTCGTCCCCGAGCAATAGTAGAGATACCAGACCTTCTCAGAGTATCCAATTCTTGCCTTAATTTGGCGTTTTCAACCTCTAAGAAGGAGACTCCTTCATCATTGATCGATACCAAGGCAGCAGAGGATGAAGCTGCAGACTCGTATTGCGCCAACTTTGTCTGCAAATTGTTGTTCTCTTGTTCCAGCAGCTCGGCGATCTGTCTGCAGGCCTCAATTTCACCTTTTAGGGTTCTCTCCCTAATATCGTACCCAGCAATGATCTTTTTATGACCTGTCTCAGAAGAAAGCTGTTGGTACCTATTCTCATATTCTTTGTGCAACAAAGTAATTGATTCATTGTGCTGACCTTGGAAATCTTCTAAGGAATAATGAAGCTCCTCAATCAAGTCATAGTAGGCCACGTTGTTGGCCACAGCTCGATCAAGTAAATCCTTCAAGTACCGATAAGCCTCAATTGCTTGCTCTGAAGCATCATGGCTAAGGATGTCAGCAATTTCTGACGTACTAAGGTCTGTATGACCAGCTTTATAATATACGTGGCATTGCTGCATCAGCTTTGTATCATGTGCAGATATCAGTTCCATTCTAGCCACAAACTAATAATGAAGAGAAGACAACAGTCAACAAAAACAAATCATCAACAATAGAGATGAACAAAGATGTATTTTTATTAGATCACAAAAAGATTACATTGTTTGATTACAAATAATGAAAGATAGAAATGATACCGAACAACTTCACACCTTTTCCTTGTCTCCCAAGACTTTCTCGGGAGGCTGGGACGAGGAGCTTGGTTGCTCGGTGGTAACGGCAGCTTGATCAGCAGGAGTTGAAATTTTCTCAGGAGGAGGAGGCATGGAAGAAATGTCCTCGTTGGCAGAAGGTAGAGAGGCAGGGACTTGATCACCCATGGTCATGGAAGATTCATCAGAGATGGGCTCATCTTCTTCTTCTTCTACAATTGGTGGGGGAGGACCAGGGAGGTACAGCTGAAATAGCTCAGAGTCGTATTTGATCTTTAATTCCTGCAGGGCAGCTACCCAGCCATCTCGGAAGTATTTCAACTTCCCGTATTGTACTTGGGACGTCATAGCAGCAATCCCTTTGTCCCATCCTTTATCCCAGCCAGCGCTGAAGGATTTTTTAACTGCGAGCTTTCTTTTCAGTTTCTCCGAGGATAACTTCTCGGATAGAAGGTCTTCGGCAGTCTTTAACTTCACGTCCAATTCTTCTTTTTGGCTCTTTACATCTTGCAGGACGGACAACTTTTCCTCTGCCTTTTTCAGCTTATATTCAAGCTCACCAAAGTTCTTGAGCTTGTCATCATATTGTTGATGCTCAATCTCTAAACTTTTCACCTTATCCTCCAAACTCTTGGAGGTCTCAGCCAACTTCACCTTCTCAGCTTTAACTATAGACAACTTTTTCTCCCAGACAGCTTTGTCCTCACTATACTGCTGACGAGAATCTTTCAAGGATTGAGTTAAACCCAGCAGAGCATCCTCTACCCCCGACGAGGAGCTGGAATCTTTAATTACTTCGTCTTTCTTCACGATGTTGTTAAAACAATTCACCAGCTAAACAAAGGAAAAAGTGACAGGTCAGTACAAAAATACAAGTATTCAAAGAAAGAAAGGAAATTCAGAGTGTGAGAAATTTACTGAAGCAAGGTGACGGGTAGCTAGGGATGTCAGCATATCCCTAGAAATTTTTTCATCAATTCCTTGGACCTCGGGTATGATCCAAGTTTTTACCGAGTTCATGGCAGAACTCGGAGGAATGATGGTTGGAACACCAACACCACCAGCTAGTAGAGAAGAGATGGTTTCAGTCAGATTGGCGGTTTCAGCCAAATTGACTGAGGACGATTTCCTCAATCTCCTCAAAGGAACTTCAGCAACTTCAACCAAGGAAGAGCTATTGGTCGGAGAGATAGCAGTCATCTTCACAGGAGCAACTTTCTTGCTCGGAGCCACTGGGGGCTTCTCGGTAGCTTTGGAAGGCGCAACATCCACCTTCTTAGTCCCCTCTGGGACATCAATTTTGCTTTTCTTGGCTTCAGCAGCAGAAGTAGTGTCATCAAATAGAGCAGGAGGAGCTCTTTTCCTACCCATTCTTTGACTTAAAGGAATGTGAGAATCTGAAGAAGAATCCTCTGGAGTTGAGGCTGGCTCAACAGGACGAGCAGTATAGGAAGTCGTATAGCTCCTATACTGCAGCAAATACGATGCAGACCTGATGTGCTCATCTGCAACGTTCTTATGCAAACCCCAGATAAGTTTCAGATGCTTAATATTAACCTCTGATTCTTTTGGAGTTTTTCTTTTGCTACCAACTGCAAATAAATACATAATGAGATATCAGTCATACATTTTGTCAAACATGATAAAAGCATAATTTCATAAGTAAAGGAAAATGAGAATAAACCTATCCCATTGCCATATGGGGGGCATTTAGGACCCTGGTATACTGCATCTCCAATCAAGGGGGCATATTGCCAATTTTTAATAATCACCCCATGTTCAAAATAATCTCTATTTGCATCAGGGAGATTAACTACAAGAGCCCTATTTAAAAACCTAGTTTTTAAGTAGTAAACTGTAACACCCCGTATTTTTGGTACATTTAAAATTTAATTAATTCGGAAATTCTAAATTACTAGTGTGTTGTAATTTAATGAATTAATTATGATAGAAAAATATATAAATATTAATCTGGGATTGAATGGTTAATATTTAGGGAAAATTATTTACTGAGCGTATAGTAATAATGTAATTTCGTCGTTTCGAGTATTAATGACGAGATATGTACTTATCACATCCGGAAGTCGGTATAGACTATATTGGGTGGGGGATAAGTATTTCTATAAATTAATTCGGATGCAAATTCTGAGTGTACAGTTGAGTCCGGATGGGCCGAGATAGTCGGAAAAGTGTACCCAGGGGTAGTAAACGGGTCACGGGACGTTTTTAGACATAGTCGGGCCCACTTGGGGACATTTTGGTCTCTTGGGCTTGGCCCATTAGTCAAAAAACGGGAATGGATTAATTAACTTAATAAAAAGAAAATAAGGGCTGGCTAAGCTTAAGCAGAGAAAGGAATTAAAGGGTTAGGAAACCCTAGCAGCAGCCAAAGCCAATTTGGGGATCTCAAAGAACCAACTAGGTCATCTTCAACCTTGGAATCCATTGAAGATTCAGACACTACGGAACCTTAAGGCAAGTGAATAACTTGCAATAGTATTAAATCTGTATTTCAATTCATATTTATGTGATGTGATGAGTTAAAATTCGTTTTGGGGTTTCATGGCATAAATATGGGGTTTTGAGAAAACAATAATCTGAGTTACGAAATTATTGAGGATTCGTGTAAAAATCTGACTGTGGAAGTTGATGTAAAATTGTTGAATGATATCTGGATGATTTAGAACGAATCTGGTGAAGAGATTTGGAGTATAAATGTATTTAGGGTCAAAGATAGATTTTCCCCAAATTCATGAATTAATAGTTAATGGACGAATTAATGATTGTTGTGGACATTCTGGGAGGCTCCTAATAAGATTTCTAACATATATTAGTGATATAAAGGCTTGAGGTTGGTGTGGGAAGAAATTTGGTTTTTGAAAAAACTAGTCCATGGCTGTCTATCTTCGCGAAGAAGACGAGTACCTGATCGATCGATCGATCGACGCCATGAGGTCGATCGATCGATGGTCGGCAGAAACTGACAATTCGCCCAGTTTTGTTTATATAGAAAGAGATTTATATAAAAGTTGTTATGTGATTAATTATTGAGAAAAATTAATGCATGATTTAAATCTGATTAATTGTGGGGAAATTAATTAGGAGATGGGAGTAGAAATTTGGGTGACACGTCAAAATTGGTTGAGCGACATCGAGGTAAATTATTTTATTTAGTAATGGACTAAGTAATTTAGAGTCGGGATTTAGACTCGGGTGAGGTTAATTCGGGCTATGAGATTGAGTCCAATTAAATGGTGAGGGCAACATCAAAAGTAACTGAATTTTATTAATGTGCAAATTAATTAATAATTCGAGTTGGGTAACAAACTCATAATAAAAATGGAATAGGCTTGTGTCACGGGTTTAGTACACGGTGTAGCTGGAACATTTTTATATATGTATATATATATATATACGGTGTGTGATAGTATATATATATAGTGTATGCCTTAATATCAGTGGTTAGATATTATTATACTCTAGTGCTATAGGGGGAGGTTACGCGCAGTGGATGAATCCCCTAGCTTGAGGAGTAGGGCGAGTAGATTCCCAGGTCATAGCGTCCGTTACAGGGGGTGAGGGGCATCTCACTTTCCGGGAAGGAATATGACCGCCTCCAATCGTATACCAAACCAAGTTAGTGAGCAATTCTAACTTGGATAACTAGGGTATGTGAATATACCTAGTGTACTAGCACTTTAGAGAAATTATGTCCGGTGAGTATTTTTACTCGGGTGGATGTTAGTGTTTTATGTATTTCAGTATGTGTGTGAATGCTGCAATATTTCTAAGTATATAATTAGGTGATTATTATATACGGGCTAAATAAATACTAGCATGAGTTGTTGTATATGTATAACGAGTGGAGAAGTTATATGAATCAAAAAGGGAAATGATTAATTAAGTTGATGTTACTAATAACTTAAAAATCATAATCACATTATACTCAAATTAGAGTAGGGGGGTACAAGGAGACTTTAATAATTATCTAGTCATGAGATAGATAACTAGGTGATAATTAAAGCGTTAGTGGTGCACATTAGAGGAGGGGCAAGGAATTTCTCAAGAGAGTGCGACACTAACTAAAATATGAAGAGCATGCATATTTATTATTACTGCAAGTTAATCATTTGTTAAATGTTTTTCAAATGTTTTGGGTACTAAACCTTGCTATAAAAACTTTTAAAAACCTTTTAGGTGTCCAACCACAGGGACGCCAGCCTTGATTATATTCCAGAGATCCGTTGCTGCAGCATATGTGGATGTTGCGGGATTTTGATAGACGCCTCATTCTTCATTCTTAAATGTAGAAGTTCATAATTAGTATTCGAGCATGTTGCTCACTTTCCATTTATTTGTATTAAGACTTGTTGAGGGTTTATTCTTATCTTTATGGGATTTATTATTTGGACCGTTGGTTTATTCGGTCAATTATTTTTACTTGTGAATGATTAATTCAGTTATCTGTGATTGTTATATAGTTTTATTTCCGCATGGGTGTTTGTTAATTAATGAAAGATAAAAATTGGCACCAGTCTATTTTTCTCACTTAGGTGGTTAGTAAATAATAAGACGACAGTGATGCTAAGAATGGACCAAATGAGAAACCTGTTCTAACTTGATTTAGGACAGATCACCCGGGATTAATTAGGCGGGGTGTCACATAAACATTATCTAAAATAGCCCATCTATAGCAAAACATAATTTCAGGAATCCCTATACGAGTTCCATGAGTTAGATTTAATTTATACACCCCATTGATTATTCTCCATGAATTGGGGGCTATTTTTGCAGGAACAACGTCAAAGTATTGACAAAACTCTAAGCATAAAGGGTTTGGCGGAAAAGAAAATCCACATTCAGCAATGAATAGATTGGGGAACCAATGTCCCTCAGCCAATCGAAAATAATCTAAAGGCTCAGACAGGACCTCCAGAGTTACCCAGGAAGGAATGGAAAAATCGGAACGAAATTTCTCAACAGATTCCACAAGATAAACCATAGTGAATAAAAGAAATACAGAAGAAAAGAAGAGAATCTTACAGGAAAAAGGAAGAGTTGACAACTAGCGAAGGAAAAGATGAACGCACAAGGGAGAGAGAGAACAGAAAGCTTGAATGCAGAAAATTGGAAAAGGTAGAAGACGGTATGGTTACCCAAGAAGTTTAAATACTTTACCTTGGGAAGCTGCGAAGGAAATGATTACACAAAAGAAACTAATACGCCATCGGCGGCTAAAAGGACAAAAATGCACGAAGATCGAAGCACTCATAAAAACTCGTAAAAGGCGGATTCTGTGAATTTGAAAGAAATTCAAATATGAAGAAAAGGCTCCTAAAACCCAGGAAAGTCATTTAATATCGCCATATACCGAGAAAGAATGTTCCATACTCCTCAAAGTTGGAAATATGAAACATTGGGGGCTTCTGTTGATACCAAAATTAATATGCTGATATGGACGAATGATATGAAGACACGTGTCAATCTACTTGGCACAATAGCAACGAGGAAGTTCATTTCCCCGACCAACTCATGAACTCCCGAGCAACGAGGATACACCGAGGAACTTCAGCACTCCGAGGTACTCTAGCGCTCCGAGGAACTCCTGAGCAACGAGCAACTAAGGCGGTCCGATCTGCATCTCGGCCGTAACATAAACTGCCAGATAATCAACAGTTCAATTATTCATTGAATGTTTATCATCTTGACGCACACGCTGCATTAAATGTATTACCATTTCATATGTATATCATTTAATGTATCAACCCTTTCATGTACAGCCTAAGGGCTATAAATACCTTGTATCACCCTCATTCAAGGGGACCGGAATTTCTTGAGAGCACTTGTAATCAAGAATTCCCAAACACTCAGCAATAACATAACAGTGGACGTAGGTCATTCATATAAGGCTGAACCACTTTAAAAATCTTTGTCTCATTTTATTTATCTGTGATTGAATAATTAGAGTGATCTAATTTTTTACATCAACAACTGTGAAGGGAGATCAAAAAGTAGCTCGGGAATGTTACTACTCATCTGCTGAGTAAGAGGAATTGGAAGAAGCAAGAAATAAAATGACCACTTATCAAGTGGATGAATTTGGTGAGTCTGAGATTGACACTTTAGAACTAAGAAATGAAATGAAACTTGTTAATGGACAAGTCATGAAAGTAACATAAAGGATTATTTTGGATGACGAGCAACCCGAAAAAATAACTCAGATTGGTGCTTCACTTGATCTAGTATTGAAGCAAGAGTTGGTGGCATTTTTTAAGCACAAAAAATAAGTATTTGTGTGGAATCATGAAGATATGCCAGAGATAGACCCAACCTTCTTATGTCACGAGCTCAATGTCAACAAGGAGATTAATCCAGTGAAGCAAAGGAGAAGAGTCTTTAGTCCGGAGAAGAACCAGGCTATTCAAGAAGAAGTGGAAAAGCTGCAAAAAGCTTCCTTCATTAAAGACATGAAATATCCTCATTGGCTGGCTAATGTTGTGATGGTTAAGAAGAATAATAATAAGTGGAGACTGTGTGTGGACTTCACAGACCTGAATAAATACTGCCCAAAAGATCATTTTCCTATGCCCAGGATAGATCAGCTGGTGGATGCAACTTCGGGGCATGAGCTGCTAAGCTTCATGGATGCTTATTTTGGATATAATCAATATAAAATGAAACCATAAGACATGGAAAGTACCTCCTTTATTACCCCACGAGGAACATATTGGTATAATGTTATGCCTTTCGGTATTAAAAATGCAGGTGCTACGTATCAGCGGCTGATGAATAAGGTGTTCGCAGAGCAGATTGGAAAAAATATGGAGGTATACGTCGATGACATGTTGACCAAAAGCAAGAAAGCTATTGACCATATAATTGATCTAAGACAAACATTTGATCAGTTGGAGAAATACCAGATGAAGTTGAACCCAATCAAATGCATTTTTGGCGTACATGAAGGCATGTTCCTCGGGTACATTATGAATCAAAGAGGTATTAAAGAAAATCCTGACAAGATAAAAGCCTTGTTGTAGTTACAATATCCAACCACTAAGAAGGAGGTGCAAAGACTTACGAGGCATATTGCAGCTCTTAATATATTCGTCTCCCGAGCCGCAGATAGATGTCTTTCATTCTTCAGGGTGCTCGAAAAGACCTTCGAGTGGAATGATGAATGTGAGCAGGCATTTTTAGAGTTGAAGAGATACTTGGGGACGCCTCCTTTATTGTCCAGACCATTGACGGGGGAAAAATTATATTTGTACGTAGCTATTTTAGAAAGTGCAGTCAGTTCGGCCTTGATAATAATAAAAGTAGGGGTGCAAAGACCAGTTTATTATACTAGCAAGGCATTCAGGGGAGCATAAGTCAGGTACCTAAAACTAGAAAAGTTATCATTGGCATTGATTAAAGCGATTAGGAGAATGAAACCATATTTTCAAGCCCATAAAATAGTGGTATATACTGACATGCCACTCAGATAGGCTTTACATAAGCCAAAAAAGTATGGAATATTGATGTATTGGGCAGTGGAATTAGGGGAGTATGACATTATCTATAAGTCGAGATCCTTTCTCAAAGGACAGGCAATGGAGGATTTCATTGTCGAGTTTACTTACCCAGATGTCTTCGATCAATAGGGGGATAAGGCAGAACAACTCAAGGATGTAAAAGGACCAACAGAAACTGTCCCCGATCAACTCCCAGCAGCAGAATTACCAGAAGGGATAGTCGCCAATCAACTAGAATCCTCTGGTAAGGTGTAAGAGTCGAAGTAGAAGTATGATGAAAGGAAGGACAAGATATTCCGGCAAGGGATTTTATCGGACCAAGGGTTTGACGATAGTATCCCCATATGGAATTTGTATATTAATGGTTCTTCGTGTGCAACAGGTTGCGGAGCTGGAATTATTCTTAACACTCTGGATGGAATAGACATAGAATATGCTCTGCGTTTCCAATTTTAAGCTTCCAATAATGAAGCCAAGTATGAAGCTGTGATCGTGGGCCTCAACTTAGCTAAATCAATTAAGACAGAGCAAGTTGTGATATTCAGTGATTCACAACTAGTGGTAAATCAGATGCTAAGAATTTACGCAACCAAAGGGGAGTACGTGTCAAGGTATTTAACTAAAGCTATTGAGATTGTATCCAATTTGGCAGATGTTCAAGTGATTAGAAGACCAAGACTGGAGAATGCAAGGGCAGATGCACTTGCTCGATTAGCTTCAGCTACGTGCACCGAGCTACGAAGAACAATCCCCATTGAAGTGATTGTAAGCAGAAGTATTTATGAAGATTTGATGGTGAATTTTATCTTCTTAGATATGGGACCATCCTGGATGGATACCATTAGGGCTTATATTGAAGAAGGTAATTTACTAGTTAACCTACTTGCAGATAAGAGGTTGAAGTATAAAGCTGCCAGATATGTTTTGCACAATGGAGTTCTGTACAGAAGAGGTGTGATAGCTAGTTTGCAAAGGTATGTTCATCTAGTAGAAGTTAAAGATCTAATAGAAGAAATTCATGAAGGATATTGTGGAGATCACATAGCAGGTCGGACTCTTTTACAAAGAATAAATACGTAAGGGGTACTACTGGCAAATACTGCACGCTGATTATACAGCTTATGTTAAGAAATGCGACAAGTGTCAGTGATTTTCTACTATACGAAGAACTCCTCAGGCATTGCTAACTCCAATCACTTCACCTTAGTCATTCTCTATGTGGGTAATAGATTTAGTCGGGCCTCTGCCAACTACAAGAGGATGATTCAAATATTTGGTGGTAGTCATTGATTATTTCACAAAATGGGTGGAAGCTAAACCTCTCATTTATATGGCTTACGAAAGGGTCTATCAATTCATCTGGATGAATATTATTTGCAGATACGGTTTGCCCCATGCTTTTATTATCAATCACGGCACCCAATTTGACAATGACGAGTTCATAATGTATTGTCTATAATCCAATATTTAAAAGGTCCATTCCGCTCTAGGTCATCCCCAAAGTAATGGGCAAACCGAGGTGACAAACAGAACTCTACTAAATGGGTTGAAGAAGAGATTGGATGATGCTAAAGGGAATTGGATCAATGAGTTACACTCAATGTTATGGGCTTACCAAACAACTCCCCGAATAGCAACTGGGGAATCTCTTTACATGTTGGATTTTGGGAGTGAAGCGGTGATACCTGCCAAACTAGGATTACCTACTCACAGAGTGCTTAATTTCAATTCTCCAGTAAGTGATTTGATGAGGCGCTTGGACTTGGACATGCTCGAAGAAGTCAGAGAGGATGCAACAATTCGAAATGCAGCTTATCAGCAACGGACTACCATGTTCTATAACAAAAGGGTCAAGAAATGTGATCTCAAGGAAGGCGATTACGTGCTCAAGAAAGTTATTCAAAAACACAATAAGTTGGAGTCCAACTGGCATGGGACTCATTGTATCACAACTGTTATTCGACCTGGTACTTAAAGAATAGAAACTTTTGAAGGGGAATAATTCAAAATGCCTGGAATGCAGAGCACCTGCGCAAATACTACCAGTTATGTAATTGCCCATGTACCAATTATTTCAATATGAATGAAAATGATGATTTCCCCATTCAATTGTTTCATTTTTTTTGGAGTACTAGTGCTACACACTACACTTTGCAGCTTTGCACTAATAGCTTTGTAGCAACACACAAATTTTTCCATCAACTAAAAGTTGATTGGCTTCAGCAACCACGAACTAAGAGTTGGTTGGTATTCAACAACCACCAGCTAAAAGTTGGTCGGCATCAATAACCACCAACCAAAAGTTGGTCGGTGTCAACATAAATACCAACAATGTTGGAAAAATAATCGAGCAACGCAAAGTCTGCTTGATTATGGGTGACCCAAGAGGCATCTAAACTAGGCAAGAAAATGCTTAAAATATCCACTGCCTAGGCACCCGGACAATTATTTACTTAAATGATTGTTACAACTAAGCAGGAACATGGAACACGAATTCCATTTCTTGGTCGGTCTCGACATAAATACCAACAATTTTGGAAAAACAATCGAGTAAGCCAAAGTCTGCTTGATTATGGGTGACCCAAGAGGTATATAAACTAGGCAAGAAGATGGGTAAAATATCCACTGCCTAGGCACCCGGGAAATTATTTACTTAAATGATTGTTACAACGAAGATGGAATAAAGGTGTAAGGACACAAATTTCAAATTGAGTCCATATATAGTTTTGGCTCAATTCCGGACAAAAACATTTATTCATAGGATAGTATTTATTGTAATATTCTCAAGCCTATGAAGTGTATGTTGAAGACGTAGCGGCAAAGAATTTAAAGCTTCATCAAAATGCCGGTTTGCGTGCCTCGTTTCTACGTCATCAACTAAGGTTCCATGCTCCCAAGGTATGAATGTAATTATATGTATATAGGAGCTTGGAACAATTTGTATTGGGTGTTAGGTTAATAAAAACTGCATTTTATTTTTCAGAAAGAATCTATTAGAAACTTAAAAAAATAAGTATATAAAAGTTTCTGGGCCAAAATCGAATTTTACAAACTTTCTGGACGTTCGTTAGAAATGTCGTTCGAATGAGTTTTTTCGTTCAAACCAGATTTCGTTCGAACGAGTTTTGTCGTTCGAACCAGGTTCGTTCGAACGAGTTTTGCCAACGACCCAAACTGGTCAGTCGTTCGATATGTCGTTCGAACGAGTTTTTCGTTCTAACGAGATATCTAACGAGATTCTAACGAGCCCAGGCTGGTCGCTCGTTAGAAGTCTCATTCGAACGAGAGTCAAGTTCGTTCGAACGAGACGTCAGGCGGGAACGGTTTTGAGCAGTTTTTGGCAGTTTTTTTCCCCACTCCTCCACTTGGTTTTCAACCAACTTTTTTCATACATTATTATGTGCGGGAAACACATTTTCCAAGACAACTTTTCCATCCTAATACATTTCCTAGAGAGAGTTTTGAGAGATTATTTACAAAAGGAAAATGTTCATGTTTTAAGTGTTCTTCAACTTAAAGAAAAATCTTTAAACACTTAGTTTACACCCATTGTTGTTTATCCAAGTTTCTACATAAATATCAATTGCTTGGAGATTGTTTTGGCACCGGTTTTTCTCTACACCGAATTGAAGAGAAGTTCGTTTCATTTTTACCCATTTGGAGAAAGGCTCCATGTTGGGGTGACGGTGTGCCTAATTGCCCGATCGGTGGGAGTCCGAGACCGCGGTGGAGCTCCGTTGGTTATCCGCTAATTGAAGGTCGATACAAGAAGAAGCATCACGGCTTGAGAGGGTTCGAGTTTAGGAAGTAAGTCTTTTGTCTTGTATTTTGTAATACCGTTTTTAGTGGATTTGAGGCTAGGGCCGTCCCGAGGTTTTTTTCCCGTTAGTGGGTTTTTCCTCGTACATCGCGGTGTAGTGTGACATTGTTTATTTTTATCTTGCACATCATTTAGAATCCATGCTTAGGATAATTTCAAGATAAAATTTGGTTTAATTATCACACTCATTTAATTTGGGACTTAAATTAAATATTGGGTAAAATTGGTTTATTCAAGTCATTTGCTAAAATTGGTTTCGCCTAACTTTGGCTAATTGTTAATTATGACTTAGGAAAATTCTAGGACTTGAATTATGTTTTAATTTGTTTTGAAGAAATTAAAACTTGTTGCTATATTTGAAGTTGAAACCATCTCAACGCTTCCGCATTTAAATTTAAAAGGAAATTATATATTTTAATTGGGACAAAACTTCGTTTACAAATTGGTATCAGAGCCAAAAACGATAAATTATTTCGTTAAGATCCTTTAATTTTTGGCTAAAATGGATTTTTCCCCATTTTCAAAATTTCCTATTTTCGATGGTTCAAACTACGCGTATTGGAAAGCGCGAATGATATCGGCACTAAAATCTATCGACGAGAGAGTTTGGATGTCTGTTGTTACCGGATATTCCCCACCAACTTATTTAGTTGAAAATGAACGAGTTATCAAACCCGCCGATAGATGGACTGAAAATGAGTTTAAGCTAGCAAATTTTAATTCCCGTGGTTTAAATGCCTTGTTTAGCGCTGTCGCACCGGATGAATTCCGACGTATTATGACGTGTGAAACCGCTAAAGAAGCTTGGAATATTTTACAATTAACTCATGAAGGAACGAGTGTCGTTAAAGCTTCTAAACTCCAAAACCTCACCACTCAATTTGAAACTATCAAAATGGATGAAAAAGAAACTTTTGATAAATTTTATGCTAGACTTTCAGATATTGTTAATTCATCCTTTAACTTGGGAGAGAAAATACCTGACGACCGTGTAGTAAAGAAAATTTTAAGGTCCCTACCCGATAGATTTATTCCAAAGGTGACCGTTTTAAATTCTTTACCCACTTTAGCCTCTACGAAATTAGAAGAGCTTGTAGGTGATTTACAAACCTATGAACTAGATATGTTTCCCTCTAAAACTGAAAAGAAAATTGAAAAGGGTGTTGCTTTAAAAGCCCGAAAAGAGGTCAAACAAGTAGTAGAGAGCGATAGTGATAGTGACTCGGAAGATATGGCTTTGTTTGCTCGCAAATTTAGAAAATTTCTTAAATTTAACAAAGATAAAGTTAAAAATGATTTTAAGAAATTTGATACTTCTAAACATGATAAAAGCGAGAAGATTTCTAAAGCCGAGAAAATCCCTAAAACTAGTAATGACAATTTGGATAGGGACGAGTCTAATAAGTGTTTTGGTTGTGAAGGTTATGGCCATAGGGCTTTTGAGTGCCCCACTAAACTAAGGAAAGAGGGTAAATGACCCGTTTCATATAATGCGACCCTTAGTGATAGTGATAAGGAAGAGAAGCCCAATTCCCCAACTAAAAATTTTTTTGTGGCTTTTATGGCTAAACATGTGAGTGATAATGAGAACTCATCGAATGATGAAATAATAGCACATGCCACTTCCAAGGTCATTGTACATGATTCTCTTATTTTTGATGATAGTGAGAGTGAAGAAGAGAGAGAGAGTGAAAATGAAGAAGAGGTTGATGAGAGTGAACTTCAAAATGCTTTCCATGAATTATATAAAGAATCTATTAAATTGAAAAGAGCGAATTTGAAGTTAGAAGCGAGTTTGAGAGAGAGTGTCAAGGTCATTGATGAAAGTTCCTTAATAGAAGACCTTAGGACACGTGAGAGGACTCTTCAAGAGAAGCTTAACTATGTAGAAGGCGAGAGAGATAGCCTTAGGGGTTTAATGGAATCCTTGAAAAAGGAGCTTCTTGCTTTTGAAGAGCGAAATTTTTTACTAGAATCTAACATTTTAGAATTGGAAAATAAATTAAAAGATTCTAGTAATGTCAAATTTGATTTGGAATGTCGTTCGGAAAAACTTGATAAAATGTTAGGAACGGTCCAAGTTAAAAATGACACTTTTGGTTTAGGCTTCAATACTTGTAATGAATTTAACCCTAAAGTCAAAACCAACATTTTAGGAGAATCTACTAGGAATGCATTTCAAGATCACTCCTTAGGTAAATCTTTTCGACATATTTTCACTTGTTCACATTGTGGTCGAAAAGGTCATCTTAAGAAATTTTGCTTTGATCTTAAACGAATTCCTAGAAAATCCCATAGTAAAGCAACCATGATAGCTAACGTTCCTACACCCCAAGATAGTCATGCTTCATTAATTTGGGTTAGGAAATCCGACTTGGTTGCCTTACAAAATAGGGATTTTGATTCTCGTTTACTTTCACATTCTTCCTCCCTTGCTAAATCTAATGGATGAATGTGTTAGTGTTTGCATACTTTAGCGTTTGTACTTCATGCTATATTCATATGCTAAATGTATGCTTGTTTGGTCATGTTCTAGTCATTGCCTTATTTCATATCACATGCTAGAAATTATGACTTGTTTATCTTTTTGTATTATATTTTGTGTTTGAATTAATTGAAAAATATAAAAAGATTTTTGTTTATCATTTGTGTTTTATTTATTTCATTATGCTTAATGAAAAATACAAATGATTTTTGTTTAGTCTTTTGAGTATATATCTTTCTTTTTGATTAAAAATGTTAAAAACTCAAAAAGACTTTATTTGGTGTGTATTTTTGTTTGACACACTTTATGTGGCATATACTTGTGATTGAATCCCATCATTTATGCTCCCACGTGGCTAGAACTTTTGGTTTAGATTTTCAATCCTTAAAATGTTCTTTACCATTTTTTATGGAGTAGTTGGATTTTATATTGTTTAAATGGATTCTATTTCTATATGCCTCTTTTCACACATGCACGAGCTCTTTTGAAATCTTAATGTCACATGTTATATTTGAGCTTTTTGAGGTGTTCTCCTATCAATCTAGTCATCTACATATCTATGACCTAGGAGGACTAGTGCATGTCAAAATCCGTTGCATGTGAGATTTGTGCGAAAAATGAAAAACATGATAATTTAAAATATGCACGGGGAAGGGCTCCGAAAGGATGAATTAAATCCTTTGCGATAGTAAGCCACCGTTGATTGGATCTAAAAGAAATACGTGATCCAAAGGCCTAAAAATAGAATATTTGGCAATCAAAGAAAGCAATTGCCAAGGCCTATGTTTGTATGATATATTCATTCAAAAACATAAGAATATATATGCTCATTGAGGGAGAATTGGATGGTATATCAACGGTTTGCACAATGTCCGTTTATCCTAGTTGTCTTTAATGTCATGACTCTATTTGGTTTGTAGAATCATCATCATGCTAGGCTTGTATGCATTGTGTATGTTTGTTCATTGAGTTCAATCTATATTGTCACATGAGGTTATATTTCAATGTGATGAAGTTTGCAATCAAATGAGAACTCCGTGAACGTTTATTAAGTGTTTGGGTCTAAATTTAATTGTTACTAGTTCACACCCCTACACTTCCGTTTCCATATGACACATTTTTGCCATACGAGTGTGCAAACTTATTGTATTTTGTGTCATGTGTGTGTGTTTATATCTATCTATATATACAAGTACTTATTGGTATATTTAAAGTATATATATATATGATATTTGTGTGTCTTTGCCTTGCTTTTATTTGCCCATATGCTTTCATGTCTTATCACTTTAAGCTTTCACATGCATGATAGGGGGAGAAATGGTATCTAATCCTATTATTATAGTATCTTAGTTTGGGGAGATTTATCTTAGGGGGAGACGTCTTTCTAAGTAGGTCATGTGTGTCACATGTTTTAAAGGGAGAATTAATTTAGGGGGAGTAATTAATTAATTGCATTTAATATTTTGATATTCTCTATGCATTTGATGAGTTTGCTTAAGTGTGCAGGAATTACTCTAAAGCGGTATCCTTCTATGGCAAAGCGTTTAATCCTTGGGTTGAGTCAAGATTGGGCGGGTTATGTTTTGAGTCTAGTAGAGCTTGACGGCCCTTTAGGATTTTTGTTTGGTTTTTGTCCCGGAATAGCCAAAGGGGGAGATTTGTAAGGACACAAATTTCCAATTGAGTCCATATATAGTTTTGGCTCAATTCCGGACAAAAACATTTATTCATAGGATAGTATTTATTGTAATATTCTCAAGCCTATGAAGTGTATGTTGAAGACGTAGCGGCAAAGAATTTAAAGCTTCATCAAAATGCCGGTTTGCGTGCCTCGTTTCTACGTCATCAACTAAGGTTCCATGCTCCCAAGGTATGAATGTAATTATATGTATATAGGAGCTTGGAACAATTTGTATTGGGTGTTAGGTTAATAAAAACTGCATTTTATTTTTCAGAAAGAATCTATTAGAAACTTAAAAAAATAAGTATATAAAAGTTTATAAAAGTTTCTGGGCCAAAATCGAATTTTACAAACTTTCTGGACGTTCGTTAGAAATGTCATTCGAACGAGTTTTTTCGTTCGAACCAGATTTCGTTCGAACGAGTTTTGTCGTTCGAACCAGGTTCGTTCGAACGAGTTTTGCCAACGACCCAAACTGGTCAGTCGTTCGATATGTCGTTCGAACGAGTTTTTCGTTCTAACGAGATATCTAACGAGATTCTAACGAGCCCAGGCTGGTCGCTCGTTAGAAGTCTCGTTCGAACGAGAGTCAAGTTCGTTCGAACGAGACGTCAGGCGGGAACGGTTTTGAGCAGTTTTTGGCAGTTTTTTTCCCCACTCCTCCACTTGGTTTTCAACCAACTTTTTTCATACATTATTATGTGCGGGAAACACATTTTCCAAGACAAATTTTCCATCCTAATACATCTCCTAGAGAGAGTTTTGAGAGATTATTTACAAAAGGAAAATGTTCATGTTTTAAGTGTTCTTCAACTTAAAGAAAAATCTTTAAACACTTAGTTTACACCCATTGTTGTTTATCCAAGTTTCTACATAAATATCAATTGCTTGGAGATTGTTTTGGCACCGGTTTTTCTCTACACCGAATTGAAGAGAAGTTCGTTTCATTTCTACCCATTTGGAGAAAGGCTCTATGTTGGGGTGACGGTGTGCCTAATTGCCCGATCGGTGGGAGTCCGAGACCGCGGTGGAGCTCCGTTGGTTATCCGCTAATTGAAGGTCGATATAAGAAGAAGCATCATGGCTTGAGAGGGTTCGAGTTTAGGAAGTAAGTCTTTTGTCTTGTATTTTGTAATACCGTTTTTAGTGGATTTGTGGCTAGGGCCGTCCCGAGGTTTTTTTCCCGTTAGTGAGTTTTTCCTCGTACATCGCGGTGTAGTGTGACATTGTTTATTTTTATCTTGCACATCATTTAGAATCCATGCTTAGGATAATTTCAAGATAAAATTTGGTTTAATTATCACACTCATTTAATTTGGGACTTAAATTAAATATTGGGTAAAATTGGTTTATTCAAGTCATTTGCTAAAATTGGTTTCGCCTAACTTTGGCTAATTGTTAATTATGACTTAGGCAAATTCTAGGACTTGAATTATGTTTTAATTTGTTTTGAAGAAATTAAAACTTGTTGCTATATTTGAAGTTGAAACCATCTCAACGCTTCCGCATTTAAATTTAAAAGGAAATTATATATTTTAATTGGGACAAAACTTCGTTTACAAAAGGATATGAATTCCATTGCTTAGGCACTTATGGGTGATATGTCACTACAACTAGACAAACACATGGAGCAAAGTTCCATTGTCTAGGCAATCAAATCAATAAAGGGCAAACTATCCATTCAAATATATATATATATACTCAATGACTAGAAAGTAAAGAACATCACTACTACAGTTAAATAAAGATTGACAGATTAAATATCATACAACTGTTTTATTTCCAAGGAAATAAAATTACAAAAAGATGATCTTTTCTTCAATCACACGAACAATTACTAATGAAATACAAATAGTCTATTCTATTGGTTTCTTTCCTTCAGATTTAGATACATGATCCATTCCAGCTGGAAGATCATCTAAAGCAAAAGAAGAATTGATAAAGTTCATGTCCTGCAGTATTCTGGTATTACTTGAACTTGGTCGGTCTAATAAATGTGAAGGTTGGGATATATTAAAATCTTCGTGAAGACTGTAATCACCAAGGTATTTAGAAATCGAACACTGAGGAATAGAGGTAACTGGAATCCAACTAACATCAAGCTAGAACTGTGGTACTAGCAGATCAAGGAACCCAGGATGATACCAATCCCACATCTCCGTTCCTTGCTCAAATTTCATTACAGTTAAAGCATTCAACCATCCATGTTTGTATCCTTCATTGTTTGATTATTTTAACCTGGCATCAAGATGATATAAAGCTTCATTATATCCCTCCATCCAAAACTCTCTGGGATTCTTATAAAACTGATAAGTTAATCGTTCAACATGTTGATGAAGTCTTTTTAGCATGCTTTCTTTATTCTGTAATGTATAACTCTGATTGGATAGTTGCTTGGTAAGAGTTTGAATCTTTTGGGACATCTCAGCCAAAGCTTGATTTTTTGCCTTCA
The DNA here is from genome assembly GCA_949130495.1 of Sambucus nigra. Classification (NCBI taxonomy): domain Eukaryota; kingdom Viridiplantae; phylum Streptophyta; class Magnoliopsida; order Dipsacales; family Adoxaceae; genus Sambucus; species Sambucus nigra. The sequence continues at coordinate 619,049,415 of OX422213.1, read as the reverse complement.
CTTGAGCAGCCTAATTTTCTAAGGCTTGTTGAGTTCTAGTTTCTTCAATACTACTCTAACCAGCTCTTGTTATACCCCGGGAGGTGGATGTAGGTCTGACTTTTTTCAAAGCTTCTAATTTTTCTCTTAATGAGGCCTTTTCAGTCTCCAAAAAGGAAAAACATTCATCATTAACTGGGACCAGAGCTCTAGAGGAAGAAGCAAATTTTAGCTGTCTCAGTTCTTCTCTTAAAGAAATATTTTCTTCCTCCAGCAATTTAATAATGTTTCTATGCTCCTCAATTTCCAGTTTTAGCACACTCTCTCTCTTATTATGGGAAGAAATAAATTTGTCATAACCCCGATCAACACTCAACTATTAGTACTTCTTCTTATAACCTTCATGAAGAAGAGTAGTGGCCATATTGTGTTGAAGTTGGAGTTCTTCAATCATTCCTTGAAGATTTTTAATCATTTTGTAGTAAGCTACGTTATTTTCCAATCCTCGATCAAGTAGACATTTTAAATACTGGTAATCCTCAATTGCTCGTTCAAAAGCATCAAATCCAATAATATCAATTATCTGTGCTTCATTGAAATCTGAACGACCAGCTTTGAAGTAATCTGTACATTTCTTCATCAACTCTGTATCATGAGTTGACAACAGTTCCATCCTGGCAATAAACTAACAAGGAAAAGTAAAAATAGATTAAAAACATCACTACTATATTGAACAACAAAGGAGAAATTTAGAATCAGCAATAAGTCCATTTTATTGATCATAATAGAGGAGGGTACAACAAAAAGTACAAAACAAAGGGAAAACAGAGGAAAGAAAAAAAATTCTAAACAACATTACACTTTCTCCTTATTCCATACAACATCTTCAGCTTGTTTTAGAAAAGGGATTGGCTCGGAGGGCAGCTGACGTTGTTCGAAAGAAGTTATCGTCTGCTGGACTTATTTAAAGGATTGAGGGATAGTGGCAACAGGTGTTTGTTCTACTATCATCAAAGAAGATTAATCAGATCTAGATTCATCTTATTCTTCTTCTTCAATAGCAGGAGGAGGGCTATGAACATGTTTTTGAAATAATTCAGAGTATTCGGCAACGCTCAACTATTTCAATGCTGCAACCCATCCATCCCTGAAGAACTTTAAAGTTGCATACTTTATTTGAGCAGAGGTAGCAGTTATAACTTTGTTCCACCCTTTATTCCATCCATAGCTAAATGACTTCTTCACAGCAGACTTTCTCTTCGTCCTCTCCAAGGAAGCATTTTCCCTAAGAAGATCTTCAAAAGATTTTACTTTCTGTTCAAGATCTTTCTTTTGCCGTCCAGCCTCTTCAAGATTGCTCTCAACCTTCTCCTTGTTGAAAACGACAGCCTTTAATTTCTCCTCTATCTCATTGGAAGCATCCATAGCTTGTTGTCGAGCTGCATCAGCCTCCTTAGTAGCTTTCACGGCTTGTTGTCGAGCTAGATCAACCTCCTTTGCAATGGCCATAACCTTTTGTTGAGCTGTCTCAGCAATATTGCTTTTATTTTCCCAAGCAGTTTTGTCATCCTTAGACTTCTACCGGGACTCTTCATAAGATTTTGATAACACGACAAGGGCTTCTTCTACTTCACTAGAAGAGGAAGCAACATTGATAGCTTTATCCTTCTCCAGAATATTATTAAAATACACTAAAAATTGTAAGAAGAAGAGAAACTGAAGTTAGAATAGGAAAATTGAAAACAGAACTGAAATGACAGGTATAATAACTCTTACTGATGCAAGGTGTTGGGCTGCCAAGAGTTCCTGTAAGGACATCTTTTTCCATTATCAATTTGTATGTCGTACGCCGTTACACCGTTGAAGAAACTCAAGATCGCATCTACATCAACGGATCCGAATATCAAAGCATCTTCAACATCATAGCCTCTCCAAGAATGAACTTGGTAAAATTTTGTTTTTACGTTCCTTAAAGTTCATATTTAGTATTGGGAAATTTTTATAAAATGTTTTTTATAAAAATAAGAAGTAAGTTTTTTCAAGCAAAATGAGGCTTTTTAAAGGATTTTATTTTTCTGGGAAAACCGGACCGGTCCGCCCCCTACCGGACCGATCCGCAACCGGACCGGTCTGCCTCTCAACCGGACCGATCCGCTTGCTGCAGATCCAGTAAACCCCGGACCGAAAGCGAACCGAAGAAACCATTTTTTAAAAGAACCGATCCGAGGTCGGACAGATCCGCCCCCAAGCCGGACCGGTCCGCCTGGGATAAATTCGGCCAGATTCGCTGCAGATTTTTTAGGCTCAAAGTTTTCCTATTTAAAGCCAACTTCGGGGAGTTGTTTTTTAAGACTTTTAAAGACGATTTTCAGAGTCCTAAATACTCTAAGTCTTCACCTTTTTGAGTCCCAAGACTCTTTTTGATTCACACCAAAAAAAACCCAATTACTTTTGTGAATCTTTTGGAACCCTAGAACACAAGCTTTGCTATTGTTCAACCCTTGTGGAGAAGCCGTTCTCTTCTTCATTGCAGCCCTACTGGACAGGGATAGTTCCAGCCGCCAACCCTACTGGAAAGGAATATTCCAGCCGCGACTACAGAATTCGATGCCTGCGGGTAATTCTTAGTCAAAAATCTTGTATTTCAGTGTAATCCGATTGTAAGCCGTTTCTCTTACAAATTATAGTGATATACAAATGGTTTTGCCCCTGTGGGGGATTTTTCCTTAAACTTTGTGTGTTGAATAATTCTTGCATGATTTCATATTGTTTCAATCACACCTAGTTGCATGTTTAGGGTTAATTTGGGTTAAAAGGAATTTATTTAAAATTGGTTTTTATTTGAGAAGTCGCAATATTTCCGCTGCTGCTGCACTCTCAGTTCCAGACTAGATCAATTTCTTGTCCAAGCCAGGAGTAATGAATGCTGGAGGACCAACTCCCAAAGAAGGTATTTCAACCCCAGTAGGTTGAGCAACAACATCAACGGTCTTCTCAGTAAGACCCTTTCTCAATCTTCTCAAAGGAGGAATTTCAATCAAAGGTGCTGCCTCCTTTTGAATAACAACAGTCTCTTCAATCAAAGGTGCTGCCTCTTTTGGAGCAACAGGGGGCTTCTTGATGACCTCATTAACAATTGTGATGGTTTCCCTAGATGGAGAAATATCATTTTTCTTAATCCCTTCACCTGGGACATCATCTTTGCTCTTTTTTGCCCCATCAGCACCAGGGACAATTTTGGTAAAGAGATCAGGCATCCTTATCTTCTTCATCATCAAATTAGCAATGGAGGTAAATAAATCAAAAGAAGATTCTTCAACAGGTGAAGAAGATGCTGGAACCTGTTCAAGATCAATCACCAAAAGAGGAGCAGTAGGACGAGCAATAAAAGGGGAACTGGTGTTCTTATATCGCAATAAATAGGAAGCAACTCTCACGTTCTCCCCAGCAACTGATTGATGTAAACTCCAGATAAATTTCAAATCTTTTATATTGATATTTCTCTCTTTTGGGGATTTTCTTTTACTATCAACTGCAAAACAAAAAATAAAAGTCAGTGACACATTTTATCAAACAAAAACAGAGCTAGTTTGAAAAACAAACAACCTATCCCATTGCCATAAGATGGACATTTGGTACCTTGGTGCACGTCTTTCCCCTTTAAAGGAAGGTGTTGCCAATTGTTCATCACAACCCCATGTTCAAAATAATCTCTGTTGGAATCAGGGAGATTGACCATTAAAGCTCTGTTAGAAAACCTAGCTTTTAAATAGAAGTGGTGTCGCTGGTGACCCATTTATAGAAAAACATAATTTCAGGAATCCCAAGATGAGTTCCATGAATTTGATTCAACCTATGTACACCATTAACTACCCTCCATGTATTTGGAACTACTTTTGCAGGTACAATATCAAAATATTGGCAAAATTCGAAACACGGGAGATTAGGCGGGAAAGAAAAACCACATTCTACTACAAAAATAGAGGGAATCAATGTCCCTCAGCTAGAGAAAATAAATCAGAAGGGCAAGAAGGTTCTTCCAAATCAACCCGAGAAGGAATTTCAAAATCGGCCCTAAACTTATCTAATGACTCGATAAGGTAAACCATGATGACAAAAGTAAAGAAAAAAGAAGGAAAGAAGAAATTCTTACAAAAGATCAAGGAACCGGCTAAGGCAGATGACTTCAAAGAACGTTCGTCAGAAGAAAAATGAAAAGACAAGGAGTTTGTGAATTTAGATGGCAAAAGGTAGAAGACAATCGGATTTTTCCGCCTTTATATACGTTGCCTTGGAAAATGAGAAAAGTAATGATCACGAGTGATGACGTTTTCATTTTCGGCGGCTAATCAAGGGAAAAAGATTCAAGTACCCAAGCGTTTGCAAAAAATTCAAAATATTTACAAATTTTCCATTTCGCGCTCAAAACTGTTACATAAAGTGTGAAAATTTTCCAAGAATGGAAGGTCTGCAGTTTATCAAAACGTGAGAAACATGCCCGAGTAACTTTTTGGGTAAATGTTCCACATTCTCACATCCAACCTCAATTGTGCAACATTGGGGGCTTCTATTGATACAAAAAATAGTCAGTTGACATGGACCAGTTATATGAAGACACATGTTATCCATCGTGGCACAAGTTCAAGCGTACCGAGCTACTCAATGTACCGAGCTACCTAGCATACCGAGCAACTTATTGGGAAGACTCAACGATCGAGACAGATTCAATGTTTATTGTATTACAATCATTCCTTATCATGTACGGATGAATACGCCTACTCAATAAAGGCTTATTATCCATGCACATTGACAGCCCAAGGGCTATAAATACATTGTAATATCGTCATGTCAGGGTAAGAAATCATAAGCGACCATAATCAAGAGCAGGGAAAAATACCCAGTAATCCAAAACAGTGGACGTAGGCCATTTTCTATAAGTCTGAACCACTTTAAAAATCTCTTGTCTTATTTCTTTATTCATATTTATCTATGATTAATTAATTAGATCCAATCTAGTTTTTTACATCAACAACGATAAAAGGGGGATTCCAACTTAGTGGTGAAGGAGGTAACTGGGGAATTCTCTTTGAAGCATATGAGCCTAGCACCCTATCGAATAATCATTTAGTGGTTGCTCGGGCAGTTTGAGGTGGTTAGGATCAAGAAGCATCCCCGAACGATGAATCGACATGCAGATGCCTATGAAACTATCGCCCAAAAGATTTACTTTGACGGAGATTTAACGATGGTTTGAATCACAAAGAGAACATCCCCATCGACGGTGTTGGAAATTTTGCCCTCAGATGACAAAGATGACTGAAGGGGTGAGATCAAACAGTAACTGGAGAGAGGCCCAGGGCCATTGAGCTTAGTTGACTTAGCACAATACTTCGTTACTAGGGGAAACTTATACTATAAGAATAAAGGGGGTTAGCTATCCAGATGTGTGGGTCTAGAGGAAGGCAAAAGAATATTGATAGAGGTGCATGGAGATAGCTTTGAAACTACCGAGATACCTCTATATAGAAGGATACAGCGGCCAGGGTACTTCTGGACTTCGATGAGATAAGATGCTGCAGCAGTACAATGAGAGTGCGCAAAGTGTTATCTATTTTATCAGGCAACAGAGTGAAATTTCATTGATCAACCCCGAGATTGGAGGCAGTCGTATATGGATTTGTTGATAGACGGAGTAATGCCTACGGACAAAGAATACGCCACCTAGGTAAAGAGGCGAGCACTAAGGTACTTTGTGTAAGAATGGTAATTATACCAATGAGGCTACCATAAACGACCCCTAAGGTGTATAAGGAGAGAGGATGCCGAAGAAGTGCTGAAGCAAGCTCATGAGCCAGGACACATCGAAGGATCCAATCTCTACGACCAACTCATGACCTTGGAGTATTATTATCCCATAATGGCGCACAGACTCACAACATCTTAAGTCAAATAATTCACAAAATCGAAGGAAAAGTTTGTTGGTTTTTCACGGGTAAAATGGCTCAACAAAGGGGTTCCTTAATCATAGCCAAATTATATGGCTGCACAGTGGGGACTGTAAATGTAATAAAAAGAAGACCATTTTTGTGTACGAGGGTAAGTAGGAAGGGATCAACATAAGTAGGACATTATTCGATGGAAAGTTCCTTACAAGAGCTTTATCGAGGGGGGTAATGGGGCATTCCTCCTCAGCAAAAAAGGCATTCATAAAAAACTGATCCACCCTAATATAGGGGCGGGGTAAGAACCTTTTAGCTCGATCGATCAAAGAAATAAGAGGATTATTGACACTCTTATGACTCCAATAACAGATACGAGGGACCCTCACAGGATGAAAACTGGGGTAGTTACCAGCAGGAGCGTAGTCGGGAAATGGTCATAAAGGAGAGATATTAAAAGGACATGATTTGCATAATTGGAGACATCAAACATGCCGATGATCCATGTAAAATATTTCACCACACGATCTATCCAGGTATACAATGAACTAAGAACGATAGAAGCAAGAGGGATCGTCACGCTACTCGCCATCCGAACATTCATGTTTATTAAATCCTTTCGGGGAAAATCATGGGGCTTGAATGGAAGGTAGATTTTTGATAACATCACCCAGATATAGCTAGCCAACTCGATCTGGGAGTAAGACTTTTCCTACCATGGTCTGTTCGAACACTTTCTTTCCCCAGGGATTCTCCTTGGACGCCTCGCGGGCCTTAATCACAGATTTGTCTGCGATGAAGTAGAAGTACCTAATCACTTCGGAGTAGGTGTACTTGTTATAACTAACCATACAATCCTTCACCACTGCTTCCAATTCAACCCTCAAGGCCTTTTCTTTATTGGAGACTGACTCCACAAAAAAAGTATCAAACCTTACAACTTCCAACCCCAGAAGCTCGTAAACATCTTTCAAGGTGATAGTTAACTCGCCCCATGAGGCCACAAAAATATGTGACGTGTGGCTCTAGTGGGAGATTAGTAGTTGAAGGGCGGTGTTACTTTTTATGAGGTTAATATCACTCAGCTAGAGGGAACAAGGAAAACCAACAAGAGCCATCTAGATAGAATATTTAGAGTGGATGTATTCGGTCCAAGTACCTAATTCCTCGCAGGCACCTGAGGAAGCTTCAAACTGGAAACTCACTTTTCTTCAAACCTAGGAAAAAATTGAACTTTTGAGAAGGGGAAGTCACCACGTTAAATACGGAAGCAGGTGATGAAAGAAGTAGGGTTATAGGCAAAGTATTCAGCATCTTCACCCTCCTCCACTAGGAGATTTGGGTTATCAGATGACTCTAACTCACCGAGGAATCTCTCCACTATTTGCCAGAAGCGTCCAGGCTCACTAAAATAAGGAGCACAATGATAATGCGCCCACTGGCTTTGGCACGCTTGTGTTTCGAGGGAAGCACCCCTAGATGAGTGGGTTCTTTTGAGGATGAGTGCCATGGAAGCTTAAAGGAATAAAGTGAGGGAGTAAGTTGAAAAGAGTGAAGGGGACGAAGAAGGCAAACTCTCACAAAGGCTCAACACAAAAGAATAAAAACCCAAAGGTGAGTGTTTGAAATGAGGATATCCCTTTTTATAGGGGAAACACGGACCCAATAGGAGGAAAAAGGTGATGCTTAGAAAAGCGTAGTAGTGAACAAGTTAGCTTGCGTGTTCGTCAATCACGTGCGACTGCAGAAGATCAAGGGTTGCAATGATGATGTTTTGAGGGACAGACGGGTAAATTAGGATCGTGGGGAGTATGGGTGTACCTTGGCACTGCCATGTGTCACATGTAGAATTACAAATGACAATCTCATTTAATGCGACATGCTTGGGGTATTTTCATCTTGGGGAATGATGATTTTTAGGGGAAATTTTAATAAAACTCTTCATTTTCCCCAAGGCATTTGCCACGAATAATTATGAAGTCTCATAGAAGAGAAAAAGACATTATTTAAGTATGGCAATATATTCATTAAAACCAGCAAGGTGGTTCGAAAGATAGAGGAGAATATAACACCTCAATTTCTAATAATTTGTTGTTTCTTATAAATCAATTGCCCAGGGATATTTAAAACTTGTTACAGGAAAATACTGAACATCAACGAAGGGTTTTGTACCGATATTTCTTCGTGTAATAAATAAATATCTCTATGAAGGGGCAAATGTAGGGGGGTCCCACCCTAAAGAGTGATTAACTTAGTCAAACATATTGAATGACTCGTGAAGAATGAGAAGGAAGGCCTCCCGAGAAAGTTACCTCGAAGAGGTTCTACAGAAATGGCTTGAAGGACCCACCTCTAAGATTCTCTATAGAGGTTGATCGAAGGATCTACCTCGAAGATTCTCCAACAGACCTGGTTCGAAGGATCCAACTTGTAGATCAAAGTCACTTAAATGACTATAATTTGTAATAAGAAATAGAATTATCTATATCATGTACTTTATCTTATAAATATATATTCAGTGAGGTTATTTGGTACCCATAAGGGACCATACCTGGCAGGGCATAGGAGAGCTAACATGCTCTATAGAGCAAACTCCTCTTGGGAACCTCGCAGGGACATGGTTTGGAGGATTGAGAGCAAGGCAACATTGGGAATAAAATTACCAATCCTCTTAGCATACTTGGGAAAAACTTCACTTAGCACATACGGTTGCTCGAGCTACTACAACTGAGCCACCTCTACTCTTACCTACCTCAAGGAACCTCCTCGAGGTACCTCAATCTTGCACCCTTGGTCTTTAGATGATTCTTAGCCAAAAATAAAAAACCAAACACTCGGGCTACCTACCAATCGAGTAACCTTTAAGGCAGACACCATCCCGCCTGACTAGTGGGACCGTGTACCTAATAGAGTCACTATTTACCCATTTTTTGATGTCATAACAACTGGAATTTAGGGACTCAAAGTTACGGCACTCATGTGAGTTTATCCTTGGGACGGAAGGTCTAGTTCACCAAACCTTACCCTTTAGCTGTCCTGAGGTAAACTTTAAGCTACCATGTCACGTCCCGCATTAATGACCACCATATTTCTAGTAAATAAAATAGTTTCCCACCAAATTATAAGATCCCATGCATTTAATGTGATATCTTCTACATTAATGGGAGGTACTTATGCATTTAATACGATCGATCATATTAAATGCGTGCAAGTTCACTCGAATAACTGGCCCCTCATATAAATACACCATACAAACAGTTTAACTGGCAGAGCATTCTGAATTTAGAATTGCTACCCAACTTCCCCCATACACGAGAGATATTATGAGAACATAACTCCCCATATCTATTGAATACCCATATCATTGAGCATTAACTGAGCTTGAAGTTCCAGCCTTGCCTTTATTGTGCCTAGAGTACTTTCTCTTTCTCCTCTCGACCACTCTACCTATTGGTCCCATCTATTTATTATGCATGTTGTGTATTTATTGTGCCAACATATCATTTAATACAAGTCTGAATATTGAATCCCTTGGTCTCCTAGTCACTCGTGTTCATTGTCAACATTTAATACCACACATTATTGATCCCGATCTTGATAAGGGGTTACGCCTCACTTGATACTAACTATATTCCAAGAATACATCTTACAGAAGTTGTGGGGTGTTAAAAAAGTTAGACTTTTTTTGCAAATCATACCGAAGTGCTGCCAAAATTTACACTCAAATTTTCTCTTTTATTCTTTTTGTGGTCTACCCTTTTCTTGTGAGATCTCACTAAACATATACAAATACAAAACCTTGTGAGTTTGGGGAGATTATTTTTATGTGCTGAGTATGCTATTTGGGAGGTTTTTGATTTCTGAAATTTTGTGGTACTGATTGTTGGGAGTTCTTGAGCTTTAATACTTGGAACCTACACTTAAACCACGTTGATTTTGAAGGGGGTTCTTGTTTGCTTGTTGTTGATTTTTTGTACTCAAATCATTTAAGGGCTCGTATTCTTCTCTCATATATAGTGATGTTGGTTTGACACCTTTGGGTAATTTCTCTTAAATACTCTCTCTTATTTAATATATATATATATATATATATATATTGTTTCTTTAGATTTATGTGCATGTTTAGATCTATTTATTTAAAGGATCATTTTGTTTATCTAAAACTCATTGAAGTTTTTTTTTACTGATCCACATTTTTTTCTGTTCAAAACTGGTTCTTTGTTAAAGTCCACCCTGTTGCATGTGTTGGTGCTAATACGGTTTTAACTCAAATATGATCATTGGCTATTTAGTTTGATTATCCGAAATCTATTCAAAGTGATTTTAATGTGATAAACTTGGTTTAACCTTAATCTAAATAGGGTGTTTATAAATGACTTAAGTATAAAAATAGTTTATGTATAATTATTTTTAAACTTTGATCTGTTTTTTTTATTCTACTTGCACATGTTTATATCCTCTAAGTTAAACATTTTTGTTGTGTTCATTTTAAATAGTTGGATTTAATCTGTGTGAGTGTTTTTAATCAAAACCTTATTATATTGTTATTGTGAGTCACATATTCACTGATATCCTTGTATCAGGTGTGAAACTGTGTATTGTTGTTACTACTGCCTGAGTGTTATTAGGTTGTTGATTATCAGCTAATGGGGTTGTATTTTGACTAGGCTTGTTGTACTGGTCATATGTGCTTAGTTTAATTCTTGTAAACTTATAAGACTGTAACGTGTCATTAATAATTGGAAATAGTGGACTTGGGTGTCTATGTTGTCCTGATACTAGAGAACACGGGGTTTTCCACTTGTTGGTTTCTCCGAGAAAAAATATTGTGTCCTCTTCTACTTTTCCTCATCCCATTCTAACTAATTTTTATTTATGCAACATCATCACAAATTCCTTTTTATTTATTTGTGTGTGTGTGTGTGTGCGCTTTACAGTTTCAATCAATTTTTTCAAACTGGTTTTATCAAAGAGTTAAAAGAGTTTTTATTTAATAACTAAAATACTTTAGCGTGTTAGGTTATTTTAAGTGGTTTCAGAGCTTCAGGATTCATTTTTTAAGGTTTTTATTCCGTAAAGATCCTGAACTCTTTTGTTTTAGAAATTAATATTTTTTTATGAGTGATCATAATAGTTCTTCCGTACGTCCTCCCATGTTCGATGACGATAACTTCGCTTACTGGAATGTAAGATTTGTTGAGCACCTCAAACACTTGGGATATGAGGTATAGGATGCGATTGAAACTAGTTTTTCTACTCCTACTCATTTAGTTGGTGATGGTGATGCTTAAATTTTTGCTAGAAACCCTCTTTCAGAATGGATTAAAGAGAAAAAATTAAGCCCACAGTATAACAACAGAGGTAAAAATGCCATTTTCCAAGCGATGGGTGCAATTGAATTTAAAAGAATTTTATCTTGCACCACATCTAAAGAGGATTGAGACGTTTTAAGGAAAACTCATGAAGTAGATTCTAGGGTTAAAAGGGCTAAGTCACAAATGCTAGCTAGACTTTATGATTACCTCTATATGATAGATAATGAAAAATTTGATGAATTTTACCTTAAATTACAAGACATTATTAGTTAGTCACATGCTCTAATGGTATTGTGTACGCCGATTCTGAAAGATGTGATAAAATCATTAGGTCTCTTCCTAAGAGTTTTGATTTAATAATTCATGATATGGGTGAAAATGTAGATAATAGTTATACGTCTCATCGTTTGTGTGGTAAACTTAAATTTGAACTTCAAAACACTTTAAGAGATGAACAAAGAGGCAAAGCACTTGCACACACTCAAACTCAAATTATATTGAATTTTAGGTCTAGTGAAAACAGTCTAGCCTTTGTATCCTCCTTGACTAATTTGAATGAATCTGAAATTTGATTAGATTCTTTAGATAATGAAATTGCCCTTATGACTAAACATCTTTTTTTTATTAAGTTTAGGAATAAGTTTGCTTCAAAGGAAGGTCAACCTAGTTATTCAAATAGACCTCATTAAAAATACTTTAAAAAGAAAAGTTTTGAAAAAATAGAACCTAAGAAGGATTTAAGCCACATTCAATGCAGAAAATGCAATGAATATGGACATTATGCAAACAAATGATTTTCTAAAACTAAATGGGAACCTTCTAATAAAGCACATTTGTCTAAAACGTGGGATGATAGTTCTGATAGTGATAATGAAGACTGCTTTGATAATCTTATGGCTTTCACATCTGTTTGTACTATTAAGTCTGAGGACATTTTTGACAATCTGTCAACACTTTCTGATGATTCTGAATTATGTGTCGATAATTACGAGTTAAACTTTATAAAATTTTCTTATATCTCTCCTACCCAAAATCATTCTACCGTCACAATTTCTTTATTTGATATTGGCAATATTTATGGCGATTTTGATGAATCTGATACTATGGAGGACTCTGCCATTGTAGAAAGTTGTGTGAGTAATAAATCTGTTGACTGTACACTTGATGACATAACACACTTAGGCAAAATTAATTCTAGGTTATTGGGAAAAATTGATGTTTTGAATAATTAAATTAAACTATTAATTGAAGAATGTGCCTTTCATATTGAAGAACTTGAAAAAGATATTTTATTACTTGAGAGAAGGGTTGTTATGTTAACTCAACTTGAACACTCTCTTGAAATTTAATACAAGGAAGTTTTGAATAAATATTATGAATCTAAAGAAGAACTTGATGACACTTTGAAACAATTATATGTGTATTCAAACTCTCATATAGTTGTCAAATCTTTAAATAAATATGATGATCTTGCCCTTTTAAAAAGGAATTGGATTTGTTGGTGAGGATTTTGGTGAAAGAAATTTTGTTAACTCTAAAGAACAATACCTTGATTCAACTGAAATTAAAATGAGCTTTAAAAATGTTAAAAATAAAGTATTGTGCTACTACTTTTGTTAAGCCGGTATTTGTTTGTAGCTTCTGTCATAAAAATGGACATCTTGAAAAATTATGTTTTAAGAAATTAAAACAAAATAAATCTGACTTAGGCAAAGCTAGGCAATCTAAAATTATTAGAAATAATCAAACTGCCAAACGTGTTTTTCATTGTGGATTTTGTTCTAAGAAAGGTCATTTGGAGCTATTTTGTTTTAAAAGGCAAAATTGAATAATAACAAAGTTGTGGTTAAACATTCTGCCCCAACTAAACTAGTTTATCAGGAAATTTACTGTTGCAAGTTTTGTAATAAAAATGGTCATTTGATAGATTTTTGCTATAAATGGCTGCTTGCTATTAAATATGTTAACAAACCAAGTCTATTTTATGGTAAAATTGAATCAGTTAAGAATCCCATTGTGTAAACAAATGTTGTTTGGATTAGTACGGTTGAATCAAGTGACACATTGAGATGTAACGTTGTTTTATCAGCATTAAATGCTCGTAGTAAAAACCCTTAATGGTACTTAGATTCTGGATGCTCTAGGCACATGACGGGGGACACATCCAAATTCACCACTTTAAAATCTTTTGTTAGTGGAACTGCAATTTTTAATGATGGAAAGATGTTCCACATCATATGCAAAGGGTCGGTAAAGACAGATGGGCTCCCTAACTTAGAGGAAGTTTTTCACGTTGAAGGTGTAAAAGAAAATCTTCTAAGCATTAGTCAATTTTGTGACACTTATCATGTCATGAATTTTTCGAAATCAGATTGTAAGATTTTAGACCCTAGTGGGAATACTGTTTTATGTGGAACTAGGACTATAGATAATTGCTATGTTGTCATTCATGAAAGTGATTCTAAAAATTGTCTATCTTCTAGGATTAGTGATTTAGACTTATGGCATGAAAGATTAGGACATCTAAACTATGATAGTTTATCTAAACTAACTAGTCAAAATTTTATTCGTGGTGTGCCTAAAATCACTAAAGTTAAACATTTTGTTTGTGGGCTATGTCAAATTGGTAAAATACACAAAGCCCCTCATAAGAAAGTGAATGATATTTTTACTTCTCACCTTTTAGAATTGTTACATATGGATTTAGTGTGTCCTTCTAGGATAATTAATTTATATGGTAACTCTTATATTCTTGACTTCACTAGATTTAATTGGGTAGCATTTATGAAAGAAAAATACGACATATTTAATCATCTTCTGAAAATTTTGTTGAAAATTAAAAATGAAAAGGATACTTAAGTTACTCGTACTCGTAGTGATAGGTGTGGGGAATTTAAAGACACTGGAGTTATAGGTTATTGTATTGGGAATGGGTATCAACACTAATTTAGTGCACCTAAGACACCTCAACAAAATGGAATTACAAAAAGAAAAAATTGAACCATTCAAGAAATGGTTCGAGTTTTAATTCATGCTAAATATTTGTCAAAATATTTTTGGGCTTAAGGTACTTAAACCGCTTGTCACATAATAAACAGGTTTCCCCTTACGAATTATGGTATGGAAAAAAACCAAGTCTGAAATATTTTAGGGTGTTTGGTAGTGAATTTTATGTGTTTAAGGATCGTGAACATTTATCCAAATTTGATACTAGAGGTGATAGGAATTTTTTCTAGGATATACCCAAAATATTCATGCTTAATGAGTTTATTATATTAAAACTAAGACTATGATGGAATCTATCGATGTTGTTATAAATGATTTTATTGCCCCTCTAGTAGAAGATAGCCCCGAATTACTACCCGTAAAAAACGGGTCTTTAAATGATTTGCCAAAACAATCGACAAATAGTTACTCGCACACTCTTACACTGGAAGATCTTGATGTTCCTAATTGGGTTAGGTATAATGATCCTAAAAAATAGTTTAGGTAATGTTTGAGAATCAGTAAAAACTAGAGCTCAATCTCTAAACGCTTTAATGTCTTCCTTTGTTTCTCTAATTGAACCTAAAAATATAAAAGAAGCCCTTGATGATGAATCTTGGTTACTTTCTATGCAAGAAGAGTTAGGTCAATTTAAGATAAATGATGTTCGGTTTATAGTTCCTCATCCTACTCATACTAATGTTATAGGAACTAAGTGGATATTTAAAAATAATTGTGATGAAATCGAAAATGTCTTACGTAATAAAGCTAGACTAGTAGCTCAAGGGTACTCTCAAATTGATGGAATTGATGTTGATAAAACTTTTGCCCTAGTTGCTAGGATAGACTCAATTAGACTTTTACTTGCAGTTTCATGTCATTTAAAATTTAAACTATATGAAATGGATGCCAAATCTGCTTTTTTAAATGGGTTTCTAAATGAAAAAGTTTATGTTGAACAACCAAAAGGTTTTATTGACCTTTTTATTCCTAATCATGTGTTTAAATTAAAGAAAGCTCTTTATTGGCTCAAACAAGCCCCTTATGCTTGATATGAGCATCTTGCTACATTTCTCATGACCAGCGACTTTAATCGAGAAGGATTAGACCTAACAATGTTTATCAAAAGAAATAAAAATTATTTACTTATTTCACAAGTTTATGTTGACGATATTATTTTTGGTTCTATATCCCCTCAAGAGGATGAAATTTTGACAACATAATGAAATATAAATTTCAAATGTCTATGATGGGTGAGTTGTAATTTTTCTTGGATTTTCAAGTATCTAAAAAATCAGACTGCATTTTTATATCTCAAACAAAATATGCAACTGGATTAGTTAAACGTTATGGGTTAACAGGTGAAAAAATAGCTAGGACTCCTATGAGCTCCTCTAGTAAGCTTTCAAAAGATTTATCGGGGTAAAAAGGTTAAAGTCACTCTATATCGTAGTATGATAGGCAACCTTCTTTATTTAACGACTACTAGACTCGACATAATGCGTAGTGTGTGTATGTGTGTGTGCTAGATACCATTGTGAACCTAAAGAATCGCATTTACTTTCTATTAAACGCATATTAAAATATGTTAGTGGAACTTTAAAGTTTGTCATAATGTAAACCGTTGACACTAATTCTAAAATAATAGGGTATACGGATGCCGATTGAGCCGATAATAATAAAAGCACCTCCGGTGGCTGTTTTTACTTAGGTCACAACCTCATCTTTTGGTCGTCTAAAAAGCAAATTGTGTGTCTCTTTCTTCCGTCGAAGTCGAATACATAGATGTTGGTAGCTGTTGTACTCAGCATTTGGGGATCAAATAAATACTAAATGATTATGGTATAATAGGACCGACAACCCTCATTTTGTGTGATAATCAAAGTGCTATTAGTATTTCAAAAAATCCAGTGTTTCACTCAGTTACAAAGCACATCAAAATGCGTGAACACTTTATTAGGGAATTAGTTGAGAAAAAGAAAATTTGCATTGAATATCTTAATACTAAATATCAATTAGCTGATTTATTTACCAAACCTTTAGATAATCATAGATTTAAAACACTTAGAATGTCAATTAGTCTTGGTGCCTTTCCAAGTTAATTACTTGGTAGGTTTGTTTGCTAGTAATTTTATCAGATTTATATTTTGTTCTAACTTTATCTTTAGTTTTTTCCCCACCCTTTATTCATTTTAGACAATTAGGGAGAGAATTTGAGACTCTTGGAGTTTGCGGAGTTTGTATTCTTATACTTGCAGTTTTTGAATCTATTAAGAATCCTTATTATTAGTTGAGGTATATATTCTTCTATTTTTTAGGATCGCACATTGGTAGTTGAGTTATGTACTCCTCTTTTATAGGACTCATGTGTATAGTTGAGTTATGTAATTCGTGTAGTTTATTTTTTGAATCTCGACTTAGTTTGTCTAAAAATTGGCCTAAGGGGGAGATTGAAATTTCTCAATTTTTATTGGCTCAATTTTTGGTATCCCTTTATGTTTCTGCATTTTTATTCTTGGTTAAAAGTAAATTTTATAAATTTTTTAAAAACCTTAAATCATATTATTTTGAATTTGATTTAATATATAACCTATTTTTGATTAAATACTTTTATTATGTGTTTTTTACTTAAATAATTTGATATTGTACTTTATTATATTTAAAAAAATCAGAATTTTTAATTAATTATTTATATTTTTTTAAATAAAATTTTGCGATTTTTAAAATGATAAAATGTTATTTGATTAAACATTTTTTATGGTTTAATTTAAACATTTTATTAAAGAGCAAAACGGCAATATTTCTTTCTTTGTGGGAGGTCATTTTGATTGTTTGGGGGTTGTGTTGTGTGGCAATCCGTGTGATCTTTATTGGCTAATAGGATTTGTTGTGTGTCTCACACAGATTAACCACGCTTGAGCCAGCACCTCCTTTGTTTAATCGACCGTTATGTTGCCTCAACAGTTACGCCCTTTCCCCTACTGTTTTCCTAGTTAAAGTCGCATGTACCCTTGAATTTGACATTCCCTTTTTAACCCCATCTGCCTATGTTGTTTGACGTTTACGCCCTTATTTTTCTTGGTATTTATGATTGAACCGGGGGCATTCTTTGTGCCTATAAATAGTGGTTGTCGGGTGTTAAAAAAGTGAGAGATTTTTTTGCAAATCGTATCGAAGTACTGTCGAACTTTATACTCAATTTTCTCTCTCTATTCTTTTTGTGCTCTACCATTTTCTTGTGAGACCTCACTAAGCATATACAAATACAGAACCTTGTGAGTTTGGGGAGATTATTTTTATGTGCTGAGTACTATTTGGGAGGTTCTTGATTTCTTAAAGTTTGTGGTACTGACTCTTGGGAGTTCTTGAGCTTTAATGCTGGGAAGCTACACTCAAACCACGTTGATTTTGAAGGGGGTCCTTGTTTGCTTGTTGCTGATTTTTCGTACTCAAATCATTTAAGGGCTCGTATTCTTCTCTCATATATACCAATGTTGGTCTCTTATTTAATATATATATATATATATATATATATATATATATATATATATATATAGAGAGAGAGAGAGAGAGAGAGAAAGAGAGAGAGAGAGAGAGAGAGAGACTCACCTACATCATGCACTATACATCACACCGTACATCACACCTAATTCTAGGCCCTAGATTTTTTTTTAAAATTTTATATTTTTTCCTTGAAATTAACATTCCAATCAACCGATATGCAAAAAATTAGGTCAAAATATGTTTTGTAGCTATTTTTAAAAAATTCATAAAAAACTGTTGGCGCAAACCCTTAAAAATAAGGTATTTTTAGTAGTTTTTGTGAATTTTTTAAAATAGCTACAAAATGTATTTTGACTAAATTTTTTGCGTATGGGTTTATTGGAAGGTTAATTTCATGTGGAAAATATATAATTTAAAAAAAAAGTTTTTTAGGGCCTAGAATTAGGCATGATGCATGGGTGATGTATAGAGCATGATGTAGGGGAGCCTCTCTCTCTCTCTCTCTCTCTCTATCTATCTATATATATATATATATATGTTGTTTCCTTAGATCTATGTGCTTGTTTAGATCTATTTGTTAAAACGATCGTTCAGTTTAGCTAAAACTCATTGAATTTTTCTTTTACTGATCCATGTTTTTTTGTTCCTCGAAACTGGTTCTTTTTTAAAATCTACCCTTTTGAGTGTTTTGGTGCTAATACGATTTTAACTCAGATCTGATCATTGGATATTTAGTTGAATTATCTGAAATTTGTTCAAAGTGATTTTAATGTGCTAAACTTGGTTTAACCTTAATATAACTAGGGTGTTTAGAAATGACTTAAGTATAAAAACTGTTTCTGCTTAATTATTTTTAAATTTTAATATGTTTTTGGTTATCCTACTAGAACCTGTTTATATACTCTAAGTTGAACATTTTTGTTGTGTTCATTTTAAATAGTTGAGTTTAATCTGTGTGTGAGTTTTTAATCAAAACCTTATTATATTGGTGTTGTGAGTCACATCTTCACTAATATCCTTGTATTGGGTGTGAAACTGTGTGTGTTCTTGTTACTACTGCCTTGGTGTTATTAGGTTGTTGATTATCAGTTAGTGGGGTTGTATTTAGACTAGGCTTGTTGTATTAGTTGTATGTGCTTAGTTTAATTCTTGTACACTTGTAAGACTATAATCTGTAACTAATAATTGGTAATAGTGGACTTGAGTGTGTATGTTATCCTGGTACTAAAGGACATGGGGTTTTCCTCTTGTCGGTTTCCTCGAGAACAAATTTATTGTCCTCTTTTACTTTCCCTCATCCCATTATAATTAATTTTTATTTATGCAACATCATCATAAATCCCTTTTTATTTGTGTTGTGTGTTACAGTTTCAATCAATTTTTTAAAACTGGTTTTATCAAAGAGTTAAAAGTGTTTTTATTTAATAACTAAAACACTTTAGTGTGTTATGTTATTTTAAGATATATTCGCAAATTCAAGGTCTTGAGGGAATTAAAAGCTACATTATTCCTTATGCATGGTCTAGCCTTTTCTTCGAAGGTTATACTAATTCAAATAATAAATTAGTGGAGTCCCTAGCATCCAGATGGTTACTCGTGACTCATCCATTTCATTTTTCGTATGTAGAGATTGAAATAACTCCATTTGATTTTGTTCATTTAAGAGGTGCGTAACTATTTAATTAAAAAAAAAATTCATAGTACATGAAACATTACATTCGGAATTACAATATGTCTAAACGAACTAATTTATATGTTGTAGGAATTATAATAGGTGTGGGAACCACGTTGCCCCAATTTTCAACCGAATCTACAAAAACCTGTAAGTGCGGAAATTGCTCCTGTACCGTGTGTGCTTAGGCAGGGATGGTATTGCAAACAAAAAGTCAATTTTTATAATTTTTAAATTTTAAAGATTAAAACTTTAAAAGATTAACCCAATAAAACTTGTTCACCAATTTTAAATCAAGTTGTAGCGATAAACTAAGTTATCCAATTTTATCTTTTTAACATTAAATATGCATATAGGTGATAACAGATAAGATAAATAAACCAATCGTACAACACGTCGATGTATGAGAAAAACCCAAAACAAAAAAAACTCGAATAACCCAACCACGTAACTCAATATGATACGGAATTACACAAGATGACAAATGACTTACTCAACGACCCGATCCCCATAATGTGTCAACACAGGAATTCACCCACGCGTCTTTAATCTTCCACCGCTCCTCCAATATGACAACACATGAATTCACCCACGCAAGCTTCCATAATGCACGTCTCAGTATCCATCGATCCAGGCTCAACAACCGTCCACAAATTGGAACACGAAACCACAAACCAGGTACGGAGTTTACAGCATAAAATAATTTCTCAACACAAAATGTCGAGAAACAAATTTTGGTTCCCCAAAATAGGATCTTTAAAGCATATGTAAGATGAATCTTGGATCCTAAACTTATTGGGGGGAAATGATGGTTCTTGGAAAATCTTTGGAAGAAATTTATCACAAAAAGAACTCTTAAAAGGTTGTCATAAAAGTCTAATACCACATCTCTATTTACAGAGAAATTTGTTGCGAAAGGATAGGGATTAAAGATTTGGAAAGGTATGTTATAAAAAATAAAAACACGCGTACTCATTCGAATGAACCGACTTCTCATTAGAATGAAGTACCTATTTTCATTCGAACAACTTCCAATTAAACTTCGAACGACATTCCAGAGTGTACCCAAAAGGCAGTGTTCCAAATCTCATTTGAAAGGAGGAATCTCATTCAAACGACCAATGAAAACTCGTTCGAACGACATTCAAAGTTGTTCTAACGAAACAATGAAATTTTAAAAAAATTCTTTAAAAAACATTTTGAAACATCTTATACATATCTTACACCCAATAATAAAATATCCATGGCTCAAAATAAGTACCCATTCATAACTTAGAGATCCTTGGAACTTGAAGACGAAAACAAACATGAAATACAACATGATGATATAGTCTCTAAAGTTTTGCCGCTATGACTTCATCCAAAGACGTTAAAGGAAAAAAGGGTGTAGGGGTTTAAAGGTAATCTCTGAATTAGAGAGAGCTTACCCAATTAACAAAATAGACTCAAGAAAAAGAAGCAGCACGAAGACAGCAAGGCAGACCAATGAAGCAGCTCAGCGAGGCAGCCTAGTGATACAGCTCAGGGAGGAAACTTGCTAAAAGATCTTTTTATTTTATCTTCCGTTCTTACTTAGTCAATTTGTACCTTTTAAATTACATTGTTTGTAATGCTGTAACGATTGTAGTATTGAGTGTGAGGTCAAACGGTACACGATAGAAACTAGGCCTGGGAGAGCTTATATGCTCTATCGAATGACCTTGCCATGGGAACTTCAGAGAGACTTGGTTTGGAAGATTGAGAAGTGAGGAAACATTAGGGCTTATCCTGACCATCTTAGATACACCTGGTAAAACACCGAGAGATCTTTATCATGGAAGCTTGTGTAGAGTAACCTTAGGTTCCATCGGAGATTGAGGTTTGAACCAAACAACCCTCTACCAAATGTCAAATCTACTTTAAGTGATGTCATTATCCAGCTAAACACTATCCAATCCGTACTTGAGTAAATAACTGTGGTATTAGGGTTGTCAGGTAGTTTGGTGAGCCACCTCTGTTGTGACAGTCCTCTGATGCACAGTGGTTGGGCAAAATTCATATCTTGGCATTTAATGATTATGACGTAGGATAAGTTATCCCATCAAACATTTAATATTTCTGACGTAAAGTAGGAGGGAATGTCTTTTGCAGCTGTGGAGGTCTGGGACATCTAAAAAATGGTGTGGGGCTATTTATTGGCCTCAACCACTTCTGAGGGAGGGGTTCTTTTTAGTGATTTATTGTTAGAGAGAGAATATATCAGAGATAAGTTATTACAAACCAGAGAGTTTACTCACCCACCATTGTCATTTATTGTGAAGTTTTTAATAGCTAAACAAGAGATCCTTGAGAGGTTGTTAGTGTGTTGGCTGCCTGATAAGGTGTGTCTTGGGTTTTTACCTCTCTCTCCCTTTGAATAAGTTGCTTCTGAGTTTTCTTTATTATTATTTGAGTTATACACGATATACTTGTGAGTTTAATCTGAGCGTTGATTATATACAATATTGTGTGTTCATTGGTATTTATTAAAGAGTTCTTGGGTTATCGTTTATCACCATATCTATAGTGGTTATATCTCAACTGGTATTACTATACTCCCTGGCTTCAAGGGGACTACCCTCTTACATTTAGTGACTTCGCTAGGAAGGTATTCTTCTAAAAGTATGGTGCAAGATAACATTAATGGTACCATATATTTTGACGCTATCCATCATAAAGAGGAACAAGCGACGAGGGAGTTTAAGGATTTTAGGGATGGGTTCCTCGGATGGAGGTTCCCCTTGTTCAAATGGAAATAGGAGCCCTGATGGTGACACAAGCTTCCACTAGTGTCGTTTTGGGACAATCACATATGGCCTTTCTCATGGGCAAGTTCTTTGAGTTCTTGCAGACTCCTGTAGCTGTAACGGTTTTGGGAGGGGGATTTCACCCCAGCTCCTTTGTAACACCAATGGTGGATTTGATAGCCCCATCAAGCACAGCTCCAATGGGACTTGGCCCCATGAACACTATTCCTACCCCTATCTCAACGGTGAGTACCGCAAGTGTGGTAGATATTCCACTTGTGGTCCCTCAGCCCATTGCTCCAGTGGATGAGAAAACTCCTACATCTGCCTAGGAAGAAATGAGGATGGAGATAAAGAAGGAGATGCTAAAGATGATAGTAGCTTCCTCGCAGTCAACCAGCGAGGTAGCATGGGTGTACAATGATTTTCTTACTCCTGTCCCTCAGGAATACAATGATGAACCTTACCCGAAGGACTACATCCCTCTTATCTTTGATAAGTACACAGGATAGGGAGGAAACTCGAAGGAACACATCAAGCACTTCATTGAGCGTTTGGGAGCTCATTATAACAATAAAAAGCTAAGGTTGAGGGAGTTTTCCAAATCACTAAACGATAAGGCTTATATTTGGTACTCTCACTTGGCACTAAATAGTGTCTCAACGTGGGAGGATATGCATGTTCTGTTTGTCCAGAAGTTCTGTCTGGTAGAAAATGAGTTCATGCTAACAACTAGGTAGGGAGAAGCAAAGGCCAGGGGAGGAGGTACGTTCGAAGGTTCATAGAAAGGTCTCTCGATGTGAGAGAAGAGGTCAATGTTATACCCCGTATTTTTGAAAGATTTTATTTTAATTATGGGATTAATTAATTTAAATGGGAAAATTTATTTATAATTAATCCGAATTTAATTAAATAATTACTAGCATGATGAGAGTTACTATTTATTGGTGAGAATTATGTCGAATATTACTTAGTGAGTAAAGTAATATATGATTATGAAAATATTGAAGTTGTCGTGAGTGAAAAATATGACATTTATGGAAATTAAGTTGGGACGCACGTGTCAGTCGTGTCGGGATTTAATTAATGAAAATAAAAGAAAATTATTTATAAGTTGCTCAAATGGTCGTTTCGAGTTCTCCATTGTGCCCGTAAGGGTCGAAATAGTCATAAAAGTCTACTTGGGGGTTTAGTTTGGGTTTCGGAGCAGTTTTAGGCCGAACCAGCATCCCAGGAGGGCGTTTTGGTAATTTATATTTTTGGAGTAAAATAAAGGCCAAAAATGAGAGAAATAAATGGTCTCCTACGTGGTTTAGAATAGGTTATCAGTCGTGAGAAACAGTGAGACACAGTGAGAGACCAAAAAGGGGAGAAAAGGAAGAGAAGTTCTAGGGAAGAACCACCACGAGTGCACCTTTTCCACCACCGAGACCACCATCGTGTAGATCGGAGAACGAGGGTCGCAACCATACCAACAACACCAAAGGATCATACCGTATTTTGTATGGCAAGTGTTTAAATCTTGCTTTCTTGTAGCATTAAATATGTTCATGTTAGTATAGGTAGTGAACCCCCTTAAATCACATTTAAATTGATAAAAAAATTATGATTAAAGGATATATTAGGACTGATTTGACATAGAGATTAATCGTTCATGTAGTGATTAGAATAACTTCGAATTTATGATGATTAAATCTGTGATTAGAAGGTTTAATTTGAAAGTTTATGAATTAGGGTTCTATGAATCTGAATTTGGGGATTTTAGAATTTAGGGTTAATAATTCAAGATTTAATGATTTTAGGATATTAGAAATCATTCCTTCTTGTGGAAATATAGATTGGAATTGACTGGGGGAAATTTGGGACCGAACTGTAGAGATTTTTTGGGTGTTAATGGATGGAAAATGCAGCAGTTAGTGGTTGGGGACGAACAGTGTATTCTCGTTCAAACAAGATTGGGTCTCTCTCGAATGAAGAATCCCTGTCGCGCGATGATGTCGTTCTAATGATGTTTTATCTCGTTCAAACGAGATAACTTCTAATTCGAATGACATTATGATATCTGGGAAATTTCTTTTGTTTCAAATCTAGGTGGCATATTCATCTATGAGTGATGATTAGCAGTATGAACTGGATTTCAGGGTAGTGCCGGATTATTGGGAAATAAATTGGGTATAATACGTTATGATAATTGGAGCGACGAGTTATCCCCAGAAATTTCGAGTGAGAGAGTATTCGTAATTTAGTATGTATAATGCAAGTAGTAACGAGAGTAATACTACCTATAATTTAAATATTTGGGTTGTGTGTATACCTAATGAACTTGATAGGTTGTGCGAATGCCTATAGTGATACTTATTATGTGTATGACATTCCTACCATACTTGCTATCATGGGAGGTTTTAAAAGGGGGACAATCCTACTTGAGGAGTCTTGGGGGGGGGGGGGATATTGACTTGTGCCTCAAAGCATGGAACCAAGGTACGGGCTATCTGTGAGAATGATAGTGATGATGGTCATATGGGTGCGTAGGTATGTGCGTAGCCCATAGGCTTGGAACTATGTTCGCCTCCAATATGTAAGTTTTGTAATTTATGGTTCATGGAAGATTACGAACCCATTGTCCTTATTAAGTGCGAGATGTACCGGGACTTGATAGCAAAGTATAAGGGCATAGTAGCTGAGCCTAGAGATGCCTTTTTAGTGTGTATATATATATATATATATATATATATATATATATATATGCCTTTAATGTTACTTACTGTGTGATAGTATGTGGATAAGAAATATAATGAAAATTCCTGAATAACTTAAGTAGATGAATACTTAACTTGATTTATGAATACTTCCCAAATTGAGATAATAGTTGTAGAAACATTTAACATGGTATTGCGTGCGAAATACAGGTTGGTATTGCGGGTAGTAATTGGAAGAATTATGTCTACAATCTAGTTATATATATGTATATATGCCTGTAATGTTACTTACTGTGTGATATTATGTGGATAAGAAATATAATGAAAATTCATGAATAACTTAAGTGGATGAATACTTAACTTAATTTATAAATACTTCCCAAATTGAGATAATAGTTGTAGAAACATTTAACATGGTATTGCGTGGGAAATACGGATTGGTATTGCGGGTAGTAATTGAAAGAATTATGTCTACAGTCTAGTTAGGCGTAATAGAATAATTAGAATGAGTTTAGAGGTGCGTTAGGCATGCACATTAGTTGAGAGGTGAGAATCTCAAGTGAGTGCTCGAAAAGCTAACATGCACATAATATTTTGCTTTACTGCAATTTTTAAATACTTGCTAAAAAATTTTAATACTTAACACTCGGGCTTTGACCCATTTATTACAAATCTCTTTCCTTTTGTCAAATTATTTAGGTGCCCAGTCATAGGGACACCAAGCATAGGAGTTATATTCATTTGACGTGTTGTAGTTGTTGTGGAAGTTACAGGGCTTCGGTAGTAGGCACCTCCATGATTATTATTTCTTCATCTTGAGTTATTTACTTCAGTTAGGGCATGTTTCCCCTTTTCTACTTAGACATTAAGATATTGTGGATTTAGTCATTTTACTCCTTTCAGTTGTTGCATTATATCGTTGGATTATTGTATTTAGTATTTAGACTGGAAGTGTTCACTCCAGTCATATTTATTATTCCATTTATTTTATTTCATATGAGATTGTTTTGAATGGTGAATGTTTAGTTATTCGTTAATTTGGTTTATATTAATTAAAACATAAAATTTTGACATCAACCCTTTTAAATATTAGGTGGTTAGTGTTAATAATAATGTTTGCGACAGTGATGCACATTCTTAACCAACTGGATATTCTGATTTAATTTAATAAAGGACTGATCACTTAAGTTGGGCGGGGTGTCACATCCAAGGAGTCCAAATTGCTTCATATTTGTGCTAAGGGTTTGCTCCCAAAGTACTTTTTTCACGTCATCAACGAAATGTGCGAATGGACTTTTGCGACATTTCTAAAGGCAACAAGGAACATATCGTTGGTCGTACGACCAAACTCGATTGTAGTGCTTATGATGTTTAGATAACCAATACAACCCATTGTGGCAAGTGGCCATCCCCCACGAGTTGGGTACGCCGATGGAGGAGAGGGGGACAAACAACTGAAGAAGGACAATAAGAGAAAGATTGGTAGAGATAGAGAGGATCCACCACCACTGCCTTGTATTGTTGAGGAGGCTGTCAGTTATTATAATACCATGGTCCAAGGGGGATTGCATATGAAGCTAAGGGTACTCCAACTGTGAAGCTAGATAAAGAGACAAGAGCTGATCCTAAATATTTTTAGATCCATCGAAAGATTGGTCATCCAATGTCAACCTGCTTTATACTAAGGAGGATCATAAGCAAACACATGAAAATAGGGAATTTGCAGATCCCTCATGAGCATGTCAACAACAACCCCTACCAGCACATGCAGCTAACTTGATAGATGCTTATAATGAAGAGGTTGAATAGGAGGCGAGGGAGTTAGAGATTAAATATGAAGAGTTTGAGGAGGCATTGGAAGACTGCACCAGGGGGATCGCTAACGTGGTGATAGCTTACGAGGAAGTTAGTGTGTGTACAATCTGGATAATAAAGAAGTAGATCAGGGGATGGAGTACTAAGCTTTATCTCAGTCTCCCAAGTTCTTATGGTTCTTTGACCAAGTGGGGATGCCGAAGGAAAGCCGATTGGAGATAAGGCAAGTGCTTCCGGACATTGCATGAAAGAATGAAGTGCCATCACTAAGATGGAGAGGGGCCATGGTTAGATTCGTAAGAATTTTTTTGTCCGAAGTAACTTTAAATGACGTCGATAGGGCTGTAAGGTTCACACACAATATGCCCTTATATTTCACGGCTAGTATTAACGGTGTAAGTTTTGCAAGGGCCTTGATGGATGGGGGGAGCATCGATAAACATCATGTCCATCAGTTCCTTCCATGCATCCAATATTCCTGAGGAAAGGTTGATACTAATGCCTTTGGTTATTTCTGGTTATGATATCCAGTCCTCTAAGTCGATTGGGTATCTAAATATTGGAATTGTGATGGGGAACCTCACTTCACACATTAAATTTCATGTGATTGAGAGTTATACTTCTTACCACCTTTTGATAAGAAGGGTGTGGATGCATAATCACGGTTTAGTCCCTTTGACATATCACCAATGTGCTAAGGCAAACATGAAAGGGATTGAAATCATTATACGTGTGAAAAAAAAGCCCTTTGCAACCTAAGAGGCTCAGCTGGTGGATAAAGCGTTCTATAACGAGCTAGAGGAGGATGCCATAGTCCTAACGAGAAGAATGGAGGGAGTTAGAGTTCCCTCTATCAGAGAAAGGATGGGGCCTGTGAATGGTAAGAGAGGAGAGGGAGCAGGAATAAGAGAAGTAGCTAAGGAGGTTCATCATGTTGATCCCAAACCCCATAATATCTCAAAATAACTCAGAGATATGATGAGGCCCAAAATGGACTCGATGGAGAATGAAGCCCAATGATTGAGCGTGCTGAGTAGGTTTTTAGGAAATAGATTGGAAGAAGCTTCGAGGGAAAGGAAATGAAAGGAAATTATAATGGCCAATAGACAGTGTAAGAAGAAGATACTATAGGATGGGAGGGTGATTTATCTCATTTGAAGGTGTGAGCGGGCAGTCAAAGGAGTTGTTCCAAAAGTTAACGAAGAGGCTGATCAAATGTGTGAGTGTTTTCTAGTAGACCAGCAGGGGCAATGTATGGTCATAAAAAACTCTAATATTCAAGAGTTTGTAGAAGAAGTGGGAGAGGAGATAGAGTACACGATGGATCACCCAACGCCACAAGTGTAAGAGCTGGAACGGCTGGATTTAGGCAAAGAAGGAGAAGATCCAAAGCCCATCTTCATTTCGAAGGATATGAGCGAGGAGAAAAAAAGTGCCTTGATTGAACTAATTCGAGAGTATAAAAACATTTTTGCATGAAAGTACACAATGATGGATGGACTAGATAAAGAAGTAAGTTTTCATAAGCTTAATGTTATGCCTTCAGCCATACCGGTGAAGCAAGCCACAAGAACTTACAAGCGTGAGATGGATCTTAAAATAAAAGATGAGCTTCAACGGTTGCTAGCAGCTGGGTTCATCAAACCCCTATAACACCCACTTTGGGTGTCAAGCATTATTCCAGTGGGAAAGAAACATAAGAATCAGATAAGGATCTGTGTGGACTTAAGGGATTTGAACAGATCTTGCCTAAAGGATGAGTTCCCTTTGCCCTCCATTAATAGCTTGATTAATGTAACTATGGGGCATAAAATGTACAGTTTTAAGGACGAGTATGTGGGGTATAACCAGATCAATATAGATCCAGATGATTAAAAAAATGACATTTATAACCCCGTTAAGAAATTTCATGTACAAAGTGATGTCTTTTGGGTTGAAGAATGTTGGGGAAACGTATCAGAGAACGTTGATGGCCATTTTCCATGGTTTTTTCATAAGTTTTTGGAATTTTATGTGGATGATCCGGTCATCAAGTCGAAGAAGGAAAAGTCCCACCTGAATGATCTGAGGAAAGTATTCATCTGATGCAGAAAGTACAAGCTGAAGACGAACCCCTTGAAGTGTGCTTTCAAAGTTACAAGTGGAAAGTTCTTGGGTTTTATAGTAGATAGAAAGGGAGTGAAGATGGAATAGGATAAGAAGCGAGCAATCCTAGAGATTCCATGTCCAAGAACAATGAATGAGCTCAAGAGTTTCCTTGGTAAAGTCTCCTATATCAGGAGATTTATGCCGGGGCTGGCTGAGATAACTCATCCATTGATGGATCTATTGTGAAAGGGAACAAAGTTCAAATGGGAGGAAGCTCACTAAGAATATTTGACCAAGTTTAAGAAGCTTCTCACTTTTACACAGACGATGATTCCTCTTAGGGCAGGGATACCATTGCAACTTTACCTCACGTCTACTACAAGGTCCATTGGAGCTCTCTTGGGCAATGAAATTGATGGGTAAGAAAGATCAGTCTACTACCTGAGCATGATCATACATGGACCAAAGGTAAGGTAAATTAGTATAAAAAGACATTGTTTAGCCTTTGTGTTTGTACCACAAAAACTTAGAGACATTATATGCTATCTTTCACAATTTATATTGTGACACGATGTGACGCAATTAAATTTTTATTGGCAATAACAATTTTGATTAGAAGAGCAGCTAGGTGGTTCCTCATCCTTTCAAAATATGAATTAAAATGTGTAATCGCTCACACGGTCAAGAGATAGGCATATGTAGACTTGTTGGCAATTTTTTCATCTGAGATATTTGAGCCACCCCGAGAGACCATTTCAGGGGATGATTTACAAGACAATTTTCTAGATATGAACCTCAAAGAATGGACTATGCAGTTTGATGGTTCTTCAGTAGAAAAGAAGGGAGGAGCAGGGGTTATCCTGTCTAAAGGGAGGGAAGATTTTTACCTTTCCTATTAGTTAGATTTACCCTTCTCCAACAATAAAGCAAAATATGAAGCTTTAGTATTGAGGTTACTAGAGGCCTTCCAAAGGGGCATCCGTTTACTATGTATCAAAGGCGATTCGAATTTGGTGGTTCAACAAGTGAATGAAGAATATACGTTGAAGCACCTCAGCCTAGCTCCCTATAGAACAATCATCCAAGTACTGATCAACCAGTTCCATTAAGTCAAGATAAAGAGACATCCTAGAACGATAAATAAACATGTTGATGCTTACGCCACCATTGGTTAAAAAGTGGCCATGAAGAGCGATACAATAACGTTGGTGATACAACGAAGAACGACTCCCTCGATAGTGCAATCGATCTTACCAAGGGAAAATGATTCGTATTGGAGAGGCAAGATGAAGACGCAGTTGGATCCCCGGTGATTAATTTATCACAAATTAAAATATAATTTCCTTTTAAATAAATGCGGAAGCGTTAAATACAAGTGATGGTTCCACAAATAAAACAAGGCCGAGTTTTAATATCATAAGAAACAGATTAAAGCATAATTCAAGTCCCAATTTAAATTAGTGTGATTGTAAAACCAAATTTTATCTTGAAATTAATCTAGCATGCGTTCTAAGTGAAATAGAGCAAGATAAAATCAACAGTCACACAACACCGCGATGTACGAGGAAAAACCCACTAACGGGAAAAAACCTCGGGACGGCCCTAGCCTCAAATCCACTAAAAATGGTATTACAAAATACAAGACAAAAGACTTACTTCCTAAACTCGAACCCTCTTAAGCCGTGATGCTTCTTCTTGTATCGACCTCAAATTAGCGGATAACCAACGGAGCTCCACCGCGGTCTCAGACTCCCACCGATCGGGCAATTAGGCACACCGTCACCCCAACATGGAGCCTTTCTCCAAATGGGTAGAAATGAAACGAACTTCTCTTCAATTCGATGTAGAGAAAAACCGGTGCCAAAAAAATCTCCAAGCAATTGATATTTATATAGAAACTTGGATAAACAATTATTGGGTGTAAACTAAGTGTTTAAAGATTTTTCTTTAAGTTGAAGAACACTTAAAACATGAACATTTTCCCTTTTGGAATAATCTCTCAAACTCTCTCTAGGAGATGTATTAGGTTGGAAAAGTTGTCTAGGAAAATGTGTTTCCCGCACATAATAAAGTATGAAAAAGTTGGTTGAAAACCAAGTGGAGGAGTGGGGAAAAAACTGCCAAAAACTGCTCAAAACCGTTCCCGCCTGACGTCTCGTTTGAACGAACTTGACTCTCGTTCGAACGAGACTTCTAACGAGCGACCAGCCTGGGCTCGTTAGAATCTCGTTAGATATCTCGTTAGAACGAAAACTCGTTCGAACGACATATCGAACGACATATCGAACGACTGACCAGTTTGGGTCGTTGGCAAAACTCGTTCGAACGACAAAACTCGTTCGAACGAAATCTGGTTCGAACCAAAAAACTCGTTCGAATGACATTTCTAACGAACGTCCAGAAAGTTTGTAAAATTCGATTTTGGCCCAGAAACTTTTATATGCTTATTTTTAAGTTTCTAATTGATTCTTTCTGAAAATAAAATGCAGTTTTTATTAAACCTAACACCCAATACAAATTGTTCCAAGCTCCTATATACATATAATTACATTCATACCTTGGGAGCATGGAACCTTAGTTGATGACGTAGAAACGAGGCACGCAAACCGGCATTTTGATGAAGCTTTAAATTCTTTGCCGCTACGTCTTCAACATATACTTCATAGGCTTGTGAATATTACAATAAATACTATCCTATGAATAAATGTTTTTGTCCGGAATTGAGCCAAAACTATATATGGACTCAATTGGAAATTTGTGTCCTTACAAATCTCCCCCTTTGGCTATTCCGGGACAAAAAACAAACAAAAATCCTAAAGGGCCGTCAAGCTCACTAGACTCAAAACATAACCCGCCCAAACTTGACTCAACCCAAGGATCAAACGCTTTGCCATAGAAAGATGCCGCTTTAGAGTAATTCCTGCACACTTAAGCAAACTCATCAAATGCATAGGGAATATCAAAATATTAAATGCAATTAATTAATTACTCCCCCTAAATTAATTCTCCCTTTTAACCACATGACATACTTAGAAAGACGTCTCCCCCTAAGATAAATCTCCCCCAAACTAAGATACGATAATAATAGGATTAGATACCATTTCTCCCCCTATCATCATTCTCCCCCTTTTTGTTCGGGAATAGGCAAAGGATAAAGAACTAATAAACATCATGTGAAAGCTTAAAGTGATAAGACATGAAAGCATATGGGCAATAAAAGCAAGGCAAAGACAAACAAATATCATATGTATATATACGTTAAATATACCAATAAGTACTTGTATATATAGATAGATATAAACTCACACATGACACAAAATACAATTAGTTTGCACACTCGTATGGCAAAAATGTGTCATATGGAAACGGAAGTGTAGGGGTGTGTACTAGTAACAATTAAAGTTAGACCCAAACACTTAATAAACGTTCACGGAGTTTTCATTAGATTGCAAACTTCATCACATTGAAATATAACCTCATGTGACAATATAGATTGAACTCAATGAACAAACATACACAATGCATACAAGCCTAGCATGATGATGATTCTACAAACCAAATAGAGTCATGACATTAAAGACAACTAGGATAAACGGACATTGTGCAAACCGTTGATATACCATCCAATTCTCCCTCAATAAGCATATATATTCTTTTGTTTTTGAATGAATATATCAAACAATCATAGGCCTTGGCAATTGTTTTTCTTTTAAATGCCAAATATTCTGTTTTTAGGCCTTTGGATCACGTATTTCTTTTAGATCCAATCAACGGTGGCTTACTATCGCAAAGGATTTAATTCATCCTTTCGGAGCCCTTCCCCGTGCATATATAAATTTAACATGTTTTCATTTTTCGCACAAATCTCACACGCAACGGAATTTGACATGCACTAGTCCTCCTAGGTCATAGATATGTAGATGACTAGATTGATAGGAGAACACCTCAAAAAGCTCAAATATAACATGTGACATTAAGATTTCAAAAGAGCTCGTGCATGTGTGAATAGAGGCATATAGAAATAGAATCCATTTAGACAATACAAAATCCAACTACTCCATATAAAAACATGGTAAAGAACATTTTAAGGATTGAAAATCTAAACCAAAAGTTCTAGCCACGTGGGAGCGTAAATGATGGGATTCAAACACAAGTATATGCCACATAAAGTGTGTCAAACAAAAATACACACCAAATAAAATCTTTTTGAGTTTTTAACATTTTTAGTCAAAAAGAAAGATATATACTCAAAAGACTAAACAAAAATCATATGTATTTTTCATTAAGCATAAATGATATAAATAAAACACAAATGATAAACAAAAATCTTTTTATATTATGCAGTCAATTCAAACACAAAATATAATACAAAAAGATAAACAAGTCATGATTTCTAGCATGTGATATGAAATAAGGTTATGACTAGAAAAAGACTAAACAAGCATACATTTAGCATATGAATATAGCATGAAGTACAAACGCTAAAGTATGCAAATACTAACACATTCATCCATTAGATTTAGCAAGGGAGGAAGGATGTGAAAGTAAATGAGAATCAAAATACCTATTTTGTAAGGCAACCAAGTCGGATTTCCTAACCCAAATTAAAGAAGAATTACTATCTTGGGGTGTAGGAACGTTAGCTATCGTGGTTACTTTACTATGGGATTTTCTAGGAATTCGTTTAAGATAAAATTTCTTAAGATGACCTTTTCGACCACAATGTGTACAAGTAAGAATATGTCGAAAAGATTTATCTAAGGATTGATCATTAAATGCATTCCTAGAAGATTCTCCTAAAACATTGGTTTTGACTTTAGGGTTAAAATCATTACAAGAATTGAAGCCTAAACCAAAAGTGTCATTTTTAATTTGGACCGTTCCTAACATTTTATCTAGTTTTTTTGAACGACATTCCAAATCAAATTTGACATTACTAGAATCTTTTAATTTATATTCCAATTCTAAAATGTTAGATTCTAGTAAAAAATTTCGCTCTTCAAAAGCAAGAAGCTCCTTTTTCAAGGATTCCATTAAACCCCTAAGGCTATCTCTCTCGCCTTCTACATAGTTAAGCTTCTCTTGAAGAGTCCTCTCATGTGTCCTAAGGTCTTCTATTAAGGCACTTTCATCAATGACCTTGACACTCTCTCTTAAACTCGCTTCTAACTTCAAATTAGCTCTTTTCAATTTAATAGATTCTTTATATAATTCATGAAAAGCATTTTGAAGTTCACTCATATCAACCTCATCTTCATTTTCACTCTCTCTTTCTTCTTCACTCTCACTATCATCAAAAATAAGAGAATCATGTACAATGACCTTGGAAGTGGCATGTGCTATAATTTCATCATTCGATGAGTTCTCATTATCACTCACATGTCTAGCCATAAAAGCCACAAAATTTTTCTTAGTGGGGGAATCGGGCTTCTCTTCCTTATCACTATCACTAAGGGTCGCATTATATGCAGTGGATCGTTTACCCTCTTTCCTTAGTTTAGTGGGGCACTCATAAGCCCTATGGCCATAACCTTCACAACCAAAACATTTATTAGACTCGTCCCTATCAATATTTTCATTACTAGGTTTAGGGATCTTATCGGCTTTAGAAATCTTCTCGTTTTTATCCTGTTTAGAAGATTCAAATTTCTTAAAATCATTTTTAACTTTATCTTTGTTAAATTTAAGAAATTTTCTAAATTTACGAGCAAACAAAGCCATGTCTTCCGAGTCACTATCACTATCGCCCTCTACTACTTGTTTGACCTCTTTTCGGGCTTTTAAAGCAACGCCCTTTTCAATTTTCTTTTCAGTTTTAGAGGGAAACATATCTAGTTCATAGGTTTGTAAATCACCTACAAGCTCTTCTAATTTCGTAGAGGCTAAAGTGGGTAAAGAATTTAAAACGGTCACTTTAGGAATAAATCTATCAGGTAGGGACCTTAAAATTTTCTTTACAACACGGTCGTCAGGTATTTTCTCTCCCAAGTTAAAAGATGAATTGACAATATCAGAAAGTCTAGCATAAAATTTATCAAAAGTTTCTTTTTCATCCATTTTGATAGTTTCAAATTGAGTGGTGAGGTTTTGGAGTTTTGAAGCTTTAACGACACTAGTTCCTTCATGAGTTAATCGTAAAATATCCCGAGCTTCTTTAGCGGTTTCACACGTTATAATACGTCGGAATTCATCCGGTGCGACAGCGCTAAATAAGGCATTTAAACCACGGGAATTAAAATTTGCAAGCTTAAACTCATTTTCGGTCCATCTATCAATGGGTTTGGGAACATGTTCATTTTCAATTAAATGAGTTGGTGGGGTCCACCCGTTAACAATAGACATCCAAACACGTTCATCGATAGATTTTAGTGCCGATCTGATTCGCGCTTTCCAATACGCGTAGTTTGAACCATCGAAAATAGGAAATTTTGAAAATGGGGAAAAATCCATTTTAGCCAAAAATTAAAGGATCTTAACGAAATAATTTATCGTTTTTGGCTCTGATACCAATTTGAAGACGCAGTTGGATCCCCGGTGATTAATTTATCACAAATTAAAATATAATTTCCTTTTAAATAAATGCGGAAGCGTTAAATACAAGTGATGGTTCCACAAATAAAACAAGGCCGAGTTTTAATATCATAAGAAACAGATTAAAGCATAATTCAAGTCCCAATTTAAATTAGTGTGATTGTAAAACCAAATTTTATCTTGAAATTAATCTAGCATGCGTTCTAAGTGAAATAGAGCAAGATAAAATCAACAGTCACACAACACCGCGATGTACGAGGAAAAACCCACTAACGGGAAAAAACCTCGGGACGGCCCTAGCCTCAAATCCACTAAAAATGGTATTACAAAATACAAGATAAAAGACTTACTTCCTAAACTCGAACCCTCTCAAGCCGTGATGCTTCTTCTTGTATCGACCTCAAATTAGCGGATAACCAACGGAGCTCCACCGCGGTCTCGGACTCCCACCGATCGGGCAATTAGGCACACCGTCACCCCAACATGGAGCCTTTCTCCAAATGGGTAGAAATGAAACGAACTTCTCTTCAATTCGGTGTAGAGAAAAACCGGTGCCAAAACAATCTCCAAGCAATTGATATTTATATAGAAACTTGGATAAACAATTATTGGGTGTAAACTAAGTGTTTAAAGATTTTTCTTTAAGTTGAAGAACACTTAAAACATGAACATTTTCCCTTTTGGAATAATCTCTCAAACTCTCTCTAGGAGATGTATTAGGTTGGAAAAGTTGTCTAGGAAAATGTGTTTCCCGCACATAATAAAGTATGAAAAAGTTGGTTGAAAACCAAGTGGAGGAGTGGGGAAAAAACTGCCAAAAACTGCTCAAAACCGTTCCCGCCTGACGTCTCGTTCGAACGAACTTGACTCTCATTCGAACGAGACTTCTAACGAGCGACCAGCCTGGGCTCGTTAGAATCTCGTTAGATATCTCGTTAGAACGAAAACTCGTTCGAACGACATATCGAACGACATATCGAACGACTGACCAGTTTGGGTCGTTGGCAAAACTCGTTCGAACGAACCTGGTTCGAACGACAAATCTCGTTCGAACGAAATCTGGTTCGAACGAAAAAACTCGTTCGAACGACATTTCTAACGAACGTCCAGAAAGTTTGTAAAATTCGATTTTGGCCCAGAAACTTTTATATGCTTATTTTTAAGTTTCTAATTGACTCTTTCTGAAAATAAAATGCAGTTTTTATTAAACCTAACACCCAATACAAATTGTTCCAAGCTCCTATATACATATAATTACATTCATACCTTGGGAGCATGGAACCTTAGTTGATGACGTAGAAACGAGGCACGCAAACCGGCATTTTGATGAAGCTTTAAATTCTTTGCCGCTACGTCTTCAACATACACTTCATAGGCTTGTGAATATTACAATAAATACTATCCTATGAATAAATGTTTTTGTCCGGAATTGAGCCAAAACTATATATGGACTCAATTGGAAATTTGTGTCCTTACACAAGATCAGGAAGCAGTTGGAGTTTGGGGAAGCCAATATGGAACTAAAAAAGCTAGCGCAGTACTTTTCCAACCAAGGAAGTCTTTACTTCAAAAATGTGGGAGGATGGATGTCAAGATGCATCAGTCCAGAAAAAGCAGAGCAGAAGTTGAAGAAGTCACATGACGAACACTGTGAAACAACTGAGATCCCTCTGTATAGAAGAATTCATAGAGAGGGATACTTCTGGCCAACGATGAAGCATGATACATCATAGGTACAATGAAGGTGTGATAAATGTCAACTTTTCTTTCAGGAAGTTGAATGTCACTTTGTTGAAACTCAGATGGACTTGAGGTAGACTGACATTAATCTTATCAAGGATGGAGTTGTTCCTTTAGAGAAAATTAACGTGATGGGACTCCAGCGAAGGGCCCCACAGTTCTATATTCAACAGGACCAACTTTATCATAGGGGATACTTTAATAGGACATTAAGATGCATTATGAAGAAGGAGGCAATGTAAGTTTTGAAGCAAGCTCACGATCCAACTCAAATTAGAGGGGCAAAGTTATTTGACCAGTTAATGACCTTGGATTATTATTGTCCAACTATGGAGAAGGATTCTTCTGAGTTTGTTCAAAAATGCAAGGTGTGCTAGCTATATGGAAACATGATCTATGCTCCTTCGGTGGAATTGCCCTCTTTGGACACTCCTTACCCATTCCACACTTGGGAGTTTCACCTGGTAGGGGAAATACATCCATATTTGAGGGGAAATATTTGGATATTAGTGGCAAGAGAGTGCATACGAAGTGGGTCGAGGCGATACCACTCAAGAGAGAAACAACAGGTGTGGTGTCCAACTTCATTAGAGAATACATAATTTTCAGGTTTGGGATTCTAAAGGTTATCCTCTCTGATTTATTAACAAAGAAGTAATGATTCTCATAGACAAATACTCCATCGTCCATCATGCCTTAATAGTGGCATATCCTAAGGGCAATGGTCAATCCGAAGTAACTAACAAGACCCTAGTCAACACCTTGACCAAGACGATGGAAGACTTCCCAGGATTATAGGATGATAATATTCCAATAGTTTTTTGGGCCTATCGAACGACGAAGAGGAAGACTACTGGGTATACGTCGTTCTCTCTTATGTTTGGATCCAAAAAAAAAATTATCGATAGAGTTGGAAGTTCCTTCGGCCTGATATGGCTTGGAAAGAAGCATGCTCCCTCAGATTAGACATGTACAGTTGGAAGCACTGGACGAACACATGGACAATGCAATGCAACACTTCTAAATGTACATGAAGTAGCTCTCCATGGAATATGACAACTTAGTGAGGCCAAGAAAGTTTATATAAGGGGATTTAGTTTTGAAGGCTGCGGTGAAGCACATTCGGGGGCTCCTATTGCCTAAATTTTCTGTGAATTCGAAGGGGTGTTTCAGCGTAAAGGAGACTCACGATTCATGTTATTGCTTAATCTCTATGATGGAAGAGCATAAACCCTTCAAGGTTAACAACAAGTGGTTGAAAATCTATCATGTTTAAGTGAGTAACCTCAGTTACAAATTTATTTTGTGTTAGAGTTATGTTGCAATTCATTATATGAGTTATTTATTTTGTAATGAGATAAGAAGAAAGAGTTTTCTTGTAAATTGTAAGAGTTTAATCTTTGTAATAAATAGAAGTGTTGCAACAAAGTAGTGCAAGATAATTAAATACTATTTCTTTCATTGATATACATAAAAGCATTACAAAATTGGGAACTATTGCCCAAGATTTACATTAGAGGAAATAAAGAAAAAAAATTATAGCACTAAAGAAGGGAATTTAACCCAGAAGGAACCACAAGTCAGGTTGGGAGAAGAAGTCTCCAGGAAGGCCCAAAGAAGCCTCCAAGCATGTTCTTTGAGTAGTGATGTAACCTTCAAGACTGGTCTGCACTTGAGCCCGTTCAATCAATAAGCCTTTACGTTTTGTTTGACTTTTGATAGAGCTTCTTTGGTAGCCTTAACTTTATCATCAGCAGCTACTCACGAAGGGGCTAACTCTGATAGCCTTTTCTTCTTTGCCCATTGATCCTCTACATACTTCAAATAAAGGTTCCTCTAACTCTATAACTATTGGCTCTTCAAAAGTTTTGAGTGGCCAATCATCCAATTCAATTGGAAACTGTCCTTGCCCATCTCCCTTAAGCTGCCCAAGAATCGATCGATGAGAGGCCTAGTGAGGTTAGACATTTGGGTAGTAACCACCTCAACAATAACAGCTTCCAGACCTTGGAGCTTATAAATCATCACCAAAGTGTTTGAATGAAGGAAATCGACAGTGAAGGTGTAAGGATGGTGATGGCAATCTGCTCAATTATAGAACGATTAATTGCAAATACTTGGGGAGAATGGCGAAGAACCATGAGGATCCATGTTTAGTGGAGGAACCTCACAACCTGACTCGCTATCAGCTGATAGGTCTGTAGTTGAACCGTAATTTTTATGGCTTGAGTCCTTAAAAGGTATTGGTTCTTGATGTGTGGACTCAACAGGTGAGAGACCACGCTCACCTGACATTTCGGTAGTAGCAGGCTCCTTCACAACTTGAGATGGGTTAAAGAGAAAAAAGTTTGAGAAAGAAAAATCTTAACAAGTGGTCTTCATTGTTAAGTCACCGTTATAGGTGGAGTTTATGAAAAAAATCTTAACAAGTGGTTTTCATTGTTAAGTCACCATTATAGGTGGAGTTTATAAAACATTTTATCAAGTGGTTTTCATTGTTAAGTCACCGTTATAGGTGGAGTTTATAAAAAATCTGAACAAGTGGTTTTCATTGTTAAGTCATCGTTTTAGGTGGAGTTTATGAAAAATCTTAACAAGTGGTTTTCATTGTTAAGTCACCGTTATAGGTGGAGTTTATGAAAAAAATCTTAACAAGTAATTTTCATTGTTAAGTCACCATTATAGGTGAAGTTTATGAAAAATCTTAACAAGCAGTTTTCATTGTTAAGTCGCCGTTATATGTGAAGTTTATGAAAAAAAAATTAACAAGTGGTTTTCATTGTTAAGTCACCATTATAGGTGGAGTTTTAGGGGGGGAAACCTTAACAACTGCGTTTCTATTGTTAAGTTAGCTCGAAGGCGTAATAAAGAGACTTATGCAAAAAAGAGGGAGAAATCAGTAAATACCTCAAGGGAAACTCAAACAGTAATGATGGAGGGAGTAGTAACTTCTGGCGTAGTAATTGAAGGAATAACTCCAACATCCCTTTGACTATCAGTTGAACCTTCAGCAAGGGGAACCTCAGCCCTTGGAGATGCACATTCCTGACGAAAAGGCACAAGTGCCAAGTTAGGGGAAGGTTCCATCGATGTCGTTTGAGCTTCAGATGATATATTAACCTCCATGGGAGCCCAAGGAACCTCTTGGTAAGAAGATAAACCAACAATAGAATGAGTAACATCGGAGGTCTCAAATATAGAGAGAGAAGTCAGACCTTGAGAGAGCTACAAACATTTTTTATCTATTAGACACAAGAAATAACCCATGGAAAAGAGATAAAG
Source organism: Sambucus nigra (assembly GCA_949130495.1). Taxonomy (NCBI): domain Eukaryota; kingdom Viridiplantae; phylum Streptophyta; class Magnoliopsida; order Dipsacales; family Adoxaceae; genus Sambucus; species Sambucus nigra. The sequence goes on along the minus strand of OX422213.1, from coordinate 619,009,101 downwards.
GCATAAGGAGTAAGCTTACCTTTGTGATGTTTGAAAAATGGGCAAACACAATGATAGGCCTCCCTAGATGGAACTAAATAAGGGGCCCAATAAGAGATGTGTCTATGTCAGAAGAAGATACAACCTAAAAGCCAAGAAAATGTTAAGTACATAATACAGCTAAGGGGAAAATATGGCCACAAGGGAAAATCATTATCTTTTGAAGACTGGAAGATACTGGAACAACGTTCAGAGGGACCATCGGAAGAGGAGATGCCTCAGAAGAAGCCAAAAGAGTCTCCTCTGGGTGATGAGAAGCTCCAACAGATTCTGCAGAAGCAACGACTCTCCCAGCAGCCTCCCCTACATGTTTGGAGGCAGAACGACGAGAATAAGAGAGCCCATATATGGGATAATGGGGAGGAGATGCAACGGTTTTAGGAGCACCGAAACGTCCTCCTACGAAAGGGGTCACTAGTGAAGAAGGCCTTTTTCATTCAATCTCCAGCATAGACATAACAAATTTTTACTAAGTGTTTAAGAATATACCTCACTAAGTTTGAAATGGCTAAGTGTGAGAAAACGTACCTCTTGCTCTGGAGAAAAGTGGGATGAAATGACCATGGGCGAAGTAGGAGGTGAAGGTAATCGAGAATCCCTATTTATGGGACCATGCTCAAGTTCAGGACTATCATTAAGGGTAATGACCTCAATGGTAGATGGAGGAGGAGAGGTCCTGGGTTGGGATGAGTAGTTGACTGTACCTTAAACGCATGTTTCCTTTGGGTCTTGGTACCCAAGGTCTTCTTCCTTGTGCCAGAACCACCATCAGCAAAATGGACTCTAGAAATTCTTTTTTTGGATGTGGCCCCTTCAGTTAGAACTTCCATGATGGTGGGAAACGCAGTTGAAGGAGTAATGGGAAGAGTATGTCATTGAAACTCGCACTGTACTCGTTCAAATTCAGCACGAACTGCATGTCGAAGTTCTTCCTGCATTTCCTAAGACACAAGAGAGGGAACAGAGGCAATAGGGAAGGTATCCACAGGAGGTTGGGACTTAGGCTAGAACTCAAATTTTAAAAAAGTAGCACTCTTTGAGGTCTTGGTTTTCTTAGAAGGGGTTGAACGGTACTCGCGAGAGACCAGGCCTGGGAGACCTTGTATGCTCTATCGAAAGACCTCACCGTGGAAACTTGGTAGGGACTTTGTTCAGAGGATTGAGAAATAAGGCAACGTTAGGGCTTGTCCTGACCATCTTAGATACACCTGGTAAAAGATTGAGAGTTCTTTATCGAGGAAGCTTGTGCAGAGTAACCTTAGGTTCCATCAGAGATTAAGGGTCGAACCAAATGTCACATCTACTTTAGGTGATGTCATTAGCCAGCTAAATACTGTACAATCCGTATTTGAGTAAACCATCGTGGCATTGGGGCTATCAGACAGTTTGGTGAGCCACCTCTGTTGTGACATTCCTCTGACGCACATTGGTTAGGCAAAAGGCATGTCTTGGCATTTAATGTTTATAATGTATGACAGGCTAACCCATCAATCATTTAATATTTGTGACGTAAAGTAGGAGGGAATGCCTTGCATAGTTGTGGAGGAGTAAGGCATCTCAGGAATGGCGTGCGGCTATTTATTGGCCTCAACCACTTCTGAGAGAGGGGGTTATTTTTAGAGATTTAAAGAGTAATATATCAGGGCTAAGTTATTGCAAACGAAAGAGTTTAGTCACCCACCATTGTCATTTATTTTGAAGCTTTAATTAGCTAAACCAAAGATCCTTAAGAGGTTTTTGGTGTGTTGGTTACCTGTCAAGATGTATCTTGGGTGCTTACCTCTCTCTCCCTTTGAATGATTTGCTTCTGAGTTTCCTTTATTATTATTTGGGGTATACATGAGAGACTTGTGAGTTCCATCTGAGTGTTGATTATAAACAATATTGTGTGTTCATTGGTATTTATTAAAGAGTTCTTGCATTATCGTTTATCACCATATCTATAGGGGTTACACTTCAACTGGTATTACTATACTCCTAGGCTTCAAGGGGACTACCCTCTTACAAAGGGAAAACACCAACCTTAACCTATGACTCAATTTTTTTGTCCCGAATTAAGCCAATTATAAATAAATTGACTTAATTGAAAATTTTTCCTTATAAATCTCCCCCTTTGGCTATTTCGGGCAAAGAACAAAAAAAAAAACTTATGGGCCATCAAGCTCTCTAAAAAGACTTAATCCCAATACTAAAAGGAAAAAGTACAGACGTTCGACAAACACATACACTCAGTATATTTGCTTACTTGAAAACTTTATCAAACGAAGTGAACCTATAAACCTGTACACTTAAACCCACCTTCAACTGCAAAGAGAATATAGCAAGTATAAATTAACATAAGATCAAATTTCTAACAATGTCTAAAACAATCTCAACCTAGGTAAGACATCTCCCCCTAGGATAAAGATATCCTAATCATGATAAAAAAAGATACCATTTTTCCCCCTTTTTGTTTAGGAATAGACAAAGCAAGAAAGCATAAAAAAATTACTCCCCCTAAAATTAAATCTCTCCCTAAATGTGTGAATACAAGATACTAATTTTAACATAGGGAAGATGGAGTAAATTCATACAATGGTGTGAAGTTGAGATGTAAAATGTGGTTCTTGGAATACAATTAGTATCAAGAGAGGTATAACCTCTTATCGAGATCGGGATCAACACCATGCAATATTAAATATTGACACTGAACAAAGGTGAAAAAGAGGCAAAGGGATTCAATATTCAGACTTGTATTAAATGATATGTTGGCACAATAAATACCCAACAACCATAATAAATAGATGGGACCAATAGGTAGCTTAGTGGGAGGGAGAAAGAGAAAGCACTCTAGGCGCAATAAAGGTAAGGCAGGAACTTTAAGCTTAGTTAATGCTCAATGACATGGGTATTCAATGGATATGGGAAATTATGTTCTTATAATAGCTCTCATGTATGGGGGAAGTTGGGCATCAATTCTAGGTTCAGAATGCTCTGCCTGTTAAACTGTTTGTATGGTGTATTTATATGAACGACAAGTTACTCGAGTAAACTTTCCCCCGTTCAATATGATCGATGGTATTAAATGCACAAGTACCTCTCATTAATGTAGAAGATATCGCATTAAAAGCATGGGATCTCATAATTTGGCGAGAAACTGTTTCATTGGCTGGAGGTATGGTGGACATTGAATGATCGACATGACGTGGCAGATAGGGGCTTATCTTATAACGACTAAAGGGTTGGTGAACTAGACCTGCCATCCTAAGGACAAACCCACTTGAGTGCCATAACTTTGAGTCCTTAAATGTCATATGTTATTATGTTAAAAAGTGGGTAAACATTAACTCTATTAGGTGCACGGTCCCATCAGTCAGCCGGGATGGCGTCTGCTTTAAGGTTTCTCGGCTGGTAGGTAGCTCAAGTGTTTAGTTTTCTATTTATTAGCTAAGAACTATCTTAATATCAAGGCTTTAAGATTGAGGTACCTCGAGGAGGTTCCATCGAACAAGTAGGAGTTGAGGTAGCTCAGTTGTAGTGGCTCGAGCAACCATATGTACTATGTGAAGTTTTGCCCAAGTGTGCTAAGAGGGTTAGTAATTGTATTCCCAATGTTGCCTTGCTCCCAATCCTCCAAACCATGTCCCTGTGGGGTTCCCAAGAAAAGGTTGTTCGATAGAGCATGTTAGCTCTCCCATACCCTACCAGGCATGGTCCCACGTGGGTACCAAATAACCTCGCTCAACATATAATCACTTGAGTGATAAAGTACATGATAAAATTCATTTTATTTCTTATTACAAACTATCATCACTTGAGTGACTTTGATCTACGAATTAGATCCTTCGAACCAAGTCCGTGGGAGAATCTTTGAGGTAGGTCCTTTGAGCTACCTATATAGAGAATCTTTGAGGTAACTTGCTCGGGTGACTTTCATCCTCCTTCTTCGTCTGTTAATCAATAGATTAACTAAGTTAATCACTCTTTGGCAGGGACTCCCCCTAGAGTAGCAAACACACAACATGGTAACTCAAGCACAAATAATCCAAATTTTGATCAAACAATAACAATATCAATATTGATGCATAAAGATACCAATATGAATAGGCAATGAAGTATGATACCAATTTGAAATTATCAATTCTAAGTATGGAATTTCAATGCACCCAATAAGATATACTACTATGATCATATAATATGCCGAATAAAATCCTAAGATAAAGCATATGGCAATCATGGACTAAATTGCAAATTGCAAAGGCTCAAAACGATACCATATATACTATATGCAAAATATACCAATAAAATACCAACACATATATATAAGTATAAACAATCATAAAAACTCGGCACAAAATACATAAGCTTTACACACTAGTATAGTATCAATGTGTCAAAACATGTGGAATGGAATGAATGGGTGTGAACTAGATATAAATGAATTATGACCCAAACACTCAAATATGTTCAAGGAGTTCTATTTGACCGCAAAACTTTATCAAACTAATATTTAGCCTCAAGTGACAAGATAAAGTTAACTCTATGAACAAACAAGCATAATACACACTAGCTTAGAATATTGATGATTCTACAAATCAATAGTGGTATGACAAAAGAAGCATAACTAGGATTCATTGTTTAAACCCGTTGATCTTTAGTTATAAAACCCTCAAAAGATAAACATATATCATATTTTTCTTTTCTCTTAATTATTTTGAAGCCTTTTTCTTTTGAAAATCAATCAAACTAACTTGTTGGCCTTTGGTAATTTATCTGTTTTTATTGTCTTTAATCTTTTCATTAGGATTTTGCGAACGGTGGCTTTTATGTAAATGAGATTTGCTCATTTCGTAGCCACTCATTTGCGAACTCGTGGATCGTCATATTTTTCAAAACAGATTAAACAATCTCACGGATAATGGTTCTTACATGCACAAATCCCTCATAGTCACAAAATATGCAGGTTATAAAATTGATGGGAGAACATATCACATAGCTCAAATATACATGTGAAGTTAAAATTGAAAGAAATCATGCATGTGTACGGAGGCATATACAAAGCGAATCCATTAAGCAAATCAAAGTCTAAACAACTCCATGCAAGCATGATTAAGAACAATCTAAGTATTAGGAATCATAACCAAATGTCCTAGTCACATGGATAACATAGAACGAATTGGATTCAAACACACCAATATGCCACACAAAATGTGTAGAACTAAAATACACATAAACCAAAAATCTTTTTGAGCTTTTTTTTTAAATTTTCAAAACAAAATACCAATTTTGAAAAAAAACTCACTCAAAAGAGAAACAAAATCTTTTTGTATTTTTCAATATTACTTAATAAAAGAAAAATTAAAATACGAAAGATATACAAATTATAACACTAGAAAACATATAGCACGAAGCACAAACTAGTGTATGACAAACATGCAAGCAATCACCCAGGAGATATAGCATGTAAAGAATCATGTGAAAGCAAGTGAGAATCAACCAATCTAACATTTGGCGCCTCTAAATTCGACTTTCTAACCCAAATAGATGAATATTTAACTCGTCGTGTTTGGGTAACCATGGGGTCATTATACTTTAACTTCCTAGGGTCTTTTCTAAGATCATAGTAAAAATGCCTAAGGTGACCTTTTCTATCGCAGTGTGTGCACGTGTAAATGCAATGAGGAACGAGACCTCTGGGTTGACCTTTTCTAACACTCTGGAATGTGGTTGACCCTCTAAAACAAACAATGGTCTTCGCCTTAACAATATAAACATTAGAATTATGAAAGCCAATATCATCACTACCAACACTACTTGAGTCTCTTAGATCATCTTTTAACTTCAAAATTTTTTACTCAAACAAAGAGTTTGACTCTTCAAGTGTTAGGGACTCCTTATTAAAATATTCAATCATTCCTAAAAGGTTATCTTACTCCCCCATAATGCAAACGAACTTATCTCTAAGAGTCTTCTCTCCTGCCCTCAAATCATTAATTAATTTATCATTATACTCATTGACACACACACTAACCCTAGAAATTTTAGAGTCCTCTAATTCTTTATCTAATTCTCGAAATCTATCCCCATTATCTTTCTTGAACACTTATAAAGATTTAAAATCACGGTTCATGTCCACAAGTTTCTCACAAAGGAAAACTCTTTGACTTTGAATAGTTTGCAAATGTTCCATAGCAGCTTTAAACCTAAAAATTTATTTTTCAAGAATTTTAATTCTTTTCATAAACTTAAAATTCAAAAGATCTAAAGTTTTAGCACAGTTATGAAGCTTACTATACTAATCTTAAATATTAAAGTTATTTTCATCCCTAAACACATCGGACAACTTATCAAAGTGATGACTCATCGAGAGGAAAAAAACACAAAAATAAACAAACACAAGATGGGGGGGGGGGGGTAAATAAACCACCCTAAACAACACGAAACAAGGATCTACATTGGTGAAACCCACTCTGATAACAGTTTGTAAGGGAAAAAATTGCCCCTATATGGAGTGTGCTTGGGCAGGGATGGTATTGTAAACAAAACGTCGATTTTTATAATTTTTCAATTTTAAAGATTAAAACTTTAAACGGATTAACCCAATAAAACTTGTTTACCAATTTTGAATCAAGTTGTAAAGATAAAATAATTTATCCAATTTTATCTTTTTAACATAAAACATGCATCTAGGTGAAAGCACATGAAATAAATAAACCAATTGCACAACACCTAGATGTACGAGGAAAACTCAAAATAAGAGAAACCTCGAACAACACAACCATGAAATTCATTAAGATACGGAATTAAACAAGATGACAGATGACTTACTCAATGAATCGATACCCATAAGTCTTGAAGTGTCTTCAACCTTCAATTGCTCCTCCACAATGACAACAAAGGAATCCACCAATGCAAGTTTTCACAATGCATGAGTCCACGCATGCCTCGGTATCCATCGATCTAGGCTCAACAACTTTCTATGGATTAGAACCCGAAATCCACCACTTCTTCATTGCAACACCGTAAACTAAGTACATAGTCCACTACATGAAATAATTTCTCAATACAAGATGTAGAGAAACAAACTTTGTTGCCCAAAAATAGGATCTTTAAAGCATATGTAAGATAAATCTTGGATCCTAAACTTATCGGGTGAAAACATGGGTTCTTGAAAAATCTTTGGAAGGATTTTTATCATAAAAAGAATTCTCAAAAGTATCTATTACAAGTCTAATTCCACATCTCTACTTGAAGTTAAAGTTGTTGCAAAAGGATCAGGATTAAATACTTGGATAGATATGTTTAAAAAACTAAAAACACACGTACTCGTTCGAACGAACTGACTTCCCGTTCGAACAAAGTACCCATTCTCGTTCAAACATTTTCCAACTAAGCTTCGAACGACATTCTAGATCGCACCCAAAAGGAGACTCTCTGGATATCGTTGGAACGAAGAAATCTCATTCAAACGACCAATGGAAACTCATTCAAACGACATTTCAAATCGTTCTAACGAAATAATAAAATTTTCAAAAAAATTCTTTAAAAACATTATACATATCTAACTCCCAATAATAAAATATCCAAGGCTCAAAATAAATATGCATTCATACCTGAGAGCTCCTTGGAACTTGAAGACGAAAATGAGCACAGAACACGATATAATGATATAATCTCTGAAGCTTTTTCGCTATGTCTTCATCCAAATACGTCAAAGGCTTGAAGGGAAAACACCAACCCTAATCTATGGCTCAAAATATTTTGTTTGAAATTAATCCAACTACAAATAAATTGACTCGATTGGAAATTTGTTGTTATAAAACCGTTGGAACGCTAATATAAACTTATTTTCCCAGTATTAATAATTATCAAATTACTGGGAGAAATATAACCGCCATTTTTGTTAAAAAATATTTACAAGAATGGTCGAATGAAAGGTAATGTCATCTAGGAACTCCCTTACAAATATTTAAGGTATTCATGATGTTTGTTTTTGAAACAATATCCTTCCCAAATGCGAATATAACAATTTTACTAGATTAGGTTGACTACATAGAAAATATAGAAGAAATGATGGTATATGACTAGGGATTAACTATTTTTGCAATGGAATTCTACCCGATAGATATATTCGGTCATTTAGAGGTCAAACGACAGTAATACCCCTTATTTTTATGGATATTTAAATTACACAAGTGGGTGTAATTTAATGATTTGAGAATTTTAAGTGAAAGAGAATTTGAAGTGTGGGTTATATATTAATTGGTGAGTTTTGGATTATTATCGATGTGTGCTACATTTACTTACGAGAATAAGTAAATGAAGTTGGATTATTTTATATAATGTTGCGGTTGGGAAAAGTGACAAGTAATAATGTTTTTATTTGGAAAATACGTGCAGAGTTGCATTGGATTTAAAAAGGTGATTTTTTTATAAGTGACTTGGATGGGGATTTTGAGTGCACAGTTGGTCTCGGATGGGCCTAAATAGTCAAAATAGGGTACTCAGGGGTAGTGTTTAGGTTCCGGGGACTTTTTGGACTAGTAGGGACTCGCATTTGAATATACGAGTCAATTTTGGGTTGAATAAGGGAAGAAACCTTATTTCTCTCTTATAAGCCACGAGAGAAAGAGAAAAGGAAAGAAAAAAAAGAAAGAAGGAAAGAAAGAAAGAAAGGAAGGAAGAGAGAAATGGAGAAATGGAGAAAAGGAGAAAAGGAGGAGAACTCCGGTCAAGCTCCGACGTTTCCCAGCACGAGGTCATCGGATTTATCCAACGAGGCAAGTGTTTAACTTGCTTTAACTATTTATGTGTATTTATAATTCATATTATAGTTGGTGAAAACTATATGATTTTGGGTTGGTATTCTTGAATCAAAATGGGGTTTTTGGAAATGATTTCATATAATTTGAGGTGATAACAATTCAATATGAAATCTGAGTTTAAATCCATGTTAATGGTGTAATTTTTGGTGAGAAATTTGGAAAGATGAGAAATAGTGAGTTTAACTAAGTTAGGGTTTAAAATCTAGTTAAATGGATGAATCCCATAAATCAATTGTTGTGTTCAGTAAATTATAGTGTGTAGATGATTATATTGATGGTTGGTGATGTTAGAAACCATAAATTTTGGGTTGGATGAGTGTTTGATTGGTTTTGGAGTTGGAGAAGATGATAAACTCCCAAACTGAACACGTCTAACCGGTGAAATGGTTCATTTTGGGTCATCGGAATGGTTCATTTTGGGGCCAGCGATTCAGTTCGTTTATTGGTCAACGGATCGATTCGTTTTTCTAGCCATCAGTTATGTTCGTTTATAACAGTTAAATTTGAGAAATTTTTCTTGGGCTAAAAGGATTGGAAAATAATTCCTTTTAGAGATAAATAACAGGGGTCCTTAAATAGAGTGGGAGGGCCTCTAAAATATTTAATGAGTGATATATAAATCTCGGGTTAGTGGGAATAAGATCCGGGTTATAAATTTTAGGAGTGTTTGGGACGAACAACACTTAGGGAAAATCATTTCGGTGGGTACACATATGCATTTATGTGTGAGAACCTATGTGCCGATGATATCTGAGTGAAATCCGAATATGCGAGTAGGATGAAAATAAAATACTAGTTAGATGTGATAAACTAATATTCGGAAGAAATCGAGGTGATAATTGTATCATGAGTGAGTGAATACTTATGGGATTAAAATAAGTGTGTGTATAATTATGAATTAAAACGAATTGGTATATTCGGGATTATAGGCTAATGCCACAGGAGATAGGCATGAATAGCTGGATTATATATATATATATATATATATATATATATATATATATATATAAACATACCCCTCTAGTTCTATCATGGGAAGTTGCGCGATGTGGGTGAATCCCCTGGCTTGAGGAGCAGGGTGAGTATAGTCCACAGGTCATAGCATCCAGTTATTTATGCAGTGTGGCTCTTTATCATGGGCGAGACGTCTTCGGTATGATTTGGTGTCACTTTCAGGTGAGGAGCTATGACCGCTTCCCCTACATTTGTGTTATGTTTTTATCGGGTCGGTGTGAGATCCCGACCGGTGGTACCTATGATGATGTGCGTTCCCTGAAAGATGATATCATTCTAAAGACTGCATCCATTGAGTTATAGCTCTGAGGGATAGTTATTGTACTTATATAGTGTGTGATATATAAGTATGGATATACTTAACATGTGAGTATATATATATATATAAGGGCAAATAAAGAATAAAGTGAGAAGTAAATTTTTGCATCTAGGATAATAAAATCCTGACTAAAATGTGAGACAAGTATATAAAGATGAGAAAATTATATACGGGATTGATGACACTAAAATGTGAATAGTGTATAATAATTAGTGAAAGTTATTTATTATGAACGGGTAAATTATAAGTGAGAAATTATTATGAATAAGCTCGTGCGAAAGCTTAAGATATTATATACGCCGGGTATGAGATAGAGTATGGTGATTTAAAGGTTTTGAGAGATGCTAGTTAGGCTGCGTAGCGTAACTAGGGTGTTTAAAAGACATGCGTTAGGTGTGGACTACTAGATGAGAGGTGAGGAGTATCTCATGGGAGTGCTACACCAGTTTAAATATAGAGAATAACATATTGTAAATGTCAAAGTATTTTAAACACTTACTAAATATTTTCAAAACGTTTTGGGCTCTAACTCGCTTGTAAATATTTTAAAAACCTTTTAGGTATGTAGACATAGGGACTCTTGGATGATATTATTCTTTCGAGTCAGACGATGTTGCAGTAGCTGTGGATGCTAACAGGGATTGTTTAGACGATTATGTCTTTATGATCTAGATAGGATTTACTGTTAAAATATTCGAGCATGTTGCCTAACTGTTGTCATTTATATTATATTCCGCATTTTCGTTTGCGCGTTTTTGTTATGGTTGTATTAATGTTTTCCTGAGAGTTATCAATTAATGTTTATTTATTTCAGTTGATTTATATATTATTTGTGTGGATGGATTTATTGTGTGTTTTAGTTAACAAGATTAGAAAATTTAAAATTTGACACCGGACCAAATAGGTTATTAGTAATTAATTTACTTTTCGACAGTGATGCTGAGAATGATCCATATGAGAATCTTATTTTATTTTGATAAAGGATTGATTAGTCGAGATTACAATAGGTGGGGTGTCACAACGAATCAATTATATGAAAAAACTCTTGGAGGTAATAAATTTATTTGTATAATATAGTTTTATTATATTTATATATGTATTTATGAATAATTGTGTACTAATAAATCATTTTAATTTGTAGTATCGGGTATACAAGTAATCTCACATTGTTTCTCCCTTTTGCTCTCCTGAAGCTGAAGACTCACGGCCTAGAATGACCCATTAGGGGACTGATTATAGGGCACTTGTTGCGAGAAAAATGAGGTTCAAACCAACATCAGTGCAAGAATGGCAAGAGATTCGATCGCCCGACGCTATTACTTGGCAACCATTTGTCGAGCTCTCACAAAACGATCATGTCTGGTTGCAAACAACTTGGGACTTTTCATTACAATATTATATTATGTTATATCCATAATTAGGAGCTACATGGTATTTAGGTGATAAATGTAATAGACAATAGATGGGTAGTATCTCCATCTTGTCAAACCCACCATACACAATGTCGTATTTGCAACGTTCATACTACTTTGACCATGAAGGCACCTGGGATCTTATTGATGATGATATAATCCATGATAACCAACGATAATGGGATAATTATTAAAGTCGTGTCGCTCTTTATTGTATCTTGCCTTCATTATTTTGGTGGGTTAACCACGATGTTGTGGGATTTGTGGCAGCAGTGCCTCAGGACCTTTGAATTCCTACTGAACCTCTATCGACACGAGATAATGTGATTTATGAAATAGAATGTCCTATGAAATCACATCAACACTTAATTTGGTTGAGGTGGAAAGTTGAGAAGGTTTATTACGATGGTAGTACAAGAATTATTAAAGTACCGAGGCCAAGTCAACGTAGTAGTGCACCTCCTACCGATTCATATACAAAGGACGATTGGAGAACTATATTCTTTGAATGTAAGGATAATTGTAAACATGTTAGATAACATTATGCTGAGAGAGAAAGAAAGCATATTACTTAAATTAATCAACTACATGGTCATGGAACAAACTTATCTCAAACTTTTTGTCCTAATCCTAACCTACGAGATGACTTTATGTCACATGATATTCCTTCATCATCATATATTCCGGACCCACAGAATTCATGTGATGTAGGAAATTGGGGAATGTCTCGTATTTTTCAATCTCATCGAGAATTTCCCAATTGATATTGTTATATGTGTAAAATATTTGATGTATTTATTTAAGGATATTTTATATTTGTTCACATAAATAGTTGATTCAATGGTCTTGTGTAAAATCATAAGTGTTGGCATCTTATAGCATTATTATTAAAAATTGATTTAGCATTATTATTAAAATATGTTGTGGTCTGACGTGCCCAAAATATACCTGACAGCTCGGAGATACTAACCTCGGCAAAATGGTGGCCGAGGAAGCAAGGAGTCTAAATTGGCGATTGGCGATTGGCGATCTCGCCCAACATAAGGTCGGCTACGGTCGACCTTATTACTATCCCACTACCAGGGAACAGGTGAGGTCTACATGGTTCATGTTGTCAGTTATCCAACAGGTCGTCCATAGCCGACATCACGTCTGCATCATATATCAACCTCGATTGGGTATCAGCCGAGGTCAGTAAAGACTACCACCGTCATCATAATCAACCTCGGCTAGGAATCAGCCGACGTTCCAACTACGCCTGCGTAACCTCGGCCCACGACGATGTTACAACTCTGTTCTTCTTACCTCGGATTTCTATTGGATCGAGATCATCGTGAATAACCTCGGATAAGGTAGCAGTCAGATTTCCCCCAACCTCATACTCTTCCAGGACGAGGTTGAACCTGCCAGGGACAAGGCCGAGCATTGAAAAGCATATGCAAGGGAAGGAACATGCGGAAAAAATTAGTTGTAACCGAATCAACCACCTCACGTGGGGGAATATTTCATCATCATTCTCTACATGTGATTGATTAGGCACATATTCTTCATATTTATCCCCATAATTTCGGTATTTTTATGATCCCGTGCAGTGTATTTAGCTTGGATTTGTCTCTTATTTATGCTACTAACCTTTTTTGGTAAGTATTTCGTGTTTTGTGTCTTTCTCATGTGTTTTACAGGTATTTCACGCAAGTTAGTGCGAAGGAGAGCTCAAAACAGTGAAAGAAACCAAGAAATGGAGAGTTGAAGGGCATTTTCGTAATTTTACAGCCTTAGTCCGGAGGTGGGGCCAACTAGAAAGTTGAAGAGTTCTAAATTACAAGAATACTGGAAAAAACGGCACCTCAATCCGAGCTACGGTGAAGAAGTTACGATATTTTGAAGTTGTGCGATAATGAAGAGTCTGGATGTGCGGATTTCTGTAATTAATTATGCATTTAATGCAGTGCAACTCTTAGAAAACTTGTGCCACAAGCGAAATTTGATGCCAAATTCGTGCAACTTGGTGCTATAAAAGACCAAGCCCTACCTCATTTTCAAAGGGAGTTGCTAGAGAGAGGCTAGGTTAGGAGTAGGTTAGAAGTGCTAGATTGAATTTTAGGGTTAGATTTTGAGAGCAAATTTTCTATTCCTTCAAGAGTTTTCATGAACCCTAGTTTGTAAGAAATTCTGGATTCCAATTCCATTTTTGTTGCTGAATTCAAGTAATATCTTTCCATTCTCTATTTTTATTATTTGCAAATTATTTCCCATGTCTTGTAGATCCATAATTTTGTGTGTGAATTTATTCTTGAACCAAATCATGAGTAGCTAAATTCCCAAGGGTTGGGGTACATGAACTCAATCCAAGGCAAATTATTTATGTAGAAAATAGAGGTTAAATTAAAATATTGATTGAATCGTGAAAGCACCGCTTTATATTTATCTTTGATTTCGTATGGTGCGGGCTTGAACCTCATATACGTAATGCTTAGAATATATAAAGACTGGATTCATTCACCGCTTTATATCTATCTTTGATTTCATATGATGCGGGCTAGATCCCTCATATATGTAATGCTTAGAATGTATAAAGACCGGATCTAGTCAATAATTTTAATTTACAATTCTAGTATTCTATACGGTAATTTGTTAAGGATTGAGGGATTGTACCCTACCCTATTTTCTCCCATTTGTCAGATCTAATTTCTTTTGCACTTTTCAGTTTGTTAAATTTTCCCAATTATTAATCATCTTTTCGTTTCTTTTAAGAAATCATTTCAAGATTTAATAATTTTTCTTATTACTATTTGGCAATCTCGATCCCTGTGGATACGATCCCGACTTACCGGGTTTATTACTTGAGCGACAGGCTTGCACTTGAGCCTAGAGTGAACGCACTTTTGAGACAAATATTAAGTCGCGTCAAGTTTTTGGCGCCGTTGCCGGGGATTGAAATTGTTAAATTTTTAAGAAAGTTATTTTTATCTACAAGTGATTTCGAAAAAAAAAATATAACAAAAATTGAAAAAAAAAATGGGTGTCACGTTCTTGAATTGCCCAATTTGAAATGTCTTATTTTAACTCTTTTGGTGGATTTAATTGTTATGCTAATAGTGAGGAAGAGGAGGCACTCAAGACTTATGACCATTGGATCAATATCACTAAAGATGATTATATTAAATACAAGCCTAGTGCTGAGAAACTCCAAATTTATCAAAATCAATTGCTTGAAGAAGAAAGACTTGAAAAAGAATATCGCGAAAAAAATCGTTATTGGGAGCAAGAGTTAGATGCATTATTTGAACCCAATGAGGATTTTTTTTCCGATAGTTTTGAAGATGAAGTAAGTTTTCAACCAAATGAGGAATTCGAGGTGCTAGAACCAAGAAAGCCAACTTTGGAAGAACTCTTACTTGATCTAAAAAAGCAATCTGATGACCGTGCTGTTCTCGAGTTGAAAATTATAGCAACTTGCAAGGAGTTGAATGATTATTTGGACAACTTAGAAAAGGTCGAGACTTGCGCTTCACCTAATACTTTTGAGAATGAAATCATTGAAATTGATCCAAGTTCTTTTGAATCTCAACCTATTATAAATATTGCAAAATTTACTGAGGTTGAGGATCATTTGTCTCCTTGTGTCCCCACTATTATCGAACCATTAAATCCATCACAAGAATTGGATGAATGTCTTAAGGATGTTGATCCGCTTCTTGTATGGGAATGTTATTTTGAGATGCTTCATCTTACGGGCCACACATTTAGACGTGTCACTCCACCAGATCCAATTGAAAATTTTGAGGGAAAAATTTTTGAGGACACCAAGCAAGAGAGAGAGCTAGAGGAGTTGAGCCTAGCAGAGTTTGAGCGCGAGTTCGGACCGGTGGATGCGAGCCTAAATGATGAAGTCCAATATTTCTGGGCCTCATTTCGTCATTTAGACGAAAGCGAGTGGGACAATAGAAGTGATGAATTTCTCCTTCCTAAACCTCCACCCATACCATTTGAGTCTTCGGAGGTACTTGAAGATACGACTCAAATATCGTCCGACTTAGAGACCAACACACGTGCTACGCAACAAGAGGATCATTTTCCGGTTTATGAGGACAAGCACTCTATGCTTAAATTGTTTTCTAATATGGATTGTTCCTTTTTCTGTGCCCCTCTCCCCATACTACTTGAAAAATCTTTGGAACGTGATTCTATATTTCTTGGATCCCAATGGGACTTGTCCTCTTATGCACCAAAATCCTTCATTATCCCCCTAAATTTTGTAATTGGTGATGGTTCATTTTTTAAACTTTTCACATGCCTTCCGTTTTTCAAACGGAATTCTTACTTTTCGGGAGGCATGCATCCTAATGTGGGTACACCATTAATCCCTCAAAGTCAAATTGTATTTTGGGTGGACCCTCAAATTTTTCGACTTTTAGTGTATGATTTATTAACCGTTCCAATTTTAGGTTGTAAATAGTTAGTTTTTTTTTCTTTTTCTTTTTCTCTTTTATTATAGTCTAGTTTTGAGAGTTAGAGTTTTTGTTATTCTTTTTTCTATGCTTGGTTCTAACATGTTTTGTAGATTCAATGGACTCGCACTCATCGGGGATCGCTCCATTTGGGTAATATCTTTCTTTTCCTCTCTTTATGTTGTGTTCTTGATTTGCATTGAGGACAATTCAACATTTAAGTTAGGGGGTGTGGGATATTCTTCCCATTTATTGTTTAGATTCATTGATTCGATCACATGTTCTTTCCAAGTGTGTGTTTTTTTAGAAAATTTTGAAAAAAAAAAAAAATTGAAAAATTTAGAAAAAGTCAAAAATATTTTTGTTCAAAATAAATAAGAATTGGAATTTAAAATTTTCAAAAATATCACCTTTATTCTATTTAAAGTCTCAAATTGTTAAATCTCAATTGCACTAAGCCAAAATTGACCAAAGATGGAAATTGAAAGAAAATTGACGACTTAACGAATAAGTGTGGAGATTAGTTCAACCCAGTGAGATTTCGAGCCTTTCAATTTTTTATGAGTTTTTAAATCAATCCGAGTTTATGATTAACTCAAAGTTCTTTTCAGCGTTTTAATAAGTCGTTAATGATCTCAATCCTTTGTTTTGATCGGTTATGGGAAATGTGTGAAATGTTGTCTCGAAATTCGTGCTAAATATATCTCTAAACTTAACTAATCTCGAGATGCATATGGTAATGTGATTAGCAATTTAGACAATGAAGTAGGCCCTCATTTGTTACCCAAAAATATTAGCCATAAAAAGTTGTGAAAAATTATCCCTTTGCAACCCAAGTTGAGCCTAATAAAATATTTTCCTTTCGTTTGACAACCCGGAAAACCCAAATAGCCCGGAATTGTGAAAATTGAGAAAATTCATCAAGTCCAAATTGTGCAATAAAAAGGGGCAAGAGAAAAATAGAAAAAATAGCAAAAAAAAAAAAGAATGAAAATAGAAAAAAAAGAAGAGAATAATGAGGAAATGCCCGAAAAAGCACTAATGGACGTCATAAGAAAATTTTCCAATTTCGAACAGCCCATACATTCCCATTTTTACCCTTTACACCTTTTAACCCCAAAAAGTCCTAACCGAGTCCAAATGGCGAAATTAATTACCGCATGGAGAGCTAAGACATGAAAAGATAATATGAGAGATTAAATGGTGTGAACTAGAGGTGATGTTCCCGTTTCCTAATAACTGTAATCCGATGATGAGATCTTTTCACCATAAATTTCCTTCTTTTCAATTTTGTATGCATGAATTTGTGTCCATTATATTTACTCTTTATCTCATGCATACCGAGAGAAAATAACCACAATCCGAGTAATTCGTTTGTGAGTGCATCCGTAAGAATTTGAATCAAAACGAATTTTCGAAAAGTAACGTAATGCTCAATCGGTGGAAATTTGAGGTTTAATTTTTGGCTTCGCACACACACACTATGGTTTGAGACATTTGAATATGAATTTATGGTGATTATTTTTCAAAAATTTTAAATTGTACAATTTTTAAGTATTTTGATCTTTATTTGAGTCAATAAAGAATTTTTTGGGTGTATTCACTGCAAACCCTCACGAGACAAAACTCGTCCTACTAGGGTAACCTAGGGGTTTAAAGGCTTGTTGCATACGCTAAATGCAATCGATTGCCTGCGAGAATTTTCAAGAGTTGAACTTTAAGCTAATTTCATTTACATTGCTCGGGACGCGCAAAGTTCTAAGTTAGGGGGTGTGATTAGGCACATATTCTTCATATTTATCCCCTTAATTTCGGTATTTTTATGATCCCGTGCAGTGTATTTAGCTTGAATTTGTCTCTTATTTATGATACTAACCTTTTTTGGTAAGTATTTCGTGTTTTGTGTATTTCTCATGTGTTTTACAGGTATTTCACGCAAGTTAGTGCGAAGGAGAGCTCAAAACAGTGAAAGAAACCAAGAAATGGAGAGTTGAAGGGAATTTTCGTAATTTTACAGCCTTAGTCCGGAGGTGGGGCCAACTAGAAAGTTTAAGAGTTCTAAATTACAAGAATACTGGAAAAAACGGCACCTCAATCCGAGCTACGGTGAAGAAGTTACGATATTTTGAAGTTGTGCGATAATGAAGAGTCTGGATGTGCGGATTTCTGTAATTAATTATGCATTTAATGCAGTGCAACTCTTGGAAAACTTGTGCCACAAGCGAAATTTGATGCCAAATTCGTGCAACTTGGTGCTATAAAAGACCAATCCCTACCTCATTTTCAAAGGGAGTTGCTAGAGAGAGGCTAGGTTAGGAGTAGGTTAGAAGTGCTAGATTGAATTTTAGGGTTAGATTTTGAGAGCAAATTTTCTATTCCTTCAAGAGTTTTCATGAACCCTAGTTTGTAAGAAATTCTGGATTCCAATTCCATTTTTGTTGCTGAATTCAAGTAATATCTTTCCATTCTCTATTTTTATTATTTGCAAATTATTTCCCATGTCTTGTAGATCCATAATTTTGTGTGTGAATTTATTCTTGAACCAAATCATGAGTAGCTAAATTCCCAAGGGTTGGGGTACATGAACTCAATCCAAGGCAAATTATTTATGTAAAAAATAAAGGTTAAATTAAAATATTGATTGAATCGTGAAAGCACCGCTTTATATTTATCTTTGATTTCGTATGGTGCGGGCTTGAACCTCATATACGTAATGCTTAGAATATATAAAGACTGGATTCATTCACCGCTTTATATCTATCTTTGATTTCATATGATGCGGGCTAGATCCCTCATATATGTAATGCTTAGAATGTATAAAGACCGGATCTAGTCAATAATTTTAATTTACAATTCTAGTATTCTATACGGTAATTTGTTAAGGATTGAGGGATTGTACCCTACCCTATTTTCTCCCATTTGTCAGATCTAATTTCTTTTGCACTTTTCAGTTTGTTAAATTTTCCCAATTATTAATCATCTTTTCGTTTCTTTTAAGAAATCATTTCAAGATTTAATAATTTTTCTTATTACTATTTGGCAATCTCGATCCCTGTGGATACGATCCCGACTTACCGGGTTTATTACTTGAGCGACAGGCTTGCACTTGAGCCTAGAGTGAACGCATTTCTGAGACAAATTCTTAGTCGCGTCAATGATAAGGACATATGTCTTCATCAGATTGTCTAGATCAACACACACATGCTCATTGCATGCATGGGGGGTATATTACACCTCCCAAACACTATATATAGGGGTCATCCCCTACCTTGCAAAAGGATAGATAATTACAACTCTAGCTGAAACTCTGTCAAATTATACAGTAGAGAGAGAAAGCTTGAGAGATTGTACCCATGGACATTAGTGTCTTCATGCACTGATATTACTCACACACACTCACAGTGGACGTAAGCCAGATTGGCTGAACTACATACATTCAACTGTTCATCCTCTTCTCCTCACCTCCTTATATATATATATATATATATATATATATATATATATATATATATATATATATATATATATACATACTCTTGTATTGCCATTGTTATCACTTGCTTGAGCTTGTTGACACCTTACCTGTTGGTGTTATTTCCAGCATCATCATTTTGGCACCGTCTGTGGGAACAAGAATCTATCTCTTCCTCTTTGTCTGCTTAACCTCACCGGAGACTCTGGTGGTGAACCATGTATCACCCCTTGCGTGGAGTTGTTTCACCATTGAGAGAAGTTCTTTAAGGTATTAAACTTATCTTCTTCACAAGCTCTTTTTTTTAACATATGGCACCGGAGTTACTACCTCCTCCTCCACCACCTGGTGCTGGAGGGCCTAGTTCCAGTCAGGCACCACCCCAATCCAAAATGGTTGAGGTGGCAGCAGCGTTAAAGTCCTTGGCAGCAACACAACAAGCGACGAAGGAGTAATTTACACAGTTTAGTTAAAATATGATGAGGCCACTTGGGGTCTCACCGGAGATGATTACTCTGGCGGCTGCTCAGCACCATCCTGAAGTCAGGGGACCACCTTAGGCACCGCGAAAAGACCAACTTACGCCTCAGTTGAAGATAGGTATGATGATATGGAGGCAGAAGATGATCCAAAGGACTATTGGGAGCTGTATGAGGTTTCGAACAACACTGTACATCCTATCCACCAAAGCTAAGGTTGTATGGACGGAAGAGACGATGTTGCCCAGCCAAGAGGATCAGCCTTTGATCGTTTGAGCAGAGGGTCAGCCTTTGAAAGGATTGGCCCAGTAAATGACCTAAGACAGAGGTTATCAAGATCAATAAATGCATTAGGGTCACAAAGGGGAAATGGGGAACATCGACCTCAGCGTGGCCGACCCCAATATGGCCAAGACTGTGGCCAGGAGGTGAACAACCGATGTTGTACTGCGGCTGGGGAACCCTCAGTACACCCCTTAGAGGTGGCAGGGGATAACCCCGACCAAGCCGAAGTTTCAAGGCCATGGAATGACTCCATCCAACGCCTTGAAGATAATATAGGAGACCTCATCAAAAGCTAAGACCCACTACAAAGAGGTTTCTCAGAGGGCTCCCCATTCATGGCTAAGATAGTGAACTTCCTAACCTCTGCCAAGTTCAAACCACCTGCGGTGTCTCCCAAGTATGATGATAGTACTAACCTTGTGCATCATATTGAGATATACCAGTCTACGGCGGACATTTATTCAATCCCTGATGAGATGAAGTTCCGTGCCTTCTCCAGGACTTTAACAGGAGCTGCACACATCTGGTTCACCTCTCTTCCAAAGAACTCGATTGAGAACTTTAAGGGCTTAGCTAAACGGTTCATTCACAAATTCTATTTTGAGGTAAGACCTCAAAAGAAAACCACTCATCTGATGTACGTCAAGTAAGGAAAGAATGAGAGCCTAAGAGACTACATTGCTAGATTCAATAAAGAGAAATTGGAGGTTGAAGATTATGATGAGAATATAGCCATGACAGCCCTTATTGGAGGACTCTAGAAGGGGAAGTTGCTATGGAAACTCGTGAAAGACCCTACCAAGTCTATGGCAGAGCTATTGGCAACTGCAGGAAAGGTCATGAACGTCAAAGAGGCCATATCTGCGAAGTATGAGGATGAGAATCGAAGTGGCAGCGGGAAATTCCAAAGAAAGAAAGATGGAAAGAAGAGGTCAACCAACGATAAGTTTTCACGCTGTACTCCTCTAACTGTGAGCTACGAACACATCCTCAATGAGATCAAGAATGACCGATCTCTGAGATGGACATATAAGCTGAAGGCTCCTCCACATAAGAGGAAAAAGAACTTGTGGTGTGAGTTCCACCAAGACCACGGTCATGTAACAAACAAGTGCTTCGCCTTAAAGAATGATAACGAGAAGATGTTGAAATTCGAGAAGTTGAGGAAATATGTTGATGGTAAGGCTCCTAAGAGGGGAAGAGATAACCCTAAAAAGAAGAGAAATAACATATGTCGAGATGATACCCCAGTAAGAAGAGACGATGACTCATATGGGGATGATGAAGACGATCCAGACCTCCCACCAAAATATGACAATGACCCAATAAAGAGGGTTGGAATGATCTCCTTTGGAGTTAGAACCATCTGTGGAGGACTTGCTCGAGGTGGCTCTAAAGTAGCTGACCGAAGAGCTCATGTGACAGAGGCCAAGTTAGTGACTAAGGTAGAGGTTGTGAATATGGCATCTTCAGAGGCAAAGCATAAGAGAAAGAAAGTAGATATGGATACTCTTATAGTTGGACTCTCCCGACTCAACTTCAAAGGTATCTTAGCTCCGTATGATGACCCATTGGTAATAACAACAAGAGTGCATGGGTGTGAGGTACAAAAAATCCTCGTAGATGGAGGAAGTTCAGTAGACGTGATGTTATGGCCCTACTTTAAAAGCCTGGGCCTCAACAGATGATGAGTGGATGAGATGTAAGAATGGGAGATGAATGGCCTAAGAGATGGATGTATGAGATGGATGTACGAATGGGAGATGAGTGGCCTAAGAGGTTGACGCAGAAGATTAATTTTTTTGTTATGGCTGAAAATGCCTTCTCGGCTTATAACCTCATCATAGGAAGAGTAGCCCTAAAGGAGTTTGAGGTTGTGCCATCGACGGTCCACCAAATGCTAAAATTCCTGCCCCCTATGGGGTAAGGGAAGTACATGGGGATCAGACATCGACACGTGAATGCTACTTCAACTCGGCGGAAGAGAGACAGGCACATAAGAGGGCAACAACCACATATAACATTGATACACTTGATCCTAGAGATGAAACAAAGTTGAAGAAAGGAGAGGTCGCGGAAGAGGTAGAATCCATCGTCCTCAATGAGGACGAATCGAAAAAAAATGTCTAAATCGATAAAGCCTTGAAATCGGAGATCAAGGATGAGCTGATAAGATTCTTAAAAAAGAGACAGAGTGTCTTCGCTTGGATCTATGCAGACATGCCTGGCATCGACCCAGAGGTTATGTGCCATAAACTTAATGTCGCAAAACATGCTAAGCCAATCAAACAAAGATGAAGAGTTTACTCCAGGGAAAAGTATGACGTCATCAGGGAAGAGGTCAGAAAGTTGGAACATGCAGAATTCATCAGGGAGGTCATATACCCAGAGTGGTTATCAAACGCCGTTATTGTGCCCAAAGCCAATGGAAAATGGAGGATGTGCGTAGATTTCACCAACCTGAACAAGTCTTACCCAAAAGACAATTATCCCTTGCCTCAAATTGATCAGATGGAAGATGCCACGATAAGGCCCTAGATCTTGAGATTTATGGATGCGTATTCAGGCTATAATCAGATCTTTATGAATGTTGAAGACTCAGAGAAGACAGCCTTCATCACAGATAAGGGGACCTATTGCTATAAGGTCATGCCCTTCGGCTTGAAAAATGCAGGGGCAACGTATCAATGTCTTATAAATAAGATGTTTGAAGATCAAATTGGCAAGACCATGAAGGCATATGTATATGATATGTTGAGAAAGAGCTTGAAGGCCTAAACTCACGTGACAGACCTAGAGAGAACCTTCGACACCATGGACTTATACAGGATGAAACTCAATCCCATAAAGTGTGTCTTTGGGGTAAGAGCTGGAAAATTTCTTGGATTCATTGTCAATCAGAGGGGGATAAAAGCCAATCCTGAGAAGGTCAAGGCTTTGATTGATATGAAGACACCAAGAAGTATAAAAGACGTTCAGAGGCT
Source organism: Sambucus nigra (assembly GCA_949130495.1). Lineage (NCBI taxonomy): Eukaryota > Viridiplantae > Streptophyta > Magnoliopsida > Dipsacales > Adoxaceae > Sambucus > Sambucus nigra. The sequence goes on along the minus strand of OX422213.1, from coordinate 618,985,842 downwards.
CACTGGAAGAGTGGCGGTGCTCAACATATTTGTTTCCAGAGACACGGACAAATGTCTTCTGTTTTTTACAGTACTTATAAAGGCTTTAAAATGGGATGAAGAGTGTGGCAAGGCCTTTAAGCAGCTCAAGTCCTATCTCGGATCCCCCCTGCTCTTATCTTGGCCTATCATGGGGGAGAAGTTGTATGTTTATCTAGTAGTCTCAGAATCAGCTATAAGTGCAGCCATAGTGCGGGAAGACGTTGGGGTATAAAGGCCTGTATACTTCAATAGTAAGGCCCTTAAAGGGTCTGAACAAAACAACCCTAGGATGGAGAAATTGACCTACGTTTTGATACACGCTTCAAGGAAGATGAAACCCTATTTCTAAGCCCACTCTATGGTCATCCTCACTGATTCCCCATTAAGGCAAATCCTCCACAAGCTTGAGAAGTCAGGAAGATTGATGACCTGGGCCATCGAATTGGTAAATTATGACCTTATTATCAACCTAGGGTGTCCATTAAAGGGCAGGCACTTGCAATCTTTGTTGCTGAGTTCACGTGGGAAAAGACTGAGGTTGAGAACAGTTCAGTGATCGCAGAGGGATTAAATAGTAACGTCTTTCGAGACCCGGAAGAGATTGTGTCCAACAGAGCCATAAACAAAATAGCTGAGAATGAGGAAGATAAGTACCTCTTTAAGCAAGGAATCCTTTCATAGGGGATCTTCTCTTCGAATGAAGACGTTTGGAACCTCTTCGTTGATGGGTCTTCTTGAGAAGGTGGAAGCGGTGCATGGCTGATACTCTCAGCTCCAAATGGAAGCAACATTGAATATGTACTAAGGTTCAACTTTAAGGCATCAAACAATGAGTCAGAATATGAGGCCATGATAGCAGGCCTCTCCTTGGCAAAGACCCTTAGGGTTAGTCGACTCCTACTTCATAGTGACTCGAGCTTAGTTGTCAACTAAGTGTTTGGATTTTACGAGGCCAAGGTTGAAAGGATGGTCAGATACCTGAAGAGGGTAAGAATGATGTTAGAAAGCTTCGAAGAGGTGAAGATGAAGAGAGTACCTCGATAAAATAATAGCCATGCAGATGCGCTAGCAAGGTTGGCCTCAGCAATAAGGACATGCATCAGAAGGACAGTACCAGATGAGATCCTGCTCAAACTGACCATTAAGGAAGAAGAGGTTGCTAACTCTTGCCTACAACTGAACCTGGGAGACTCATGGATAGACCCCCCGTCAGATATATCAGAGAGGGAGAGCTGCCGAAATCAAAGATAGAAAGGAGAAAACTGAGGTACAGAGCTGTAAAGTTCTCAATAATAGGAGATGTCCTATATAAGAAAGGATTTTTATTACCTCTCCTCAGATGCGTTCATCCCACAGAGGTCCCCCACATCTTACAGGAGGTACACGAGAGTTCTTGCTCCAGTCACATAAGAGGAAGACCTTTGGCCAAGAGGATAATCACGTAGGGATACTGGTGGCCGACCTTGGCCAATAATGCTACAGCCTACATGAAAACGTGTGACAAATGCTAAATATTCTCCACTATCCCCCATCAACCTCATTAACCTATGGCGTTAATCAGTTCCACTTAGTCATTCGTAGTATGGAGAATTGATTTGGTGGGATCATTGCCGAGAGTTGTGAACAATTATCGATTTCTGATTGTTACAATTGATTACTTCTCAAAATGGGTATAGGCTGTGCCGATGATCACGATTATAGAGAAAAAGACCTTTAATTTCATCTGGAAGAGAATCATATACAGACATGTCCTTTTGAACACCATAATCTTAGACAACGGAACCCAGTTCAGGAATTCTTCCTTGGAGAAGTATTGTGAGAGAGTTGGGATCAAGCAATTTTTCTCTTCTCCTGGCGGACCTCAGGCAAACGGTCAGACCGAAGTCACGAACAGAATAATCCTTAATAGGATTAAGAAGAGGTTAGAGGAAGCTAAGGGGCGCTGGACTGAAGAGGTTTATACTGTGTTATGGGCTTGCAGAACAATGTCTAGGACACCAACGAGGGAGACCCTATTTATGTTAGCACATCGCTCAGAAGCCATCATAAGAACAGAGGTAGGACTCCCAACTCACAAAATTTAGACCTATGACCCTGAGAAAAATGGGGAAGAGAGAAGACTTGACCTAGATTTGATTGAGGAAAGAAGGCAAGACGTCGAGATTAGACAGGCAGCCTACCAGCAGAGAACATCAAAATTCTACAAGAAAAGGGTGAAATCAAAACCCATAGCTATAGGAGACCTAGTGCTGAAGAAGACGCTGCACAAGGCAAATAAGCTTCACCTAAATTGGCATGGACCCTACAAAGTAATTGAGGAGGTTGTACCTGATATCTACCCGCTAGAAAATCTCGAAGGGGAACCTTTATCCAATCCAAGGAATGCTGATCATCTAAAAAAGTATTACATATGATGTTGCAATGGTTTTTATGTAAATATATCATCTTATGAAGACATTATCATTGAGAAGATCAGTTCCTATGTCAATTCTTGGTTTATTGTGCTTTAATTTGGTGAAATTTATGACGATAACATCTTAGTTTGATGACCTTAGACCTTAAAACATCATAACTTGGTGACAAGGTCTGAGGTGAAACATCATATTTGGATGACCTCGGACCTTAAACATCATAACTTGGTGACAAGGTCTGAGCTGAAACATCATATTTGGATGACCTCAGACCTTAAACATCATTAGTTTGGTGAAATTTATGGGGGTAACATCTTAGTTTGATGACCTCAAACCTTAAACATCATAACTTAGTTACAGGGTCTGAGGTGAAACATCATATTTGGATGACCTCAGACCTTAAGCATCATTAATTTGGTGAAATTTATGGGGGTAACATCATATTTGGATGACCTCAAACCTTAAACATCATAACTTGGTGATAAGGTCTGAGGTGAAACATCATATTTGGATGACCTCAAACCTTAAAAATCATTAATTTGGTGAAATTTATGGGGGTAACATCTTAGTTTGATGACCTCAGACCTTAAACATCATAACTTGGTGACAAGGTCTGAGGTGAAACATCATATTTCGATGACCTCAGACCTCAAATATCATTAATTTGGTGAAATTTATGGGGGTAACATCATATTTGGATGACCTCAAACCTTAAACATCATAACTTGGTGACAAGGTCTGAGGTGAAACATCATATCTGGATGACCTCAAACCTTAAACATCATTAATTTGGTGAAATTTATGAGGGTAACATCTTAGTTTGATGACCTCAGACCTAAACATCATAACTTGGTGACAAGGCCTGAGGTGAAACATCATATTTGGATGACCTCAAACCTTAAACATCATTAATTAGGTGAAATTTATGGGGGTAACATCTTAGTTTGATGACCTCAGACCTTAAACATCATAACTTGGTGTGAAGGTCTAAGGTAAAACATCATATTTGGCTAACCTCAAACCTTAAACATCATTAATGTGGTGAAATTTATGGGGGTAACATCTTAGTTTGATGACCTCAAACCTTAAACATCATAACTTGGTGACAAGGTCTGAGGTGAAACATCATATTTGGATGACCTCAGACCTTAAACATCATTAATTTGGTGAAATTTATAGGGGTAACATCATATTTGGATGACCTCAAACATTAAACATCATTAATTTGGTGAAATTTATGGGGGTAACATCTTAGTTTGATGACCTCAGACCTTAAACATCATAACTTGATGATAAGGTCTGAGGTGAAACATCATATTGGGATGACCTCAAACCTTAAACATCATTAATTTGGTTAAATGTATGGGGGTAACATCTTAGTCTGATGACCTCAAACCTTAAACATCATAACTTGGTGATAAGGTCTGAGGTGAAACATCAATTTGGATGACCTCAAACCTTAAACATCATTAATTTGGTGAAATTTATGGGGGTAACATCTTAGTTTGATGACCTCAAACCTTAAAACATCATAACTTGGTGACAAGGTCTGAGGTGAAACATCATAGTTGGATGACCTCAGACCTCATAACCATTAATTTGGTAATATGTTACAAGGGTAACATCATAGTTTAGTGATGAAGACATATAAAAATATTTAAGGTCAAAAGAAGCAAAGTTCTCCTCAGAAAATGATATAGCACAGAAGTTAGACTTACAAGTCAAAATGTAATAGAAAATGTTATCAGAGGTTACAGACCAATATGAATCAGAAATAAAAATTACAAATAAGAGCTTCATAAAATACGGCCTAAGTGTCTGCAATCTCAGGGTTAGTGGCCATGGCCCCACTTCCTAGGCCGATGTTGGTCACTTCTACCCCATCATCTTGAGGATTAACATCTTCAGTCCCTGTAGCTTCTGGTTGAGCAGTCTCTGCAGGCACAACATCTCCTTCCTCCTCGACCTCTTGAAAGGCCTGAGAAAACTGAGGATCAGCGTAGCCCAGACCAATGAAGTCCGAGGCTGTCAGCCTCCTTGACTCCTTCTCTTTCATGGCAGCCCATTTTTTAGTGGCCATAACACCTCTTTTAAGGTATTCAAAGCTGAAGCTTATGAATTGGTCAGAGACTTGATAGTCGACTAACCACTTCTCAGAGACGTAAGGGGACGTCAGGTGTTCGTACTTGACCTTGTACAGAGACGTAAGGGGACTTCAGCTTATGAATTGGTCAGAGATGTAAGGGGACGTCAACTTATGAATTGGACGTCAACTTATGAATTGGTCAGAGACCTGATAGGCTGCCCTTGCCCTTGATGCTGGAAGTAAGGGAACGTCAGGTGTTCGTACTTGACTAGCCGACAAGCTCCCCCTGATCTTGAAGGTCCTTAACCTTTTGAAGGTTATACTGGCTTAGCCCAGGGTCATATTTGGCAGCCTGTGACATTTTTCCCCACCTCAGAGAGGTCCTCAACTCTATAGATGAAGAGGGAGCACAAGTACCAAATTCCCAGGCCCCAGAAATGAAGAAGTATCATGGTTTCCAATTACGATTTAAGGTTTGGGTAACCAACAACATCTTCTTGTCAGACTTCCTAGCTAGGAAGTGGTAGTAACTTGGATGGTTTCTGGTAGAGGAGGGCACGTAGCACCCTGTGAAGACCCTGACAGGAAGGTTTGAATGATGAACTACCCTCCATAAGACGATGGCTCCAATCATCATTCTCTAGGCATTGGGAGATTACTAGGAAGGGGCCAGGTCGATATGGGATAATATGGCCCTAGTTATTGGTGGGGAATACCCATTAACAACAGACATCCAAACTCTCTCGTCGATAGATTTCAGTGCCGATCTCATTCGCGCTTTCCAATACGCGTAGTTTGAACCATCAAAAATAGGAAATTTTGAAAATGGGGAAAAATCCATTTTAGCCAAAGATTATTTAAAAGATCGTTAACGAAATAATTTATCGCTTTGGCTCTGATACCAACTACGCGTATTGGAAAGCCACTTCACCTCCTCCGGTATAATGAATAATCCACACATCCATCTTACGACGAGCACTTTTACGAAGATTAAGCAACGCTGACTTATGCCCCCAAATGCTACTTGAAGCGCATGACAAATGAGATCTGTACAGGTTAGTTCACATATAAACTAGACTTTGACTTATACAAGATATATATATATTTGTTGGAGGTTTTATATGGGACGATGAAACTCTAAAGTTGGTCACTGGTGATGAAAATTCGTGGGAAAGGTTTTGCATTTGCAATCCTCGGTGTAGGGCAATGCACAATAAAACTTGTTATCTATACCATGAGTTTTGATGGATTATTTTTTATATTAACGGCACCACGAGAGAAGCTTGCTGCTCGCACTGATCTTTTATGAAGGCAACAAAACTATCATTTTTTTACCTATTAGTTGTTTATGTTAGGTACCACTTTTTTACTTTATTTATTATTTTGTAATGTAACATTTCCATGTTTTAAATAGAATAACTCGTGTTTTAATAATTTCACAACTTTGTTCTTAAAAAGGAACTAAATGAGACAGTAAAATAACTGGCCAAGACATTTAACCAATAAAAAAAATAAGCATACACTTTATTAGATTGGATACGATAACTAAATTACATAAAGAAAAGCCTAACATAAAAGTACAACCTAATAGTACTCGCGGATGAAACGCAACTTTGTCGTGTGTGATGTACAACATATTGCCTTGCCATTTGGGACCAAACTTCTTGGGAGGTAATATTTATTCTCAACTTGGTCGTTAGATAAGGTATTGTAATTTTCAACTCCATATTTATAGTCATGCCCATCAACTTTCAGATCCATGTAGTCAAAGGTCTCAGTTGTCCGTAAAAATGTTATGCATCAATTCGCATAATGGCTTATGGTTGTGCAGTTGACATGACAGATGTATATATAAAAGTCGGTGAATGAACTTCTATCGAGGTTTGCTGAAAACACAAAGTAATTTCCTTTTTAGATAAATGCGGAAGCGTTGAAAGTTGATGGTTCAATGATTTAACCAAAACAGATTTTAGTTTAATAAAACAAAATTAAACCAATTCATTAATCCAATTCAAGTCCTAGAATTTGCCTAAGTCATAATTATCAATTATCCAAAGTTAGGCGAAACCAATTTTAGCAAATGACTTGAATAAACCAAATTTACCCAATATTTAATTTAGTCCCAAATTAAATGAGTGTGATAATAAAACCAAATTTTATCTTGAAATTATCCTAAGCATGGATTCTAAATTATTGTGCAAGATAAAATAAACAATATCACACTACGCCGAGATGTACGAGGAAAAACCCAAGACGGGAAACAACCTCGGACGGCCCTAGCCACAAGTCCACTAGATATGGAATTACAAAGCCATGTCTTCCGAGTCACTATCACTATCGCTCTCTACTACTTGTTTGACCTCTTTTCGGGCTTTTAAAGCAACACCCTTTTCAATTTTCTTTTCAGTTTTAGAGGGAAACATATCCAGTTCATAGGTTTGTAAATCACCTACAAGCTCTTCTAATTTCGTAGAGGCTAAAGTGGGTAAAGAATTTAAAACGGTCACCTTTGGAATAAATCTATCGGGTAGGGACCTTAAAATTTTCTTTACAACACGGTCGTCAGGTATTTTCTCTCCCAAGTTAAAAGATGAATTAACAATATCAGAAAGTCTAGCATAAAATTTATCAAAAGTTTCTTTTTCATCCATTTTGATAGTTTCAAATTGAGTGGTGAGGTTTTGGAGTTTTGAAGCTTTAACGACACTAGTTCCTTCATGAGTTAATTGTAAAATATCCCAAGCTTCTTTAGCGATTTCACACGTCATAATACGTCGGAATTCATCCGGTGCGACAGCGCTAAATAAGGCATTTAAACCACGGGAATTAAAATTAGCAAGTTTAAACTCATTTTCAGTCCATCTATCGGCGGGTTTGATAACTCGTTCATTTTCAACTAAATAAGTTGGTGGGGAATACCCATTAACAACAGACATCCAAACTCTCTCGTCGATAGATTTCAGTGCCGATCTCATTCGCGCTTTCCAATACGCGTAGTTTGAACCATCAAAAATAGGAAATTTTGAAAATGGGGAAAAATCCATTTTAGCCAAAGATTATTTAAAAGATCGTTAACGAAATAATTTATCGCTTTGGCTCTGATACCAACTACGCGTATTGGAAAGCCACTTCACCTCCTCCGGTATAATGAATAATCCACACATCCATCTTACGACGAGCACTTTTACGAAGATTAAGCAACGCTGACTTATGCCCCCAAATGCTACTTGAAGCGCATGACAAATGAGATCTGTACAGGTTAGTTCACATATAAACTAGACTTTGACTTATACAAGATATATATATATTTGTTGGAGGTTTTATATGGGACGATGAAACTCTAAAGTTGGTCACTGGTGATGAAAATTCGTGGGAAAGGTTTTGCATTTGCAATCCTCGGTGTAGGGCAATGCACAATAAAACTTGTTATCTATACCATGAGTTTTGATGGATTATTTTTTATATTAACGGCACCACGAGAGAAGCTTGCTGCTCGCACTGATCTTTTATGAAGGCAACAAAACTATCATTTTTTTACCTATTAGTTGTTTATGTTAGGTACCACTTTTTTACTTTATTTATTATTTTGTAATGTAACATTTCCATGTTTTAAATAGAATAACTCGTGTTTTAATAATTTCACAACTTTGTTCTTAAAAAGGAACTAAATGAGACAGTAAAATAACTGGCCAAGACATTTAACCAATAAAAAAAATAAGCATACACTTTATTAGATTGGATACGATAACTAAATTACATAAAGAAAAGCCTAACATAAAAGTACAACCTAATAGTACTCGCGGATGAAACACAACTTTGTCGTGTGTGATGTACAACATATTGCCTTGCCATTTGGGACCAAACTTCGTGGGAGGTAATATTTATTCTCAACTTGGTCGTTAGATAAGGTATTGTAATTTTCAACTCCATATTTATAGTCATGCCCATCAACTTTCAGATCCATGCAGTCAAAGGTCTCAGTTGTCCGTAAAAATGTTATGCATCAATTCGCATAATGGCTTATGGTTGTGCAGTTGACATGACAGATGTATATATAAAAGTCGGTGAATGAACTTCTATCGAGGTTGTAAAGAAGTTTGCTGAAAACGCAAAGTAATTTCCTTTTTAGATAAATGCGGAAGCGTTGAAAGTTGATGGTTCAATGATTTAACCAAAACAGATTTTAGTTTAATAAAACAAAATTAAACCAATTCATTAATCCAATTCAAGTCCTAGAATTTGCCTAAGTCATAATTATCAATTATCCAAAGTTAGGCGAAACCAATTTTAGCAAATGACTTGAATAAACCAAATTTACCCAATATTTAATTTAGTCCCAAATTAAATGAGTGTGATAATAAAACCAAATTTTATCTTGAAATTATCCTAAGCATGGATTCTAAATTATTGTGCAAGATAAAATAAACAATATCAGACTACGCCGAGATGTACGAGGAAAAACCCAAGACGGGAAACAACCTCGGACGGCCCTAGCCACAAGTCCACTAGATATGGAATTACAAATACAAGACAGATAGACTTACAACGACTGACTCGATCCCTCTCAAGCCTCGACGCTTCTTCTCGTAGAAACCTCTTCCTAGCGAACAACCTCGGAACTCCTCCACGGTCTCGGAATCCACCGATGGGACTTTATATGGTCACCGTCACCCAAGCATGGAGCCTTTCTCCGTGTGGGTAGAATCTCAACAAAAAGTCTTCTTTGTGATGGGGTGTAGAAGCAAACCCGAAACGTCTCTTCTTGAATTCGGTAGAGAAAACCGGTGCCAAAAACTCCAAGTAAAGATATGTATATATAGAACTTGGATAAACAACTATTGGGTGTAAACTAGAGTGTGTATGAATTTTTCTTTAAAAATTAACACTCAAAACATGAACATTTTCCCTAAATAAATTAGCTCTCAAACTCTCTCTAAGAGATGGATATGGAATGAAAAGTTGATTGGAAAAATGTGTTTCCCGCACATATTAAGTCTTGAAAAAGTTGGTTAAAAACCAAGTGGGGAAAGTGGGAGAAAACTGCCAAAAACTGCTCAAAACTGTTCCCGCCCTGGCGTCTCGTTCGAACGAACTTGACTCTCGTTCGAACGAGACTTCTAACAAGCGACCAGCCTGGGCTCGTTAGAATCTCGTTAGATACCTCGTTAGAACGAAAAACTCGTTCGAACGACATATCGAACGACTGGCCAGTTTAGGGTCGTTGGCAAACTCGTTCGAACGAAAACTGGTTCGAACGAAAAACTCGTTCGAACGAAACCTGGTTCGAACGAAAAAACTCGTTCGAACGATATTTCTAACGAACGACCAGAAAGTTTGTAAAATTCGATTTTGGCCCAGAAACTTTTATATACTTATTTTAAAGTTCTAATTGATTCTTTCTGAAAATAAAATGCAGTTTTTATTACACCTAACACCCAGTATATATTGTTCCAAGCTCCTATATAAATATAATTACATTCATACCTTGGGAGCATGGAACCTTAGTTGATGACGTAGAAACGAGGCACACAAACCGGCATTTTGATGAAGCTTTAAATTCTTTGCTGATGATGCTAAGATTTAACACCACAGGATAAGTGACAGTGAGCTCAAACAGTAGCAGTCATGGCAGCCATAGAGATGTGTGAGTGTATAGGTGTGTAGAAGGGGATGAGTATAAGAGGAAAGAAGACAAGGATGTATAGTGGTTCAACCAATTTGGCCTACATCCACTGTGAGTGTGTGATCCACTAAGTATGGGCACTAATGGCCTTGGATACAATGCACATAACCCTCTCTCTCTCTCTACTGTGTGTACAAGCAGAGTCTTAGCTAGGGCTACAGTTAATTGATCGATCCCCTGTAGGGTTGTAGGTGACAAGTATATATAGGTCTTGGGGGGTGTAGTGTACCCCCCAAGTATGCATGGTGCATGTGAATCATGATCTAGCCAACCTCCTGTTGACACCTGTAGATGCCAAATGATGACATAATATTCCCTCACGTGAGGGTGTGATTTTGTTATAACGGTCTCCCCTGTGCCATGTCAGCCTCACGCGCACTGTTCCACGCGTCTCCCAAACCACGCGCTGTGATGATGTCACCCTCGGCCTATGAGCCGAGGCCGAGGGCAAAGTTCCTTCCAGTAGTGAGTCTGGCCCAACTATGGCCTCGTACTGTCGGCCCCTCGTAGGGTCGTCTGGAGAGTGGTGAAGGGTCGTCCCCTCTGAGGGGTCGTATGGAGCCCGTTGGAGGGGTCGGCCCCTCGTAGGGTCGGCTCCTCTGAGGGGTCGTCTTGAGCCTGATGAAGGGTCGGCCCCTGTGAGGGGTCGTATGGAGCCCGTTGGAGGGGGTCGGCCCCTCGTAGGGTCGTCTGGAGCCTGATGAAGGGTCGGCTCCTCTGAGGGGTCGTCTTGAGCCTGATGAAGGGTCGGCCCCTGTGAGGGGTCGTATGGAGCCCGTTGGAGGGGGTCGGCCCCTCGTAGGGTCGTCTGGAGCCTGATGAAGGGTCGGCTCCTCTGAGGGGTCGTCTTGAGCCTGATGAAGGGTCGGCCCCTGAGGGGTCGTCCGTTTGGAGGTAATCCTCAGCCAGGCCGAGGATATAAACGGGTATATCAATCACCCCCAGCCCTTAGCCATAGGTGCTGTTGAGATGGCTGAGGGATAGTGTTGTAAATGAGATGCGTGTATGATCAGTTAGGTGAGTGACACCTGGGCAGATACTCATTGCTATTCCAGTTTCCAAGGCATGGCGGCTGCACACTTATCTTGGGGCTTTGTGCCCTAATGATGCCTTCCTCGTGGGCTGTGTCCTGCCTTGGTCAATGGGCCCACTCATTACTAAGGTATTTAATGGATTTTTTAATTCTTTCACTCTTCTTCTTCTTCTTCGCGCCCAAGCTCTCTCTCTCTATCCTTTTACCAGTTTCCATCGCCATTTATGCAGCCTTCAATCCTTCAAGCCTAGCAACGTTCTTGCTTTTTCTTCATCAGGTAATCTTTTTCCCTCAGCGCTCTCATTTACCTTCATTTCTGTTTGCTTTTTAGGCTCGTAGGGCTGCATTTTCTTTGAGTTGTCTCATAGCTTTTTCCGGTGTCTTCTCCGGCAACTGTTTCTTGAATGTTCTTGAGTGTTCTCGAGTGAAAACCATCAATTCCCTTTTTAATTCAAAAGTCTAATTTGGTCAACTGCAAACTTGCTTATAGTTAAGTTCCCCAAATTTCTCCAAGTGTAGGGTCTTCCCTTTTTAATGCTTAGGAAGCTTTATAGTTTAGCGTCTGAATTCCCATCCTTGAGAGAGAAGCTCTTTGCAGAGATCAGACGAGTAGAAGAAGAGGAAGAGAGGAGACGAGGGGCCGACCCTAATTGGGTACGACCCATCTTTCCCATTCCTCTTGCCACAATAAAACCATTTGAACCGTCTGAGTCTTGTGGGTCGTCCCATCGTCCAGCCGAGTGTCATTCAAGTGAGATGGATGAGAGAGCGTCGTCGCCAACTGGCGCTGGAACTTCTGGTAGGAGAGAGACATCTGACCTAAGCCCAGGCCGAGAAGCCGAGGGTATGGTCCCCTCCGAGGCTGTCCCTGTGATAACCCTCTCTCCCCATGCCTTTCAGATGGCCTTCCCCCAGGGGCCTCTGGAAGATGATGAGGTCGAGGGAGAGGGGAATGAGGACGAGGGCGATGATACAGATGACCAGATTGATACCTCCCATGCCTCGTCCTATATCTCCTCTGTTAGGGATCGCGACCTCTTGATATGGAGGCATGCCTATGGAGTGCCCCCCAGCGTAACTATGAGGGTTCCCTCTGAGTCTGAGAGGGTTTTTGATTGTGAAGAGGGAGAGGTTGTAGTTTATGAACAAATGTTTAAAGTTGGAGTCAGATTCCCTCTGTATCCTGCCATCGTAGATATCCTGTCTGCCCTTGGTGTTGCCCCCTCTCAACTTCCTCCCAACTCTTGGAGGACGATCCTGGGCTACATCTCCTTGTGGAAGAATGCCTTCACCGACGAGCCCTCGGTCGACCTATTCTTGGGCTGCTACAACATCACCTCCTCGTCCAAACAGCCTGGATACTATCATCTGGGGGCGAGGAGGTCCGAGAAGAAACTCCTCCATGTGGCACAAACTTCCAACCACGATTGGAAAAAGAGATTCTTCTTTATCTCTGGGGAGTGGGAGTCCACCGCCGATGGTCCGAGAGTCCCCAGAAGATGGTCTAACCCTTCCATGAAGGCCAGGTCAGACCCTGGACTTAGTCTGGAGGAGAAGTACATCGTTGAATATCTGAGAGGACGAGGGAGAGAGGGTGAACTTCCAAAATTTGAAGACCTGATGACCTCCCGGTTCCTCAAAGAAGCTGGTCTGAGGGTCGGCCCTCTGACAGAACTATGTGAGTTATACTGAACATTTTCCATTCTTTACTTAATTTTGAAGAAAGGAGCCTGAGGCCCCTGTCGACCCTCGGCCAGATGCTCGGACGAGGGCCAGGGTCGAAGCCTCTGAGGGGACGACCTCTTCATCCAGCATGGGGGCCTTCTGGTCTCAGAACCTGGCACATTTGAGGGCCGAGCCCTCATCACTCATAGCAAACTTGAGGGCAGCCAAGGCCTCAATGTTCTCTGCACCCTCGGCCTCTGACTACGAGTTCCTGTCGAAGATGCCTCCTGCCAAAGTGTATGACTATGGTCTGCACGCCCTTGCACAGGTAATGGTCTTGACCAACTTCTTTTAATTTCATTCTTTCACCAACTGTTTCCTCGGCCTCTTGACATGTGTTTATTTTTCTATGCAGTCCGTCTGTGCCTTCACCTCGGCCACAAAGTGGATGGCTGAAAATCAGGCAAAGTTCCATGAGGCCGAAAGGGCCATTCAGCATGAGGCCGACCTGCAGGCAGAGCTCGAGACTGCGAGGGCTGAACTCGAGAGTGCTAGGACTGAGCATGCCAGGGTCTTAGATGAGTTGACGAGGCAGCACGATGCCAACCAGCAGGCCAAGGACTTGCTCATAAAGGAGAAGGATGAGGCTTTACTCAACTTAGGGGCTCAGCACAAGGCCGATCTGGTAGTAGCTGTCAAGAAAGCCGAGGCCGATGTTGTGGAGGCCTACAAACTCTCAGACGAGTTTCAAGGCTTCGGCCTTGAATACTTGGAGAGAGGAATTAAGACGGACTGTCGATGGATCGTCTTAAAGTTTGCTGATGCAGTGTCGTCTGTTCGACCTTCTCTTGAAGCAGTTCAGCTGGACGATCCCCTCATTGCTGAAGCCTTGGCCTAAGTGGAGTCTCAGCATGTCAAAGGCATGGGAACGTCTGAGGGTCAGCCTGTCATACTCATAGAAGAGCCTCCCATTGATGTCGAGGCCTTGCCCTCTGATCTTGCTCAATAGGGTGGCTGTTTGTAGCCGATACCCTCTTTGTGTAATCAACATTTTTATACTTTACTTTGCAAAACACTTTATATTTTGTATAACTGGCATTTCATTAATACCATCGTCTTCTTTACTGTCTTCCATATTTGCTTCTTGTATGGTTTGCTGTCTTTGTTAATGCCACTAACCTCTCCCTCGTCTTTCTTGAGGGTGAACAAGGGGTGAACCCCTGCGTTGGCCCTCATTATAGCCGAGGAGTCAAATTACCAAACTGGTTTTTAATGAAGTTTTCCCTCGTCTTTCTTGAGGACAGTGGCGGGGTCGTCCCCTCCACTGGCCCTCATTATAGCCGAGGGATCAGGTTTCCAAATTAATGGTTTTTTACAAAGTCTTCCCTCGTCTTTCTTGAGGACAGTGGTGGGGTCGTCCCCCCCACTGGTCCCCATTATAGCCGAGGGATCAACTTACCAATTTAATGGTTTTTAACAGTCTTCCCTCGTCTTTTTTGAGGACAGTGATGGGGTCGTCCCCTCCACTGGCCCTCATTATAGCCGAGGGATCAACTTACCAATTTAATGGTTTTTAATAAAGTCTTCCCTCGTCTTTTTTGAGGGCAGTGATGGGGTCGTCCCCTCCACTGGTCCCCATTATAGCCGAGGGATCAACTTACCAATTTAATGGTTTTTAACAAAGTCTTCCCTCGTCTTTTTTGAGGACAGTGATGGGGTCGTCCCCTCCACTGGTCCCCATTATAGCCGAGGGATCAGCTTACTAATTTAATGGTTTTTAACAGTCTTCCCTCGTCTTTTTTGAGGACAGTGATGGGGTCGTCCCCTCCACTGGTCCCCATTATAGCCGAGGGATCAGCTTACCAATTTAATGGTTTTTAACAAAGTCTTCCCTCGTCTTTTTTGAGGACAGTGATGGGGTCGTCCCCTCCACTGGCCCTCATTATAGCCGAGGGATCAACTTACCAATTTAATGGTTTCTAACAGTCTTCCCTCGTCTTTTTTGAGGACAGTGATGGGGTCGTCCCCTCCACTGGCCCTCATTATAGCGGAGGGATCAACTTACCAATTTAATGGTTTTTAACAGTCTTCCCTCGTCTTTTTTGAGGACAGTGATGGGGTCGTCCCCTCCACTGGTCCCCATTATAGCCGAGGGATCAACTTACCAATTTAATGGTTTTTAACAAAGTCTTCCCTCGTCTTTTTTGAGGACAGTGATGGGGTCGTCCCCTCCACTGGTCCCCATTACAGCCGAGGGATCAGCTTACCAATTTAATGGTTTTTAACAGCCTTCCCTCGTCTTTTTTGAGGACAGTGATGGGGTCGTCCCCTCCACTGGTCCCCATTATAGCCGAGGGATCAGCTTACCAATTTAATGGTTTTTAACAAAGTCTTCCCTCGTCTTTTTTGAGGACAGTGATGGGGTCGTCCCCTCCACTGGCCCTCATTATAGCGGAGGGATCAACTTACCAATTTAATGGTTTTTAACAGTCTTCCCTCGTCTTTTTTGAGGACAGTGATGGGGTCGTCCCCTCCACTGGTCCCCATTATAGCCGAGGGATCAGCTTACCAATTTAATGGTTTTTAACAGTCTTCCCTCGTCTTTTTTGAGGACAGTGATGGGGTCGTCCCCTCCACAGGTCCCCATTATAGCCGAGGGATCAGCTTACCAATTTAATGGTTTTTAACAAAGTCTTCCCTCGTCTTTTTTGAGGACAGTGATGGGGTTGTCCCCTCCACTGGCCCTCATTATAGCCGAGGGATCAACTTACCAAATTAATGGTTTTTAACAAAGTCTTCCCTCGTCTTTTTTGAGGACAGTGGTGGGGTCGTCCCCTCCACTGGCCCTCATTATAGCCGAGGGTGGTTCTCCGTAGATGTTTCCATGCGTGCTAGAACTGACAACCACAGGATGAGGGGAAACACTGATATTTCTCATTAATTTTCAAAGCGTTCTGTTGGAGCGTTATTACAACTATGGTCTATCAAGACCTTACAACACTACTGATAGTATTTCTTCAAATGATCTACATTCCAGGGGTTGGAAAAAGGTTCCCCCTCTAGGTTTTCTAGTCTGTTGGTCCCAGGGACGACTTCATCGATGACCCTATATGGGCCATGCCAATTAGGATGAAGCTTGTTGGGCCCTCGTAGGGTCGTCTGGAGCCTGATGAAGGGTCGGCTCCTCTGAGGGGTCGTCTTGAGCCTGATGAAGGGTCGGCCCCTGAGGGGTCGTCCGTTTGGAGGTAATCCTCAGTCAGGCCGAGGATATAAACGGGTATATCATTTGCCGCTACGTCTTCAACACACACTTCATAGGCTTGAGAATATTACAATTGAATACTATCCTATGAATAAATGTTTTTGTCCGGAATTGAGCCAAAACTATATATGGACTAAATTGGAAATTTGTGTCCTTACAAATCTCCCCCTTTGGCTATTCCGGGACAAAAACCAAACAAAAATCCTAAAGGGCCGTCAAGCTCTACTAGACTCAAAACATAACCCGCCCAAACTTGACTCAACCCAAGGATCAAACGCTTTGCCATTGAAAGATGCCGCTTTAGAATAATTCCTGCACACTTAAGCAAACTCATCAAATGCATAGGGAATATCAAAATATATTAATCGTAATTAATTACTCCCCCTAAAATAATTCTCCCCTTTATCAAAACATACTTAGAAAGACGTCTCCCCCTAAGATAAATCTTCCCAAACTAAGATACGATAATAATAGGATTATATACCATTTCTCCCCCTATCATCATTCTCCCCCTTTTTGTTCGGGAATAGGCAAAGGATAAAGAACTAATAAACATCACGTGAAAGCTTATAGAGATAAGACATGAAAGCATATGGGCAATAAACGCAAGGCAAAGACAAACAAATATCATATATATATATACTATAAATATACCAATAAGTACAATGCATATATAGATAGATATAAACACACACATGACACAAAATACAATAAGTTTGCACACTCGTATGGCAAAAATGTGTCATATGGAAACGGAAGTGTAGGGGTGTGAACTAGCAACAAGAAAATTTAGACCCAAACACTTAAGAAACGTTCACGGAGTTCTCATTTGATTGCAAACTTCATCACAGTTAAATATAACCTCATGTGACAATATAGATTGAACTCAATGAACAAACATACACAATGCATACAAGCCTAGCATGATGATGATTCTACAAATCAAATAGAGTCATGACATTAAAGACAACTAGGATAAACGGACATTGTGCAAACCGTTGATAACCATCCAATTCTACCTCAATAAGCATATATATTCTTTTGTTTTTGAATGAATATATCAAACAAACATAGGCCTTGGCAATTGCTTTCTTTTAAATGCCAAATATTCTGTTTTTTAGGCCTTTGGATCACGTATTTCTTTTAGATCCAATCAACGGTGGCTTACTATCGCAAAGGATTTAATTCATCCTTTCGGAGCCCTTCCCCGTGCACATTTTTATCATGTTTTCATTTTTTGCACAAATCTCACATGCAACGGATTTTGACATGCACTTGTCCTCCTAGGTCGTAGATATGTAGATGACTAGATTGGTAGGAGAACACCTCAAGAAGCTCAAATATAACATGTGACATTGAGATTTCAAAAGAGCTCGTGCATGTGTGAATAGAGGCATATAGAAATAGAATCCATTTAAACAACACAAAATCCAACTACTCCATATAAAGCATTGTAAAGAACATTTTAAGGATTGAAAATCTAAACCAAAAGTTCTAGCCACATGGGAGCGTAAACGATGGGATTCAAACACAAATATATGCCACTTAAAGTGTGTCAAACTAAAATACACACAAAACAAAATCTTTTTGAGTTTTTAACATAGTTAACCAAAAATAAAAATATAGACTGAAAAGACTAAACAAAAATCATTTGTATTTTTCATTAAGTGTAAATGAAATAAATAAAACACAAATGATAAACAAAACATCTTTTTATATTTTTCAGTTAATTCAAACACAAAATATAATATAAAAAGATAAACAAGTCATAATTTCTAGCATGGGATATGAAATAAGGCTATGACTAGAAAATGACTAAAACAAGCATACATTTAGCATGTGAATAGCATGAAGTACAAAGGCTAAAGTATGCAAACACTAACACATTAATCCTGTAGATTTAGAAGGGGAGGAAGCATGTGAAAGTAAATGAGAATCAACAACCCTATTTTGTAAGGCAACCAAGTCGGATTTCCTAACCCAAATTAATGAGGAATGACTATCTTGGGGTGTAGGAACGTTAACTACCGTGGTTACTTTACTATGGGGTTTTCTAGGAATTCGTTTAAGATCTAAACAAAATTTCCTAAGATGACCTTGTCGACCACAATGTGTACAAGTGAGAACATGTCGAAAAGATTTACTTAAGGAGTGATCTTTAAAAGTATTCCTAGTTGATTCTCCTAAAACATTGGTTTGGGCATTATGAGTAAATTCATTACAAGGATTGAAGCCTAAACCACAAGTGTCATTTTTAATTTGGACCGTTCCTAACATTTTATCTAGTTTTTCCGAACGACACTCCAAATCAAATTTGACAATACTAGAATCTTTTAATTTATTTTCCAATTCTACAATGTTAGATTCTAGTAAAACATTTCGCTCTTCAAAAGCAAGAAGATCCTTTTTCAAGGATTCCATTAGACCCCTAAGGCTATCTCTTTCGCCTTCTACATAATCAAGCTTCTCTTGAAGAGTCCTCACATGTGTCCTAAGGTCTTCTATTAAAACATTTTCATCAATGACCTTGACACTCTTTCTTAAACAAGCTTCTAACTTCAAATTAGTTCTTTTCAAATTAATAGATTCTTTATATAATTCATGAAAAGCATTTTGAAGTTCACTCACATCAACCTCTTCTTCATTTTCACTCTCACTTTCTTCTTCACTCTCACTATCATTAAAAACAAGGGAATCATTAACAATGACCTTGGAAGTGGCATGTGCTATCGTGTCATCAATCGATGAGTTCTCATTATCACTCACATGACTAGCCATAAAAGCCACAAAAATTTTCTTAGTGGGGGAATCGGGCTTTTCTTCCTTATCACTATCACTAAGGGTTGCATTATATGAAATAGGTCGCTTACCATCTTTCCTTAGTTTAGTGGGGCACTCATAAGCCCTATGGCCATAACCTTCACAACCAAAACACTTATTAGACTCGTCCCTATCTAAATGTTCATTACTAGGTTTAGGGATTTTCTCGGCTTTAGAAATCTTCTCGCTTTTATCATGTTTAGAAGTATCAAATTTCTTAAAATCATTTTTAACTTTATCTTTGTTAAATTTAAGAAATTTTCTAAATTTACGAGCAAACAAAGCCATGTCTTCCGAGTCACTATCACTATCGCTCTCTACTACTTGTTTGACCTCTTTTCGGGCTTTTAAAGCAACACCCTTTTCAATTTTCTTTTCAGTTTTAGAGGGAAACATATCCAGTTCATAGGTTTGTAAATCACCTACAAGCTCTTCTAATTTCGTAGAGGCTAAAGTGGGTAAAGAATTTAAAACGGTCACCTTTGGAATAAATCTATCGGGTAGGGACCTTAAAATTTTCTTTACAACACGGTCGTCAGGTATTTTCTCTCCCAAGTTAAAAGATGAATTAACAATATCAGAAAGTCTAGCATAAAATTTATCAAAAGTTTCTTTTTCATCCATTTTGATAGTTTCAA
Source organism: Sambucus nigra (assembly GCA_949130495.1). Lineage (NCBI taxonomy): Eukaryota > Viridiplantae > Streptophyta > Magnoliopsida > Dipsacales > Adoxaceae > Sambucus > Sambucus nigra. The sequence continues at coordinate 618,966,223 of OX422213.1, read as the reverse complement.
ATTGAGTGGTGAGGTTTTGGAGTTTTGAAGCTTTAACGACACTAGTTCCTTCATGAGTTAATTGTAAAATATCCCAAGCTTCTTTAGCGATTTCACACGTCATAATACGTCGGAATTCATCCGGTGCGACAGCGCTAAATAAGGCATTTAAACCACGGGAATTAAAATTAGCAAGTTTAAACTCATTTTCAGTCCATCTATCGGCGGGTTTGATAACTCGTTCATTTTCAACTAAATAAGTTGGTGGGGAATACCCATTAACAACAGACATCCAAACTCTCTCGTCGATAGATTTCAGTGCCGATCTCATTCGCGCTTTCCAATACGCGTAGTTTGAACCATCAAAAATAGGAAATTTTGAAAATGGGGAAAAATCCATTTTAGCCAAAGATTATTTAAAAGATCGTTAACGAAATAATTTATCGCTTTGGCTCTGATACCAACTACGCGTATTGGAAAGCCACTTCACCTCCTCCGGTATAATGAATAATCCACACATCCATCTTACGACGAGCACTTTTACGAAGATTAAGCAACGCTGACTTACGCCCCCAAATGCTACTCGAAGCGCATGACAAATGAGATCTGTACAGGTTAGTTCACATATAAACTAGACTTTGACTTATACAAGATATATATATATTTGTTGGAGGTTTTATATGGGACGATGAAACTCTAAAGTTGGTCACTGGTGATGAAAATTCGTGGGAAAGGTTTTGCATTTGCAATCCTCGGTGTAGGGCAATGCACAATAAAACTTGTTATCTATACCATGAGTTTTGATGGATTATTTTTTATATTAACGGCACCACGAGAGAAGCTTGCTGCTCGCACTGATCTTTTATGAAGGCAACAAAACTATCATTTTTTTACCTATTAGTTGTTTATGTTAGGTACCACTTTTTTACTTTATTTATTATTTTGTAATGTAACATTTCCATGTTTTAAATAGAATAACTCGTGTTTTAATAATTTCACAACTTTGTTCTTAAAAAGGAACTAAATGAGACAGTAAAATAACTGGCCAAGACATTTAACCAATAAAAAAAATAAGCATACACTTTATTAGATTGGATACGATAACTAAATTACATAAAGAAAAGCCTAACATAAAAGTACAACCTAATAGTACTCGCGGATGAAACACAACTTTGTCGTGTGTGATGTACAACATATTGCCTTGCCATTTGGGACCAAACTTCGTGGGAGGTAATATTTATTCTCAACTTGGTCGTTAGATAAGGTATTGTAATTTTCAACTCCATATTTATAGTCATGCCCATCAACTTTCAGATCCATGCAGTCAAAGGTCTCAGTTGTCCGTAAAAATGTTATGCATCAATTCGCATAATGGCTTATGGTTGTGCAGTTGACATGACAGATGTATATATAAAAGTCGGTGAATGAACTTCTATCGAGGTTGTAAAGAGGTTTGCTGAAAACGCAAAGTAATTTCCTTTTTAGATAAATGCGGAAGCGTTGAAAGTTGATGGTTCAATGATTTAACCAAAACAGATTTTAGTTTAATAAAACAAAATTAAACCAATTCATTAATCCAATTCAAGTCCTAGAATTTGCCTAAGTCATAATTATCAATTATCCAAAGTTAGGCGAAACCAATTTTAGCAAATGACTTGAATAAACCAAATTTACCCAATATTTAATTTAGTCCCAAATTAAATGAGTGTGATAATAAAACCAAATTTTATCTTGAAATTATCCTAAGCATGGATTCTAAATTATTGTGCAAGATAAAATAAACAATATCAGACTACGCCGAGATGTACGAGGAAAAACCCAAGACGGGAAACAACCTCGGACGGCCCTAGCCACAAGTCCACTAGATATGGAATTACAAATACAAGACAGATAGACTTACAACGACTGACTCGATCCCTCTCAAGCCTCGACGCTTCTTCTCGTAGAAACCTCTTCCTAGCGAACAACCTCGGAACTCCTCCACGGTCTCGGAATCCACCGATGGGACTTTATATGGTCACCGTCACCCAAGCATGGAGCCTTTCTCCGTGTGGGTAGAATCTCAACAAAAAGTCTTCTTTGTGATGGGGTGTAGAAGCAAACCCGAAACGTCTCTTCTTGAATTCGGTAGAGAAAACCGGTGCCAAAAACTCCAAGTAAAGATATGTATATATAGAACTTGGATAAACAACTATTGGGTGTAAACTAGAGTGTGTATGAATTTTTCTTTAAAAATTAACACTCAAAACATGAACATTTTCCCTAAATAAATTAGCTCTCAAACTCTCTCTAAGAGATGGATATGGAATGAAAAGTTGATTGGAAAAATGTGTTTCCCGCACATATTAAGTCTTGAAAAAGTTGGTTAAAAACCAAGTGGGGAAAGTGGGAGAAAACTGCCAAAAACTGCTCAAAACTGTTCCCGCCCTGGCGTCTCGTTCGAACGAACTTGACTCTCGTTCGAACGAGACTTCTAACAAGCGACCAGCCTGGGCTCGTTAGAATCTCGTTAGATACCTCGTTAGAACGAAAAACTCGTTCGAACGACATATCGAACGACTGGCCAGTTTAGGGTCGTTGGCAAACTCGTTCGAACGAAAACTGGTTCGAACGAAAAACTCGTTCGAACGAAACCTGGTTCGAACGAAAAAACTAGTTCGAACGATATTTCTAACGAACGACCAGAAAGTTTGTAAAATTCGATTTTGGCCCAGAAACTTTTATATACTTATTTTAAAGTTCTAATTGATTCTTTCTGAAAATAAAATGCAGTTTTTATTACACCTAACACCCAATATATATTGTTCCAAGCTCCTATATAAATATAATTACATTCATACCTTGGGAGCATGGAACCTTAGTTGATGACGTAGAAACGAGGCACACAAACCGGCATTTTGATGAAGCGTTAAATTCTTTGCCGCTACGTCTTCAACACACACTTCATAGGCTTGAGAATATTACAATTGAATACTATCCTATGAATAAATGTTTTTGTCCGGAATTGAGCCAAAACTATATATGGACTCAATTGGAAATTTGTGTCCTTACATTTGCATATGAAATTGCTTAGTGTTTCATAAAGAATATTATATGTCACTTACTGCAAATAATGTTACAAGTATGCAAGTAGAGAATGTGCAAAGGATATTTACTGGAATGTTAGTAAGCATTGACTGCATGCATTGGGAATGGAACAATTTCCCTCACGCATGGAAGGGATAATATAGTGGCAGGCATGAGGTGCCACTATAATCCTTAAGGTAGTTATTTATTATGACACAAGGGTTTCGCATTCTTTCTTTGGCCTACCTGGTGCTTGTTACGACTTAATTGTTTTATCTAAATCAATAATTTTTGAAGATTTACTAGAACGAAGTACCACCCTTATCTAATACGAAATAAATCGGCTTATGGCATGGGATACTACCTTGTCGATGGTATATGCCCACCATTAGCAACAATCGTTAGGAGTTTTAAATGACTGTCAACTAAAAAAAAGTGTGTTTTCTGAATTTCAAAGAGGGTTCACATAAAGATGTTGGGTGCGCGCATTTGGAATACTGCAACAGAAGTTCCATTTCATAAATAACCCCACGAGGTTGTGGCAACACAAAGATATGAAGGTAATTATGAAAGTGTGTATAATTTTTCATAATATGATACTTGAGGATGAACGACGGGATCATAATTGACGCATTGAGTTTGATCCTATAACTCCAATGCCACCAACTAGCCGAGCTAGTTTAGTAAATTCATATCAGTACAGAGCGCGGGAATCAAGGATGTAAGACAAGGATCAATAAAATCAAAACGCATATGACCTTATTGAACATATCTGGAGTTTTCATACAGATGAGGAGCTTGACGAGTAGCTTAATAAAACATCTTACTGTTCGGTGTTATATTTTAGTAACTATTTTTTACATATGTGTTTTCATTTATATATTTCTATATTATCAAGTTCATATTTATGTGTCAAAATAATACCATTTTTTTTAAATATGAATATTGCATATTTTAATGGAAACACGTCATGAAGATAATATGGATTCATAAAATTATAACAAGTTACATTGACAATGGATGCAAACAAAAAGCGATAAATAAAAATACATATTAAGTAGGCTTCCACATGAGACAACAGTCTATGACATTCCTCACCATAAGACACTCAGGTAACTAAATCTTGAAATCACCATTCGGATCATCATCCTCATAGTCTGGAAGGTCGGAGTCGAATATCTATAATGTACTGTCACAATCCTTTTTCAAATGTATCTTATGATGAACCCGATATAGATGACGATTAATTTGTTCAATCATACATTTCAGTAGCACGATTACCTTTGGATTGTATTGAATCTTATCTTTATAGTAATTTTCAGACCTAGAATGTGGAACAGGTACACCGTGCCATCGGTAATACACTTAAAGATCACACCATCGATCAAACATGAGAGGCCATTAAAGATAAGATTTGGAATGGGAGGTTCTCTTACAGATGGCGAGAATAATATAACACGATCAACGATAGATAAGGTAAGACTCGTATAAATAGTTTTGTTCTCAAAATCCCTCTTCTCACCTAGCCATGGCTTCCTGACAGGGTCGTAGTAAATTTCGGAATTTAACATCCGTTGTGGTACTTTTAGAAGCTCAATTTTTCTTTCCCATACCACCTCTTTGGACGTGGATTAGGTTTTGGTAGGGTAGCAATTGGAATGAAAGGGTATGTCATTAGTTTTTAGAAATAGTATTGAGCATATAAACGAAGATAAGCCTTAATTTCTTTCTCTTTCTTCCTTCACCGAAACCGTGACTTTTCTCTCTCCCCTTTTAATTTAGTCGACCGCTTATTTTGTATCTTACACAAATATCCATCCCCATTCTTCTAATCATGAGGTGGGATTGGGCCTATTAGTATTTCTAAATAAAAAATTAAGTTACAAATAACTGCTTACTGAAATTTAATTAGCCGACAATCAATTTCACTATCATCTGAAGTTCTTTGATTAACAAACTTAATATATTTGATATTCTATTGGATTATTAATTAAAACATTCACTTATTAGGTTTACTCATAGAATCAAAATGTATAATTTGACCAAGGGGTATTACAATCCAAAATAATTATTTTGAATGCAGATTCATCCTGAACATACTACCATATAAATCTTTATAATTAATTTCCCAACTTAGAGGGCTTATGGACCCAATAAATTGAATCTCACCATAAGAAAATCAAAGCAATAATTTTATAAATATTTTAATATTCAATATCCCTCAAGATTAAGAATCTATATAATGTTTGCAAATCGTGAAATTATAAAAGTTTAATTTAGTCCGCACATAGACTTGAATTTTACATTTGGTCCACTTTAGGACATTCCTAGTGTTCCAAAAAAATCTCCCCAGATGATTGACCTTCATATAGTAAAGTTGAATTACTAAGATTGTACTCCTATTTATACCAATAAGATGTCAACATCATTTAGGTTGTGAACTATTCAATTAAACAAGAACTAAAATTTATATCTTTTATGAGGTGGCCGAACTCTAGCCCTCGGAATTCTTACTAAGTATAGTTGGTTGACGTAAAAATATATTTAAAGACAAATATAAATAATTACTACAAACATGAATCAAATTTAAAATGGGCAATGACAAACTTTTATTAACCAGTAATAAATTTCATAAGAAACATGGCTATAAAAATAAAATCCAATAGGAAAATGTTTAAAAACAAAGAAAGATTGAGCTTGAAGAACAAGTACAAGTATTCAATAGTTTTTTCTCAAAATGTCAAAAAGAGTTTTTACATAGAAAGAGGGTATATTCTCTCTTAAATATTTGATTTCTTTTAGTTTGATAAAATAAATATAAAACCTTAAATTGATAACGGAATCAAGGCCCACCTACATATCCCACTCAAGATTGCAAGTCAAGATCTGATAGGTCACTAGGTAAGACAAGTCCACACTATCATTCCATTAACCAATACATTACAAAGATATGAATGAAATTTTGACTTACACAATTCTCAATACTGTTCAACTACAAAGATTTAAAATTCCTTAAACTAAGTTATATTCACTTGTAGATCACGAGTAGTTAATCCCAGTGAAGGTAAAAACTTAGTTGCAGAGATCCTCTAAAAAAGAGGGATAAAAATCACTAAGGGAATTGGATGGTAAACCATGGTGATTTATGGGCCTCTTCGAAAAGATAAACAAAAATGAGACATATAGTTTGTCAACTTTTTTCTTTAGTAGTTTGTCGATAGAGAACTCAAACTTCATTATAGAGAAGTCATAAAAAAATAAAAGAATAAGTTCAAACCTAAAAACATTTCTTCTGAATAAACAATGATGAATGTTATAAATATGTTTTTATAAGAAAATTATATTGCAATATTGTACTTTTGGAAACCTCTTCAACCTCGGGGTTAAATTAAAATTATTTTTAATTAAGAAAACACTTCCAAAGGGTAAATTCTACGTCCATCAAACCCTTTTACATTAATAAGCTTTAGGTGAAGTTTGGTCTTGAAATCTTACACATTAATCATTCTTGAGACCTTTAATATTAATATTCAAAGTGTTTTTTTCCAATGAAATTTGACAACCTAAGAACTAAAGGAACATGAGTATAATATACATTTAAATCAATAAACTCACACATAAATTGAATTGGTTGAATTATATGAAAATGAAAATTTGTATAGTAGGAGTGTAAACTATAAGGTCGTGTATCAAGATAAATATCTTATGGACTTGAATCTTTCATAGTGATTGGCTATCAAATCTATTGGATATGATGTCTTGCATTGTCAATTTATTTTTATAGGCATATCTTCTTTTGAAATAAATTGGTACTTTTATGGTGGTGTCCTTTATGGGTGTAGGTCACCTTATTACTATAAGTGCTTTAGAGCAATTAACTCACGTAAAAAATCCCCATAAAAGCAAGTTATATTTGACTTGTATATGTTATTTATATTAAGAGTATATTCTAATACCCCATTTGGATCCTAATCCATATTAATCATTAAAGGTTTTTTTACTCTATTATTAATTTTAAGTTGAACTATCTATAATCCTTGTGCATAGGAGTAGGAGAATATATCTAAGATAATATTATTTCTAGGATGAATATGTTGCAACTTGACATTATACTTATGTCTTTGTTATCCAAAAATCAATAATTGGGTATCATGTACATAATGCCATCATCGACTCCATAGTAGATATGGATATACAAGTTTATTTAGATGATTTCTATGATATTGTTGAACCTCACGTTATAAATAGGTTACCATTTATGGATATCATAACTTTAAAATCATATATCCTATTGAAATTCATATAACCTTCATGTATAATTGGATATCTTTTAAAGACCAACCTATATGTAATAATCCCCTATTTTCTCACATACGGGTTAGCCATTTCGATACGCTGAAGATAGTGCGCATTAATAAATTTATATCATTCTCAGTATCAAGGCAATAATAATAATAATAATAATAATAATAATAATAATAATAATAATAATAATAATAATAATAATAATAATAATAATAATTGTAAAGAATTTGAACCATCCACAACACGCGATGAAATAAATAATAAATACTTAAATAACCAAATGTCTCATCATCCAACATAAATAAATAGTATGGTTTCAACTGCTATAAATAAACTACACGAAATAAATAAATCGGGACCAATATGGTCTATATAATCTCTGAATAATAAGAGCCTGAAACTAAAAAGACTAAAATGAAATAGCAACCTAATTCAGGAATGGAAAGCAAATCGATAGGAAGAAGTGGCAATTTCGAATCTCCTTAGCCCTGTTGCTCCTATCTAAGAATTCTTGGAAAATATTTTATATATTTTGGGTCAAAGTAGATAAAGTTGTAAGAAATATATCACTATAATAATCAAACGAATCAATTACGATAATCATGTTAAGTCGTCGATACTTACATGCAAGAGATACCTCACCCCTCATTATAAATGAAATAACTAAAAGAGTGTCCCAGCCCAAGGCATAACTAACAACAACTTTCAATCACTAGAATAAAAAATACTATCACATATTAATACACTACCTCGGGGTGCAACTAACTACACACGTAGAGCATAAAACCTAATAACAACCCCCACTCAAGCCACCCGAATAGTACGATACACAAGATATCATAACATACACAATAACATGCCATAACAACTTTAATGAAAGTGTCCATCACCAAACTATATCATACATTATTATAAGTCTCATAAAAACCATATTAAGGTATCAACCTTCGGGGACCTTCTTATGCCTCTATCGATAAACCCGTAGGAGTCCGTTCCCTAACAGATTTAATATATGCATGCAACAAAGAATAGGGGATCAACACGCAGTCTCACCATCAACTAATCCCATAACAAAATTCGTATGATGGAATACGTCATCCACATTTCCACATTGTGAAGTGGTGGCCAACTAAATGCATGAGATAATATATTGACCTCCACCAAAACTGCTCATCATCCTGGAGTGTGGTACCTAGTCCTAAATCTGCTAAGATCGTGACCTTGGCCGATAGATTCTCCATGTGTCAATGTATGGTATGTTCACGTCAACACATATAATACACACACACACACACAATACGATACAATATATACATGTAGGATATCGCATACTCTCAAGCGTACTCGAAAACTATCCAAACCCCATCACCTTATAATGTTATGAATTAAGGGAACTAAAAAAGATGACATTTTACGAGGTTTTGATATATATATATACATATACGAGGGTATGCCCATGCCTGAAGGCAGGAAGAAAATTTCTAAAAAGTACGTAATCGCAAAACGACAAAAATTTTCAGGAAGTACGTAATAACAAAACAAAACAATTTCGTTCCCCTAACAAAACAAAATATTAAGTCGTATATAATTGAAGTTATAATATTTTATCTATAATACATATCGTGTCCCCAGCAAGGGCATTGATCAGTAAAAGCAAAAGGAAAACACATAACTTCAATATAATAAAAATCTAAGATGTGTTTTATAAATATGGAAAAAACTATCCATGTTATAATACTTCAACCTTGCAATATTACAACATTCAAATTCATAGACATAAAATTTTGGATTTAAATATAATATTCATGTCTAAATAAATATTAGGGAGAACTTAGAATTATTCACTCTTAAATTTTATAATCACAATAATAAGGGGTCTAAATTAAAGATTTATTGTGGATAAATAAATATCAAGTGAACCACAATATTGCAAACAAAAGTATTATTCACAATTTTCCAACAATCCAATTCATTATAATCCATGTAACAAAAATTGACACTCCTAAATGTTATAAGATCCCAACATCGTGACTCATTGTGGCATGTTCATGCTTGAAGATGAAAGTGTCGAACATCATCTATGTAGGGTGCATTTGGGCTCAGCTCTGTTTAAAATGTGGATAGGATCAGCCCGCAACCAACCTTCATGATGTTTGATGATGGATTAATTAAGATCAAAACTAAGAATTTGGCCTTTACTGGCATGATCCTAAAGTTATGCTTTACAGCAGGAATATACTATGTTTGGCGTGAGATAAATTCCAGGCACCCTACTGGGGGTTAATGAGCTGCCAACAAACCATATATTTGCATCCTCAACTGGCTGAGGTAAGGTTTTTCATTCCAGATTTGATCCATCCAATTCCCACCAGCTAGGCCATATCACTCTCTTGCATTCGAACCGACGTTATCAATCATTCGAGACCAAACCCAAAACCATGATTCCTATTGATTTAAAAAAAAAAGGTAAATATATCATTACAAATACCGATAACTTCATAGGTGAATTTTGGTGTGTAAAAATTGGATGAATTTGGGTGAATAATAGATGGGTGTAATTAGTAAATGAAAAACAAAATGGCCTAATACCTTCTACACCCAATCGACCGTGGGTGAGGACCCATTCGACCGCGAATTAAGATTTTGCCGTGCACTTGGGACGGAGGCTTTTACACCATCAAACCGACCGACCTCGGCTGGAGAACCAGTCGACCGAGACCCAGTTTGTTTTCCAAGACAAAGAAGAACTCCTTTCTTTTCAAGCCAAAAGATCACTCTTTTTTTCCTTGCCAAAAGACCACACTTTCATTTGTTAACAAACACCTGCTGCACAATGTGTTAAGCCAAGACTTGGTTAAAAAAAAAACCAGACCTGTTTTTTTTTTTACTTCGCCTTCTCTTTGGTATGCCTTGATGAAAGAAATAACTTGCTTCCCTTATTTTTTTGTCAAGACCTGCTCTTCTTGTGCCTTATTTTTTAACCCTGGTCTTCTTGTGCCTTATTTTTAAGACCTGCTACTATTTGCAAGACCTTCTTGTTTTTTGTTGTAAAATCGCAAATTGTATCGCGAATTAAATATATATGAATCGGGAATCATGTCATGAATTTAATTAATCATTAAATTTGGTAATACAAAAATACATTACATAAAAAATCAGTATATTATCTTGATACGGTAACTTAAGTGCAGTATCATTATACCTATTATCTCGCAAGAAATTATCAACTATGGGGGGCTGCTTAAAGAGCTCTTCTTATTGTACAAATTCAGCGTTCCAAAGGGCTGTTGGATCTTTTGGTAAGCCTGCTTGCACACTATAGTTAGGATAAAAGAATCCTAGACTTATTATTCATTTCAAAGGATCCAACCGTATCAAATAAACTAAAAACTAAAACAAAGCAGGACATTAAATCAATTTCTTGTTCACATCATTCCTTAAAGTAAAATAAATCATCGTAAGAATTCATTATATAGATACAAGGTTCTAATTACTATTAGGTTGGCTATGGCAACATTAAATCAGATGATAGAAAATAACCGGGTGAAACATCGAATTACTATAATGTTTCAGTCATAGACAGTTCATTACCCCTTGAAACTGTATATGGTAAAACTGCCTTTGGAGATTCCGTCAAAAATTCAATCAACACTTGTAACATTTCAGGAGAAAGTCTCAAAATAAAAATATCATTGAATTAAAGAGATCCAAAAGAAATAAAAAAAATGATTAAGCAGTACCTTACACGTTCTTTAGAATGAAGAGAACATGAGTCTCTAATATACATAGAGATGCCTTGAACCCAAATTGGGGAGATACCAAACAACATCTAATATTAATAGATCTAAAAAAAACAAAGATAGTAATCAGAAAATCGTGAACACATAATTGAGGAAGTTCACCACTATCAGCAATCACAACTTTTGTTTTGGGTGTTCCACTTTGCATTCCTTCAACTTCAACCTTATAAACCACATTAGCTTCCAAACTTATCCTCCCAAACTTATTAGTACCCAAACAGGTTTTGGGGGTTGAAACACATCACGAAACAATATTATGTGTTTATGCCCAAACAGGTATCGGGGGTTGAAATACATCACAAAACAATAGTTTTTATCGAGAATATGTCCTGCTATAAACATCTACAACAACATCAACATGAACACTAAACGAACAACAATAACAATAGCAACATTAACATGAACACTAAAGCCAATTCAAATGGAAAAGGGACGACGATTCAAGGTGTTCAAAATTGATTCGGTGTTCAAAACTAATTCCAGAAATAAAGTATAAACTTAAGTAAACACAAAACATTAAGAGAATGTTCAACAGGTCATATTAAGAGGATTCTGGAAAATGATTCATAATGTCAATAGTTGGACCATCAAGTTATTGTTACAGCATAATGTTGCGTTATGTGGTCAGAAAAATAACCAAATGATGTAATCAAAACAGGCCTACAAAACTCATCATGACTCAAAAGCATTTTTAAGAATTCAACATTAAGTTACCAACACAGGCCTACAATATGGAGTAGGTTGTAACTGAGGCTTTGGATGACATGTAGTAAGTCACACCTAATGAGTAATGAAATAAGGGTTAACATAGAAGCAGACTTGGAGTCAGAGTCATGCCTTCAAGAAGGGCCAAACAAAGCAACAACCGAGGGGGTCTCAATACTTATCACAACTGTAACCCCTGCCTTGTTATCAAATAGATAAAGTAATACAATCTAAGTTCTTCAAAGAATATAATAACATATTTATTGTGGAGAGGAGGGAATAATAGAGAGAATTTGCACGTGGCAAATACACCTTATGCAAAAGTGGTAAACACGCGAGAATGATGAGGACCTGCAGTGGCCAAAATTGCGCATGTCACAGCGGCTGCATCGCAGGAATTCAATATTTTATAACTGGAATTTATAATTGTTTATTCATCTGATGCACTATCAGTGCATACCCACTGTCAGCTCTATCCCGGTATTCTGTCTCGGCATTCTGGATCCCCACTGACCCGACCTCCGTCAGATTCGAGAAAATATCAATTAACTTAATAAGGTCAGCACCCGTCGATGCCTTTGTTAGACCCGAGACAACCTCAAATTGTGACTTTTTATGTGATTCCATTCCAGTAGTAGATATGCTACTATGTGTCCCAGAGTGTTTGTTTCCTCCCACATTTCATAGAAATATACCGCATATGTTGGATCTGCAAAAACACTGAATATGTAGTAGATATTCAAGGACGGATCTGTAAAAAAAATTGAATATGTACCGAGTTAGAAATTGAAAATAAAAATAACCTTTATTTGGAAAAGAAAAAAATTGAATGAACTTTTTTTAAAATAAACACATAAAACCAACTAAATCTCCCATACCCGATGAAATATAATTTCAAGACCCACCCATAAATTTTAAAAATGGTTATAGCCTCCATGAAATAGGAATTTGTTCTTCCAACATGGTTTCTACTTCATCAATATCATAAGAATTTAGTTTATGATCAATTATTGCACAATTTACTCAATCAATATGATCTGAACCTAACACAGAAAATATAAACAAAATCTCCCATCCTTAGCTCCACAAAAAATTAAATCTGCAAAAATAAACATTAGATCCGAAATGAGAGAGAGGGAGCAGGGCCGTGTGCGTAAGAAGGTGAGAGATAGGCGGCGAGGAGGTCGATTCCGAGCCCTGTGTTCAAAAAGTGTGAATTCTTTTATTCATGCTCAAGCGTAAAATATAGAAGAAGAAGAAGAAAACTAAGATCAATTTTTTTATACGTTTCAGTTTTATGCTAAATTTTAGGATTATTACGCTTGAGCTGGGACAAATTCAGAATGCACACTTTTTGAACTCTATGATAGATTTTTGAATTTGTCAACATGAATTCGGCCGCAACTCTGCATTTTGCCTTCTGAATTCAAAGATCATTCTGCATTCTTCTGCGGCCAGGTAGAAGTGTGCATTCTGAATTCAAAAATCTGTGTTGTGGATATATTTTTTAATTTGTCACAGCTGGGACAAATTAGGATCTACATTATTGGTATTTGGCCACAACAGGGGAAAATTCAGAATGCACACTTTTTGACAAATTCAGAATACACACTTTTTGAATAAGTTTTATGCTCAATTTCAGATACTAATAAGTTTTCATTATTGTTATCTGTCTGCAATTCACATGTTGCAAAAAGTAATTTCAAAAAGCCCAGAAATTAAATGCTGGGGGTTAGACTCGGTTTTGAGAAATAAATAGGGACAAAATTAGAATAATCCAAAATTTAGTTATGGCAAATGTTGTACGTTACTCGATTAGCGAATTTAAAAACCCTTCAAAACAATTGTTTATCAAAAAAGATAAAAACACCAACTTTCAATTTTTAAAGTTGCATTAATGATATCAAGTAGCTGATAATTCTAAGAGATCAGACCACCAATATTTTAGAACTTTCCTAACTGAAATATAAGTTTTTATATTTTTTGTTCTAATTCAACAAAGGCCTTTCACTGGAACCAAAGCAACTCAATGTAGAAACCAAAAGCTAGCAATTACCTAGAGCTACTACCCTTCAACTGGTGAACATGAGCGTCAACCTTCTTGAAATTCACACTATGATGCTCTCCAAATATTAAAAAATTAACCAACAATTTGAGGGTAAAAAAGATATTCTTAATTTGTTATAGAACTCAATAGCTCCATACAACCATCAGTTAAAAAGAATAAGTAAAAATGGCATTAAATATCTCACAATGCTTTGGTTAGTTCATTAAGAATCCTCTCAGAATCTTCAAAGAAGAGAGACCACTTCAACCACAAAATCTGGGTTGCTCTCATCTTGCAGTTCCTAAAGCTGGGTGAACTGGTCATCCAGAAATCCCTTCTCCCCATAAAAAAACATTAAATAAATTAGTAAAATAAATAAGTTAAAGTCCATGAATATGTCCATGGACTTTGTCGGACCGCTCTATACATTGGAGAGAGAACTCGAACGTAAAGTATCTCAACAACAAACCATATTCGTTATAGTGATATAAATTCATGAATTTATCGAAACATTGTCAAAACATAAGGGACTTGAATTCCAAATATCTAAAACCTAAATTCCTAACAGTTGAAAATATATGAGATAAATAGGAACATGAAGTGTAAAGAAAACATAAATAAACAAAATAAATAATATAAGAACCCAAATGTCAAAACACCAAAATCCCCATATCATAAACCTCTAAAAAAATCATAACTCAGACTAATATGAAATAAAAAAAAACTTGATAAGCTTGCGCACACACACACGGACTATTTTTAAGTTTCACGAAGCTTAAAATGATTGGATAATGCAAAGAGGATAAGATTAATATATATGCATGATATAATCACCAAGTTGAACCAACATTATTATAAGAGTATAGTCTCAAACTAAGATTCAAGTATTCCTCTAAAATAATTAAGAGTATAGGCTCCCCAATTGAAATAAAAATACTGCTGCAATTGAAATAGCATTTCCGATAGTTATGCATTAAAATAACAATGTATTAGTCTCGAATACACCAAGAATTGTGCATTTACAAATATGAGGTATATAGAAGAAATCATCCTAATCCTTAAAAACAAAACTTTAATAGCAACAAACAATTGAAACTGTGAAGTTTGGAGATAAAAGACAAAATATTCATAAATGCCAAAATAAATTTAAAAAAAGCTTAGATCTATACACATAAATATGTATTTCCGAAATAGATTTGAACCTTAATAATCCTAAAACTTGAAAAACTAATTAAAAAGAGTATACATGAACACAAAATTAGAGAGACAAAAATGGTTAAATCAAAATGAACCGAAACATGGTTAAATTTGCAAAACGAAACCAATAATCGTTAGATCTGTTTGTGAATACCAACAATACATCTAAATCGAAAAATGAAACAGATTTACCTTAATTTTTTAAATAAAAAAGTAAAAAAATGATGTGAATAAGCATAGACATGTTTTGTACGAACTATACCATAATTTAAAACCCTATTAAATATCACAACCAAGTAGGAAATCATAAATACCACCGAGGTAGACCATTCCACACCATACAATACTTCTACAATGGTACCTGAGAGCAAAAAAAACATCAGAATTAGTAATGATTTTTAATTAAACCCTAATAGTAGTAAACATCAGAATATTTAGGTATAAACCCCAAATAAAAAAAAAAGTGTTCAGACCCATTGTTGTGTGTGCGTCTGTGTGTATGTGTGCGTCTGTGTGTGTGAATGTGTGCATGCATGTGTGTAAGAGTGTGAGAAAAAAAGGCGTAGGTGGGGAAGAGAAGCAGAGGGGGAGGTAGGCGGAGAAGAAGCCGGATTCGTGAGAGGGAGGGAGGGTTTTTGCAGGAAAAAGACGAAATAAGAGAGAGTGAGAGAGAGAGGATGGCTAGGGTTTGGGGGTATGTCTTAGGTGTAAATTAATCTTAGCCTTCTATTTCATTCTTAGGTGGCACTCATTTTAACCACAAAGTGTCTTTCCATCTTATGAACAGTAAAAACACCATTGTAACTTATTATTTATATATATATATATATATATATATATATCGAGTAAATTCCCACCCAAAAACTCAGAGGAAAACAAGGAATTTAGTGGAACTTTTGAAGAGTTAATCAATGCAAAAGAAAATTGAAAAATAGAAGCCCAAGCACTCGCCTAGGACACCCTCTTTCCATAACGGCCCCAGTTGGAAGTTATGGTTGGCCGCACCTTTGCTATGGTGGTGGTTTTCTTCCTCCCAAATTTTTTGCATCCTCTGTTTTGTCCAAGAATTATATTTTCACCATTAATGACCCATAAAAACTTCAACACAATTCCAAATTAAGTTCTGACCACTCCTACGAAATCCTAATTAAATTCCTCACATGAATAAATTCAAACCAAAATAGAATCAAAAGACCCAAATCCAAACTTTTGACATGTCAAGATACGAATTCAATTTCAAAATTAATTTCACCATTAATTAAGTCTCTTTCATGGAAAGATATAAATATTATAATAAGATCATTCATAAACAAAAATTCTAGCATTAAATCAAAACTAATTCGAATTTAAACAATGGTTCTCTCATAAAATCTCCCACAAGATCAAAATTTTACACTCATAAACAGTTTATAACATTAATTCGTATTAAGCCAATATTAACATGATTAAATAGCAAATTTATATGCTAAACTATATTCTAATCCCAAATCAGTTTAATATCATTCAAACCATAAACAAGTTACATTTCATGTGGTGATAAAGTAAGAGATTTATTGCCTAAATATTCAAGACAAGTAATTTCTTCTCTTTGATCTCTTTTTTCCTCTCCAAGGATTTCCACCAGTTCTCCCAGTTCTCTTAGGTTGCTAGGGTTTATGTTTTGTACGTAAAGTGATTAGTTAATAGGGGTTAATACCCTTTAGATAACCTTAATCCTAAAGGTCCTTAAAAGGCCTCATTCTGGGCCTCCATATGAGCCCCAAACACTACCTAAACTAGTCCAAAACTTAGCCCGAAGGTATACCTGTCCCTTGGTCCCAATCAAAAGCATTAAAAATACATCTCTCAGAGTTCGGTACAAATAGTGATACCTCACAATACACATTATAATGTAAATTAAAATACATACATAACTATTTTACACATAACTACACATAGTCAAATTTCATATAATTAATATAACCAATTAATTATTGATAACATGTGGCACAAAATCACATAACATATCAAATTTATTTGTCATCTAAATTATGCATTTATTATTACCATTTAACACAATTAATACTTATTCTTATTTTTTAATTTATTTACCAATTAATAAATAGTAATAAATGACATAAAAACATGAGATATTACAGTCTTCCCTTAATAAAGGAATTCCATCCTCAGAATTCGATACATACCTCACTAGAATATTCCTGAATATTTCTCTCGCATATCAACCTCTCTCTCGTACATAGACTCTGCCTCATTGTGGTGCCCCCATTGGACACACACCATCGAAATGACCTTGGATGGAAGAGTATTCTCCCTATGATCCAAGATATCAATTAACTTCTCCTTGTAACTCATGTTCATTTGAATCTCTATCTCACCAAGTTCAATATGATGGTATCCCAAGTAATCCTTAAGGAATTTCCATAACATAGAGACATGGAATATATGGTGCACATATTGTAGATGACCTGGCGAGGCTAAATGATAAGTAACTATTATGATATAATCAATAATGATGAATAATCCCACATATTGGGGAGAAAACTTTCCCTTCTTACCGAACCACGTCACCCCCCGCGTGGGAGACAGCTTAAATAACACATTATCCCTAACTGAACACTCTAGGTGCCTCGTCCCCAAATCTGCATGGATTTTTTTCCTACTCTGGGAAGTCCCTATCCTCTCTTTGATGAGCTCCATATTCTTTGAGGAAACCTGAATAAACCCGGGTCTGAAAAGGTTATTCTCCCCCACCTCAATCCAATAAATAGGAGAACGAAAAGGCCTCCTATAAAATGCCTCAAATGGTGCCATATTAATTTTGTGTTGATAAATATTGTTGTAGGAAAACTCCATTAATAATAAGCATTACTCCTAACGATCCTTGAAGTCTAGAATGCAATCCCGTAGCATATCCTCCAGAACCTGGTTCACTCGCTCTATTTAACCATCAATTTGTGGGCGATACAAGATACTTAAATGTCAATCATTCCCCATCACCTTATGGGAACTCCAAAAATGTGGGACACAAATGTCTTGTCCCTATAAGACACGATATCAAGTGGTACACCATGCAACCTCACAATCTCTAATATGAAAATTTTAGCATACTGATCCGATTGGAAATCCATTCAAACCGATAGAAATTTATCTATCTTAGTCAAACGGTCCATGGTCACCAAGATAGAATCATGTCCCTGTGGTGACGTAGCAACCAGATAATGAAATACATGGAAATGCTCTCCCATTTCTACATTAAAATCTTAAGATACTATTGAACACCATCTGGTCTCTATTCATTAATCTTTATCATTTGGCAGGTAGTACACTTAATCATAAATACCTCAATGTATTTTATAGTGCATTCCCCCTAATACTGACACCTCATACACTGGTACATCTTATCTTCATCGCAAATTGCAACCCATGAACCTCAGTAAATACAACTTGCCATAAATTCTCATCGTCGGGTACCAGTAATATGACGTTGAATTACAAGCCCACATATGATCCAATAAAATAGGATTGTGATCTCTCAACCAACAACTCACTTATCTTTTCCTTATAAGAAATGTCCCCTACTTGTGCCTTCAAAAATTAAATAATGACCTCACGAGTGATGGTAAGAACTAACATTAAGGCATGCGCTAACTCATTTTCTGTGTGAAGAGAATCCAACTTTAACTGCCAAATAACCGATAACGTCACTATTGGACTGTGGCTCAAGGTATATGCCACTATCTTCATCTTGTATAAGTGATACTGAATATTGAACTGATAATCCTTAATGAACTATGTACATCGATGATGTCTCATATCCAACTCCCTCTATGTAAATAGATATTGGAAGCTCTTATGGTCCGTGAACACATGAAATGTCATACCAAATAAGTAGTTCCTCCACCCCCGATGGACAAAAAAAATTGTTGCCAAATCCAAATAATGGGTGAGGTAATTCCCCTCATGAGGCTTAAGATTTTGGGAAGCATAAGCTATAGGCCTCTCTTCCTGTATCAATACACCTAAAAGTCCTGGTAGAGAGGAATCAATATAAACCATGAAGTCCACACCATTGTGAGGTAAAGCGATCACTGAAGCTGAAGTCAACTTGATCTTTAAGTCATGAAAAGCCTACTGAAACAAATGGTAACCTCTTATTCATTAAGTTCGTCAAAGGCCCGGATATCTTCGAGAAACCCAGGAGGTATAGACACTAATAACCTGGTAATCCAAGAGACCTCTGCACCTCCGTAGGTCTTGTAGCCATTCGAGTCAGATTCTTTTGGTGCGGCCCGACCCCAAAATCGGGACAGGATGGAAAGTCCCCCTCGAAGGAGTCTCCCTCTCTTCCCCGCCATACGCGTACGAGTGATTTGAGGATATGGGGATCCTCTTTCCACCACTCACGTTGGCGTCTTCGCGGTCGGCCTCGGATATAAAATTAACCATCGTTAAAAAAGGATAAAATGAAGGAATGGAGTCGCCAACCTATTTTACTCAAAATGACTAAAATAATGTAGCCGTCTCGAGACAACGGCATCAAGGTCATATTGATGCATTCAAAACCAAGTGATTCAAGGGTCTAAGGATTAAGTTATGGGATGGGAAGATGTTAGGCACCCATTCCTTCCTTTCGATCTCTCATGGGTTATGCTAATTTTCTCCTTTTCTCCAAAGCGTGAGGTGTGCGTACATGTGTGTAATATAAATAACGGGAGAAGGGAATAATCCGACTCACTTCAAGCAAAAACGGAGTGGAATCATCCGTAAGATTGTACCTAAAAATAATATAAAGATATTTACAAAATTGTAAGAATTAAATCTTTAAAATCTCTCATGCAAGATCAACAAAATCAAAACGAGACCAATAAAATTAATTCCATATTCTGGGTTTTATTTGAATCGTTATCTCTCTACTATTTAAAAAGAGGAAATCAAATCTGTGTTTTATATTTTGTTCTCATATTTATAGATCTATTTTGATATTTAACTTTTGTAGTAACTAAATTAGGACGGGTTCGTGATTATATTTTCTAGACTTTTAGATTTTGAGATTTTATACACTTTGTGTGCACTTTGGACTGAGTATTGTGTATATCTACTTGCATATTTAACATTAGTTAAACTAATATTGTGATTGTTGTTTTAAAACAAGAGTTACTTTCTAGAAAATTATTTCAACATCTTGTAAATAAAGTAAATTTTACATTTGGGGTTTTGGTATTTAATTATTGTGCAGTTTAAGACTTCGAAAATGTATGTTTTGCTCTCGTTTTAGTTGTTATTACATTTATTTTGTATATTTATTTATAAGAGCATTTAATTAATTAATTAAGCTTTTTGGCTCTACCATTATCGGTGCCCAAGTTCTAATGTGAAACAAGGTGGGTTAGTGTCAGGTTGGCAGCCGATTGTAAAACTTATGTCAAATATTGTGATGGATTCTCTAATTAAAAGAAGAAGCGTAAATAAAAATTACATACATAAAATTAAATTTGGTACGTGGAATTTAAGAACACTATCTTACAAGTGCAAAGAACTTATTGATACCTTAAAATGGAGAAAAATCAACACAGCATGCCTACAAGAAACAAAACGGAAGGGTGAAAAGGCTAGATCGATAGGAGAAGGTTTTAGGTTATTTTACTCGGGGGGGTAGATAATCATAGAAATGGGGTGGATATTGTTGTTGATCACTAGATGAAAGATAAAGTCGTGGATGTTAAAAGGTGAGGAGATAGATTAATGAGTATTAAGATCGTCTTAGATAAAATAATAATGAATATTATAAGTGTGTATGCGCCCAAAGGAGCTTTATATGGAAATGTAAAGTAATCATTTTGAAAATTATTGGATGAAGTACTGCAACAAATTCCTACGCATGAAAATATATTTTTAGGAGGTTATCCAAGGATACACGGAGGTTGTGATTTTGGTAAGAGAAATGAAGGAGGAGAAACTATATTAGAATTTGCTAAGGCATACGATCTAGGGTTAACAAATACATTTAAAAAAAAGGGGAAGAACATATAATAACATTTAAAAGCAGAGAGAATAAAGCTCAAATAGACTATTGCTTACTTAGGAGAAGAGACTTGTACACATGCAAAGATTGTAAAGTTATATCACGAGAAAGCTTAACAAATCAATATCGCCTATTATTAATACATTTAACAATTAAAGGATTCAAGTACCGAGAAGAGAAAATAAGCTATCAAAATACAAAATAAAAGGATTTAAAACGATGTAAAGAGATAGAATTTAGACAAAAGTTCATTTTAAATATGAAGTGGAATTGGGACGACTATGTTAACAACATTTGGTCAAGAACAAAGAATGATATCGAGAAAATAAGTAAGAAAATTTTAGGTGAGACTAAAGGAAAAAAATCATTGAAAAAAGAGACTTGGTAGTGGAATGAGAAAGTGAAAAAACTAATACAAAAGAAACGATTAAGTTTTAAAGAGTGGTAAAAGAGTAAAAATAAAGACGATTTAGAAAAGTATAAGAACTTAAAAAGGGAAGTGAACAATATTATTAGAAATGCACAACAAAACGTACTGGGTAATCTTTATAATAAATTTGGTACCAAGAAAGGGAAGAAACTAATCACTTTACGATTAAAGTGAGTCTACATCAAAGATCGGCCTTAAGTCCTTACTTATTTGCCGTAGTTTTGGATGAGAATACTAAGTAAATACAAGAAAATGTCCCATAGTGTATGTTGTTGGCGTATGATATAGTTTTAGTAGACACTTCAAAGAAGGGATTAGCGATGAGAGTAGATACTTGGAGAATAGCCTTAGAGTCTAAGGGTCTAAGAATCAGTAGAAATAAAACAAAAATTGAGGAATGTAAATTTATTAATGAGGCGTCGGGTAACATAAAGTTACAGATTGAAGACAAAGTGATAAACCAAACTAATAAATTTCACTATTTAGCTTAATTGTTACAAAGTAATGGGGATATTGATGAGGATGTTACGAGTATAATATCAACTGGTTGGATAAAATGGAGACAAGTAAGTGGTAAAAAACTGTTACTAAAGCCGTTTAATACAAGATTAAACTATTTATAAGTAACTCTGAACTGTTTTTTGAAGAAACTCTTTTCTTTAAACCAAATCAGTTTTAATCACAAGATGTGTTAAATAAAGCATGCACGAGATCAGTTCAAGATTTGTAACAAGTTTTGAAAAAAAAACTAAAACAGTTTAAATCAGCACACCACCAAGAATGAGATGAGGAGATGTAGAAAGATTATTGACGAGATTTTTAACGTGGTAAAACCTCACCTAGCTGAGGAAACATCCACAACTCCCTCTACGGAGTAAAAAGAAAAATCCACTAAAACAAAATATAACAGTTACAAACTATATAACACACATGCACACAAATCAGTCTTATACAAGTTTAGGAATGTATCCACTGGTGTCCTTCTAACTTTTTTCCAGTTTTGATTGTTGTTGTGGTTCTCCCAATTTGCTAACTTCCACTTTGTTCCAGTCTTTACGTCGACTCTTGTTTCAAGATCTTATTACCAACAATTTCAGTTTTGTAGTGTGTAAGTGTTTGTGATGGTGATCTAACACATGCATGCACACACTAACGCTTATTTTTACAAACAGCCCTAACAAATTACAAATCAGATCTATATGCTGTGATTTTCAGTTTCTCTCTTCTTAGGAAACTTGAACCTTATTTGACCTTTAAAATAAACCCAGAATCCACATCTATCTTGCTCAGAAGACGTATCAAGATCTATATCAATTTCAGAGTTTTGAAAATTCTTTTGAAATTGAAAACCGCCAAGTGTGATTCCAACTAGGCCAAAGGTTTTGTTCCAAAAGAACTAGAAACAGAAAAATATTTTGTTGATTTTCAAGAAGAAAACATTTACTGAAAATAATCAACTAAGGATTTCTCAAGGTGAGAAACTATAAATGCTGACCTAGGTGTAATATAACATAAAATGACCAGATCTATTACTTCTATGAAACAGAAATGCAGATCTAATCCTAATATTTAAGTTGGACAAAAGATCTCAAAACAAAGAGGTTATAGCCAGAAACAGTTTTCAAACCAACACTAAAAAACTCTCAAACACTCAAGATTGTGTTTTGAAAGAATTTTTTTTTTATGGAAAGGTTAGGGTTTGATAAAGTGTTTGGACGAATTAAGGTTAGGGTTTCTAACTCTGGTTTCTCTTTTTCTCTCTCTTCTCTCTTCTCTCTTCTCTTCTTCTATCTAAATGACGAAGTGGCAAAAGCTTCTTAAAGGCTGAGGGATAACCTCTTTATATACAGGGCTGAGAAGGATCGAGAAGGGGGTTCGAAATCAAGGGCTAAGATTAAGTCTTGCAACATTGACTTCCATCCAACGATTAAAGGTAAGCGGTTGGTTAAGAGGCTTCTGATTGGTGGAAAGGGGTTCACAGGGATTGTAACAAGAATGCATACAGAGCGTTGATAGCTTTAATCCGAGGGCTGATAATAAACAGTGATTTTCTCTCTTAAAAGAAACACAACTTCAGCCAATAGGAAGGCAATAGGCGTGAGGCAAACAACGGCTAATAAACGCGCGTCCCAAACTAAATTACACAAGCACCCTGATGTTTCTAGCGCTTTCGGATCCTACCCAAGTGAACATTTCAGGGAAAGAACCAACAATTAGAATTAATATAATGACCCCAAAATTTTTTAATTCCAATTTTAATTAAGAAAAAATATTGTTTTAAAATGATTAAAAATTCCCAAAAAATTGTAAAAAATATTTTTAAGGGAAATTAACACACACAACACACATCCAATCAATATAGAAATATATGTGAACAATGTATGCAGTCCTACAGTGTGTGAGTGTTTGTGAATATACCTTGCTCAATCAAATAAGAGGAATGAAGTGTTTTAAAGAGACTGAGGCTCTTTAATATCTAGGGTAGGGACTCAATTTTGTCTCTATTTTCAAACTAGATGAGCACTTATACAATGTAGACTCAAATGAGTCAAGAGTATAAGGTGCTTCAAGAGGGGTGCTATGCGATAAGAGGATAACTAATAAATTAAAAGGAAAATATTAAAGATCAGTTGTTAGGCCAACAACCCCATATGGAGAGGAGTGTTGGTCCTTAAAGAAAAAACATGAACAAAGTCTCCATGTTAGTGAAATGAGAATGCTTCGATGGATGATAAGAATTACTAAAAAGGACAAAATTAAAAACCAGTACGTGAGAGAAAAGTTTTGAGTTGCTCTTATTGGCGATAAATTAAGAGAAAGTAGACTTAGATGGTAGGGACATGTGTTGCATAGACCAGTAGATGCACCTATAAAAAGAGGAGGATTATTGGAAAAGGAGGGTAAAAGAGAAAGGGTCCTCCCTAAGCAATCCTGTGAGGAAATTACTATGTGAGATCTTAAGAAATTAAACTTGAATGATAATATTGCTTATAATAGATTAGAATGGAAGAGGAGAATCCATGTGACTGACCCCATATGATGGGATTAAGGAAGGGATGATGATGATTTGAGTGTTCGCCAAGTCACATCATTATGGGAAAACGAATGTGCATGTCAGACAAAACACAATTATGTAGGAGTTCAAGAATCACAAAATAGATATAATAGAATATAAAAGGAATAAAATGGAAAGGGAGGACTCGAATCCCAGGATTGGCTCGGGACGCCTTCGTAGGCCAGGGGGCATCAAAGTCCACGTACTTCGAATATATTGTAGGGGTGGGGTTCAATTCATAAACCTAAATTTAAGGCTCCTCTTTGAGTTCTTTTAAGAAAAATGTGTTCAAGTGTGAAAGTGTGAGAAAATGAGGAAGTCTTACGTTTGGAATTTACATGTAAACCATTTTTTTTTTGTCTTTTTTCGATTTTTATAAAAATGAGTTGTGTGAAATACTAATAGTAAAATTGGATATTATTTGGTGTGAGATAATGAAACAAGACTAAAAGATATCAAAAAATGAGAATAAAATGAATAATAAAACTAAATGAATAAACTAGAATAGGATTAGTAATGGACTTTTTGGGAGACTTTTGTTGCTGAATTGGGAGATATGTAGGCTGATTTTTGTAGTGGTATAAAAGTGGTAAGATAGGATGAGGTAAGGGACCAAATGTGGCAAGAAAGTGAGGTGGGGGAATGTTGGAAAATAGTTTTTTTTGTAATGATGGCGTTCGGATATCGAGAAAATGTTTACTGACTGCTGAAAGGGACCTCCTTCAGGAGTGAGGTTATGGGCTACTTAAATAGTACTTTAGGGTTAGGGGTGCCGATCGGCATGGCCCCTAGTCTACATATCAGAATAGTGCCTACTTTACTGGGTAAGGAACGTATACCCTGCCGATAGGCAAGGGATCTGGGGTGTCTATAGGCAGTCCCGAACGATTTTTTTTGGAAATGAGCATAAAATGCAAACCGTTAGTCCAAATTTCACACGGACATGATCGTTGGGAAGTAAATTCAGATACCTTTAAGAATCCATTGAGCCACTCTCAGGTTTGAGATCTTATCGAAGTCAACGGGGATTGGAAGCGCCCGATGGTCTCTAGACATGGGGTTTCAGAGCAAAATGGGTTCTTCGTGCAAACTGTGAGGCTGATTTGCGCATGGCACAAATCATTAGAAAGGGGATTCAGAGCCCTCCAAGATTCATTAAGATTTTCTCAAATTGGACATTTGATCAAGGTCAAATGGGGCTTAAAAAAGCTCGATGACCTTTCGAAGTAAGGGTCACTCGTGCGAACCGTGAGGTCGATCTGTGCATGGCATGGACCGTTAAAAAATGGATTTAGATCCATTCAGGATTTCATTGAGTTTTTCTTAGGCTGGAGAGCTAATCAGAGTCAAACGGATCCTGAAAGCACTCGGTGGCCTCCAGATCAGTACTAGGAGTCGAAAGGATCATTCGTGAAAATCGTGAGGACGATTCACGCACAACATGGAATGTTAGAAAGGGGATTTAGAGCCCTTCAAGGTTTCATTGAGCTTCACTCTAGTTGGATAGTTGACCCGAGTCAAATGAGTCTTGGAATCACCCGATGAACTCTGAATTAGTACTCAGAGTATGACCTAGGGTTTACGGAGAGAGGAGGAATGTTAGATAAATGAGAAGGTAGTTTGGGGGTACTATGATGGGGTGTCTATAGAGACCCTCGATGGTAGAGTTTGGAAAAAGAGAATGTCATCAAAAGATACACACCTAAACAGTGTTTAAGAAAAGGTTTGAGGTCGATTATACAGAACTAAGGAATGGAAATGACCGATTCAGAGGTTCAAGGTTGATTTTATGGGACTAAAGATTTAAATGACCAATTTAGTAGGTCATGGATGATTCTGAGGACCTACTTAGTGAGATTACCAATTCAGCGGGTCAAGGTCGATTTTAAGGACCTAGTGGCTGATATGACCAATTCAGTGAGTCAAGGTCGATTCTGAGGACCTAAAGAGTGAGATAACCAATTTATTGGGTTAAGGTCAATTCAGACGACCTAACGAGTGAAATGGATAATTTAGCGGCTCAAGGTCAATTCTATGGACCTAAAGATTGAGATTACCAATTCAGCGGGTCAAGATTTATTCTGTAGACCTAATATTGAGATGACTAATTCAGCGAGTTGAGTTCGATTCTACGGACCTAAAGATGGAGATGACTAATTCAGTGGGTCGAGGTCGATTTTGTAAACCTAAAGATTGAAATGACCAATTCAGTGGGTCGAGTCCAATTTTGCAGGCCTAAAGAGTTGAGATGACCAATTCAACCGGTTGAGGTTGATTATGGTATCCTAAAGATTAAGATGACCAATTCATCGGCTCGAGGTCGATTCTGAGGACTTAAAGATTGAGATGACCAATTCAGCGGATTGAGGTTGATTCTGTAGACCTAAAGATTGAGATGACCGATTCAGTGAGTGAAGGTTGATTATGAGTACCTAAGGATTAAGATGACCAATTCAATGGGTCAATTTTAATTTTGAGGACCTAAGGATGTAGTTTTGGGGGACTTTTTCGAATTATGGATCCACTGGAAAAAGCATCGAGTACTTTGGTGCATTCACACCTTGGATTTTTTATTTCTCTGGGGAGTATGTTGACGATGAGGGTGGGTGCTAACGATCCTCCTGGGAATTCACAAGAGTTTATACTCGATTTTGTGCTTCACCATTAGTTTTTCTTGGAGAAAAGACGTTCTTGACTTATCGGGGAATTATTAAAAAAATTTGTGAATTTTTTGGGAAATTTTGGGTCTGTCCATCCTTTTTGTAATGAAATATTGAGGGTATTATAGATAGGCAGGTCTGGGGAGGTGCCTATGGGCATGGACTCCTGGCTTCTTGGGGAAGGGGAAAGGTCCCTGTCGGTAGGCCATTGACTCTTGTTAGGGAAATGTGTGATATTCTATCTCTGACATCTACCTTTGAGGGTCGGAGGGCTACGGGCATGCATGCTCAGATGCGCCGGTTGTTAGCGCACGAGTTAGGGTATGTCTGGTACCTCAAGGAGAGAGTGGCAGGTGACCTGACATCCATCTTTGATTCTTTACTTTTGGGGTTTTCTCATAGATCCATCGTTCTGACTGGAGGAGCTTGGCATTAACCAAGTTGTATGCTTGATTTAACGACTTCATACCTGAAAAGAGACTCAAAAAGGAAGAAAATATGCATCTATTTCTTCCTAATTTAGTGACTTAATCTACATGCACTTCAATTTTCTATAGAGGTTTTATTTTGAGAAAAGTAGGGAAAGTATGTTTTTTGGCATTTTGAATATGTTTTTGGAGTATTTGAATAGAGGAAGGCCTTGGAAGCTTGGTTGCAAAAAGCTTCCCTTTGAAGGGACTTATTTTGAGTAAAGGCAGGGAAAATGTGTCTTTTGGAATTTTTTAATAGAGGGAGGCCCTTGAGGCATGGCAGCAAAAAATTCCCTTTAAAGGGACTTATTTCGAAAGGAGGGTTGGAAGAGAAAAATGAGGGTTTCCCAAAATAAGGTGTGGTTGACATATACCTGGACTGCTTGTCAGCATAAGGGTGAAGTCCAAATCACTCCCTTAGTTTTGATTTCACTTTCTGCGTACTCTGGGTACTTTTGAAGTAGGAAAATCGGTGGCGTTTTGAATGACTTGTTTTCATATGGAATTTTTTGGTATAAAAGGGGGCTTTAGAGGTTTTTTCATCACCACGCTCCTCTGTTTCTTCCTTGTAGATTTTTTCTTCTCTTCTCAAATGGCTCTTCCGTCGGCCGAGGCTTTTTCTGCCTATCTCGAGGATTTAGAGATAATGTGCCTCTAAAATGTCAATTATTAAGCCTTTGGTTTGCGCCAGGTATTTTTGTGGCGTAATCATCCCATAGACTAGAATCTTTTCAAAGCAGTGGTACAATTCTGGTACCCTAAAGACCATTCTTTTTGGTTCGGCTTAGACGAGGTGTGTCCCACCTGCGAGGATTTTTTTGTGATATTGGGTGTGAGCCCTAGTGTAGTGGAAGTTATGCTGGATTTATACAGTTCTCCTTGGGTGTCTTTGGTGGAGTTATTTCACATCTCTCCCTCAGTTCCTCATCTGCTGGTTCATGCAGGAAACATCATCCACACGACATTCATGATTTCAGTGTACTGGAGGGATTTTACTGACAATGGCTTTGTCTACGCTATAGCCCTGGGATTGATTTCCAAGATTTTATTGGTGACGGGCGATCTGACGGTTGAGCCTAAGGTGGCCACGATAGTGTTGTGGTTATCCTACCATTGTAGTCCTATTACGGTGGTATTATCATAGACTTTTATTGACTTGGATGCCTAGAAGAAAGTTCGGGTTGGATTTCTGCGGGGGATCCCTGTGATGCAGTTCATGTGGCTTTCTGAGAGACTGGTGGCCCCTCCTGAGTATCCTCTATCAGGCATTCTTAATTTCTTTACTAGGTCTTTCTTCAGTTTTGACCCTTCGATGGAGAACTAGGTTAACTGGCTTGTGGAGCGTGAGGCCCGATGACTTCGCTAGTCTATACTATGGTGGAGGGGACTTCAACCAATTTTGCAGTTGGGGAAATATCGGTATGTGTAATTGGTTGTCCTTCATTAGACTTTATTCTACTTTCCTTGGTGACTTTTGCACCAAGTAGGATGGGAGCTGATTGTGTCTCCACCCATAACAAATTTCTTTTCGATAGAGTACTTAATTGAGTCTTTGAGGATAATACCGGGTATGGCAGCATCGTCGACCATCTACCCATCCATCACAATTTGTTGGAGAGGCTGGGTTTGTATTCTAGGAATATTTGAAATGGTTATGGAAATGGGTGATTGAGAAGATTTTAGTGGAGGAGAATGGACAAAGATGGATTGTCATGTTCGACACCTTGGAAGAGGGTGTTGTAGTTTCACTAAAGCTCATTAAGTCCTACCCTCTCATGGAGCGCATCTGGAGCAATAATCAAGAGTAAGATACCTGGGGGGCTCCAAGGGCAGGTAATAACGATGAGGCGGGACCATCTAGTAGCAGAGGACAAGGTTTTGAAAATCTAACTTTGTGTTTGTGGGGAATTTGTATTTGGGTAGGTGTTTCGGGTTTTATGCTGGTGTTCGTTATGTTTTCGGATTTTTTTTTAAGCTAGTTTAATGATAGGGATTTTATAGGTTTTATGAGGGTTAGGAAGGGAGTGATTTGTTTGACTCCCGTTGTTGATACTTCATGTAATAACCATATTCTTGATAAAATAAAAGAGAAGTGATTTTGACATATTTTGTTGTGTCGTTTGATTAATTTTTTATTTGAACTGTCTATACCAATCACTAAGGCATATATAATCAATTTGTTCATTTAAATGATGAGAGAGACCTCCATTCTCAAGGGAAGAAAAGAATATCATTTTGTGAGAAAGAAAGGACCGCACCCATGCGTGTTTTATGGGCTACCTATGTACCTGTGTGGATTTTGAAAATTTACGAGCTTCAATAAAAATAGGGAAGTGAGAGGATCAGATCCCACATAGTTCTGAGTAGGGAGATATGAATAAAAGGGGGATGAGAAGAGTCGTAGACAATGAGAGTTCATATTAAGAGTGGAATTTTTTTAAACGGTCTAGGTTAATTGAACGCACCATTTCTTCTCCATTGAAGTCTATGAGCATAGTGGTGTCACCTAACATGATTTTCTTCACAATGTAGGGACCATTCTTGTGGCCATCCCTCTCCTTCCTGGGGGGGAAGGAGCGAAGGTTTTGCACCCTCTCTTGAAGGAGCGCTTCGGACGTCGTTGGTGTGGGGTAATGTAAAGAGATGGATTCGTCAACCCATTTTACACAAAAGGCAAAAGAACATGTCATCACCTTGAGAGAACGACATCAAAGACAAACTGATGCTTACAAAACCAATAGTTCAGAGGTTCGGGGGCTAAGTTACGAAATGGGAAGGTGTGAGGCACCAATCCCACCCTTTCGGTCTCTCATAGGATTTTGTTACTATTTACCTTAATTTCTTCTTGAAATGTGTGAACGTGTATATATAAATGGATATTGGAATCGCTCAACTCATATCAAGGAAAAGATAGAGTGAGGTCATCCAAAGGAATGTTCCTAAAATAATATTTAGAAAATACGATGTATGCATTTATCGAGATATTGATCGTTATGATAAAACGATAATATATGTTAGACAAAACGCCAATATAAATCATAAGTATGTTGTATATATGAGTAATGTATAGATAAAGAGGATGAAAATGCGAGAATGGGAAAATTTGACTCGAATCTCGAGTTTTACCTCAAAACTCCTACAAAGCCTATAAAGGCATCAAAGTACATGTAGTTCACATACGGCATAAGGGTGGGGTTTATCCCTTAGATTCTAGATGGGAGTTTATTATGTGTGTGTGTGTGTAAGAAAAGTTATTTTAGTTTTGAGAAAATGTAGTGAATAATTCCGTTCGAATTTACAGTTGTAACTCTCTTTTTCTTTGTTTTGGTTCCATATAGAAAATAAAGTATGTGCGATATATATAATAAAGGTTGAGATGTTCATGTGTATGAACTAATATTAAATTCTAGATTGAGAATTTATATAACTAATGCAAAAATAAAGAAATCTAGAGAGAGAAGGATATTTGGATCTTCTCTAGAAACTTGGGGATTGATCTTGATCCTTGAAGAGCTTACTCGAAGTTGGGATTAATGTTGGATGGGAGAGAGGAAGATTTTTGCTAAATTGGGTTTGAGAACGATGGGAATGAAATATGGGAAGGAATTCCACACAAGGAAACTTTGTTGATTGCAAGACAATGTTGCTGAGATCACTGATATTGATGAATTTGAGGTGTCTCTTCAGAGTGAGCTCATGCCCTCCTTTTATAAGGTAGGGGGTTACCGATCGACATTACCTTAGCCCTGCCAATCGACAGGTGACCCTAGACACACTGCCGATAGGAAGGGAAATGGACCTGCCAATTGGCAATCTTGTGCAGATGTTTTTGGAAAAATGGTTATATAACGCCATTCGCTGATCCAAATCGTGCACGGGGCATGCCTTTACAAAGTTAATTCAGAGACCTTCCAGGAGTTGACTTTTGGTCAAATGGGGTTTGAAAGCTCCCGTTGGTCCTTTGGATAGGAGATCATTGGACGGTAATGGATCGTCCATCCAAAGCATAAGTCAAAATCGCGCACGGGATAGACCGTTGTAAAGGTTATGCGCGGTACTTGGACATTCTAAAAATATTTTGTTTGGTTTGAAGAGTTGACTTTGGTCAAACGGGGCCCGAAAGTGCCCAGTGGCCTTTTGGAGTAAAATGGATTATTCGTCTGTATTATAAGGCTGATTTGCACATGGGGTGGATCTTTGGAAATGGTATTCAATCCCTTAAAATATTCATTCAATCTCATTTGAAATAAAGAGTTGACCACGGTCAAATGAAGCCCGGGAGCACCCAGTGGTCTCCGGATCAATTTTTGGGGGAAAACGGATCATTTGTTCGAATGGTTATGCATTTTCACGCACGAGGTGGACCATTAGAAAGGGGTTTCAGTGCCCTTCGAATATTTATTGAGCTTTTTCTCTGATGTTGGAGTTAATTAGGGTCAAACTAGGGCCTGGGAGCGCCCTGTGGCCTCTAGATCAATTTTCTATAGTAAAATGATATGTTCGTCGGAATCGTTATTTCGATTCGTGCATGGGGCATACCATTGGAAAGGGGTTTCAGTGCCCTTCGAGCATTCATTGATCTTTTGCTCTAAAGATAGAGTTGATCGGAGTCTAACGGGTTCAGGAGTACTCGATGGCTTCTAGATTAGTACTCCGAGTATAACCTAAGGTTTGTAGTGAAATGGGGGGGAGGGTGCTAGGGACCTAAGGAGAGACTTAGGGGATCCTAGAATGTGGTGTCTACATATACCCTAGACGGGTGAGCTTGAAATAAGTGAAAGTCTTCGAATAGACACCACATGATGTTTGTAAAAGAGGTCGATTCTACGGACCTAAGGGATAAGGATGACTGATTCAGAGGGTCGACATTGATTCTTAGGACTTAAGGTAATTCTAGGGATGGCCATTCTGTGGGACGAGGTCAATTATGTGTACCTAAATATGGGAGCGATTAATTTTAAGGGTCGAGGTCAATTCTGAGGACTTAAAGTGGAAGCGACCAATTTTGAGGGTCGAAGCCAATTATAGGGGCTTAAGTAGGAGCGACCAATTATGAGGGTCAAGGTTAATTCTAAGGATCTTAAGTAGAAGGGACCAATTTTTAGGGTCGAGGTCAATTCTAATAACCAAAAGTGGGAGCGACTAATTCTGAGGGTCGAACCCAATTCTGAGGCCTTGGGTAAGAGCGACCAATTCAGAGGTTCGAGGTCAATTCTGAGGACCTTCAGTAGAAGCAACCAATTATGAGGGTTGAAGCCAATTCTGAGGGATTTAATTAGGAGCGACCAATTTTGTGGATCAAAGCCAATTCTGAGGGTTGAGGTCAATTCTAAGGACCTTAAGTATAAACGACCAATTTTGAGGGTCGAGGTCAATTCTGAGGACCTTAAGTTGTGAGCAATCAATTCTAAGGGTTGAGGTCAATTCTGAGGACCTTAAGTAGGGAGCGACCAATTTTGAGAGTCGAGATCAATTCTGAGGACCTTAAGTATAGGTGACTAATTCGGAGGTTCGAGGTAAATTCTAAGGACCTTAAGTAGAGGTGACCATTTCTGAGGACTGAGGTCAATTCTGGGGACCTTAAGTGGGGCAATAAATTCTGCGATCGAGGTTAATTTTGAGGACCTTAAATGGGGGCGACCAATTCTGAGGGTCGAGGTCAATTTTGAGGACCTTAGGTGAAAGCGACCAATATTGCGGGTCGAGGTCAATTTTGAGGACCTTAAGTGGGGCGACCAATTCTTCGGGTCGAGGTCAATTCTGATGACCTTAAGTAGGGGCGCCTAATTCAAAGGGTCGAGGTCAATTCAGAGGACCTTAGGTAGAAGCGACCGATTCTGCGAGTCTAGGTCAATTATGAGGATCTTAAGTGGGGCGACCAATTATGTGGGTCGAGGTCAATTATGAGGACCTTAGGTGGAAGAAACAAATTCTGCGAGTCGAGATCAATTCTGAGAATCTTAAGTAGGGCGACCAATTATACGGGTCGAGGTCAATTCTGAGGACCTTAAGTAGGAGCGACCAATTATGCGGGTCGAGGTAAATTCCGGGACCTTTAGTTTATAGCGTGGGGTACAATTTCCTTGGGAAATTTTAGAGATTCCACTGGGGAAAAGATACTAATGCGAGAATTGGATGTAGCCACCATTCTAGGGGAGATTTTCAATTTTTGTTGTGTTCATTGGAGACGTTGCTGGAGAGATATCTTAAAGTTACATTAGGGAAGTTGGATTTGAGAATTCCACTGGAGAAATAGTTCTGGGATTCCATTAAGAGGAGAAAATATAGTATTAATTTAATTGGGGATTTGAGAGCTTGAAAAATGATTTTCTTCGTGAAAAAATGTTTTAAGATTTATTTGGTAATTTTAGGATTTTCTAGATTTTCTGGTATTTTCTAGGTTTTTTTGCACGAAATTTTAGGGAGGCGCCGACTGGTACGGTGTAGGGGTGCCAAATGGAACTGGCTCGATCTTTTGGACTACCTCGGGCAGGTGAAGGGACGGTGCCGATTGGAGGTATTTTTCTTTTTGCATTTCCTTTTATTTCCCTTTTTGCTGATAGCTGACCCTTGTCCTATTGCAGATGTGGTTTTACGAGGTGATTGGAATTAATGCCTGTTTAATTGGTTTGAAGGATGAGTCAGTGGGGGACTTATGTCCTATGTATCGATGGCAAAAGTCCAACAGGCAGTCGAGGCGGTCTCTTTCTTTGGCGATAGTGCGTCAGGTCTTGAATGGCTTGACAAGCGATCGGGTAAATTCTTCTTTCCTCTTGAGACCAATTTTCTTCGATGTCCTTTTTCAGATATTGATTTTATGTTGGGTATCTTGTAGGTGACCTTCTATCCCAGGAGGGACGTCCATCCAGCACACGGGGGTGATCGGGGGGGGATGCGCAGTTGCGTCGGCTGCTGGCATACGAGTTCGGCTACTCTTTATATCTGGGAGAGAGAGTAGTCCGACAGGTGGTGAAGGACGAGGTGATGGTTCCATCTTCGATGCCCCCGAGATACATGAGGAGGGCGAGGGAGATTTCGAAGGATACGAAGGTGGCAACGATGGTTGGCGAGCCTTACTCGTCGTATATGAACACAGCAGTGACTTATGATTATCTTAATTTTATGACGAGATGGTTGATGTCGCCCAACATATATGACGTTATGCCTCATCCTCCTACAATTTATGGTAGGGGAACATTTCTGCGGCTTGCTCCTCCTTCCTATAATATCAGACGACCCCAATGCGATGAACCCAGAGGTGCTAGGGCTGACGTAGGACGTCCTTCAGCTAGAGGTATACCTTTCATTTCTTTGACTTTTGCATTTTTGATTTCTTTCTTTGCCTCAAATTGTCTATTTTTCTTTTTCTTATTTTTCTTACAGGACATCTCGGTGTCGATTACCTGGTTGAGAGACATCCGGGACTGGGTGGATTTTGCGACCACTCATATTTGGGACTCGCTCCCAGTTCCTCCCTGCTTGGTTCCATCTTCTTCGCCTGATGAGGGGTATGGATAGGGTAGCAGGGGATCCTTAATTCTTCATCAAGGAAAATGCGTACGCCGCAAGGATGGGAGGCCTTACAGAGATAGAGAGAAAGAAAGAGAAGGTGAGAGTGAGAGAGAATATTTTTGCTAATTTCGAGCTCAATCCCGTTATTTTTCTTTTTTTTGTAATCCTATAAAATAAATGTATCATGGTAGCACATATATATGCAATGAATGGGGGTTATATTTATTTATCTTTGCTTTTAATGCACTTTTTACTTTGTTTACTGAGACCGAAAGAAGGAGCATAATTGTTATTTAAAAGGAGCATTTATTTTAAAACATGATAAGTTTAAAAATATAAGGAGAGGAAAATTTTGAATTATTTTATAATTAAAAGTGTATTTTGATTTTGTTTTATTATTTTGACAAAAGAGGAAAAAGGAATTTTCTAAAAATGAGGGGATGCCGATCGGCATACCCCTTGTCCTGTCTATCAGCAGGTCAGTCCAGTCCAATCACCTCAAGGCTTGGCCTTTTTTTCTAGTATAAAAAGGGGTGATGTGGAGTGTTTTCTTCATCCATCCAAATTTCCTTTCTTTTGCTTATTTCTTGCGGCTTGTCTTATCATTTCCAACATGGCTCTTCCCGTATGTTCTTAATTTACTTATTACCTCGAGAATTTATTGGCTATGTGCTCATATAATGTAGACTACAATGCCTTTTAACCTGTGTCGGGTTTCTTTGTGGAACAATCGTCCTCTTGATTGGAACATACTAACGACGATAATACAATTATGGTACCCCGAGAATCATATCTTTCGCTTCAGCTTGGACAAAGTCTGCCCTACTTATGAGGAGTTTTCTACTATGCTGGGAGTAAATTCCAATTTTACGGTGTCCATGCCTGAATTTTTACGATCCCCTTAGGCAGTTGCCGAAATTTCTCTATATTTCACCCTCGGCGGCTCAGTCATTGGTTATTGGAAAAAGATTTCCCTCCCAATTATGTTGTATTTAGTGCGTCTATAGGACGTTAGTGATGCGGGCTATACTGTAGTCTTTGCCCTTTGCTTAACTTCAAAGTTACTGTTGGT
Source organism: Sambucus nigra (assembly GCA_949130495.1). Taxonomy (NCBI): domain Eukaryota; kingdom Viridiplantae; phylum Streptophyta; class Magnoliopsida; order Dipsacales; family Adoxaceae; genus Sambucus; species Sambucus nigra. Next base: position 618,929,903 of record OX422213.1, on the reverse strand, counting down.
GATCGGGGACCTACTGGTGGATCTTCAACTTGCTGCAATTACTGCGTGGATGTCATACCGTTGCAAACCTATGGGAGTGATACTGGAAGATACCCTAAATGATCTAAATTCTTAGCGAGAAATTCGTTATGACTTTCTAGGAGGCAACCACTTATGTCGTTCAAGTGGTTGTCTGAGAGATTCCACTTGGCGGTCCCCCTGAATATCCTTTGGCAGCTGTGCTGAATTTTTTCACCCATTATTTTATCAGCTTTGGCTCGACTATCAAGAATTGGGAAAATTGGTTTGTGAAGCATGGAGCTCGATGTTTTCACTGGTCAGTGCCCTAGTGGGGGGGAGTTGCAGCCCATTATAGAAATAGGGGAATTCTAGTACGTTCGATTGGTTAGCCTCTGACAGACCTCTTTCTACTTACCTAGGCGGCTCCTGCGTCAAGTTGGGTGGGAATATCAAGAATTGGGAAAATTGGTTTGTGAAGCATGGAGATCGATGTTTTCACTAGTCAGTACCCTAGTGGGGGGAGTTGCAGCCCATTATAGAAATAGGGGAATACTAGTACGTTCGGTTGGTTAGCCTCTGACAGACCTCTTTCTACTTACCCAGGCGGCTCCTGCATCAAGTTGGGTGGGAATAGATTGTGCCTTCTCGTGTTATGGACTTCTTTCTTTTAGATGATTTGACGAAAGGCCTGCGTATGCGACTGGGCTCCTTGTGGGAGAGTCTTCGGCCGTTGACCCATCCTTCCCAATCTATTGGCAGAGTTTTGCATGTTTCTAGGGACTGCATGAAATAGGTGTGGAGGAGGGTAGTGACTAAGATATTGGTCGAGGAGACCGAGCAGAGCTGGTTTTCCTTATTTGACACCATGGAGGGAAGTTTAGTGGCTTTTCCCAGGATGGTCCAAGCTTACCATTCCATGGAGCGCCTTCGTATTCCATCCAAGCAGGGGAAGTTTGGGGACCCCAAGATATAGATGATGATGGGACTGGTTCTTCTGACAGCTGCGGGTAGGATCCTCTGGGGAGTTTTATTTGGGAAGGTTTTGTATGATGTTGTGTTTAGTTATGGGTTTGGTTGTTTTGGGTTTGTTGGAATAAATTTGGGAAGGTTGTAGTTTGTTTAGTACTAGTTTTGGTTTGATTTTGTTTTTAGGATAGTCCAGTTGGCGGGGGAAGTTGTTTGACTCCCTGTGCTGATATTTCATGTAATTATACTGAAATTTCCTAAAATGGAATAAAAAGGTTTTTGATCATCTAGTTGTGACTCTTAATTAGTTTTGCATTTGAATTATCTTTATCAATCGTAAAGGCATACATAATCCTTTTGTTCATGTAAATGATAAAATGAACAGTCGTTCTCTAAGGTAAGAAAAGAATATCATTTTGTGAAAAAGAAAGGGGTCATGATAATGTAAAGCTTATGAGCTGCCTACGTACGTTTGGGGGTTTTGAAAAAATTTTGAGTTTTATTTTTTCTAAAGTAAAAAGATTTTTAGAGGATCAGGCCCCACATAGTTCTGAGTAGAGGGAATTGAAGGGATTTTTTTAGGAATAGAAAGGATATGAGAGGAGTCGTAGTGCGATAAGATTTCAGACCAAGGGTAGAATTTCTTGAGAATGTCCAGGTTGACTGGACGGGCCATCTATTCCCCATCAAGGTTAGTGAGCGTAGTAGCGTCACTGGATAATATCTTCTTCACAATGTAGGGGCACTCCAATTGGGCTTAAATTTCCTTATGGGGTCCGAGACGGGGTCCATGATTTCTTTTAAGGGCTAAGTCCCCTTCTCGAATACCGCGATCTTTGACTTTCCTATTGAATGATCACGTTATTCAGTGATGGGACCCTTGTATATGATATGGAGCCTTCAGTCTCCTTTCGTCCAAGAGTGATAACTCAATAAGACGGCCCTGACTTCTTCATTGACTTTTCTTTTAATCATGACATGTAATGAAGGTATTTCTAACACGACGGATAGGACTGCTTTCATACCGTAGAACATAGAGTAAGGGGAAGCCCCAGTAGATGCTCTAACTTAACTATGGTATCCCTAGAGGCGTAGGTGATCCAATCGACCAAATCACACCAGCTCTTGGTCATCTTACTGATGATTTCTTTGAGGTTCTTAGTGTAGGATTTGATTGCACAATCAATTTGAGGTCGTTAGAGAGAATATTTATGCCTCTAGATCCCATATTCATTGACCAATTCTGTGACTTCTGCCTCAAAATATAACCTATTGTCTGATACTTGCTCAGGCGGGACCCCGTATCGACAGATGATTTTTTTTGGATAAACTTGGATACATTTTTGGCATTCAGAATAGCGTATAACTCGACTTCGGCCCATTTGGTGAAGTAATCAATGGCAACTAAGATGAACTCATTCCCAATGGAGTCCTTGGGTGTAAATTTCCTTATGATATCGATGCCCCATGTGGAGAATGACCAGGGAGAGGTCATGTTTTATAATTATCGTGGAGGCAAGTGCTGGATATTGGATAACTGTCGATTTTTAATACATCTTTTAACATAGGCGGTGCAATCATGAACCATGGTAATCCAATAGTAACCCTATCGAATAATGTTCTCGACGAGCATATGGCCATTCATGTGGGGTCCACACTCCCCACTGTGGATCTTTTACTTCATCTCTTTAATATCAGCCCTTGCGATGCAGTGTAAGTGGGATCCATCGTAGTTTCTCTTGAACGGTGCTTTATCATAGATAATGTACTCGGTGGCCAGTTTATGAAGGATTGCTCGGTCTTTCTCGTTGTAATCTTGGGGATACCTACCTTGATTGAGGAGTCACCAAATATTATAATACCAGCAATCGACCATATCAGGATCCTCTTCTATGATGAGCTCAATGAGGTAGCAGTGGGTAGATTTAGCTTTCTTTTAGACTAGAAAGGGGGCCATTTTTATTCCCATAGAGGCTAAGGTAGCAAGGGCGTCGGCTAAACTATTCCTTGCTCAAGGCAAGTAGTGGAAGGTAATATCTTGGAATTAGGAGGCCAGCTTTTGTAGGTGGGCATGAAATGGTAAGAATTTCTCGTCCTTAACTTGCCATCTTTTGAGGATCTGACCAATTATGAGGGTTGAATCCTTGTAGAAAACTAGGCATCAGATTCCTTTTTTGAGAAAGACTTTGAGTCTAACAGTGCATGCCTCGTATTCGGTCATGTTGTTGGTGTGGGGAAAATCTAGTTTAATGGCAATGGGAGTGTGAGAATCATCAGGGGAGATTAGGAGTATAACAATGACATATCCTTTCTTATTGGAAGCACCGTCAAAGAACATTTACCACCGAACGTCTTCTTGTGAGGTACAAAAGATGTTTTCATCCAGTAACTCGAAAATCCAAACATCAGTTTCTTCCAAAGGGTAGTCAGCGAGGTAGTCAGAGATGGCTTTTCCTTTCATGTCTGTTGATACCAAATTTAGTCTGCTGACATGGATCAATAAAGTGAAGACACGTGACAGTCTACGTGGCAACAATAAACACTTTCGAGGAACTCACACGCTCCGAGGAACCATACTACAATGAGGAACACTGTTTCCCCGAGGAACTCATACGCTCCGAGGAACGATAACTCTCCGAGGAACTCTTGAGCACCGAGAAGCTTAGGCGGTCTGAGCAACTCAGGCGGTCCAAGCTGCACCTCGAACAAAGCATTAATAGCGGGATAACCAACAGTCTGACTGTTCATTAAATGCTTATCATTCAGACGCATACACTTAAGGAGCATTGAATGTATCACCCTTTCATATGTACATCATTTAATGTATTACCCTTTCACATTACAGCCCCAGGGCTATAAATACATTGTACAATCCTCATTGTAGGGGGACCGGAATTTCTTGAGATAACTTGTAATCAAGAATTCCCATACAATCAGTAATAACATAACAGTGGACGTAGGCCATTCTTATAAGGCTGAACCACTTTAAAAATTCTTTGTCTTATTTATTTATCTGTGATTGAATAATTAGATATGATCTAATTTTTTACATCAACAGATTGGCGCCGTCTGTGGGAACGACTGGTAATATTGTTTTCCATAAAAAACAATCCATCACAAATGGCTGATATTCTAGAATCAAGCAATCGAAACGCTGAAAGACCTCCAAATCCATCTGCTCTGCCAAATATTCCAGATCTGGCTGGAATAATGACAAATTTGGCTCAGGACCAGACCGTCATGCAAGAAACTATGCGTCAACTTATACAAACCCTCCATGGCGGTGCACCAACCCATTCAAGACCACGAAGTATTCAAAGAAATACCCGTGCATCTTATTCGCATACTAGGCGTACCAATTCATATCGCAATGAGGAGTCTGAAGATTTTTTTTATCAACCTGAACGAACTTCGTCAGTGCGAGCCACAGATACTGAACAACGTATCACTCTCTCCCCAGAAAGGACCAGTGCGCTAGAAAGATTAAGCAGAGTATCTCCTTTCGATCGATTAGGTCCTAGGAGGAGCAAAAGTCCTCCTAGAGCCCCATCGAGGAGTTTTCGACGACCATCAGACTTAAGGGAAGGATCTGCCCAGTCGCGACCAGTTGCTCGTCAAGATAGATCCCAGGAAGCCACCTCAACGCGATCAGCTGCTCGAACCAACGGGCCCGGGGAAGGAAATGATGCATGGAAAGGCTCTATTCAAAGTTTGGAGGATAGATTGGGGGAAATGGTTAAAGCAAAGAACCCTCTACAATGAACCTTTGTTCGAGGAACACCTTTTGTCCAGGCTATTGTAGAATTTCCAACACCATCAAAGTTCAAAGCACCTGTTGTGACACCTAAATATGATGGAAAGACAGACCCTATCCTTCATATAGAATAATACCAAGCTGCAGCCGACATCTATGTTGTTCCAGATGAGATGAGATGCAGAGCATTCTCGGGAACTCTTACTGGATCTGCTCAAATATGGTATAATAATCTTCCTCGGGGTAAGATCTCAACTTTTCTTCAACTCGCCGAGTTATTCATTGGGAATTTCTGTTTTGGGGCAAAGCCAGTTAAACGAGTAGCACATTTGTTAAGTGTTAGACAAAAGCCTGGTGAAAGTACCAGAGATTATATAAATCGTTTTAATAACGAGAAACTTGAAGTCATTGATTATGAGGAGAAGACAGCGATTACTGCTTTGATGAGTGGACTACTGCCCAACAAGTTGTACTACACTTTGGCCAAAGATCCACCTAGAACCATGTCAGACCTGATGGGAAAGGCGTCCAAGATTATGAATGCCGAAGAGGCTATGGTTGCGAAGAAGAATATGGATGCCAAAGAAACCAAGGTGGAAGGCGATAAAGCTAACAAGAAAGAGCATAAGAACAATGGTAATGACAAACATTCAAAAAATAGGTCGGTATGGGACGTGATGAAGAAATATGATAATTATACTCCTTTGAAGAAGGATATCAACCATTATCTAGAGGAAATCAAGAACAACGAGGAACTAAACTGGCCAGAGAAAATGAAGGCAGACCCTGACAAGAGGAATAAGGCAAAATATTGCGAGTTTCATAAAGACCATGTCCATATGACCAAAAATTTTATAGCTATTCAGAATGAGATTGAAACACTTATCAGACGAGGAAAGTTGGCAGAGTATGTTGATCGTGGAGGCGAAAGAAGGAACAATGACCGAACAAGAGAGAGGTCTAGATCTCCTCATCGAGTAGAGGAGAACAAGAATGGAAACCATGAAGTTGATCCCGAGGATGACCCCGATCTTCCCAAGAGACCAAGGCAGCCAGAACGAGAGGTATTTTTAATATGCTTTGGGTCATTTGACTGTAATGTTATAATAGGTGGAGATGCAGGAGGAGGAGACCTTACTTCCGAGAGAAAAGCTTACCTCTGTGAGGCTCAAGCTTGCTCGTACATTCAACGAATAAATCTAGCTAAGGAGGATCGCCCGAGAATGGTGAACAAAGAGAAATTGGTCATTGGTTTCTCAAAGAATGACCTTGCAGGTGTTCTGTATCCTCATGATGACCCATTGGTGATCAAGATGAGAATGAAGGAGGTAATGATTTTAAGAGTACTGGTAGATAATGGTAGCTCGGCAGACATCATGTTCTACTCGTGCTTCGATAGTTTAAATCTAAAGCTATCTCAACTGGAGCCTTATCATAGACCCCTCCTCGATTTTGCTGGCGAGAAAGTATTTCCACTTGGGACGATCAAGTTGGATATATTCATTGGCACGTGGCCTGCTTGTCGAATAGAAAGAATACGTTTTTTCGTGATGGACAAGAATGTTCAATCATCATACAATATCATCATGGGAAGAGTAGGATTGAAGAAGTTCGAGGTTGTACCATCTACGGTGCATCAGTGCTTGAAATTTCCAATAAATTTTGGAGTAGGAGTTGTTAAAGGTGACCAGAAAGTAGCTCGAGAATGCTATTATTCATCCGCCGAGCAAGAGGAACTGGAGGAATTAAGAAAAAAGACTGCTACTTATCAAGTGGAAGAAGGGGCAGAAATTGAAACATTGGATCCTAAAGATGAGTCGCAACTCGTGAAGGGTCAAGTGGTGGAAGCTACTAAAAACATCATTCTGGACGATAAGCACCCTGAACGAACTACTCAAATAGGTTCGTCGTTGGAAACCTCACTAAAACAGGAATTGATAACTTTCCTTAGAAGTAGAAAGCAAACTTTCGCATGGAGTCATGAGGATATGCCAGGAATAGATCCAAATTTCTTATGTCACGAACTCAATGTGAATAAGGAGATCAAGCCAGTGAAGCAAAGAAGAAGAGTATTCAGCCCCGAGAAGAATCAAGCTATACAGGAGGAAGTCGAGAAGCTCCATAAAGCTTGCTTCATTGAAGATGTTAAATATCCTGAATGGTTAGCAAATGTGGTGATGGTAAAGAAGAAGAACAACAAATGGAGGATGTGTGTAGACTTCACCGACCTCAACAAAGCATGCCCAAAGGATGACTTTCCATTACCCCGAATTGATCAACTAGTCGATGCTACCTCGGGACACGAGCTGCTGAGTTTCATGGATGCATATTCTGGCTACAATCAGATTAAAATGAAACCTGAAGACAGGGAGAGTAATTCTTTCATTACCCCTAGGGGAACTTATTGTTATAATGTTATGCCTTTTGGTTTGAAAAATGCAAGTGCGACATCTCAGAGGCTGATGAACAAAGTCTTTACTGAACAAATCAGTTACAATATGGAAGTATATGTTGACGATATGCTAACAAAGAGCAAGAAAGCTGCAGATCATCTAGTTGACTTAAGTCAGACTTTTGATCAACTAGAAAAATATCAAATGAAGCTGAACCCGACGAAGTGCATATTTGGAGTACGAGAAGGCATGTTTCTCGGATACATTATCAACCAACGAGGCATTGAGGCAAATCCTGAAAAGATCAAAGCTCTATTAGGGCTGCGATCTCCAACGACGAAGAAAGAGGTGTAAAGTCTTACAGGACGAGTAACAGCACTCAACAGATTTATATCGCGAGCAACTGATCGATGTCTCCCATTCTTCAAGACACTCCGACAGACTTTCGAGTGGAATGATGAATGTGAGAAGGCTTTTCAAGACTTGAAGAAATACTTGGGAGCACCTCCACTATTATCCAGGCCAGTGATGGGAGAAAAATTATACTTGTACCTAGCAGTATCGGAGAATGCAGTTAGCTCGGCATTGATAAGAGTGGATAATGGAGTACAAAAACCAATCTATTACACAAGTAAGGCCCTCTGAGGAGCAGAGATCAGATATCCAAGGCTGGAAAAGTTAGCACTGGCGCTGATTGAGGCGAGTAGAAGAATGAGGCCATACTTCCAGGCTCATACTATAGTCGTATATACTGATATGCCGTTGAGACAAGCCCTTCATAAACCAGAAAAATCAGGGAGATTGATGTACTGGGCAATAGAGCTCGGAGAATACGATATAGTCTATGAACCCAGATCATCGCTAAAAGGGCAAGCCGTAGCAAATTTTATAGCCGAGTTCACCTATCCTGATACCCCCGAGGAGTGAAATTTACTCGCTGATCAACCTGTGGATGTTACAATATCAACAAACACAAGCTCAGACCAACTTCGGTTGGTAAAAGGGCAAGTGGATGTTACAGGATCATCAAATTCGAGCTCAGACCAACTCCGGTTGGTAAAAGGGCAAGAAAAGATGGTCGACGGAGAGCGAGAAATATCAAGGGAAGATGAAAGGAAGCAACAAATATTTTGCCGAGGAACTCTGTCAGATCAGAAGTTTGAAGACGAGTTACTTATATGGAGGCTATATGTAGATGGCTCATCTTTCACAACAGGCAGTGGGGCAGGGACAGTTTTGAGCACTCCGGACGAGGTCGACATGGAGTACGCCCTACGTTTCCAATTCAAAGCTTCCAATAATGAAGCTGAGTATGAGGCCATGATTGCAAGTCTTAATTTGGCAAAAATTATGGAGGCGCGGCAAATTATTGTCTTCAGTGATTCTCATTTAATTGTAAATCAAATGTTGGGAATATATGCAGCCAAAGGAGAATTAATAATCAAATAACATGCACAGGTGATGGAGTTGGTATCAAAATTTACTGCAATTCAGCTGGTCAGAATACCAAGAATGGAGAATGCAAGAGCAGATGCCTTAGCTCGATTAGCATCAGCTACTCGTACCGAGCTACGAAGAACAATCCCAATTGAAGTTTTGGCTGGTCGGAGTATAGATGAAGATTTGGCAATGAACTTTATCACCCTTGATTTAGGACCATCTTGGATGGATCCCATCAGGGCATATATTGAGGAGGGAGAATTACCAATTGACAAGCTCGCAGCCAAGAAATTGAAGTTTAAATCTGCTCGGTATGTATTAACTAACGGTATTTTATATAGACGTGGAATTATGGCAGGTTTGCAGAGATGTGTACATCCCTCCGAGGTGAAAGAATTGATTGAAGAGATCCATGAAGGGTCCTGTGGAGCCCATATAGCAGGTCGGACGCTTTTGCAAAGGATGATGATGCAGGGATATTACTGGCCGACGATGAGGGCTGATTGTGTAGCCTATGCCAAGAAATGTGATAAGTGCCAGCGCTTTTCCTCCATCCGAAGAACTCCACAAGCATTGTTGACACCAATCACTTCCCCTTGGCCATTTTCCACGTGGGGAATAGATTTGGTTGGACCAATGCCAACGACTAGAGGAAGGTTCAAATACCTCGTCGTCGCAGTGGATTATTTTACTAAGTGGGTGGAAGCTGAACCTCTCATTGATATGACGTACGAGAAGGTGTACCAATTTATTTGGAAGAACGTCATTTGTCGATATGGTCTTCCTCATGCTTTCATCACAGACCATGGAACACAATTTGATAACGAGGAGTTCGCTGCCTATTGTCATCAATCAAATGTGTTGAAGATCCACTCAGCACCAGGCCATCCTCAAAGCAATGGACAAACTGAAGTGACAAATAGAACACTGCTGAATGGCTTGAAGAAAATACTGTACGATGCGAAAGAAAATTGGATCAACGAGTTACAGTCAGTACTGTGGGCTTACCGAACTACTCCCCGAGTAGCAACTGGACAATCACCATATATGGTGGCGTTTGGAAGTGAAGCTGTTATCCCTGCCGAGTTGGGCCTCCTAACACACAGGGTATTGAATTTCAATTCCCCTGTCAGCGACTTAATGAGAAGATTGTATTTAGACATGCTCGAGGAAGTTAGATAAGAAGCAACCATTAGAAATGCTGCTTACCAGCAGCGAACAACTTTGTTCTACAATAAGAGGGTGAAGAAGTCCGAACTGAAAGAAGGAGACTATGTGCTGAAGAAAGTAATTCAAAAGCACAATAAGGTGGAGTCAAACTGGCATGGACCATACCGAGTTACAGAAGTTGTTTGATCAGGAACTTACCGAATAGCAACTTTAGAAGGGGAGGAGTTTAAGAATGCATGGAACGCAGAGCACCTACGCAAGTATTATCAGTGATGAATAAAATGAAGATATTCTGCCGAATTCTTTCTTTTTATTGAAAGTTTTTCGGGGAATACTAGTGCTACACACTACTCGGCAAAGATCAGGCTACTCAAATTTTTTCTCGAAATTGCCAACTAAGGTTGCTCGAGAAACTAATATTCCTCCGGGAAGTAAAGCTACCAATATTCCTCCGGGAAGTAAAGCTACCCGTATTCCTCCGGGAAGTAAAGCTAGCTACCTATATTCCTCCGGGAAGTAAAGCTACCTATATTCCTCCGGGAAGTAAAGCTACTTGTATTCCTCCAGGAAGTAAAACTTGAAATAAAACTATATGTTTCTCGGGAAATAAAAATATTCCTAAAAATGCCAACTTATGCTGGTTAGGAAGTAAATATATTCTTGTAAACGCCAACTAAAGTTGGTCGGGAGGTAAAATTATCCCAAAAAGTGCCAAAGCTCCTCGCAGAGGAAAAATCCACTAACTATGGCTGGTCGGGGATAAAAACCCACTAACTATAAATATTTTATGAATACGAGAAAATGATCAAGAAAAATTATTGATACTCATGACTTTTTAAAATTATTAGTAAGTTGGTCGAGAAAGAACTTAGTGAGTTGGTCGAGAAACAAATTAGTAAGTTGGTCGAGGAATAACTTAGTAATTTTTACGACTACCACAAATTCAAGCTATTCGACAATAAGTTGATCGATAAACTACACAATATTGTTATCTTTTTAACAGATACACATACCCAGGTATAAAGTGTTATAAGACAATAGCAAATAGAAATGAAAGTCTTTCATTAAATCCAAAACAAATTACATTGATAATGAAATGAAAGTTACATTGATATTGAAATGTATACTAACTATTACATCAAAATTCCTACTCTACTGGTCTTTTCCCCTCTGCTTTTGACACAGGTTCCTCGCCAGCAGGCGGATCATTTCAAGCCAGGGGAGAATTTATGAAGTTGAGATCCTTTAACATCATGATATTCATCACGGATGGTCGATCTAAGAGGTGATCGGGACGAGATATCTCGGCATTTGAATGGAGATTGTAGTCATCGAGATATTTGGAAATCAAGCATCGAGGAATGGCCCGAGCAGGGATCCAACTCATATCCAGTTTGTATGGTGGCACAGGTAGGTCGAGCAGCCCAAGATCATGATAGTCCCACAGGTAATGACCCTATTCGAGTTACAGCACGCCTAAGGCATTCAACCAGCCTTGCTTGTAGCCCTCATTATTGGCATTCTGGATACGATCGTCCAAGTGATAGAGAGCTTCGTTGTATCCATCCATCCAGAACTCCCTGGGCTGTTTGTGGAATTGATATGTTAGTCTTTCCAGCTGCTCGTGGAGATTTTTGATGAAGATCTCTTTATTCTCCAAGGTAGACTTCTACGTGGAAAGCTGCTCTTCCAGGTCCCTGATCTTCTTTGACATTTCAGCCAATGCCTGGTTCTTTGCCATTAATTGGAAGGCTTGGTTCTCTAAGGTAAACTAAGTCCTTTGTTCCTCGACAGGAATTCGAGCTGCTCTTGCTCGTCCCCGAGGAGCTCTTGCTCGACCACGAGAAGGTGTAGATAGGCTAGACCTCTTCAAGGTTTCCAACTCGTCCCTTAAGTTGACGTTCTCGACTTCCAAGAACGAGAACCCCTCATTAGTCACTGGGATCAAGGCTTTTGAAGTAGAAGCTGCAGACTTCAACTGTGACAACTCTCTTTGAAGATTGTTGTTCTCTTGCTCTAATAATTCAGCTATTTGCCTGCATTCCTCGACCTCACCCTTCAGATTTCTCTCCCTTACATCGTAGCCAGTAAAAAGTTTCTCGTAAACCTTGTCGGTAATGATCTGCTGGTACTTCTTCTCATAACCCTCGTGCAAGAGGGCAGTGGACTCTTTGTATTGTTGCTGAAGATCTTCGAGGGTGCCTTGGAGATCCTCGATCATGTCGTAATAAGCCACATTATTGGCCACTCGATCAAGTAGACACTTCATATATTGGTATGCTTCAACTGCTTGTTCAGAAGCATCTTGGCCAAGGATGTCGACGACTTGTGCTGCACTCAGATCTGTGTGACCAGCTTTAAAATAATCATTGCATTATCTCAGCAGCTTGGTAACGTGAGCAGATAATAATTCCATCCTAGCCAGAAACTAGCAAAGGAAGAAAAAACAGCAATTAATAATCAAAACAGAGCATGAAGAAGAGACAACAGTATGACTAAACGCAAGTTCAAGTTTTATTATATGATGAAGATCATAAGTACAAGGTTCAGAGTTACATATTCATGGTTACATTTGACAACAGAAAAATATAAAGAGAAACCCGAACAACTCTACACCTTTTCCTTGTCTCCCAAAACCTTCTCGGGAGGCTGGGACGAGGAAGTAGGTTGCTCGGAGGGAATAGAAAGCTGCTCGGGGAGCGCCAGCAGTTTCTCGGAAGAAGTAATGATTTGCTGAGGTTCCTCGGGAGAAGGCTGGATGGCTGGGGGATGATCTCCCATCACCATAGAAGACGCTTCGGAGGCAGCTTTGTCCTCTTATAAGTCTTCAAGAGTTGGAGGGGGACCAGGGATGTGTCGCTGAAAGAGTTTGGAATTTTCATCCACTTTCATCTCCTGTAGAGCAGCGACCCATCCATCCCTAAAGTACTTGAGGCTGCCATATTCTACTTGCGACACCATGGCAGCCAATCCCTTGTTCCACCCCTTGTCCCAGTCAGCGCTGAAAGACTTCTTCACAGCCAGTTTTCTCTCCAACTTCTCCGAGGAACGCTGCTCGGACAGAAGGTTTTCAGCAATCTTCAATTTATTTTCAACCTCTTCCTTCTGCCGATTTACCTCCCGAAGCTGACCCAGTTCTTCTTCAGCAACCTTGAGCTTATTCTCAAGTTCTCCAGCATTTTTGAGCTTCTCGTAGAGCTCTTTATTTTTCCCTTCCAAGTCCTTTATTCTCTTCTCCAACTCCTGGGAGACTTCAACAACTCGAGCCTTCTCCTGCTCGGTGGAGGCAAGCTTCTTCTCCCAAATTGGTTTATCATCAGCATATTTTTGGCGAGACTCTTTCAGAGACTGCCCCAAACTCATTAAAGCTTCCTCTACACCAGATGAGGAGCTAGAAGCTTGATAGCTTCATCTTTCTTCAAAATTGTAAGGAAGCAGCTCACCAACTATGAAAAGAAAATGAAAGCAAGTCAGAGACAGATATAATAAGGGAAAGATGAAAAGTTTAAAGTAAAAGGACTTACAGAAGCAACGTGGCGAGCTGCCAAAGACGTAACCATATCCCGAGAAAGGTTTTCTTCGATACCTTGGATCTCGGGAATGATCCAAGTCTTCACCGAGCTCATGGCAGAGCTCGGGGGAATGAAAGTGGGAACTCCACTAGTCTGTGACTGAGAGATGGTGTCAGCCAAATTAACCGAGGAGCTCTTCTTCAGCTTCCTCGAGGGAGCATGAGTAGATTCAACCAAGGAGGAACTCTTGGTCGGTGATATTACAATCACCTCTCTTGGAGCAGCAGACTTGCTCGGAGCCACTGGGGGCTTCTCGACAACCTTCACAACAGCAACAGCCGAGGAAGGCGCATCATTTTTCTTTGTCCCCTCCCCTGGGACATCAACCTTACTTCTTTTTGCCTCTCCAGCACCAGATGCAGTTTTCTCAAAAAGGGTGGGAGGTCTTCTCTTCTTCATCCTTTCACTTAAAGGAATGTGTGATTCAGGCGAGGAACTGGTGGAAGCTGGTACTGGCTCTGCATCACTTATCACCGGACGAGCAGTGAAAGAAGTGGTGTAGCTTTTGTACTGCAGCAGATATGAGGATGACCTAATGTGCTCGTCGGCAACACTCTGATGCAGACTCCAGATAAGTTTCAAATGTCTTATATTAACATCTGCTTCCTTTGGACACTTTCTTTTGCTATCAACTGCAAATAAATAAACATTGAAATATCAGTGGCACATTTTGTCAAACACAGAGGAAGCATAATTTCAAAATAAATAAAATAAAAATAACCTATCCCATTGCCATAGGGAGGGCATCTGGGACCCTGATAAACTTCATCTCCAGATAAAGGAGCATGTTGCCAATTTTTTATGACAACCCCGTGCTCAAAATAATCCCTATTAGCATCCGGGAGATTGACTACTAAGGCCCTATTCAAAAATCTAGTTTTTAAATAAAAGGTGTTATCACCAACTGCCGATCTATAACAAAACATGATTTCTGGAATTCTTATGCGAGTTCCATGGATTTAATTTAACCTATGAACCCCATTAACTATTCTCCATGTATTTGGGGCTATTCTTGCAGGAACAACGTCAAAGTATTGACAAAATTCCAGACATAAGGGATTGGGTGGAAAAGAAAATCCACACTCAGCAATAAAGAGACTGGGGAACCAATGTCCCTCAGACAAACGGAAATAATTAGAAGACTCAGAAAGCTCTTCCAGAACAACCCAGGAGGGAATAGAAAAATCAGAGGGAAACTTATCAAGAGATTCAACAGTGTAAACTATGATGAATAAAAGAAATGAAGAAGAAGGAAGAAAATCTTACAGAAAAAGAGTGGATCTGATGACAATGAACGATGGAAGAGATGAATACACAGGAGAGAAAGAGACGATGGAAAAATCGAAAATACAAATATGAAAAGGTAGAAGACGATGGGAGTGTCTGTGAAGTTTAAATACCTTGCCTTGGGAAATGGTAAAGTAATGATTACAAAAAGAAATAATTACGCTACCGGCGGCTAGAGGAACAAAAAGGGCGCAAAAATTGAAGCGAGAAGAAACGATTACGCTACCGGCGGCTAAAAGGACAAAAAGTACGCAGAGATTGAGGCGGTTATGAAAATTCAAAAAAGCCTGATTCTACGAATTTGGAAAGAGAAATAAATACAAGGGAAACACTCCTAAAAATCAGGAGGACTATTTAAAGCTATCATATTCCGAGAAAGAATGTTCCACACTCCTCAAATTTCGAACTATGAAACATTGGGGGCTTCTGTTGATACCAAATTTAGTCTGCTGACATGGATCAATAAAGTGAAGACACGTGGCGGTCTACGTGTAAACAACAAACACTTCCGAGGAACTCACACGCTCCGAGGAACCATACTACAATGAGGAACACTATTTCCCCGAGGAACTCATACGCACCGAGGAACGAGAACTCTCCGAGGAACTCTTGAGCACCGAGAAGCTTAGGCGGTCCGAGCAACTCAGGCAGTCCGAGCTGCACCTCGAACAAAGCATTAATAGCGGGATAACCAACAGTTTGACTGTTCATTAAATGCTTATCATTCAGACGCATACGCTTAAGGAGCATTGAATGTATCACCCTTTCATATGTACATCATTTAATGTATTACCCTTTCACATTACAGCCCCAGGGCTATAAATACATTGTACAATCCTCATTGTAGGGGGACTGGAATTTCTTGAGATAACTTGTAATCGAGAATTCCCATACAATCAGTAATAACATAACAGTGGACGTAGGCCATTCTTATAAGGCTGAACCACTTTAAAAATTGTTTGTCTCATTTATTTATCCGTGATTGAATAATTAGATATGATTTAATTTTTTACATCAACAATGTCTTTTTTCGTGACATATTCAATATCAAATTTGGCTAGTAGAATCAACCATCGGGCCATTCGACTAGACAAGGAAGGTTTATCGAGCAGTTATTTATAGGACCCATTCGGGATACAAGCCTGATGAGAAAAACGAGCATATAGTGCTATAATTTTTGGGTAACCCAGATAAGGGTGACATATGCTTTCTCCAAAGCAGTGTCGTTGACTTCCTATCTGGCCAATTTATGACTGGCATAGTATATGGCCCTTTATTTTTAGGATTCTTCAAGGTATTGGGACAACAAAGCCTTAGTTGTCGTGTCAGTTATGGCAAAGTATACGAGTAAGAGGAGACCAGGACGCTGTGGCATGAGTACCGAAGATCGGGTTAGATACTTTTTAATTTGGACAAAAGCTTCATGATAAGCTTTTTCCCAAATCTTGGTTGAATCCTTTCGAAGGAGCATAAAAATGAGTTCACAAATAGAAGTCAACCGGATAATAAACCAACTGATATATAGTAATTTTCTAAGGAATCCCTTAACTTCCTTTTCCATTCAGGGTGGTGGCATTTTGAGCATGGCTTTCAGTTTGGCAGGATCTACTTCAATCCCCTTCTCGCTAACCATGAATCCTAAGATCTTTCCTTTGGTAACGCCAAAAACATATTTATGTGGGTTACGTTGCATCTAGTATCGCCGTAGTCGTTCGAAGAACTTTCGAAGAGCGGGGACATGACCTTCCCGAGTTTTAGACTTGATGATCATGTCGTCTATGTCGACCTCAACTTCTTTGTGTATCAGGTCATGCAAGATAGTTGTGGAAACCTTATGGTAGGTAGCCCTTGTGTTTTTTTAGACCAAATGGCATAATTGTGTAGTAGAAGGTTCCCCAAGGGGTGATGAAAGTGGTTTTCTCTTAATGATCTGGGTGCATCTTATTATAATCGTATCTGGCAAAACCATCAACGAATGACTTAAGAACATAGTTGGTTGTATTGTCTACGATCATGTCAATATTGGGTAACGGATAATCATTCTTTGGAGAGGCCTTATTCAAATCTCGATAATCAACGCACATGCAAACCTTTCCTCCAAATTTTGGTACGAGTACAATATTGGATAGCCATGTGGGATAATCGATCACCTAGATGAAGCATGTGTTCAATTGTTTAACCACTTCTTCCTTAACCTTGAGTGGCCATTTCGCAGTTTATGTTTGATCGATTTACATTCTGGTAGAGTTAGAATCTTGTGACGAGCTATCTCGGGATCATTGTCGGGCATGTCATCATAGGACCATGCCAATATATCGACAAATTCCTTCAGTAATTTCTTGATTTGCGCGTGCTCTTGCTCACCAAGGATAAACCTTATCCTAATTTTGTGCAGTTGGCTACTAGAACCGAGATTAATAACAATAGTTTCATTTTCATTAATTTGAATGTGGTTATATTGTTGGTTACTAACCTTATTAAGATAAGTTAAGAATTGTTCATTTGCAAAATCATCAACATCAAGAGTTTGATTAGAATCAAGACAATTAATATAAGGCACAATAAGTTACTCAAAATCTTCGTTTATTTTATTTTTAAGAAATACAGTGTTGAGAAACTCATCAAAGGAGGTCTCGATTACAATGTAATCAGAACAGGGAAGAATAATAAAAGAAGAGAAAATGGGATAAACATTTAAGTTAGGTTGCATTTCATCGGGTGGAACTGGTATAGTATTCCAATTGAGGAGAGGTGCATCACAACTTTGATTGCACTTGAGTGGATCATGCAGAGCTCAGCCCCAGTGTTTACAAGTTGAATGAATCCTCAGAGTCACTTCCCTTGGAATCATTGGTAGTAACCATAGTCTTCTCAACGTGTGATTGCACATGATGCGGGTAACTTTCGGCCCATGAGTAGCTATCTTGGAATAATATATCCATTCATGGCTTCATCTTTTTATCCACATGATCATACCACGGTTTGGAAAAGGCACAAAAGGGGAAATATTAACCTTCTTTGATGAATCTTCTATTCAAGGAATCCTCTGAGACAGTCTTGGTACTTTCTAACCTTCTCGTCAACCTAGGTTGGCGAAGCATTCTGAGTTCCTCTGATGATGGTTGGTAATCAAGGCCATAGGGAGGAAAGGCCTTTTTCAACACTATGGGTTCAACTATTCCCTGTTGTCATTGTCCTAGCCCTAGTCCGGGCATGAAGTGCATGTTTTTAAACATCTGTATCATATTGACATTAGTGTGAGGGTTGTGCTCTAGACAGACTCTATCTTTGAAATCATCCTCCGCCGGGAGCAAAAGTGGTTCGACTTGAAAACCTGACAGAAGCATATCATTTTCCCCATTATATATATCTAGTACCATACTACTGGTGCATGCATTCTAAGTATTATCATCGTCTCCTAAGATGGTGATAACTTGTCCATTGGCGAAAAACTTTAGTTTCTAATGGAGGGAGGAGGACACACCCTTAATACTATGGAGACATGGTCGTCCGAGCAACAGGTTGAAATAAATAGGGATGTCGATAACCTGGAATTCAGTAACGGGATTTATAGGGCTAGCCCCTATTATAAGCTTTATGGATCCCATCACTTCTCGATGAGTATTATCATAGGCACGCACCGCAACAAAGGTTGGAGCGAGGTTGCTTACTTTCAATCCCAAGAAATTGAGGGTTCTCAACGGGAAAATATTAGGAGTTGATCCATTATCTACAAATAAAAGTGGGATAGTCTTTCCCATAACTTCGACAGAGATATTGAGAGCATAGTTGTGATTTGATCCAAACTGAGGGATTTTTTCTTTTGAGAAGAAGAGCATTCTAGTAGAGGTTAGAGATCCGACCAGAGTCACTGCCTCTTCTGGCTTGGTGGAAAGAGGGACTATGGGCCCGGTAAGTAGTTTAATTAAGGCGTTTGGTACTACTGGGAAGATATAAAGAGTCCCCACAGAGTGATGTTAGCCTGAGTTTTCTTTAACTGATCGAGGATCTTGCTCTCCTCGAGGGTCATTTCTGACATAAGAAGTTTCTCAACACCTTTTCTCTTATTGGTTGTTACTGAGTGAGGTTCGAGGCTTGGTAATGCCTCCCAAATATAGTCATATGGTTCACAGAAGAGGGGAAAAATAGAAACCCTATTTCTTCATCTATCTCAGTATGTTTATCCACCTTGTTAATCTCTCCTAGTAGCTCCTCAAACGATATCATTCCACATATACTGACTATTGGGCTAGTCTTGTCTGGGCTTTGCTCTTCATATAAACTATCGAATTTATCTCCCCATCCAGTGGAAATGACGTTATCCTTCTACAAAAAGTCAATGCATTCTAAAACCTCAATGGCCTATTCATTTAGATCCTCCCACTCATTGAGTAAATGTAGAAGTGAAGGGACCAAGTGCCCTTGTAGTTTCAAAGCATCAAGTAGCTCGAATATACCGTAAATTTCACCGATATATCAAAATAAGTCTGCCATGATCTGAATGACATCGTCAAAGCTGGCTTCGATGGTAGGTACCACCAAATTATCTGACCTATGAGCCCATTTTTTATCTTCCAAGAACAGTTTACTAAATCAATGGCAATTAATGGTCATCTCTGACGATAATTTCAACCCGAACTCTAGAAGCTGGTTCAATACTTTTGACAATTCCATATTTTTTCCTTCAGAAGGAGTACGAACAATAATGCATGCTCTAGTGAGAAGCGACGGTGCCTGATCGACAAAATAAGTAGGATGTAAGAGAAAATATCGGCGAACTTTCAGGGGTTTAGGAAAATATACGGGTTTGATGGGTGATTTGCTGGGTATAATTTGGGTAGATGGACAAAATTCTAGATATTCTTCTAGGAAGATGGCATTTGTATGATTTGGGAGTCGATTGTAGGTAGTGTTTGGTTTAGGATTGGCTGGTGGGGGAATGATACCTCGGTCAATCAGACCTTGGATTCTATTTTGGAGATAGAAGCACTGATCAGTGGTATGGACGACATTTTGATGGAAATCACAATGGGCATCGGATTTGAAATTTTTAGGAAGTGGGTTTGGTAATGGACGAGAGTCCAATGGTTTGCTAATATTTCGGCTCAAAAGGGCTTGGTAGACTTTGGAAATGGGAGCATAAATCTCGATGTACTCTCTTCTGACTATGTTAGGGCGGCTTTTTAGTGCCCATGAAGAGGCAGGCTGAGAGATGTTATTGATGGTTGAAACTGTGGTATTGGCGGGTTTTCATACCTCCTTGGAGTGAACTGTTCGGATACTTTGTTCGTCTTAGCTTCTGTCTTGGCAAGACTTTTTTCGATCTCCACTGATACTTCCCAAAGGGCTTGAAAATAGGAGTAGTACTATCCTCCAATCATTACACAGTCATGGGGTAAGAATTTCTTCTTCACAATACTGACTTGTTCCTCTTCAGAAGGTCGGTTGGTCATGGTGGCCGATTTCTCCCTCCATCTAGCTATGGAATTACTGACAATTTCTCTGGGGTTCTATTTAAGAAGTTCTAAATCACGGTAGGTAACCTGCAACTCCTCGTTGTATTTGTACTATGGCATAAATTCACGGGCAACAACATCCCTACTGTGAATTTCGAACTCCTCGACAAATAAGAACCAACGAAGAGCGTTGTCCTTCAAAGCTTGTTGGAACGTCTGGGCCATTATTTCCTCTGAGGCACCTAGGAGAGTCATGTCTCAGTGATAACTTTAGAGATGAATAATTGGGGGCCCGCTACCCTCGAATTTCTCAATATTCGGTATCTTGAAATTTTTTGGCAGTTTTTCTCTAGGGTAAGGAGACATATGGGTGTAATCCATGTAGTTCCCAGAGATTCGGACTTGGTCAAACTTTTTTGTCAATAACTTAAGGTCATCCTTCACCTCCTTAATCTTATTGAACTCTTCTTTCTTCGGATCAATGGCCGTGGGCAGGTTAGCTCCTGGCTGAGTAAGATTCGACATAAGGAGCTGAGCCGACAGTGTCCCATTGGCGGGAGGGAAACGTGAAGCATGATGATATTCTTCCAGGACCTAAATTGGCTCAGGTAAAGGCGGTCCCATAGCGTGAGGAAAGAGGACCTCGGGCTCTTCGAGAATAGGACCCAATTTCGCTGCATCTTATGAACCTCGGTTTGAAGGTTGTCAATCTTGGCGATAAGTTGGGCTAGAACCATCATCAAATCAGGTTGCACATTCGGTATCGAGTTTATGTTCTCCATATAAAACGGGTGAGGAAGGATTTCGAACTCGAAGGAAGTAGTGAGAGAACTAATGGAGCTTCGAGGCGGTTCGAAGGAAGACCGAAGCCAATAGGGAGCCAGGCCAAGGGCGATCGACCTGAAAAGAAAGGGATTCGAATTTATTTTCGAAATAGATGAGTAAAAAAACATATCATAGGAGGAAAGTTTTTTGATATTTTTAGAAAAAAGGACAAAATGTTTTCGGGTATTTTGATAAAAGGAGAAAATATTTTTTTGACACTTTTGGTAAGGAAAGAGGAAAAGCGAGAGAAAGGTCTTAGCATGATTATTATTATTATTATTATTATTATTATTATTATTATTATTATTATTATTATTGTTATTATTATTATCATTATTATTATTATTATTATTATTATTATTATTATTATTATTATTATTATTATTATTATTATTATTATTATTATTATTATTATTATTATTAGGTTCTCACTTGTATTAGGTTTACCTAGATGCAAAAAGGAAATGCCAAATGGAATCTGAGCCTGGAAAAAATTGGGTTTGAAAAAGTATGTAAAACACGATCGAACTTGTTGCCAGGCTCGTGGACAGGGTCCCGTTTTGAAAAAGGCAATATTGCACGAAAATTCGGGAGGCAGGCCGACCCATTATTTCGGCAGAGTTTCGGGAAGTAATCGAAAAACTAAATATGAGTGTTCTAGGTTTGACGCCTATATGATGGTATGTAGTTGTTGGGTTAGTTGGAAGTTTCCCCCCTTTAGCATGACTTCCACGATATACGTCTTTCTTTTGAGGACAATCTGTGCGTGTGGACAAGCCATTTGATATACCCGAGTGTACGTGAATTTCCTCAATATATACCTCGTGGGGACAGTACGTGTGAGAGATAATTCGATATACTTGACGTACGTGAACAAATTCCCTTCTATATACCTCCCATCATGACTTCGATCAAGTGGTATGATGTCGGAGGAATTGTTCGATATACGTCAAATGTACTTGGCCAATGAAAGGTGAGAGTCATATTGCTTAGGCTAATTGCGACCTGCCAGACCAGTGCCCATCACAAAGTGACCCCCCAATTACGGGATAAAATTTGGTCATTAGCTATGCTCTTTGGTGATGTAATGTGCAAAATGCATATTCTTGATTAGTATATTGTGGAGAGAGTATTTTATTTGGCATGATGAGCATTATACTAATGGGGAAGAATGTACAAGAAAAAAGTAAATCTAGCATAGAGCATGAGTATTACACTAAGCATGGATATGTGAGAGTGAGTGATGAGTGAATATTTATAAGTGAGTGTATGATAGTGAACCTAACATGGATTAGCTACACATGGTGTGTGACAAGTGTGGGTGAGCATGGATAGGTGTAATAAGTGGAGGTGTGTGTTAGTGACACCTAAGCATGGATATTCAAAGTGGTGTGTGAAACATGTGGATATAAGTGATCCTATGTGTAAGTAGTGTGAGGTGTACATGGAGAGAATCTACAATTGCGTGAGTGAGGAGTGTTATAAGCAGGAGGTAGATATACATAAGAAATAATAGAGGAGAAAAAGGGAACATATAGGTAGGTGCATACACACACAAGCAGAAAATGATAACACCAATGCAAACAGAGTCTAGCCCTCTTATGATAAGTCTTTTCCCAGTAGAGTCACCACTGTGGCAATCCCTCTCCTTCCCAGGGGGAAGGAGATAAGGTCCCGTGCCCTCTCTTGAAGGAGAGCTTTGGTTGTCGCCGGTGTGAGGTGATGTAAAGAGATGAGTCGCCAGCCTATTTAGCACAAAATAGGGAAAAATAACATGCCACCACTTCGAGAGTATGAAATCAATGATAAATTAATGCTTATGAAACCAATAGTTCAGAGGTTCGGGGGCTAAGTTACGGAATGGAGAGGTGCTAGGCACCCATCCCTCCCTTTCAGTCTCTCATGGGCTTGTATTACTATTTTCCTTAATTGTTTCGTGAAACGTGTGTGCGTGTATATATGAATGGAGATTGGAATCTCTCAACTCATATTAAGGAAAAAGATAGAGTGAGGTCATGCAAAGGAATGTTCCCATAAATAGTATTTAGAAAATACGATGTATGCATTTATCGAGATATTGATTGTTACAATGAAATGATATTATGTGTTAGATAAAAAGCTAATATTAATCACAAGTACGATGTATATATGAGTAATGTATAGGTAAAGACGATGAAAATGCAATAATGGGAAAATTGGAAACGAATCTTAGGTTTCATCCCGAAATGCTTGCGTACCCTACAAAGCCATCAAAGTCCACGTAGTTCGTATACGGCATAAGGGTGGGGTTTATCCCATAGATTGCAGATGAGAGTTTGTTATATGTCTGTGGTAAGAAAAGTTATTTTAATTTTGAGAAAATGTGGTGAATCCCATTGGAATTTTCAGCTGTAACCGCCTTTTTCTATGTTTTTTTATAGAAAATAAAGTATGTGAGATGTATCTAATAAAGGTTGAGATGTTAATGTGTATGAACTAATAGTAAATGATCTAAATGCTTAGCGAGAAATTCGTTATGACTTTCTGAGAGGCAACCAGTTATGTCGTTCAAGTGGTTGTCTAAGAGATTCCACTTAGCGGTCCCCCGAATATCCTTTAGCAGCTGTGCTGAATTTTTTCACCCATTATTTTATCTGCTTTGGCTCGACTATCAAGAATTGGGAAAATTGGTTTGTGAAGCATGGAGCTCAATGTTTTCACTGGTCAGTGCCCTAGTGGGGGGAGTTGCAGCCCATTATAGAAATAGGGGAATACTAGTACGTTCGGTTGGTTAGCCTCTGAGAGACCTCTTTCTACTTACCCAGGCGGCTCCTGCATCATGTTGGGTGGGAATAGATTGTTCCTTCTCGTGTTATGGACTTCTTTCTTTTAGAGGATTTGACGAAAGGCCAGCGTATGCGACTGGGCTCCTTGTGGGAGAGTCTTCGGCCGTTGACCCATCCTTACCAATCTATTGGCAGAGTTTTGCATGTTTCTAGGGACTGCATGAGATAGGTGTGGAGGAGGGTAGTGACTAAGATGTTGGTCGAGGAGACCGAGAAGAGATGGTTTTCCTTATTTGACACCATGGAGGGAAGTTTAGTGGCTTTTCCCAGGATGGTCCAAGCTTACCATTCCATGGAGCGCCTTCGTATTCCATCCAAGCAGGGGAAGTTTAGGGACCCCAAGATATAGATGATAATGGGACTGCTTCTTCTGATAGCTGCGGGTAGGATCCTCTGGGGGAGTTTTACTTGTGAAGGTTTTACATGATGTTGTGTTTAGTTATGGGTTTGGTTGTTTTGGGTTTGTTTGGAATAAATTTGGGAAGGTTGTAGTTTGTTTAGGACTAGTTTAGGCTTGATTTTATTTTTAGGACAGTCCAGTTGGCGGGGGAAGTTGTTTGACTCCCTATGTTGATATTTCATGTAATTATACTGAAATTTCCTAAAATGGAATAAAAAGGTTTTTGATCATCTAGTTGTGACTCTTAATGAGTTTTGCATTTGAATTACCTTTATCAATCGCAAAGGCATACATAATCCTTTTGTTCATGTAAATGATAAAATGAATAGTCGTTCTCTAAGGTAAGAAAAGAATATCATTTTGTAAAAAAGAAAGGGGTCATGCTAATGTAAAGCTTATGAGCTGCCTACGTACCTTTGGGGGTTTTGAAAAAATTTTGAGTTTTATTTTTTCTAAAGTAAAAAGATTTTTAGAGGATCAGGCCCCACATAGTTCTGAGTAGAGGGAATTGAAGGGATTTCTTTAGGAATAGAAAGGAGATGAGAGGAGTCATAGTGCGATAAGATTTCAGACCAAGGGTAGAATTTCTTGAGAAGGTCCAGGTTGACTGGACGGGCCATCTATTCTACATCAAGGTCAGTGAGCGTAGTAGCGCCACTGGATAAGATCTTCTTCACAATGTAGAGATACTCCAATTGGGCTTGAATTTCCTTATGGGGTCCCAGACGGGGTCCATGATTTCTTTTAAGGGCTAAGTCCCCTTATCGAACACCGTAATCTTTGACTTTCCTGTTAAATGATCACGTTATTCAGTGATATGACCCTTGTATATGATATGGAGCCTTCAGTCTCCTTTCGTCCAAGAGTGATAACTCATTAAGACGGCTCTGACTTCTTCATTGACTTTTCTTTTAATCATGAAATGTAATGAAGGTATTTCTAACACGACGGATAGGACTGATTTCATACTGTATACCATAGAGTAAGGGGAAGCCCCAGTAGATGCTCTAACTTAACTGTGGTATCCCTAGAGGCGTAGGTGATCCGATCGACCAAATCTTAACAGCTCTTGGTTATCTTACTGATGATCTCTTTGAGGTACTTAGGAAAGGCTTTGATTGCACAATCGATTTGAGGTCGGTAGGGAGAAAATTTATGCCTCTGGATCCCATATTCATCGACCAATTCCGTGACTTCTGCCTCAAAATATAACCTATTGTCTGATACTTGCTCAGGCGGGACCCCGTATCGACAGATGATTTTTTTTGGATAAACTTTGATACATTTTTGGCATTCGGAACAACGTATAACTCGACTTCGACCCATTTGGTGAAGTAATCAATGGCAACTAAGATGAACTCATTCCCAATGGAGTCCTTGGGTGTAACTTTCCTTATGATATCGATGCCCCATGTGGAGAATGACCAGGGAGAGGTCATGTTTTATAATTCTCGTGGAGGCAAGTGCTGGATATTGGAGAACTGTTGACATTTAATACATCTTTGAACATAGGCCGTGCAATCATGAACCATGGTAATCTAATAGTAACCCTATCGAATAATCTTCTCGACGAGCATATGGCCATTCATTTGGGGTCCACACTCCCCACTGTGGATCTTTTACTTCATCTCTTTAATGTCAGCCCTTGCGATGCAGTGTAAGTGGGTTCCATCGTAGTTTCTCTTGAACGGTGCTTTATCATAGATAATGTACTCGGTGGCCAATTTATGAAGGATTGCTCGGTCTTTCTCGTTGTAATCTTGGGGATACCTACCGTGATTGAGGAGGCACCAAATATTATAATACCAGAAATCGACCATATCAGGATCCTCTTCTATGATGAGCTCAATGAGGTAGCAGTGGGTAGATTTAGCTTTCTTTTAGACTAGAAAGTGGGCCATTGTTATTCCCTCGGGCATGTTGACCATAGAGGCTAAGGTAGCAAGGGCATCGGCTAAATTGTTCCTTGCTCAAGGCAAGTAGTGGAAGGTAATATCTTGGAATTAGGAGGCCAGCTTTTGTAGGTGGGCATGAATGGGTAAGAATTTCTCGTCCTTGACTTGCCATCTTGTGAGAATCTGACCAATTATGTGGGTTGAATCCTTGTAGACATCTAGGCATCGGATACCTTTTTTGAGAGAGACTTTGAGTCTAATAGTGCATGCCTCGTATTCGGTCATGTTGTTGGTGTGGGGAAAATCTAGTTTAATGGCAAAGTCTCTCTCAAATTGGTCAGATCCTCATAATTGGTCAGATCCTCAGAAGATTAGGAGTATAACAATGGGAGATTAGGAGATTAGGAGTATGAGAATCATCAGGGGAGATAAGGAGTATAACAATGCCATATCCTTTCTTCTTGGAAGCACCGTCAAAGAACATTTACCACCGAACATCTTCTTGTGAGGTACAAAAGATGTTTTCATCCAGGAACTCGAAAATCCAAACATCAGTTTCTTCCAAAGGGTAGTCAGCGAGGTAGTCAGAGATGGATTTTCCTTTCATATCTTTTTGCGTGATATATTCAATATCAAATTTGGCTAGTAGCATCAACCATTGAGCCATTCGACTAGACAAGGAAGGTTTATCGAGCAGTTATTTGATAGGACCCATTCGAGATACAAGCCTGATGAGAAAAGCGAGCATATAGTGCTGTAATTTTTGGGTGACCCAGACAAGGGCGACATATGCTTTCTCCAAAGCAGTGTAGTTGACTTCCTATATGGCCAATTTACGATTGGCATAGTAGATGGCCCTTTATTTGTAGGATTCTTCAAGGTATTGGGACAAAAAAGCCTTAGTTGCGGTATCTGTTATGGCAAGTATAGGAGTAAGAAGAGATCAGGACGCGGTGGTATGAGTACCGAAGATCGGGTTAGATACTTTTTAATTTGGCCAAAAGCTTCCTGATAATCTTTTTTCCAAACCTTGGTTAAATCCTTTCGAAGGAGTATAAAAATGGGTTCACAAATAGAAGTCAACCGGATAATGAACCAACTGATATACAGTAATTTTTTAAGGAATCCTTTAACTTCCTTTTCCATTCAGGGTGGTGGCATTTCGAGCATGGCTTTTAGTTTGGCAGGATCTACTTCAATCCCCTTTCTCGCTAACCATGAATCCTAAGATTTTTCCTTTGGTAACGCAAAAAACATATTTATGTGGGTTACGTTGCATCTAGTATCGCCATAGTCATTCGAAGAACTTTCGAAGAGCGGGGACATGACCTTCCCGAGTCTTAGACTTGATGATCATGTCGTCTATGTCAACCTTAACTTCTTTGTGTATCAGGTCATGCAAGATAGTTGTGGAAACCCTATGGTAGGTAGCCCTTGTGTTTTTTTAGACCAAATGGCATAATTGTGTAGTAGAAGGTTCCCCAAGGGGTGATGAAAGCGGTTTTCTCTTAATGATATGGGTGCATCTTATTATAATCGTATCTTGCAAAACCATCAATAAATGACTTAAGAACATGGTTAGTTGTATTGTCTACAATCATGTCAATATTGGGTAGTGGATAATCATTCTTTGGAGAGGCCTTATTCAAATCTCGATAATCAACGCACATGCAAACCTTTCTTACAAATTTTGGCTTGAGTACAATATTGGATAGCCATGTGGGATATTCGATCACCTAGATGAAGCCTGTGTTCAATTATTTAACCACTTCTTCTTTAACCTTGAGTGGCCATTTCGCAGTTTATGTTTGATCGATTTACATTCTGGTAGAGTTGGAATCTTGTGACGAGCTATCTCGGGATCATTGTCGGGCATGTCATCGTAGGACCATGCAAATATATCGACAAATTCCTTCAGTAATTTCTCGATTTGCGTGTGCTCTTGCTCACCAAGGATAAACCTTATCCTAATTTTGTGTAGTTGGCTACTAAAACCGAGATTAATAACAATAGTTTCATTTTCATTAATTTGAATGTGGTTATATTGTTGGTTACTAACCTTATTAAGATAAGTTAAGAATTTTTCATTCGCAAAATCATCAACATCAAGAGTTTGATTAGAATCAAGACATTTATTATAAGGCACAATAAGTTACTCAAAATCTTCGTTTATTTTATTTTAAAGAAATACAGTGTTGAGAAACTCATCAAAGGAGGTCTCGATTACAATGTAATCAGAACAGGGAGGAATAATAAAAGAAGAGAAAATGGGAGAAACATCTCAGTTGGGTTGCATTTCATCGGGTGGAACTGGTATAGTATTCCAATTGAGGAGAGGTGCATCATAGCTTTGATTGCACTTGAGTGGATCATGCAGAGCTCAGCCCCAGTGTTTACAAGTTGAATGAATCCTCAGAGTCACTTCCCTCGGAATCATTGGTAGTAACCATAATCTTCTCAACGAGTGGTTACACATGATGCTGGTAACTTTCGTCCCATGAGTAGCTATCTTGGAAGAATATATCCATTCATGGCTTCATCTTTTTATCCACATGATCATACCACGGTTTGGAAAAGGCACAAAAGGGGAAATCTTAACCTTCTTTGATGAATCTTTTATTCAAGGAATCCCCTGAGACAATCTTGGTACTTTCTATCCTTCTCGTCAACCTAGGTTGGCGAAGCATTCTGAGTTCCTCTGATGATGGTTGGTAACCAAGGCCATAGGTAGGAAAGGCCTTTTTCAACACTATGGGTTCTATTATTCCCTATTGTCATTCTCCTAGCCCTAGTTCGGGCATGAAGTGCATGTTTTAAACATCTGTATCACATTGACATTAGCGTAAGGGTTGTGCTCTAGACAGACTCTATCTTTGAAATCGTCCTCCGCCGGGAGCAAAAGTGGTTCGACTTAAAAACCTAACATAAGCATATCATTTTCCCCATTGTATATATCTAGTACCATATTACTGGTGCTTGCATTCTAAGTATTATCATCGTCTCCTAAGATGGTGATGACCTGTCCATTGGCGAAAAACTTTAGTTTCTGATGGAAGGAGGAAGACACACCCTTGATACTATAGACACATGGTCGTCCGAGCAACAGGTTAAAATAAATAGGGATGTCGATAACCTGGAATTCAGTAACGGGATTTATAGGGCCAGCCCCTATTATAAGATTCATGGATCCCAAAACTTCTCGATGAGTATTATCATAGGCACGCAGAGCGACAAAGGTTGGAGCGAGGTTTCTTACTTTCAATCCTAAGAAATTGAGGGTTCTTAACGAGCAAATATTAGGAGTTGATCCATTATCGACAAATAAAAGTGGGATAGTCTTTCCCATAACTTCGACAGAGATATTAAGAGCATAGTTGTGATTTGATCCAAACTTAGGGATATTTTCTTTTGTGAATAAGAGCATTCTAGTAGAGGTTAGAGATCCGACCAGAGTCACTGTCTCTTCTGTCTTGGTGGAAGGAGGGACTATGGGCCCGGTAAGTAGTTTAATTAAGGCATTTGGTGAAACTGGGAAGATATAAAGAGTCTCCACAGAGTGATGTTAGCCTGAGTTTTCTTTAACTGATCGAGGATCTTGCTTTCCTCGAGGGTCATTTCTGACATAAGAATTTTCTCAACACCTTTTCTCTTATCGGTTGTTACTGATTGAGGTTCGAGTCCTGGTAATTCCACCCAAATATAGTCATATGGTTCACAGAAGAGGGGAAGAATATAAACCCTATTTCTTCATCTACCTCAGGATGTTTATCCACCTTGTTAATCTCCCCTAGTAGCTCCTTAAACGATATCATTCCACTTATACTGACTATTGGGCTAGTCTTGTCTGGGCTTTTCTCTTCATATAAACGATCGAATTTATCTCCCTTTCCAGTGGCAATGACATTATCCTTCTACGAAAAGTTAATGCATTCTAAAACCTCAATGGCCTCTTCATTTAGATCCTCCCACTCAATGAGTAGATGTAGAAGTGAAGGGACCAAGTGCCCTTGTAGTTTCAAAGCATCAAGTATCTCGAATATACCGTAAATTTCACTGATCTGTCGAAATAAGTCTGCCATGATCTGGATGACATCATCAAAGCTGGCTTCGATGGTTGGTACCACCAAATTATCTTACCTACGAGCCCAATTTTGCACTTTCAAGAACAGTGTACTGATTCAATGGCAATTAACGATCATCTCTGACGATAATTTCAACCCGAACTCTAGAAGCTGGTTCAATACTTTTGACAATTCCATATTTTTCCTTCGGAAGGAGTACGAATGATAATGCATGCTCTAGTGAGAAGCGACGGTGCCTGATCGACAAAATAAGTAGGATGTAAGAGAAAATATCGACGAACTTTCAGGGGTTTAGGCAAATATACGGGTATGATGGGTGATTTGTTGGGTATAATTTGGGTAGATGGACAAAATTCTGGATATTTTTCTAGGAAGATGTCATTTGTTTGATTTGGGTGTCGATTGTGGGTAGTGTTTGGTTTAGGATTGTCTTGTGGGGGGATGATGCCCCGATCAGTTAGACCTTGGATTATATTTCGAAGATAGAAGCACTGATCAGTGGTATGGACGACATTTTGATGGAAATCACAATGGGCATCGGATTTGAAATTTTTGGGAAGTGGGTTTGGTAATGGACGAGGGTCCAATGATTTGCTAATATTTCGACTCAAAAGGGCTTGGTAGACTTTGGAAAGGGGAGCATAAATCTCGATGTATTTTCTTTTGACTGTGTTAGGGAGGCTTTCTAGTGCCCATGAAGAGGCAGGCTGGGAGATGTTATTGATGGTTGAAACTGTGGTATTGGCGGGTTTTCATACCTCTTTGGAGTGAACTGTTCGGATACTTTCTTCGTCTTAGCTTCTGTCTTGGCAAGACTTTCTTCGATCTCCACTCCTACTTCCCAAAGGGATTGAAAATAGGGGTAGTAATATCCTCCCATCATTGCTCAGTCATGGGGTAAGAAGTTCTTCTTCACAATACTGACTTGTTCCTCTTCAGAAGGTCGGTTGGTCATGGTGGCCGCTTTCTCCTTCCATCTAGCTATGGAATTACTGACAGTTTCTCTGGGTTCTATTTATGAATTTCTAAATCATGACAGGTGACCTGCAACTCCTCGTTGTATTTGTACTATGGCATAAATTCACGGGCAACAACCTCCCTACTGTAAATTCCGAACTCCTCGACAGATAAGAACAAACGAAGAGCGTTGTCCTTCAAATCCTATTGGAACGTCTGGTCCATTATTTCCTCCGAGGCACCTAGGAGATTCATGTCTCAGTGATAACTTTAGAGATGAATAATTGGGGGCCCGCTACCCCTGAATTTCTCAATATTCGGCATTTTGAACTTTTTTGGCTGTTTTTCTTTAGGGTAAGGGGACATATGGGTGTAATCCATGTAGTTCCCAGAGATTCGTATTTGGTCAAACTTTTTGGTCAATAACTTCAGGTCATCCTTCACCTCCTTAACCTTATTCAACTCTTATTCCTTCGGATCAACGGCCATGGGCAGGTTAGCTCCTGGCTGAGTAAGATTCGACATAGGGACCTGAGTCGATGGTGTCCCATTGGCGGGAGGGAAACGTAAAGCATGTTGATATTCTTCCAGGACCTAAATTGGCTCAGGTAAAGGCGGTCCCATAGCATGAGGAAAGAGGACCTCGGGCTCTTCGAGAATAGGACCCGATTTCGCTACATCTTATGAACCTCGGTTTGAAGGTTGTCCATCTTGGCGATAAGTTGGGCTAGAACCATCATCAAATTAGGTTGCACATTTGGTATCGAGTTTACGTTCTCTATAGAAAGCGAGTAAGGAAGGATTTCGAACTCGAAGGAAGTAGTGAGAGAACTAATGGAGCTTCGAGGCGGTTCGAAGGAAGACCTAAGCCAATAAGGAGCCAGGCTAAGGGTCGGGTATGCGATCGACCTGAAAAGAAAGGGATTCAAATTTATTTTTGAAATAGATGAGTAAAAAACCTTATCATAGGAGGAAAGTTTTTTTGATATTTTTGGAAAAACGGACAAAATGTTTTCGGGTATTTTGATAAAAGGAGAAAAAATGTTTTTTTGACACTTTTGGTAAGGAAAGAGGAAAAGCGAGAGAAAGGTCTTAGCATGATTATTATTATTATTATTATTATTATTATTATTATTATTATTATTATTATTATTATTATTATTATTATTATTATTATTATTATTATTCTTATTATTATTATTATTATTATTCTTATTATTATTGTTATTATTATTATTATCATTATTATTATTATCATTATTATTACTATTATTATTATTCTTATTATTGTTATTAGGTTCTCACTTGTATTAGGTTTACCTAGATGCAAAAAGGAAATGCCAAATGGAATCTGAGCCTGGAAAAAATTGGGTTTGAAAAACTATGTAAAACACGATCGAACTTGTTGCCAGTCTCGTAGAAAGGGTCCCATTTTGAAAAAGGCAAAATTGCACGAAAATTCGGGAGGCAGGCCGACCCATTATTTCGGCAGAGTTTCGCGCAGTAATCGAAAAACTAAATATGGGTGTTCTAGGTTTGACGCCTATATGATGGTATGTAGTTGTTGGGTTAATTGGAAGGTTTCCCCCTTTTAGCATGACTTCCATGATATACGTCTTTCTTTTGAGGACAATCAGTGCTTGTGGACAAGCCATTTGATATACCTGAGTGTACGTGAATTTCCTCAATATATACCTCGTGGGGACAGAACGTGTTAGAGAGAATTCGATATAATTGACGTACGTGAACAAATTCCCTTCTATATACCTCCCATCATGATTTCGATCAAGTGGGATGATGCGGGAGGAATTGTCCGATATACGTCAAATGTACTTGGCCAATGAAAGGTGAGAGTCATATTGCTTAGGCTAATTGCGACCTGCCAGACCAGTGCCCATCACAATGTGACCCCCCAGTTACGGGATAAAATTTGGTCAATAGCTATGCTCTTTGGTGATGTAATGTGCAAAATGCATATTCTTGATTAGTAAATTGTGGAGAGAGTATTTTATTTGGCATGATGAGCATTATACTAATGGGGAAGAGTGTATAAGCAAAAAGTAAATCTAGCATAGAGCATGAGCATTACACTAAGCATGGATATGTGAGAGTGAGTGATGAGTGAATATCTATAAGTGAGTGTATGATAGTGAACCTAACATGGATTAGCTACACATGGTGTGTGACAAGTGTGGGTGAGCATGGATAGGTGTAATAAGTGGAGGTGTGTGTTAGTGACACCTAAGCATGGATATTAAATGTGGTGTGTGAAACATGTGGATATAAGTGATCCTATGTGTAAGTAGTGTGAGGTGTACATGGAGAGAATCTACAATTGCGTGAGTGAGGAGTGTTATAAGCATGAGGTAGATATATATAATAAATAATAGAGGAGAAAAAGGGTACATACAGTTAGGTGTATACACACACAAGCAGAAAATGATAACACCATTGCAAATAGAGTCTAGCCCTCTTATGATAAGTCTTTTCCCAGCAGAGTCTCCACTATGGCCATCCCTCTCCTTCCCGGGGGAAGGAGAGAAGGTCCCGCACCCTCTCTTGAAGGAGAGCTTTGGTTGTCGTCGATGTGAGGTGATGTAAAGGGATGAGTCGCCAGCCTATTTTGCACAAAATAGGGAAAAATAACATGCCACCACATCGAGAGAATGAAATTAATGATAAATTCATGCTTATAAAACCAATAGTTTAGAGGTTCGGGGGCTAAGTTACGGAATGGGGACGTGCTAGGCACCCATCCCTCCCTTTCAGTCTCTCATGGGCTTGTATTACTATTTTCCTTAATTGTTTCGTGAAACGTGTGTGCGTGTATATATGAACGGTGATTGGAATCTCTCAACTCATATCAAGGAAAAGATAGAGTGAGGTCATCCAAAGTAATGTTCCAAAAAATAGTATTTAGAAAATACGATGTATGCATTTATCAAGATATTGATTGTTACAATGAAACGATATTATGTGTTAGATAAAATGCTAATATTAATCACAAGTATGATGTATATATGAGTAATGTATAGGTAAAGACGATGAAAATGCAATAATGGAAAAATTGGAATCGAATCTCGGGTTTCATCCCGAAATGCCTACGTACCCTACAAAGCCATCAAAATCCACGTAGTTCGTATACGGCATAAGGGTGGGGTTTATCCCATAGATTCCAGACGAGAGTTTGTTATATGTCTATGTGTAAGAAAAGTTATTTTAATTTTGAGAAAATGTAGTGAATAATCCCATTGGAATTTACAGGTGTAACCGCCTTTTTCTATATTTTTTTATAGAAAATAAAGTATGTGAGATATATCTAATAAAGGTTGAAATGTTAATGTGTATGAACTAATAGTAAATGCTGAATTGAGAATTTATATAACTAATGCAAAAAAAAAAATCTAGAGAGGGGGATCTTTGGACCTTCTTTAGAGACTTGGGGGATGATCTTGATCCTTGAACAACTTCCTTGAAAGTTGGGATGAATGTTTGATGGTAGAGAGGAAGATTTTTGCTTAATTGGGTAAGAGAATGATGGGAAGGAAATATGGGACGGAATTTTACATAAGGAAACTTCGCTGATTGCCAGAGAATGTTGTTAAGATCACTGATATTGATGGATCTCAGGTGTCTCATCAAAGTGAGATCATTTCCTCCTTTTATAGGTAAGGGGATGATCATCGTTATATCCCTATCTCTGCCAATCGACAGGTGACCCTAGACACATTGTCGATAGGCAGGGAAATGGACCTGCCAATTGGTAGTCTCGTGCAGATATTTTCGAAACAATGGTCGCGGAATATAATCCGCTGATCCAAAATGTGCATGGGGTATACCTTTAGAAAGGTAATTCAGATACCTTAAAAATACCTTTGGTCCACTCCCGGGGCTAGTAGTTGACATTGGGTCAAACGGGGTTTGAATCGCTCGTTGGTCCTTTGGACAGGAGATCATCGGACGATAATGGATCGGTTGTCCAAACCGTAAGTCAAAATAATGTATGGAGTGGACAATTGAAAAGGTTATGTGAGGTACTTAGACATTCCAAAGATATTTAACTTGATTTAAAGAGTTGACTTTGGTCAAATGGGGCCCGAAAGTGCCCGGTGACCTTTTGGAGTAAAATGGGTCATTCGTTCGAATCGTAAGGCTGATTTCCACATGGGGCAAACCGTTGGAAAGGGTATTCTATCACCTTCTAAGATTCATTCATTCTCATTCGAGCTGAAGAGTTGATCTTAGTCATACGGAGAGCCCGGGAGCACCCAGTGTCCTCTAGATCAATTTTCGAGGGAAAACAGATCGTTAGTTAGAACAATTTTGCCATTTCATGCACGAGGTGGACCATTAGAAAGGGGTTTTAGTGCCCTTTTAATATTTATTGAGATTTTTCTCTGATGTTGGAGTTAATCAGGGTCAAATGAGGCCCGAGAGTGCCTGGTGGCCTCCAGATCAATTTTCGGTAGTAAAACGGTTTGTTCATCTAAACAATTATTCCAATTTGTGCATGGGGATAACCGTTGGAAAGGGGCTTCAGCTCCATTCGAGGTTTCATTGAGCTTTCCCTCTTACGATAGAGTTAACCGAAGTCAAAAGGGGCTCGTGAGCGCTCGATGGCCTCTAAATCAGTACTCGGAGTATGACCTAAGGTTTGTAGTGAAATGGGGAGGTGCTAGAGACCTAAGAAGAGACTTGGGGGGTCCTAGAATGTGGTGTCTACAACTCCAATTGGTCTTGAACTTTCCTCTCGGATCCCAAAAGGGTTCTACAATTTCATTGAAGACAAGATATCCTTCTTAGACACCGCGGTCCATGACTTTCCTATTGAATGATCGCGCAATCCGGTAATGGTACCCTTGTATGTGGTATAAAAATTTTAGTCTCTTTTCATCTAGGAGCAAGAGTTCGTCATGGTGGGTCTGATGCTAGTCTTCCTCACTGACCTTGCTTTCGAGCATGACACAAAGACAAGGCACTTCTAGTTCAACGGGGAGAATTGCCTCTATATCGTATACTAGCGAATACGAGGTATCCCTAGTTGTAAGGACATAATTTTATAAATTTTCGGGGTAGAATCTAGGAATTTTCTGTTTTCTCTTATATCACAGTTTGTATGTCTGATACCGCTACATTCGGCACGTCAACACGATCAACCTCGACGGCCTTTATCCGAATTCAATGCATCCATTATCTTCACGTGCATCATGCGACATGCTACTCAGCTCATTCCCACTACTCCACTACACTTTATCGGTAAAAAGTTTTATTGGAGATTTAAATATTTGCATAAATATTTGGGAATTTTTTTGAAAATAATTTTTGAAGTCTGGATTAATTTTTTACCAAAAGGAAATTTTTTTCTAAGTATAGAACCAAAGTGCCTTGAACGACGAGCTCGCTCAAATGACTTTGAATGTCGTTCACATGAGATAGGCATGTCGTGCGATCTTGTTCGAACGACTTCTGTCCTTCGTTCGAGCGACATGGCAATCTCGTTCGAACGAGCCACCGCCTCGATTTCGTATAAATATTCGTTCTCCTTCTACACATTTTTCAAGTCTTTCTGCAATCTCAAAATTCTGCGAAAACTGTCCAGAATAAGACTTCATCTTTTTAAGGTTTTCTAAACCTTTTTTATTCATAAAACCATTCCCATATATGTGTGTGAATCTTTAAACCTTTAAGAAGATTTTTTACTCACCTGGAGTAATTTGTGAGGAAGCCGTTCTCTTCCTCATTGCTACCCTAGTGGAAAGGGATAGTTCTAGCCGTCGACAACAAAACCGACACCCAAGGGTATTTCTATATCTCATATTTTCATTGTAATCCGTGTAAGCCGTTCTCTTCCCAAATTATAGTGAAAATAAAAGGTTTTGCCCCTTTGGGGGATTTTTCCTCATTTGTGTGTGTTTGATTGTTCTTGCTTGATTCTATCATCATCAATCACACCTAGATGCATGTGTAGGACTTAATTGATAAAAATTGAATTTAATTAAATAACTTCCTTATTTGAATGCAAGCGCACTCTTCTCAAATTGGTATCAGAGCCAGTTACACAACTTTACCGTGTAAATTTTTGCAAAATTTTTCTAAGATATCAATTTTCTGAAAAAATTGATTTTTGAAAATGAGTGTGTTCATAATGGAGAAGTTATATAAAAATGTCAATTTTTAACGGGACAAACTATGCATATTTTAAAGCCCGCATGAGATCTGCATTAAAAGCCATTGATGAATGTGTCTGGATTTCGGTTGAAAGAGGGTGGACACCTCCCTCCGTCACTCTTGAAAACGTGACCAATTTAAAACCTGTCACTACTTGGACTGAAGAAGAGTTTAAATGGTCATCTTTTAATTCTAAGGGTTTAAGTGCCATTTCTGGGTCTGTCACACCTGATGAGTTCAAAAGCATAATGATGTGCACCATGTCAAAAGAGGCATGGGATATTTTGCAACTTACCCATGAAGGTACTAATACTGTGAAAGAGTATAAGCTGCAAAATTTAACAACTCAATTTGAAACAATCACCGTGCTTGAATCTTAATCTTTTGATGAATTTTATGCTAGACTGTCTGATATTGTTAACACTAGCTTTAATCTTGGTGAACACATTCCTAATGCTAGAGTTGTTAAAAAGATTCTTAGATCACTGCCTAAGCGTTTTATCCCCAAAGTCACTGTGTTAAATTCTATGGGTAATTTAAATACGCTTAAATTGGAAGAACTTGTAAGACACTTGCAAACGTATGAAATTGATATGTTTCCTAAATCTGTCAAGTCTAAATATAAGGGAATTGCACTTAATGCCCAGGAAAGAAAGAGTGAGGGGTCGGCAAGAAAGACGGGAGAGTCATCTAGAAAAAGAGAGACAGATACATCAGATTTCAAGTGTGATCTTGACTTAGATGATTTGGACCTATTTGCTAAAAATTTCAAGAGAATTCTCAAATTCAAGAAAAATGATAATTTTATAGATAAAAAGAAGTTTGAGAAAAATAAGTTTGAAAAGAAAAATGAAAAAGATTTTAAATATCCTCCTAAGAAGGAAAGTGAGAGATGCTTTGAGTGCGACGGTAGGGGTCATAGAGATTTTGAGTGTGCTACTAGGCTGAACAGAGAAAAATACAAAGTTGTCCTTAATGCTACCCTTAGTGACGACAGTGAGGTCGAGTCGGTGGATTATGGAGATGAGTCACCGCATGCGTGTAACTTCACCGCATTCATGGCTAGTCATGTGACTACTTCTAGTGATCCTCACGACGGTGAGGATGCTTCTTCACAGGGACACCTCGACAGTGAGATCGATGTGAGTGAGGGAGAGGATGACACAAGTGAGAGCGAGAGTGATCTTCACCACACCTACGCCAAGCTTTATTCTGAGTCATTTAAAACTAAAAAGCGTAACAAAGCATTAGTTCTTAGGATCACCGCTTTAGAGGAAGACTTAAGAAAAGAGAGAGAGAGAGAGAGTTGTTTTGAGAAAGGGAGAGGGGACTTGACTAAACAAGTGGCTAGTCTTACGAGTGAGCTCCATTCCTCCGTGGAGACTCGAAAGAAACTTGAAGCCCTTGTAGCCCCGCTTACTCATGATCTTGAGAGAGCACGGGAAGTCAAGGTTCAAATTGAGGATAGATCTGGGAAGATGGGAAAGATGTTCCTCGGCCCCGCTTTAGGTTTTGGTGATAGGAAGGGAATAGGATATGATGGTGCCTCCACGTCCCAAATTTCACCTGGACCAGATCCTGAGTTTACTACGACTCCTTATGGCCATCGTCTAAAACCTCGATGGAGAGTTCGACCAAGAAAAGAAAACTAAGGTCCGCCTTTGACTGTGTTCTTTTGTACATAATGCAAAAGAAAAGGCCACCTCAGGGAGTTTTGCTATAGTATGGGTCGGACACGACGTACTATTGCTCAACCACAACATACTGATGATTTTACCAGTCTAAGAGAGCGAGTTGAGTTTTTAGCTGCCACATCACAGAGTTTGATGGAGGAATTTCGAAGGATGTTTTTACCGTCAGTGAAGCTTCTCACATTCCGGCTAAAACCAACAATAATAAAGGTAAACAAAAGGTCACCTCTACTTGGGTACCTAAGAAAGATTAAAAGGCCTTTGTTGTTCATGTCGCTCTCAAAGCACATAATACCTCACAGTGGTATTTTGATAGTGGGTTCTCCAGATATATGACAGGTGATGCCTCATTTTTTACGTCTCTTGAGGACTATCAGGATGGCAGAGTCGCCTTAGGAGATGGGAGCAAGTCTATCATTGTAGGACGTGGAACCGTAGAGTTACCAGGATTTCCTAAGCTAGAGAATGTCTTGTACGTCAAAGGTTCGAAAGCAAACCTTCTCAGCATTAGCCAGCTGTGTGACGCTGACTTTACCGTAAAGTTTGACCGGGACGCATGTAATGTCTATAATCAAGCCGGTAAACTTTTAGTGCGAGGGGTGAGGACAAAGGATAATTGCTATGGGACTGAGCCCACATCCTCACTTGTCTGCATCAGCACCACGATCACTCATATGGATCTGTGGCACCAACGTCTAGGTCACGTGAACATTAGAGATTTATCTCGTTTAGCTAAAAAAGACCTAGTACGTGGCTTACCATCACTTGGAAAGCCAACTTCGATGGTTTGTGGACCCTGTCAGTTGGGAAAACAAATTTGTATCCCCCGTAGGAAGTTTCATTCCATTACCACCTCTCGTGTACTTGAGCTTATTCACATGGATCTTATGGGTCCTACTCGTACTGAGAGTCTGGGTGGTAAGAGGTACATCCTTGTGATGGTGGATGATTTCTTCAGATACTCGATTGTAGGTTTCCTGAGGGAGAAATCTGATGCTGTGGAGTTTTAACGACCAAGTGCCGTGTCCTGCAATATCAACACGGAGTCACTATTAACAGGATATGTAGTGACAACAACACTGAATTTAAGGAAGAAAAGGTAGATCTTTACTGTGATAGCATTGGGATCAAACATGAGTTTTCTGTTGTGAAGACTCCTCAGCAAAATGGGATTGTTGAGAGAAAAAATAGGACGATCCAGGAAATAGCTAGATCTATGCTTCTAGGTTGTAAGGTTTCTAGGAAATTTTGGGCAGAGGCAGTGTCTACTGCATGACACACGGTGAATAGGGTTTACCTGTGTCCACACACACTTAAGACGCCTTATGAATTGTGGACTGGAAAGAAACCCAACCTTGCCTATTTTCATGTTTTGGGGAGTAAATGCTATATCTT
Source organism: Sambucus nigra (assembly GCA_949130495.1). NCBI lineage: Eukaryota > Viridiplantae > Streptophyta > Magnoliopsida > Dipsacales > Adoxaceae > Sambucus > Sambucus nigra. Next base: position 618,889,627 of record OX422213.1, on the reverse strand, counting down.
ACGGTATAGCGAGCAATTAGGAAAGTTTGACTCCCGAAGCGATGAGGGAATATTATTAGGATATTCATCGAACAGTAGAGCATACCGGGTTTTTAACTTGAATAGATCTAAGGTTATGGAGTCAATAAACGTCACCGTGCAAGATAACAAACCTTTGGCGTTTATTGATTCTAGCCTTCAGTGTGAGGATGAGGATGTTTCTGGCAGTAATTTACTTATACCTCACCCACACTCTGTGGACCCTACTCCCGTGTTAGGGGACACACCTGCTTGGGTTCGCAAGAGTCATGACCCTTCTACCATTGTTCGTGATCCCACTCTAGGGGTCAAGACTCGTGCTCAGCTCGAGAACGTTGTTAGCCATTTTTGCTACACGTCCAAAGTCGAGCCCAAGAATCATAAAGAAGCACTCAAGGATGAACACTGGATATCTGCTATGCAGGATGAGTTGCTTCAGTTTAAAAAGAATAATGCCTGGGAACTTGTCCCCTGACCTAGTGAGATTAATGTGATAGGTACCAGATGGATTTTCAAGAATAAAATGGATGAAAATGGTACCATAATCAGAAACAAGGCTAGGTTGGTCGCTCAAGGCTACACACAGATAGAAGGCGTAGAATTTGGGGAGATATTTGCTTTGGGGAGACATTTGCTCCTGTTGTGAGGCTTGAGTTTGTCCGCTTACTAGTCGCCATCGCATGTCATCTGCGCTTCAAATTATATCATATGGATGTCAAGAGTGCCTTTCTAAATGGCATTCTACAGGAGGAGGTTTACGTGGAACAACCGAAAGGGTTTGAAGACCCTAAGCACCCGGATAACGTCTATTATCTGAGGAAAGCCTTGTATGGTTTGAAGCAAGCACCCCATGCTTGGTACGAGAGGCTTACTTCCTATCTCTTAGCCCGTGGTTTCAAGAGAGGGGGATTTGATATGACGTTGTTCATTAGGACAGATGACGGTGCTATTTTGGTTGCCTAGGTCTATGTGGACGACATAGTATTTAGATCCATGTGCTCCCAACATGCTCATCACTTTGAGGAGGAGATGAAAAGTGAGTTTGAGATGAGCATGGTTGGTGAGCTTACTTTTTTCCTTGGTCTCCAGGTTCGTCAGCTAGAGGATGGGATATTCATCTCTCAATCTAAGTAGGCTAGAGACCTAGTGAAGAAATTTGGGTTGGACTCCGCTAAGAATGCACGTACACCTATGAGTACCACTACCAAGCATGCACGTACACCTTGTATCGGAGTATGATAGGTAGCCTTCTCTACTTAACTTCCAGTCGTCCCGATATAGCCTTTAGTGTTGGATTTTTTGCGCGATATCAGGCGTCCCCAAAAGAGTCACATTTACTTTCTCTAAAACATATTATTAAATACATGAGTGGGACTCTCTCATACGGTATTTAGTACTCCTTTGATACCGATGACCGTTTGTTCACCTATTCAGATGTCGATTGGGCCGGGGATATAGATGGTTGTAGGAGCACTTCTGGTGGGTTTTTCTATTTTGGTTCTGCTCTTGTCTCCTGGCTGAGAAAGAAGCAAAACTCCATCTCTTTGTCCACCGCGGAGGCTGAGTACATCGCCGCTGGGAGTTGTTGCACGCAACTCTTGTGGATGAAGCAAATGTTGGAGGATTCTGGGACTTCACAGGACACCATGACTATATCTTGTGATAACACGAGTGCGATACACATATCTCTCAATCCAGTCCAACATTCGGACATAAAGCACATTAGGATACGCGAGAACTTTATATGTCAGTTATTTGAGGAGAAAGTCGTATCCCTGAGTTTCGTACCCACCGACCGTCAATTAACCGATATTTTCACGAAACCTTTAGATGCCCTTAAATTTGAGAGTCTTAGGAAGTCTTTGGGGATTTGCACATTTGACTGAGGGTTTGGTCTATGTCTAGGATAGGATGCTTTTCCATGTTCATATCATACGCTTCCTATTGCTAGTTTGTTTTATATGTATTATTGCTTTGTTGTACAGATATTTATTTATATATTTTGAAAAATCCAAAAATATTTTCATTTTTTTATAAAAATTTTAGAAAAACCCAAAAAGATTTTGTATATTATTTGCACCTTTTATGGATGAGCATTTAAGATAGTCGAGTCACAATTTCATTCCATTTTACATGTGACTGTTTGATAGAGATTTAAGACGCTACATCATTTCATCCATGTGCTTTACATTATTTGGAGTCTTTGAGATGCGATTAGTGATATATTTCTACATGTTTGACTCCTATCTCCTTTATTGCACACATGCATGGCTATATTTGATTATTGTACTTGTCTATGACATATTGGCTTGAGTGTTTCCATCTCAATTATGTCTACACAACTAACAATATGCGATAAAACTTGACAAGATTGGAATGCATGTAAAAACCGTTTTGGTGAGACTGCGTGTTTATTTGAAAATGGGGAAGGGCTGCGAAAGGTTCATTTAGCCTTTGAAATTTTAAGCCACCGTTAAAAAGGACCTAAAAAATTGAGGCATTTTATTATCCGGGGTCGAAAGAGGTTAAAAGAGCCCGAAAAAATTTAAAGGCAATAAAAAGCAATATATGCCAAATATGGGCCATTAGGTTTCACCATTAATTCTCCAAAGTTTGAGAATTTAGAACGCCTCTATTCAAAATATATATCTGAGGGAGTTCGGTTGGAGACTATAAACGGGTTTGCAATTCCTTGAAAGTCCTGAAAAAGCATAAAATAGTTTTGGACGTTATTGGTGTGGAAATCACTTTCAGCTTTGATTTGTTGATTTGATTGAGTCAATGTCTCATATTACCACATTTTTACACCAAAGGAAGATTTTGAGTTCATTCGTTAGGAGTATCCGATATTCATCGTGCACATATGTCATTTTTGTATGCATTGATTTTCCTATCAAATTTGATCACACCCCTACATTTACGCTATCATCGACTTGGTTTTTTTTGTGTTCTTTCATGGTGTGATTCTTTGTTGTAAACTATGTGTGAAAATTTTTGAAAAATAAAAAAATAGTAGTTTATTCCCGTGTGTCATTATCCATGTGCATTCATTTATGCTTCTCATATCTGTCTATTTGGGGACATCATAAAAAGGGGGAGAAGAATTATGGGGAAGATTTGTTTTGGTGTTTGGTTGATTTATGAATGATTTGATTAAGCTTAATTGATGATCAATTTTTGCAAATCATTATATTTCAAACTGTTGCTTGTCATGGGTATTTGCTTTATCTCATGTGTGTAGGTACAACATTGTTCATTATTGAATTGCACACCCTGATGAGAAAAGCTTTGGAAGTTTTTGAAGAGCTGAAGATTTGAAAGACATGTCATTTAGTATTCTCAGTTTGAGGGTTTAATGGGGATATTATCTCGTATGTCATTTGATTGCATAATTCGTATTTTTTATGTATGTACCGGCATAGACATAGGGGGAGATTTGTAAGTCCATAATTTTATAAATGTCCGGGGTAGAATCTAGGAATTTTCAGTTTTTTCCTAGATCATAGTTTGTATATCTGATACCGCTACATTCGGCACGTCAACACGATCAACCTCGACGGCCTTTATTCGAATTCAATGCATCCATTATCTTCACGTGCATCATGCGACGTGCTGCTCAGCTCATTCCCACTACTCCATTACGCTTTATCGGTAAAAAGTTTTATTGGAGCTTTAAATATTTGCATAAATATTTGGGAAATTTTTTGAAAATAATTATTGAAGTCTGGATTAATTTTTTACCAAAAGCAAAATTTTTTCTAAGTGTAGAAGCGAAGTGCCTTGAACGACGAGCTCGCTCAAATGACTTTGAATGTCGTTCACGAGAGATAGGCATGTCGCGCGATCTCGTTCAAACGACGTATGTCCTTCGTTCGAGCGACATGGCTATCTCGTTCGAACGAGACACCGCCTCGATTTTTGTATAAATATCCGTTCTCCTTCTACACGTTTTCAAGTCTTTATGCAATCTCAAAATTCTGCGAAAACTGTCCAGAATAAGACTTCATCTTCTTAAGGTTTTCTAAACCTTTTTGATTCACAAAACCATTCCCATATATGTGTGTGAATATTTAAACCTTCAAGAGGATTTTTTACTCATCTGGAGTAATTTATGAGGAAGTCGTTCTCTTCTTCATTGTTTCCCTACTGGAAAGGGATAGTTCCAGCCGCCGACAACAAAACTGACACCCGAGGGTATTTCTGTGTCTCATATTTTCATTGTAATCCGTGTAAGCAGCTCTCTTACAAAATTATAGTGAAAATAAAAGGTTTTTCCCCTTTGGGGTATTTTTCCTCATTTGTGTGTGTTTCATTGTTCTTGCTTGATTCTATCATCGTCAATCACACCTAGATGCATGTGTAGGACTTAATTAATAAAAACTGAATTTAATTTAATAACTTCCTTATTTGAACGCAAGCGCACTCTTCTCACTAGGGGGTGTCCTGATAGAGGTAGGATAGTCCCAGAGGGCATATAGGATCCAGTTGACCTAGTCTCTACAACTTTCAGTCATCTTGTTGATGATGATTTTGAGGATCTTATTGGCAACTTCGAACGCACCATTGGTTTGGGATCGATAGGGAGAAGACTTGTGCATCTGAATTCCATACTCGTCAACTAATTCTGTCACCTCGGCCTCGAAGTGGAGTCCGCTGTCTAATACTAACTCATGGGGAACTCTATAGTGGCAAATGATATTCTTTTTTTATGAACTTAGCCACTTTCTTCGCATTTAGTATCATATATAACTCGGCTTCAACCCATTTTATGAAGTAGTCAATGGCGACCCAGGTGAATTTATGCCCATTTGAATCTCTGGGAGTGACGTTCCCTATGATGTATATGCCCCAGATAGAGTAGGGCCAAGGAGAGGTCATGTTGTACAATTCTCAGTGAGGTAGCTGTTATAAGTTGGCAAACTATTGGCCTTTGAAGCATCTTCGAACATAGGGAGTGCAATCTTGGATCATGTTGGTCCAGTATTACCCTCGACGGACGATTTTCTTGGTAAGCATGTGACTGTTCATGTGGGGTTCGTATTCCTCACTGTGGATTTTCAGCATCATTTCTTCAATTCCATCCCCTGTTATGAAATGGAAATGGATTCCATCAAAATTTATCTTGAAAAGTGACTTGTCACAGATGATGTATTGGGTAACCAGCTTACGAAGAGTCGCGCGATCTTTTTTATCCACGTCTCGGGGATACCTACCATGTTTGAGAAGGTATCATACGTCATATTACCATAATATTTCCATGTACGAATCTTCTTCGGTGGCAGGCTCGATGTAGTAACGGTGGGTGTCTGTAGCTTATTTTTAAACCAGAATGGGGGGCATTATTATTCCCTCAGGCATGTTGACCATGGAGTCCAAGGTTGCTAGTGCATCGGCTAGGCTATTCTTCGAACGAGGAAAGTAATGAAAGGTGACATCTTAGAATTGGGAGGCAAGCTATTCTGGATTGGCGTGAAGGAGTTTCTCATCTTTAACTTTACATTTCCTGATAATTTGTCCAATAATGAGGTCGGAGTCTCTATGGATGTCCATGTGATTGATTCCTTTCCCGAGAGTGATCTTGACCTCTACGGTGCATGCCTCGTATTTTGTCATATTATTGGTGCAAGGGAAATCAATCCTAATGGAAATAGGGGTGTGAGAGTTATTGGGAGTGATTAGGAGTATCCTAATACCATATCATTTCTTGTTGGATCATCCGCCAAAGAACATCTACCGTCTGAGATGCTCTTCAGAGGTGCAGAGGATGTCTTTATCTAAGAATTCAGAGACCCAAACTTCGATTCCTTCTATGGGATGGTCGGAAAGATAATCGGAGATAGCCCTCACCTTCGTAGATTTATATGTGACGTAAATAATGTCAAACTCAGCTAGCAACAATAGGCCATTCGATTTGAAAGAGCATGTTTCTCTAGCAGGTATTTTATAGGATCCATTCGGGATACTAGTTGATGGGCAATAGAATCATGTAGTGTTGTAGTTATAAGGACACAAGTCTCCGATTGAGTCTTAATGTAGTGTTGGCTCAATTCCAAATAAAAACATTTGAGTCATAGGATAGAGTACTTAACCATCCATCAAGCCTATGACATGTTAAAGTTGAAGATGTTGCGGCCTACTTATCAAGAGATTATCATTGTCAGTTTACAAGCGCCTCGTTTCACGTCATCAACTTAGTTCCAATCTCTCCTAAGGTATGAATGCATTACATATATATATAGGAGCTTAGAATATTTTTATTGGGTGTAATTTTATTTTAATATAAATTTATGTTTAGAAGGTTACTTTATAACTTTGTATAAAAAGTTTTTGGGCTTAAATTTGAAAATAACCATTATGGAAGTTCGTTCGATATTATCATTCGAACGAGAATGTCATTCAAACGAGTTTGCCAACGAATTTTCCCAATTGGCCTTTAGAACATCGTTAGATAGGTCGTTCGAACGAGACTTCGTTCGAACGAAAATCTCATTCGAATGAGATTTTCGACGGGAAAATATTTTGGCAGTTTTTTCCATGTTCCCACTTCTTTTGTCCCACTAAATTTTGCCAAATTTAATATATGGGGGAAACAACTTTGAAAAGCCAACTTTTTCATCTTCTACAATCTCTAAGAGAGAGCTTTAAGAACTTTATTCCTCTATGAAAGAGTTCATGTTTTGAGTGTTTGTTTTTCAAGAAAATCTTTCTTAACACTTTAGTTTACACCCATAAGAGTTTATTCCAAGTACCACATATATATATTTTCTTGGATTTGTTTGGCACCATTGGTTCATCTCTACCACAAGAAGGACAAGTTTGGATTTTGCCTCTATTTCCAATAAAAGAAGAAGTTTCGTTTTGGTTGCGGTATTTTCATATGGTGAAAGGCACCGTGTGTGGTTGATGGTTTCCTAAAGCTTCATTGGTGGATTCCAAGGTTTCGATGGATTCCGAGATTGTCAGCTAAGTAGAGGTAGTTTCAAGAAGATGCGTCGGGGCTTGAAGGAGACGAGTCGAGTGTAGTAAGTCATCTGTCTTGTAATTGTAATTCCGTACTTAGTGGACTTAAGGCTAGGGTCGTCCGAGATTTTTTCCCATTGTGGGTTTTTCCTCGTACATCGCGGCGTAGTAGTTGTAAATTTATTTTATCTTGCAAAAATCATCTAGAAAGCATGCTTAGGATTAAAAGATAAAAAATGGTTTAATTCGTAATCTTATTTAAATTAGTGCTACAATTTAATTTGGGTAAAATTTAAGTTAATTTAATTCGAGTCTAAATAATGTAATATGATAAAATTTGGTTTGGTCGAATTTAGTAATTTTGAAAATATTGAGTAGGCAAATTTTAGGACATGTGTTAAATTAATTTTGGGCTAAAAGTAATTTTCTCATAGTTAACTTCAAGCGCTATTTTTGTTTGTGAGAAAATCCAAAATTGGTTTGTGTGAATTTTGTGTGCTTATGTGTGTTCACCATAATTCACTTATTCAATTTTAATTTTAATTTTGTTTTTTAGAAATTAAAATTTGTCATTTTTGTGTTGAACCATATTTATTCCGCATTAAAGGAAATTATATTTAAAAATTTTAAATTGGGGTCCATGCATTACAACAGTAGTTTCTACGTGACTCATACCAGGGCGACACATGCCTTTTCCAAGGCACTTTAGTTGACTTCGTACCCGGATAGCTTTCGACTAGTGTAGTAGGTTTCTCTCTTTATGTAATGTTTTTAATGTATCAGTATAGCAAAGCCCTTGCCATGGTATTAGTGGCAGTCAAGTATAGGAGGAGGGGGAGACCTGGTTGTGGACGCATGAGCATTGGAGGACGGGTATAATATCATTTGATCTGGTCAAAGACTTATTGGAATGCCTCATTCCAAACTTTGTATGAAGCATTTCGAAGGAGTTAAAAATTGATTCGCAGATAGAGGTCAGTTGGCTGCTTAACCGAGTGATGTATTGTAGCCTATCCTTGAATCCTCATACTTTTTTCTCCGTCTAGGGCGGTGGCATCTCGAGTATGGGTTTTTTTTTATGGGGTATGCTTCAATCCCTTTATCACAGACCATGAATCTAGGAATTTTTCCTTTAGTGATGCCGAAGACACATTTCTGTGGGTTGAGCCACATTTGGTACCGTCATAGTCGCTCAAAGAATTTTCTCAGGGAAGAGATATGACCTTCTCGAGCCTTGGAGTTGATTATCATGTCGTCAACATAGACCTTGACTTATCTGTGGATGATGTTATGAAAAATGGTTGTGACGGACCTTTGGTAGGTATCCCCGATATTCTTGAGCCCAACTGGCATGATTGTGTAGCAGAAAGTTTCCCATGGGGTGATGAAAGTAGTTTTCTCCTAATGGTTAGGGTGCATTTTAATCTGGTTATAGCTGACGAATCTGTAGACAAATGACTTGAGAGTGTGGTTGGATGTGTTATCTACAATCATTTCTATATTAGGCAGAGGATAATCATCCTTCGAGGATGCCTTGATAAGGTTTCGATAGTCGATGCACATGCAGACTTTTCCTCCTGATTTTGGCACAGGGATGATGTTTGCAAGTCGTGTAGGGTATTAGACTACGTGAATGAAGCCTACGTTTAACTGGTTGGCTACTTCTTTTTTTTACCTTGAGGGACCATTCTTTTCGGATCTTCCTTAGTTTCTAGTTGATGATTTTGCTTTCTTCGAATGTGAGAATATCATGTTGACCTATCTCTGGGTCAATACCGGGCCTATCATCATAGGACCATAAGAAGACTTCCACGAACTCTTTCAGAAGCTCTTCGAATTTCTCCCACTCATGTTCATTGAGGGTGGACCCTATCCTAATCTCGCGCAGATGTCTACTAGAACTGAGATGAATAACAATAATCTCGTCATCATTAGTTTGAATACGATTATGTAGTTTATTATTTTCCTTATTAAGATCAGTTCAGAATTGTTCATTTACAAATCATCACCATTCAAAGTTTAATTAGAATTAATGCAAATAATGTAAGGCACAACAAGATACTCAAAATCCTCCTTTATTTCATTCTCGATAAATACAACATCGAGAACCTCATCAAAAGAGGCCTCGTTTATAATGATATCAGAAATAGGAGAAATAGTAACAAGTTTGGGGATTTTTTAAAGAAGGTGGATAACAGGGTCTAGATTGTCTTGAGTAGGCTGAACTTGAATGGCTTGCAAGTTAAGGATAGGTGTTTCAGTAGTGACGATCATTGCGAACGGGTCAGACAATGCAACCTATTAACGAATCATGCAGAGACTCAGCCCTAGTGTCTTCTAGGACTGTGCATTGAAACCGTAAACTTGAAGAACTGAACCAATTCGACCTCTGTTGTTCAGATTGATTCGGGTTTTTTTAATTATGGGTTGGTTCTGGTTCCCCCAAAAAACTGATATAGTCGGTTTGGTTCTCGGTTTAGTATGTAAACAAAACCGAATCGAACCAAAAATCGAACCATAGACCCGAACCAAAAAATCGAACCAAAAACTGATATGTAGAACCGAATCATGACCCGGACATTTTAATCCATTATCTTTACATTTTAGAACCTAGGGTTCATTTTATTTTAGTCTTTCTCTCTCATTAGAACAACAGCAGCCGTCTCCCTCTCTCTCTCTCTCGTCTCTCTCTGTACCAACTGTGCTTGGTTTAAGCTTTCATTTCAATAGCAACCTGATTTATTTTCAACACCAACCTGATTTCATTTTAACAAACTCGTCTTCTCGATGTACCAACTGTGCGATGAACTCGTCTTCTCCGGCAAGAGCGTAAACTTTCATTTCAACCTGTTTTCATTTTAACATGATTTCATTTTCTCCTGCAATTGTACGAACTCGTTTACTAATTTCGTTTTCTTCGATCAAAATGTTCATTAACTCGTTTACTGATTTCGTTTTCAACTGAATAAATGATTTCGTTCAGGTATTGATGTATCAAAATGTTCATTAACTCGTTTACTGATTTCGTTTTCAACTGAATAAATGATTTCGTTTAGGTATTGGTGGATCAAAATGTTTATTGATTTCATTTCCATTACAGATTTTTATTTTAATAGTTTTAGTTATAATGTTTTATATTTCATTAGCAGATTTAGTGAGGAAAAAAATATTTGTTTTTTTATTTTTTCATTGTAATTTCATTGTTTAACTTTAATTTAATACAAATTGAACAGGAACTGTGAACCGACCCAAACCAAACCAAGAACCATTGGTTCGGTTCTAGGCATATTTCGGTTTGATTCTGGTTCCAAAACCATAGAACCGAACCATTTCAGTTCTGGTTCTGGTTCTGGTTCTGTAATGGAACCGAACCAACCCGAACCATGCACACCCCTAGTGTCTACAGGTGCAATGACTCTTCGGTGTCACTACACTTAGAGTATTCAGAATTTTTCATCGTATCACCAATCGAAGGTTCCACATCATGCTTCAATTCCTCGACCCAGGTGTAGTAATCTTGGAAGAAGATCTCCATCCCCGGATTTATATTTTTATCAGCGGGGACATACCATGGTTCAGAGAATCCACTAAAGGGTAAGTCCTTGCCCTATTTTATAAACCTTTTATTCTGGGAATCTCCTAATATGGTCTTCCAATCTTCTAGGCTTCTTTTCTAGAGTGTTCATCAGAGTGATTTGAGTTCGTCTGGTGAGGGTTGGTAGCCCAAGTCGCATGGAGTAAACGCTTATTTTAGGACTATTGTCTCAAGGATCCCTTACTGGCATCGTCCTAGCCCTATTCCAGGAATGAAGTGCATGTTCTTGAACATCTAAATTACATTGACATTTCTATAAGATCTATATTTTGGACATACTCGATCTTTGAAATTATCCCCCGCTGGGATAGGAAGTCGATCGATTTTAAAACTAGAGAGGAACATGTCATTGGTCCCATGCTAAATTTCCAATACCGGGTTGCTAGTGATGGAATCGTCTGAACTATTGTTGTCCCCAAGGATGGTGATAACCTAACCTTTGGCGAAGAATTTCAGTTTCTTATGAATAGATGAAGATACTCCTCAGATACTATGAAGCCATGGGCGGCCAAGGACTATGTTAAAGCAAGCTGGTATGGGTGGATAGGGTCAGCCCCTAGTGTAAGTATTTTAGTGTAGCTGGGAGGACATGAAGAGTCCCCATAAGGTGATCTTAGCCTGGGTCTTCTTAAGTTGGTCGAGAAACTTTCTTTCCTTAGCTCTTATTTATGGCATTTAGATCTTCTTGACAACTCCCTTTCCTTTATTTACTTCGTTTGATTAGGGAATCGGATCTTTGTAATATCGCCCAGATCGGGTCATCTGGTTAACATAGACGGGAAAGAAAATGAACCCTATGACTTCATCTACTTCAGGGTGAACAAAACCTTATTGAATTCCCACTACAATTCTTTGAAAGAGATAATTCATCGAAGTAATCCCCCATTCGGCAGCGACGATATCCTCCAGCCAAGAGCAGTTGACGTATTCAACAACCTCTGCAGCCTCATCATACAAGTCTTCCCACTCGGTGGGGAAGTGAATGAGTGGCACTGGAGTCTCAAGGCTGTGAGAAACTCAGGGACGTTGCATATCTCCCATTTCTGGTGAAACACGTCTGATATGGTCTGCACGACATCATCCAAATCAGTTTCTTCAACGGTCACCACTGATTTATTTGAGCTTTGAGCCCACTTTTGGTATTTCATAAATAAGTTGTTGAACCTTCCATAGTCGATAGTCACCTCTGTGGGAAATTTCAGGCCAAACCTTTGGAGTTGATCTAGAACTGCGGGTGACTTCATGCCTCCCTTATTTGATCGATTGTGAACGATAATATAGACTCGTGTGAAGAGTGAAAAATCTTGATCAGCGAAGCTCGTGGGATGTAGGAGAAAGGATGGTAAATTCTTGAGGGGTTGGGTGAGATTATAGATGTGATGGGTATTTTGACTTGCATGATTTGGGTAGAGGGGTCAAAAAAATTGGGTTGTCAGTCTTGGTATTGCGCTGAGCCAAGATGGCCATCAAATCTAGTTGAGCATTCAGAGCCTAACCTACATTTTCCATGAATAACTTACGAAAGCAGCAAATGAAGTAGTAGATCTTCAAAGGGGTTTTATGGAAGACCGAAGCCAAGAGGGAGCCAGGCCAAAATCTGGGTAGGAGATCAACTTGAGAGGGAGAATGTGTAAGGACACAAATTTCCAATTGATTCCTTTGTAGTTTTGGCTCAATTTCTAACAAAAAGATTTGAGTCATATGATAGTGTTCATGAGTATCCTTCAAGCCCATGACTCGTAAAGTTGAAGACGTAGTGGCCAACATTTCATGTGGACATCATTTATCGCTTTGTCTGCCTCGTTTGTGCGTCATCAACATCACATTGTTCAAAGATCTCCAAAAGGTATGAATGCAATTGTGTATATTTAGAGACTTGGAATAATTTTAATTGGGTGTATTTTATTAAATGCTTTTAAACAATTTTAATGACTTTGTTTTACTCAGAAAATAAATTTTGAACTTTATATAAAAAGTTTTGGGCTTAAAGATCGAAATGTTTATATTTTGACAAGTCGTTCGAACGAATCTGGGATCTCATTTGAACGAGATTCCCAGGTCCTTCGAACTAGAACTTCTAACGAGATTTTCAATTTCCCACTGGATTATCGTTAGTAAAGTCATTCGAACAAAAAAGTCGTTCGAACGAAATTTGGCGAAAACAGTTTTTTGGCAGTTTTTCCCACTTTTCCACTACTTTTTCCCCACTACTTTTTGCCAGAATTAAAGATGTGCGGGAACCAACTTTTTGAAGTAACTTATGTGAGTTTTCCAAAGCTTTTGAGAGAAAAATTCTACCAAGAAAAGTTCAAGTTTGTGTGTTTCAATTTTGTCAAAAATGATGTTCTAAAACACATACACCCATTTGTTTAGTTTCGAATTCTAAGTATTTCTACATATATATCTATTGTTTGGAGTTTTGGTTTGGCACCGGTTCTACTCTACCA